>CM033795.1:8073711-8754025 GCA_019656835.1 Rhododendron ovatum
CACGGTACTGAAAGAGTCTCTTGTACTCTCAGTGGTGAAGGATGCCTCGTCTGAGCTAGTGAAAATGGACCAATCGCTTGACGTGGCATCTGAAATATAGACTCAGCATAACTCTCTGTGCTTGGCGGTCTATTTCTGCTCACCCTTCTGATATCTGACAAAGGCTCCGAGTTGACAAATTGGCAGCTGGAATTGCTTTGCCCGGGTCTTGAAGCTTCTGACTAATGGATGGCCAGTGCTTTACGAGGCCAGGAGTTTTCGTGTGCTGCCAAGTGACTTTTCCAGAACAAGCTCTTGCAGGGCGGGGGCTTGACCTAAAAACAAGCTAACGTTACAAAACTCGAAGAAAGAACAAGAACTGTTGGCAAAAAGAGATTTACTTTGGGGGATACCCTATCCTGAGCTACAAGGTTACCTCATGTAAAATAAAATATACGCTCCTTCCGACATCACCTGGCTCGTTGACACTGGCTGGACCTGCCAGCGAAGCACATGATATATTCTCATTTCATCAGAAAGATGGAAAACAATTTTGCAAGCACAACTATAAAATGAAACTGTCTTTAATTGAATTTCGTGCACTTAGCCGAACAATGACGAGCTTAGCAGAGTTTACTATATTAAGTTGTGGTACTTTATAGGAAGGACCAACTATCATTTGATCCACAAAACTTCACAACTACATTCAACTGCGGCAAATGCATTCCAGCACAACAAATGCATATTCAATATAGAAGAAATCTGTATAACTAATGCAATAATAGATAGATGGTGAAATGAGTTACCTCGGTGTCATCTATCCTGAACCAATTGCCTTGCAGATCTTTCACATACGATACATAATGCCCAGAAAAAGACGCATTCAGCGTGTCCAAATGCACAACAACGGCATAAAGCATGTAAAGCGGAGGAATATCATCCGTTCCGGTCATGAATGGGACCATATCGAGCATGTCAGGAAAAGTGATGCACTTATTTATCTTGCCATAACTTCCCTCCTGCAAAAGTGAAAAACAAAGTTTCCAGAATTTTTTCATAACTCGACAAACAAGTCATAAATTGAAAGCGGGGAGAAATAAAAGTTACAAACAATACATCAACTTGGTTGAGTGAAAGTTGAAGGCGCCAAACAATTTGATCATTGAACTTACATCAGTCTAGACTAAACTTAAAGTTATGATAGCTGCCCACAAAAAATAGTTGTTTCCATCTGGCTTAGCGTTAAACTTTTACATACATTTTCGAGTAGAAAAACTGTTTAGGATATTATGCAAGTGTAAGATTCATTAGCACTAAATAAAGATTCGTTAGCAACTGAATTCACAAAACCGATGCGTGTATAGATCCTCCAAAAACATAATCCCGTTAATGTCATCATGAAAAGAACTCCAGAAAATGCTGTAGACCTCACCCTCTTAGAACAGATAATAGTACCTGAAATCTCTTCAAAACAATTGTCAAGATATTCGGCGCCTCGTGTATGCTCACTGCTTCCGTGCTCTAACATATGCAGCGCACCTGAAAACATTAAGCGTTACCCATTTCAGTCCTCATGTAAAGTGTAAAACCTACATAATCTTTTCAAAATTGTGTAGGATTCCAACATATATAAGATCAACAACCTTCCGCATCTATACTTGTTTTCTCCATCCAAATCTTCCGGGGTTGTAAACTGAGTGAGTGCATCTTCAAGCGACTGAACCCAACCAAATATTTCGAGGGTAAGATCCATAATGTTTTCATATCGTTCTGACTCATGATCACATCTCAAACATTTGACCTGCTTGCAATGAGGTTGACATAGTGAAAATCATTGTGGGTAGAAAATACTGACAGACACCCAACAAATATACCTCACGACAAAACTTTACTAGTAAAGTGCATAGAAGTAATGAACACCTTCGACTTAAGACGACCCCCAAAAGTATGCTGTATAAAGGTTGTTTCTTGCAATCTGGGATCAACCCGATTCTCTCCACCCAAGCCCTCCAAACATATAGACTGCATTGACGTAACCAAGAGCCTGGATAGAGAAGTGTACTAATGGTGAATATGAAATTAAATAACCAGACAGAAAGAAATAAAACTCCATAGATGACAAACCTCAAAAATTCATGAGCATCTTCCTGACTTCCATTGCCAATCTGGCGACTAATACTTTGCATTTGCGAGAGAATTCTTACAGCTGACAATGCTCCCCCGCCTTCTCTAACATCATTACATGTTGCTCAAGTTCACACATGAGGCACCAATCTTTCATGCAACCTAGCATTCAGAAAATAGACAAGGATATTATACATACGGGCATGTAAACAATACAGTGTTTCCAAGAATCGCCATTAAAATGAAGGGGATGAGAGAAGACTGAAGTACTGGCTCTAGAATGTGATCTATGGAGCAAATAGATTGTCAGAGGCTTTGTGCAAGTCAAGCACACTGCAACACAGCATTGGCATAACAACTGCAAAATAAATCCCAAACAGAAAACTGGTGAAATCGCATACAAGTGCTAAGAAACCTTAGAAGTTATAAGAAACAGAAACGCATGTGTTGTTACTTATATCACCAATCCAAAGGTTTACTGCAGCATTTTGCATTAATACAATCAGATGACATCAACAACAACAACAACAAAACCCATGTAGTCCCCAATCAGATGACATCACACATGCTTTTATTTCCACAATAATAGTTGTCACGTAAGAGCTTTGGTATGATAACAGAAGTGCAGAAGCTTCTAGCTCGTGTTTATCGGTGAATATATAGTTCCCATCTTTCAGTACATTTTTGTTCCACCATTGTTTGTAACTTTTTACAGACAAACTAAAAGCAAAAATTCAAATGGTACCTGTTCCCACAATTTATAAGGCCCCTAGGTGATAGGTCATACACCTCATACTGAAAGAACTTCACAAATTCTTCATAAGGGAAAAGCATCTGAGAATTCATGTAGAAGACAAACAAATAAGTGTTTCCAATTATATCCCAAGACCGTAAAATAACTAACACAATTCATGGAATTGAATACCACTGTTCCATTATTAATTGAACTGACCTTTAACTTCTTATGCCTTTCAACAACTTCTGAAGTTTCCTGTTTACCAAGCTTTGATGACTTCTTTAGACCAATCATCTTCATGATTCCCATATTTGCAAACCCATTGCTTCCTGTTGGAGGAATTGTGTCCCGTATTCCACCAACTTCTACATCACAATAAGCAAATTTAAGGGAGGAGTAAACTGCAGTTCTATTATTACGAACAATGATTCACAAAACATACTACTGGACTCGTCCGCAATTTCTCCCTTCCTCTCCATTTCTGAACACAGCTGCTCTCTTGATTCCTTCATCATTGATTTTGGTGATTAGACATTTGGTCCCAAGAGGATGTCCTGCACTTTTAGCTTTATTGTTTCTCTTCATCAGATTCATGTCAGAAGAGCAGTTCAACTCTACTGTTTCACCTTTAGAAGTAGTATCCTCCCTCAGGAAGTTTGCCCTACTTGACATCATATCTCGTTCGATGTCACACCCATTTGTCCCAGGCTTTGCTGAACTTAACGAGCATGTGACACCAAAATTAGTTCTTCCATCAAATATGCTTCCATGTGGACTGCGTAAATCATCACTTTCATGCATTGTACGTCTCGTAGCATGAACATTACTAATCCCACAATTGATGTTACCATTCTGCTTCCTGCGAATTTCTTCTTCCAAGGGCACAGAGTCAAAACTTTTTAACTGCATCCAAGATGTAAGTATGAATTATCAAGAAACAAAATGTTCAATACACTTCACAAAATACTAGTGGATAAGAACCTTATGGCCTATGGAAAACTCTTTATTGGACGAGGTGGATGCTTCTTCAGTAGAATCTAACATAGCTTCATCCTCTCTTCTTAACCTAGATTTGCGAGAAACACGCCTGTCAACGGATCTTCTCCCGATCATGGGGAGCCCAGAGGCATCAAATGAGGTAGCAGATGCACCACTGCTATCAAAATGATGGATCCAATCATCATCAGAACCTTTCTCATGCTCAGGGTGCTTGTTGTATCCAGCGCATTGTGCACTCATCGTATCATTTTGTAAGATCCTTTCATAAATAGACTCATCATTCGAGGCAGACATGGGTGATGGACAGAAGCCATTGGTTTCTGTTTGCTGACACTCGTGCTTGTGAACTTGCCTCCAGTGAATTATCTGACACTTCCCAGAACTGCATCACATTGTCGGCTTCAAAAATTAATGAACCTGTGGTAGCTACGAACTTATCTTGCACGCATTCTTTTTTTTTATTTAGTCTAGTGTTAGACTTATTACCGAAGAAACAGTCTTTGTAATAAACAGTCTACTAACTCTTAATATTTCGCTTCTGTTTTCTTTGTAGTTTTTAATATACAATTTTCAGACAAGAATGTGATGCTTAAAGTTCCAGTATATACCCACAAAATTGAAATTAATATTCTCAAGAGTTCCGTGGTTAAAGATTCACAGCAATTGAAAGATAACCTAAACTTCTTGGACGATAATTATGAGATTAAATTCTGCCTTTCAAGCTGATGGTCAACAATTCAACAATCCATAGACTAACTAAGGTCAATTTATTCACCGTCTGATATTGTAGATTCAGAACTGAGGATTAACTTTGGAGTACAACTAAAATCCTATACAAAAACAAACGTCATCTCTAACAGCTTAAGCTTTTGGATGAGATGAGATGGTGGTCAACAATGTAACCACTCATATAAACTAACTAAAACCGCAAAAGAACTCCAGTAGAATACTGTAGAAACCACTTTCACATGGGGAATGCCCTTTTTAATGTCAGTGCTTTAATCTGAACTCTAGAATTCTGCTTCTAGATTTATACCATATAAATTGCACAAGTCCTACACATTTTTAATTCAAAAATAAGGGTTGATCGTACCAGTAGCGAACAGACTTGCATCGGGAACAGCGTGTGGTAGCTGGACCAGAGCATCTAGCACACTCATGAACTGCATTCTTCAAAACAGGTATAACAGGAACAACACCGGCAGCAGCCATAGCTTCCGCCCTAAGAGCTTCTTCGGCAGCCAATTCAGCAAGTAAACTTATCCTCTCTTTCTTCTTTGCAGCTTCACTCCATTTTTCCTAGCCACAACGTAAATAGCAAGGGGCAGCACAACCAAGAACAGGACAGGGCGGGAAGATCAGTTTCTCTTGGTTCAAGCATGTCCCCACGAGCATACTCATGACCAGTTTCTAATTGCTTCCCAGGGGTTATCTCCTGCGGCTATTATTACTTGTGCCCTGCCATTCAAGACTCTCTAGTATACTGCTCCACATCCTTCACAAAGAACTAAAAGTAATTATTTGTCCAGCAATATGAATAGCTACCCAAATCATGCTCGGGCATCAGTAGCTTTCATTTAGGGCAGATAAATAAGATAAAAACCAGCTAAAGAATAATATTCATCACATGACAAGGATTGCTAAATCTGCAGCCAAACCCTCCCTCTGACACACGGGAACCAAAAAGCATTTCCCATCTATGATGGCAGAGTTATTTACCTTCCAAACCGATAGCATGAATTGATTTTATTCCCTTAAGCAAATAAACTCAAGCAAACGTACTAGTCTACCAGGAAGGCAACCAAATCTGTACCGATCGTCTACTGATATCTCAAGCCATACATAACGGACTAATAAGGCAAAGCAGAGAATTGCAATTTGTTGTTGCAAACTGTGGCTGAGCTAGGATTTACATTCGGGAGGGGCCGAAGTTAAAACGGAAAAAAGTTTAACCTCAAAGTAGTGAAAAGTCTTAATAGCGATATTCAAAATTCCAAAAACACAATCCTCAATTCCTAATTTCATGTGTAAATAAGCAATACTCATCCAAATTAACAAATTCATACTTTCGTTTTTTGAACAATAGGAGGTACCCCCACACCCAAACGGGATGACACTAATCCACCTAGGGCCGGCAGCAGGGAATCAAACACCCACGAAAAGCAGCGAGAAGCAGCTAGAAGGGAGGACCGCTGTACGTGCCCATGAGGCTACCTACATGGATTTTCACCTCCTAACTAGTTGGCCTACCCCCTCAAGAATCGAACTAACACCTCCAGAGTGGGAGCAAACCCCCTGGCCAACGGAGACAACCCTCCTTGGGTAACAAATTCTA
This sequence comes from Rhododendron ovatum, assembly GCA_019656835.1. NCBI lineage: Eukaryota > Viridiplantae > Streptophyta > Magnoliopsida > Ericales > Ericaceae > Rhododendron > Rhododendron ovatum. Next base: position 8,079,885 of record CM033795.1, read on the forward strand.
CTTTGAAAAGTAAGGAAAAAAAATTACTCCTACAAGTGTGGAAGGGGGCTGGGGGTCTTGGCCCCCCCAACCCCAATGTACCTCCTCCACTGGTTGCAAACAAAACATCAAAACACCAATAGCATTCACATTCACAGCTAACCACATTGATCAAATTAAGCCCAATAGCAATGGCTACGGGTGGGAGGCCTCTGGAGTGCACAAACCAAGCATGGCAAGGGTATAGTCTCCAACATTTCCACACATGCAGCACCGTTGCACATGGAAGTGATAAAAAGTTGAACAAGAAGAATTAAACACAGACCACCCAAGACCATGAGACCTAAACAGAAATGGCATGCACGAGTTTGAGGGTTTCTTACTCTACAAAAGCAAAGGCCATCAACATAAGCGAAAGCTTTTTGAAAAGTCTCTTTTGTCCGGTAAATGCATTTTTTTGCTCTTTAGAGAGAGAGCAATTCAATTTCATAGGAAGAAGCCATACGAGACAGCTCACGTACGATTCGGGAACCAAGCCTCAGCACAAGGGCTTAGGTCTACTTTATATAATAGCCAGTCATGAATTGGAAGCAAACTAGATGGCCCATTCGGGTTGAGTTCCCCTAGTACCATGGCTATTAAAATCCCACACTGAATGTGCAACACCAGTTGAGATTGCGTAAAATATCGTTTATGGGTAGGATCTTGCAATCCACGCAACCTGGTTGGGTCGTTCGAGATCTGTGCGTAGGCAACTTTGTCATTATATCTTTCCGATCTATATTCCGATATTGTGATCGACAAGACTCATGGCATTAAAAGAAAATAAAAGCAAATTAGGGTAATAAGAATTTAAACACTGGTCCAATATGCAAAGGCAAAAAAGTCCAAGTATATTGATTGTTTCAAAATGGAGTTATGTTTTCTTGAAGTTTTCAAGAATTTAAGGTACATTGATAATTTTGAAATTTTCAGAACGTACATGCAAATTGCAACTCCACAACTTGCTTGTGAATTGAATTCCCCTCAATATCTTTGTTATGAGTAGTAATTGTAACCAAATTGGTGATTTGTTTGGAGCCAAATTAATTGTCTCTAGGAAAGAACCATTCCACTCAATCAAGTCAGAGCATCAGAAAATAAGTTCCAGGTGCGTTTGGTTCACTCAAATGGAATGGAGACTGGAATGGATTTGAGACTGATAAGATTGGAATATCCATTCCATTTTCTATGTTTGGTAAGGAATAACGATTTGCATACTTTTTTTTTTTTGATAAGTAAATAAATATATTAAAAAGAATAACGATTTGAATACTATTTCCTCGTCAACATACTTTTATCCATAGAATATGATTGGGGTGGTGATAGTGGATTTTTTTTCGCGTGGCAATAGTAAATTTTGGTGCGGTCAGTTATGGTATTAGTAATTTTGAGGTCACAATAGTGAATTTTGGCGTGGCATTAGTAATTGTGGAATGACAATAGTGAATCTAATAGTTTGTGACCAAACCAACTCCGTCTATTTTCTCTAAACTATTTTCAATCAGAGCTACCCCTATAAATTTCACGAACGTCTTCAGTTCTAGTTTTATCTCTCATAGTCCTACCCATCTTCCATCTTAGCATCCTCATTTCAGATACATTGAACTTTTCTTTTTGGTAAAAGAACAATGGACAATAATAGTAATAAAAGATAGGAATCGTGAATTTTCATGCAGATTTAACACGTCATGAAGAGCTAGGTATGAAGATCTTGTGTTGTTTGGCAAACTACATTGACGCAAATTGGTCCAAATGTTGTTGTAGAATCATGTAGAAGTTTGACAAGAATACTTCATCTTAGTTTCATAATTTTTGTGTTTATACCACGTGACTTGCATGCTATAGATCCTCTTTCCAGCATCTAGTACGCTATACTGTTCGATCTTTGTTAGGTTATTCATCTAGCTTGTTAGTTTATTGTCTCACCAAAAATACTAAAATATAAGCAATTAATACAGCTTTCAAAACACTGAGTACGGTTAACAGATCAACTTTTGACAGTAAGATAGTGAAATAGTAGATAATGTGCCGAAAGCCTATTATGGAATTCAGGTTATTTTTAGAATATTATCATTTATTCTACCATGGCATTAACTTGGAAATCACACTAACTACAAAAGTAGACTGACAGCTGTCTACCCCTACTACCTCTCTAGACTCCGTTATATGTGGGTGTTGTGCACTCGGTACGATCTTCAACTAGTAGATAACGAATATCTCAAAAGTGCATAACAGAATAAAGGTTATTGTCAAAATATTATCATGTATTCCACAAAAGCATATTGTGGGAATCAGGGCCTCTGCAAAAGTAGAGTGAGGGCTGCCTATCTACTACTGTACCTCCCTAGACTCCGTGTAAGTAGAAATCTTTAGCACTCGATACGAACTTTCTTATTACGACGTATTCCAAACTAGCATTCTTTAAAGAGAACACAGCCTAAATACATGTGAATCTAAGATAAAAGGAGGTGTTCGCTCGCTTTTTCTTCTTACAATGTCCTTTTCTAACGGTGGCTGGGGATGGGAAGTACATGGCGCCAACTGTGAGAGTGGATCTTCCATACAAAACTTGAAGGGGCAATAAAGAGTGTGTCGCTATATTACCTACCGTATGGAAAGTTTGGACACAACGAGGGATATATTCTGTGCCACATTATGTTGGTCAATATATCATCGTACTTCCACAATATTGACATGTAATTCATGCAGTTCTACAACTCACAGCGACATTTTGTCAGGTTATGGAAGGAAAAGGGACACGGAAGTTAGTTAACACCTTGTTGGCTGTTAGATATAAGAAAGCTAGTAGTTAATAAATGCACATTGTAGAACCCACACCGATGGACTTAAAAGCAACAAGATCGAAAGTGAGGCTTAAAGACAGCAATACGTAGAGGTGAAGGGGATTAGGCAGTGCCACATGTTCACTAAAGAGTCTTGAGCTAGTCATTTACTTAAGTCTGTTTCTTCAACCTATCAATGAGATTCGAGAGACCATCTAATGTTCCTAGGACTCAGGTAGCTGTGTGTGGAACTCTAGGTGTCAACACCGCTTACTGCCTGAATCGTAAGATGAGCGTCACTAAAAACTAGAGGAAAAATTCAAATAAAGTAAGGAATATCTATAACTAAGCGGCGGTTATAGGTAGGTATTTACAGGGCGATTCGGACTACCAGTTTTAGGAAGGAACCAATTTAAAGGTACTCCAAAAAACTTCAACCGGAATAAGAGCAACTGTCCAAACTGCCTCTCCTCCCTTCCTCATTCTTCAACCCTACTGATTCCCTTCATTAACCCACATACATCTGCTTTTACATTGGAATTCAGCAAAACCCCTATTGTAAAAGCCTCATACATACAAATATCATTCTTCAGATCACATTCGAAATACACATACAATTTATAGCACCAAAAAACGTAAAATATATATATATAGAAGGATTACTCCCATTTGGAACAAAACCCCTTGAGAAAATAAGATGTCAAGAGAAACCCAACAAAGGAAAAGTTCCTTTCTTTCACAATTCCACATCTACCTCAAAAGGTTTCTCACCTGAAAACCCCACAAATCGAGCATTTTTTCTAAGGACAATGAGGGGAAAGACATTCCAAGAAAATCCCATCTTGCGACAAACACCCAATAAAAGATTAACCTTTCCTACACATCAAATCCAGACCCAAAAAACCCAAGTGAAATCAAGCAATTTAATTCCAAGATTCCTCCATAAAACGCCCAAAAGCATACCCATAAATGGCAAAATCATATCCAGATTTGTTAGGTGGGAAAAAAAATCATACCTTTTTTTGGAATGAGAAGAAAATTGAAAGAGAGCCCACAAAAACTTCTCCTCTCTCGTCTTCTCCTCTCCTTACCCACCAAGAGATTCTTTGATTCCTCTGTTAGAAAACACACAGTGAGTCCTCTCCTCTTCTCTGCGCATTTGCTTCATTCACTTCACACTTCGCGTACCCCTCAATACTTTTCAAGATTTAGTAAATCTACTGTCTGAACACTCACACCTGTAACATATCTGAACGTCAAGGTCTTCACACGTGTCGTCCTTTGATTTGACTGTCACCTCTTTTGGGTCCTAATCCCGTATTGTTTGGGTTGGGTTACACAAAATGCATTAGCTCCCTCTCTAGTCCTAGGTGGGTGGGTCTGACCATACTGATGGGTCCACTTCAATCTTACTTAGGTACTAGATTCCAAAGGATAATCTTCATTGTAAACAACTGGAGTAATAAGTTAATCTAAATTTAGTAAGAACGCTATCAAATCACCTTTGGCCAAGAAAAAATGAACACTTTTAACTTTAGAGTCCGTTTCGTTAAGGTTCTTATTTTTTAAATACTCATTTTTTAATTTACGAGATAGGTTATTTTTTTATAATACATCATCTTTATTTCAAAATATAAGTACATATTTGTGCTAATGGAACATGTCATTAGATTCATACTTCATGCTTCATGCTCACATTTTTTTAAATAAAAAAACTTGATTTGAGCTTATGATGCTTATCAATGTTTAATGAAATTGATTTTTTTAATGAGTAGTAATTTTATAATGAAATGAAAGATCTAGTCCTGGAATTAATAAATAAATTTGGAGAAGAGTTGATCTGATCCTCAGACTAATCCCTGTCATGAGGGGAAAAATAAAAAGGGAGAAAGAAAAAAAAAAGAATAATCTGAGCACGTTAGGTTGGAATATGGAATAATGTGACTTTGGATTAAATACTCCAGTCTTTTTATTTTATTTTATTTTATTTTCTCCTCAGGTTTATACTGTACTTTCAATGGTCAAATAATTTGTTTTTATTTAATCAATCAAAACCCGTGCTAGCAGTAGTACTCTTTTGTAGGGTAAAAGATTTTTCCAACCAGTGGGGCCCAACGACACGTTTCCCCTTTCCCAATAATGTAAGCTGACTGACACGTGTACGGGCGTGATCGTCCAGTTGCATGAAAGTGAAAAGAGAAAACCCATTGGATTTTTTGAAAGGGGGGTGAGAAATTTAGAAAATGGGAAATGTTTGACCGGTGGCGTATGTGTTTGGGAGCATGTGATCTTCTGCAGAGGTTTTTTTAGTAATTGGATTTTCCCTTGGTTTTCTTTCCCCAACAGATGCCTTTGTTCTTGGCTTCTTGCCCATAATAAGATCTTTTTTTGGTAAACACCCATAATAAGATTTTATCTTTCAAAAGCAGGCCATTCATGTTGGAAGCAAAGAATTCACAAGAACGTAGTTTTTTTGTGGCCTGAACTCAATAATCGAACTATAGTCAATTGTACGGAGAGCAAAAACACAACAACCCGGAATATGAAAAAAAATCGTTTGGTTGCCTCATCACGAGTTAATATGTAACGCCCCGATTTCTTAAAGGATTTCGGAAGCATTAACCCTAAAATACACTAAATTTTACAAACTATTAGGCCCCTATTTATCTTTATACAAAAATTATAATCTCAAAATAATACAAAAATCTATGTACATTTATTTAATAAAAGCAACTCCATAGCGATTCTAGTTTTGATAAGAATTCCAAGCAACGTTGGCCCAGACTCCGTTCTAGGGGGTCCCACCTGTATCAACTGCTCCACTATGAAATCCTGCACACTCTGGCAAATTGAACGCCGAAGCAAACGATTTGCAAGGATACGAACGTATTCTGAGTGATAATTCACTCAGTAGAAATCCTAAAACCCAATACCACAATATGCATATCAACAATATAATAATTCATAATATACCGAAGGTACAACATAATAACACATCATCTTTTTCTTTACTATCCATCATTTTACATGTAATCTAAGGATTCTCTCCGCGAGATCCTTTCCTCCCACATCCACTAACTACAATCGTCTCATGGGTCCATCCTTCCTCTTGCTTATCCTGCACCGGGGTCCTAGGTGAGCTCATCTAAATTATATACTAAGCATGTTTTCACTTAAGACCATAATAGGAAGATCGAGTCATCCCATGACGTATCGTACATTAGGGTCGGACATCCACTACCCCACGCTAACTATAACCGTCTCATGGACCCATTCTCTTCCTCGAAGAGAAACTTTTCATGACGTATCATACATTAGTGTCACAACACCGGGCCCCGCAGGTAACCCATTTCAACACAAGGCCCCATAGGTTACCCTTATCATCGCCATGGCTCAATTCACAATCCACACAGTACTCACACTTTCAACACTTTATCATTTTCCATTTACTTATCATCGTCTACATGATTCACTACTCGTAACGACCCCGGGAACCTATTTGTCCAATCTACAGCCATAACAAAATATCACACGGTTCAACATTTCAACTAAAAGTACTAACAACACATAACAATGCGATAAAATTAATCTTGTCATAGAATTAATCATGCGAGTAACAAAATAATATTCAGTCAAACAATTAATTACTACACTTAAAATTAAGTCTATTTCTCTCATTTAGAAATTTTATAAAATATTTTTACTATTTAAACATTATCTTTAACTCTTATATAATTCATAGATTTTACAAACTAAATTTTTATTGGAAAATACTTATTGCTAAATTTAGTATTTACTAGCTATATTAAATATTAACATGAGATTTTCATAACAACAAAATTATGCGAGGCTATTTTAGTCAATGTTTATTAGAGTTAAAGATTAACTAATATATAATCTAAAATATTTCTTGTTTACAATCTAAATAAATTTTTACTAGTAAAATATTTTTGTTAATATTTCATAAATATTTATCTACCCCAATAATTTATTAAACATGTAAACGTCCACTCAAATACAAATCAAGAATGCATCATCAATAATAATTTCACAATCAAACACTTATTAAATGATCATAAATTTTCACAGGGTATAATACTAATCATTCTAGCACAATCAAACTGAATTTTAATATAAACAAGACTAAAAATAAATTAATAATTTAATAGCAGGTCATCATCTTCAATAAACTTTAAATCTAAGTAACTCAATTAAAATGTAGATAAAGTTTTGAGTTTTCGGAAAACTACCTCAAACACGATTCTAAGTTCGGATAAGTATTGTACGGTGTCCGTAGATCGCCGTGGTGGTTCTGAAATCTCGAGGCACCGTCCGGCGGCACTCCAACAGGGCCCGCAGCGGCGGTGTGCCCACGAAACTCACGGTGTGCACACACCTACGGTCACAACTCTCTCTCTCTCTCTCTCTCTCTCTCTCTATTCTAGACTCAACAATAGAATTGAGAGTGAAATAATATACTGGTGTTCAATTTTCGGATTTATGTGGGTATGTGTAATAAGAGAGAATGAGATAGCAAGAAGGTGAGAGAATAAATGTAAAAGTGGTAGAATGAGGAAGGAGAGTGATATTGATAATGATAAAAAGATAGGGGACAAGTGCCACATGTGGAGGGATTTTCAATTCTAATGTATGTGGATGCATGTATGTACATGATGAGAATGTATCTGGACGCTTTTATGTATAGGATGAGAGAGAGAAGTGGAGAGTTAGTTTGAATAGAGTTCTACTTAGGGTTTAGATAGGAAAGATAAGAGATAAATATGAATCACTGATTCCCTGTATATCTAAAGTTTAAATACATATCTTATTCAATAGTGCAAATAATATTAATTGTACACATAATAATATATTTTAATTATTCAATCTAATTAATTATTAAATTAGGAATTTAACAGTATAAATTTGTATTAAAAAAAATTGGATCACAAATCCGGGTCGTTACATAATACATATAGCGGATTGGACCATGTTGTCGGTGTCCGTCAGACCCACCGCAAACCTTATTTCGATGGATTGTTGTTTATTTTATAGACGTTAATTTATAGTAAATCATTTCTTAAAATACTATTTGACTATGGAACCATAGTCTCGTAATTGTGTCGCACTTGTTTAGGGAAAAAAAATGAATGGTCTACGTTTAGATTTGTGTGTGTCATCCTTACACAGGGCCATGCTAGTATTCTCTGTAACGTTCAAATTTTATCGGCAGCTCTACATCTAAAAGCATAGTATTTTGTTTAAATTTCAATAACGGATCCAAATGAAGGTTGCAAACTACTACCGAGTATCTTATTAGAACAATGGTGGATTTCACGCGTTCAGTCGATTTCAAGATAGTTAAAATACTCCATAGTTAGGAGTATGATTCTGCACACAGCTACTTTCTCTCTCTATATATCTCGACTCCATGTTTTGAGACAGTGGTGTATTTGAACAAACCTCCAAATTCCAATATGTCTCTTCCAAAATTACAAAATCTCCCATATGCATGCATACAGTCCGGTTCCCACCACTCAACCGATGAATCGTGTTTTCAATGGTTCAGATTTTAATGAAACTTTTATGGAGAAAAATTAATTATGACCGGTCGTAAACCTTTCACAAATCCAAACCATTAAAAATACAATCCAATGACTGAGATAAAAAATACGGACCTAACACTACATCAGGCCGTCCTGACCTGACCTGATTCTCAGTGTGCATGCATATACTTCCGTATATATTTGCAGATCTAGTACAGAATCGCATTAAAATTCGTGAAGAACGAGCTTTGTAATGGTTCTGATATTGGTAATGCCAGCTCCCATTTGTACTACGTCTACTCCTAAATAAATATCTGGTTTGTAAATTCAAATATTTAAAAAGATGTATTTTTTTATTAAAAAAAATCGATTTTTTTCATAACTTAAAAAAATTCATTGATATTTATTCATTTGTGAAAAAATGCATTCTTTTAGAGACTTAGATTTGCGGTCCGGATATTTATTTAGGGACGGAGTAAGTAATTTAATTAAGGTGTACTTTCTTAGATACTTCCACACGGGATCCGATCTCCTCTGTTCCAAAAATTCCTGTGCCGATGGAGTTTTCGACCGTTGAATTGTGTAATTTTTTCCCCGCGTGTTTTAAATCCAACGGCAAAAAAATCCCTCGGCGCACGGGATTCTGCCTCCTTCCGCACACACCAAAACAAAATTATGCTTGAAGATCGTAATTGTTACACGTTCTTTTTTTTTTGTTGGATCCTTATAATTGTTCACGTTCGTGTACAAGACATTTGATTCCGAAATCTGTACCTGATTGTACCTTTACCAGCGGTGCTAATGGTACAGCAAAATGCTGTACAGCAGCGTGTACAGATGGATTTTGCGCCTGTCTTGGATTTCGTAAAGATGATCGGAGCCGCTCATTTTGTTCAAAACATATTGTTTACGGTTCCTGTAAAAAATCATCTTAATCCGATATCGGTAAAGGCATTTACGAATCATCCAACTTTACTTCAAAAAATCACCTAAAATTTGAAGCAAAGTTGGATGATTCGTAAATGTCTTTACCGATATCGGATTGAGATAATTTTGTACAGGGACTGTAAACAATATGTTTTGAACAAAATGAACGGCTCCGATCATCTTTGCGGGACCTGAGACGGGTGCAAAACCCATCTATACACTCTATTGTACAGTATTTTGTTGTACAGCAATCTTTACTGTTTTAATAATCTGCTTCAAAAACGTCGCCATTATTTTCCTTCTCTCGTATTGTACGTACCGTCTTTCTTTTTTTTTTTTCGACGGTTAAGAGTGTCCGAACTAGCTTACGCAGACCTCAACTATTTCCTCTCCTACTTGGTCAAAGGTAGATTATCCACGCCGAGACTAGAAAATTTACAAGAGGTTTCTTTGATGCGGCATCACCAGTATAGCCTCAATAGGTTGCCTAAGTTTCAAACTCGTGATATTTGGATTTATAACTCATGAGATCTATGCCACTTTAGCTTCCCTCCTCTTAGTTGTCAAAAAAAAAAAAAAAAACCAAACTGTAATTTTTTTTTTTTACAGGCAAAGAAAAAAGATGAACCGTCTTAAACAACATTAAAAAGTACTCCGATCGTAGGATTATGACTTTAGCCAAACACATTTCGATGATAAGTTTTAGGGTGCCGAGCGGATACATATCACGTAGCGATACCCGTCTGCGAAGAGGGACATGTCTAATGAAGTTGGACTCCTTTGCCAAACCTAAATGAAAAATTCTTCCTCTAGAGTTGAGCCCAACCCATGTTAAAGTTGGGCCACAACTGGAGACTCATTGGGCTGTGGTCTTGGGTAATTTGGGACCAAATAAGCCCTGAATTTTTCAAGCCGACACGTTGTCATGAAACTACGGTCTTCTGACCCGGTACCCGGACTCGGGTATATGGGTGTATAATAGTTAAGGGTCGGGCATCTCAAACCTTAAAATAGAGGATATGTAGAAGTCGCTTTCCTCCCTCTTGGGGTGACTATCTATTCTCAATGTATGATTTTCGTATCAATGAAAGCACTTCTAATTTTGAGAAAAGAACCTGAATCTTGTTTCCTGCACAAAGTATATACCCGTGTTCTTCTACAAACACGTGCTTTAATTGGTTCCTACGTGGCCAAAAATTGTCTTTATAATTAGAGTTTTTTTTTTTGTTTTTTCTTTTATCCCCGTCCTTAAATTAGGGTCACAACCATAAAAAAGGGCCCCAAATAAAGTTGGTGTTGGTGGAATTTCAGATCAGTTGCATCGAGGAAACTTAATTTTATATTCATAGTGTAAATAACGCTTTGAAATATAAGCGGACATGCCCTGCTTCTTTTTCCGCGGAATCATACAGTACTTTCATATATCTGCACGTTTTCTTCTGTAATCTATTTTTTTTTTTATAAAAATTCAGCTTTCCCTGGGAAACCCAATTGGAGTAATGTCTTGTCGTTAGATACGCGGTAATTGATGTAGCCTCTACTGAGGCCCATAGGAGCATATTCTCTAGTTAATAATTGCCTAAACCGATGTGTATTGTGATAGCAATTAGGTGAGGCATGGAAATTCCGTTTGACCGAACCAAAAAAAAATTAGGTGAGGCATCTTGTTGCTCCCATTAGGCAGGGGGGCGGAGCTTGAACTTTTGCTATGCAGGGTCAAAACGAAAACATGGTGCAAAATATATATATATATTTTTGAGAACAATGTAAATTGAAAACTCTATTGTAGAATCCAAATACCAATATTCAGTCAAAAATATAATATTATATTTTGGAAAACTTCCTGGCCGGTCCTGTCTGGGTGAAGAATAACCTACTCGGTCCTGCCCAAAGAGCCTATAGCTCAGTAAGTCATCTTCATTATTTTCTTGACAAAGATACACCTCGTAAAAAAAATAAAATTAGAGAGAGATAATCCAGCCACCACCACCACCACTCCACCCCAACGCCACCGCCACCACGTCACTGCCACCGCCTTCACCACCATCACCACATCACCACCACCCACACCACCACCACCAACACAATTAACAGTATTAATTTTTGTCTAAATTAACAGTCGACCCATACAACCTCATACACCACAACCACAACGCCACCACCGCCATCGCTACCGCCACCACCACCACCACCATCACCACCGTGACCATTGCCACCACAATCACCACTACCACGCCGATGCCGCCGCCGCCACCACCAGAGTGTTAATTTATATCTAAATTAACAGTGTTAATTCCCCTCTAAATTAACGGTGCTAATTTTTATATAAATTTACACCACAATTAACAATGTTAATTAACAATTGTCCTATATAACCTCCTATACCACCACTCCACTGCCGCCGCCGCCACCACAATTAACAGTGTTAAATTTTGTTTAAATTTATAATTAATAGTGTTAAATTATGTCCAAATTTACAATTAACAGTGTTAATTACCGCCACGATTAACAGTGTTAAATTATGTCTAAATTTGTAATTAACAATGTTAAATATTGCCATGATTAATAGTGTTAAATTTTGTCTAAATATATAATTACCAGTGTTAAATTCTATCAAAATTTACAATTAACACCGTTAGCTGAAAATGTGGAGACGGAGAAAGCTATCGCCGTTGAGTGGCCGGTGGTCATGTGTAGGTGGAAGGACGGTGTCGCGCCGCCTCCAGACGGAGTGATCCTGGTCGAAGAGAAGGCGACGGTAGAGGGATGGGCTGAAAGATTGGAAACCCTAAAATGATAAGATGGGGCATTCATTTGTGAACCGCGGCAAGAACGGCGATTGCAGTTCTAGACGGAGGCGGCAGAGGCATCAACGTCCATGGAGGCGGCGGACGGAGGTGGCGGCAGAGGCATCGACGTCCATGGCGGCGGTGGGGGTGGAATGGTCGGAGGAGGAGTAGCTGGCGGTGGAGCTAAGACCGGCGGAGGAATGGCCAATGGCGCGGAGGGGGGGGGGGGGGGCTACATTCATTTGAAACCCTAAATGATAGATTGTGTTCATTTGTTGCTATTTAAAGTGGGGTAAAGAAGTAAAATCACACCCACGAGACTTAGTGAGCTATGGAATCTAATATTAGGACCGACCCAGAGTTAACTCATATCTTTTATTGAGAAATCAACAGACCACCGGTCTCTTAGTGGCTCCACCTTTGAATGTGGGTCTGTCTAAATAGGCATCGGGCCCGTTATAATTATAGGTGGGGCTTTTGGCCCTAGTTTGTGAAGAAGACTTCCCACCCCCAAAAAGTTTGAGTGGGTTGTATTATTTTTTTTTTTGTTAATAAGGTTCACAAAGCATCCGCGAATTCCTCCCCCTTGAAGCCCAAACGCAAGGCAGTTAAGCAAAATTAAGCTGAGAAAGTTCTGATGGAGATTTTTCCTCAACCAAAGCAAATCAGAATTTGTCTCGCCATTTTTTATATGTGCAAGGGTATCTAGGTCCCGTTCCAGATTCTCTTCTTGAAAAATGACAGCCTCGAAAAATGTAGTTTTTGGGGCAAGCTACGTGAGGAGAAGTAGGGGAGGTACTAGGCCAGGGAGATGTTAGTCTCTTGTGGGGTAAAGTAGGGAGGTACTGGGGCCAAAGCAATGAATAATTATCAAGATTTTCTCCTCACGTACGTAGCTTGCCCCAAACTTCATTGTTTTGGGGCCGGGGTTGTCATCTCTAGCGCCTTTTGATCGCTACAAGACCCCGCTTCCCTAACCGCTAGGCAAGGAAAAGTCTAAGCAGGGATGATGTTGAGCCATGAAGGCTTGCGTACGTACATCAACGGGCCCGGCTGAATGTTTCTTATGAAGTCTACCTTCTTTGCATGTTGCATGTACCACTATAAACTTGTGTTAAAATAAACAAAAAAAAAAGGTATCGATTATCAACACACTGTAGAATACAGAAGAGTGAAAATCTCTCTTTTAAAATTAAAATGTGGGTCGGATAAGACTTGCAAAGTTTATCCAGTGAGAGAGAGAGAGAGAGAGAAGATGGAGTATATAGCAGGAGTTGTCGAGAGCGTGTTGGAAGCAGTGGATGTCGGCCGAGTCGGCCATGGCCCCCCAAAAACCTCTTTTTGACCAGACAACCAGTGGGCTGTCATAAATACTTCTTTGCTTGGGCTTTTCGTGATAGGTATACCTCCCCCCCTGTTCAAAACGAGTTACCCCTTTTACACCGCATCATGAGCTCCCAACTTGTACCCTCCCCCTGCTATCACGTGGGCCACGTGATACTCTCAATCATTTATGTCACGATTCCAATGTTTGTGCTTTGAAATGAACTTTGTAACCAAAAAGAGAAGTGGCACTAATGACAAATGAGTTAGGCCTTGTTTGGGCGTGGATTTTTTTTTTTTTTCCATTTTATGCATGAGCATGATCTTAGAATAGTATAAATAGATGCTGTCAAAATGCATTCTGAAAAACGAAATTAAAATGAAAAATTTCTTTCAACTTTTGTGTTTTCCTTTCGCACTATGGTGATCGCAGTTGTTCAACTTTTAGAGCTTGTCAAAAAGCTCTAAAATGTTTAGTATTGCATGTGTTGATCAGCATTTAATCAATTGTGTTCGTTTATTTCTTTTCAATGTAAATATGCTCTAAAATCTTATTTAGCTATTGCCCGTTGGTCAACATATTTTTTAGCATCATGATAGATCTTCTTGAGTAGCTTTGTAGATTAAAAAAGTTATCAACAAAGTAGAAAAAAAAATCTCTGAGAAAATTTATTATCGTAGAAGAAACAAAATCAAAAAATTCATATATCGTGAAACCATATGCACCAAACTAACAAGTGTAATAGTAACTCTTTTTTACTTGTGTCCCCATTTTAGACGGATGATTATTCAGCCACTATGAAGTAGATGGACAATTATTTAATCGTCTTGGATACTATCGCGCTGTAATACTCTTCATAACTCCATGTTTATAGAAAGTTCATATGTTCGATAAGAGTCCTTGACCTCCCGTTCGTATAAGGATTTTAGATTTTTGGATTCTAATTATTATCTTATTTTTCTCCAATCATTAATCTCATTTTTTTTTATTTTTTTTCAATCATTATCTATATTTTCAATCATTACTCTATTTCTTTCTACATTCATTATCTACAAATCAAAATCCAAAATTCCGAAACAAACGGAGTCCGGCCTCGGGATTATACGATGAAGAAAAGTACTATTGCGCAAGCAATAATTTTTCCCAAATCAGCAGCAAATGGGAATCTAACATGTGAAATTGACTTATTATAAGAAAGCGCGTGGGTGGGCCCAATCCCCATCCCGTCCCAACACAAAATCTCTTATTCCTTCCGCCTCTAAATAAGAGTCCGACACTTAAATATAGACCTTTAAAAAGATACATTTGTTTTGTTAAAAAAGTAAAAAAAAAATCACAAATCAATAGATAGCAATTAGTTCAATTAAATTGTGAAAAAAAATTAAATTTTTTAATAAAAACATGCATATTTTATAAGATCTAACGTTACGTGCCGGACATTTATTTAGAGACGAAAAGAATATCTTTTTCTTTATAGTAGGAGTAATAAAATTCCTTTCTCAGTCAACCACATTTCAATTCAACGCCAAACAGCACCCACGTGGCCTGAAAATAACACACACATCGGAAAACAAGCTTTTTAGAAAACAATCCCCCTGGCTATTGGAAAAGATAGGTGGTAGGGACACATCCAACGGATTTTATATGTATGTGAACGGAGTGTGGTTGAAGTGCGCCACACTCGATGTACCTCTAGCATTTTTAACGGGGGAAAAAGTTATTTAAGGGACCCCTTAAATCATTCTAGATCACTTATTTAAGGAATCTTTTCTGGTAACTGTTAATTCTAACTTATGATATTTTAAATAAAACGGGGGTCGGTTGCTTTGCTTGAGTGGAATCCATAGGAAAACAAAGAATATTTGCCGACCATATATTTTACTACTCTCTACTATGAGTATTTCAGTATATATGCGCCGCGCTCTGACCGGGGTTGTCACGATTGGAATATACCTGTCCACTAGAGGATGCTAAAATTTGCTGTGACTGAAGTATAAGAGGTTCTGTTGTGCGCTTTTACTCGTATGCGTTGTATCTCAGGTTCAAAAGGCGAGCCGAACTTTTATTTTGTTCAGCTCGCCTGTCTCGTTGCAAACGCAAACGCAAAAACAAAAACCACATTGATCCAACCTTGTAGCGACATGATCAGATTCACTTCTCTTAAAAATTTAATCTGGGCTTACACAATTTTTAAAACTGCTGGGGTAATTAAATGTGTTTCGTGAATGTCCTGTTGATATACTCGAAAGGATTGGTACCTCAATGCATGAGACTCGAATGTTTGTTTCCTCCTAAGGTTTTAGGTTCGAAATTTTGTGCTATCAAGTTTATGGGGGCAAGTTTATTCATACTTTGTTGTAGCATTAAATATAGGCCCTGCTAATTGACGGTGAGAATTAATCTCCTAAAATCAGTCGAGATGCACATTAGTTGACCTAGAGACTCAGTAATCAAGAACTATATTCCTACTTAGGGCTGTGAACTAGCCCAGTCTAGTTTTGTCAAGCTCGAGCTCGACTCGTTTCAAAAATTCGAGCTCGAGCCTTAATGAGCCAAACCCTAAACAAGTCGAGTTTAGTCATTTACTAGACGAGCCTCTTTAATCAAGTCAAGTCTCCCTTAACGAGCCAAGTTTTTCTCAAACGAGAAGAGTAAAGCTTGGCTCGTTACTAAACAAGCTAAAAAATCGAGTTCGAGCTCAACTCGTTTAATAAACAAGCCAAGCCGAGCTCGTGAACTGCTCGTTCGTTTACACCCCTAGTCCTACTACTGCTTTGAGGCATGTTTGATAAGAGGTTTGGGAAAGGAGATTGGACTAAGGCCCCGTTCCAGAAACTTTCTTGAAAAATAAGCAGTTTATTTCACATTTCAAACTCAAAAATAATATAAATGAAAAATAATTTTTCAATTTGTTTTTTTTGCATCGTAAACAAAATCCATATTGCATATTTCTATATTTCAATAAGTTTATAATTTTTTAGTTTGAAATAACCTTTTGAAAAACTAAAGATTTTTTTTTGCGTTCTGGAACGGAGTTTAATAATCCTATGGGGCCTCTTAACTCTGTGTTCGGTGTGGGAAAGAGGGTTGGAATTGTTTAGTCCCATTGGAATGCTAATCCCCCAAATTGGGGGTATTAGGAATACCATGGGAGATGTGGTATTACGAGTCTCATCCCATGGGTCTAACTATGGAAAGACATAAATGCCCATGTTCTTGTCAACTATTGACACAAATGCCCTTTCTATATAACTACAAGTTTTCCTCCCTCGGGAACTCTTAACCTCACTCATCCGCTCTTTGGGTATTATTCGTTGCAAGAATCTTCCTATCAACGTCGGACCAGTGAAAGTGTGATCCCCTCGAACGAAACCTAGCATCAAACACACCCTTGGTGTTACATCGCAGCAGTGAGAAGTGAGTGAGAACACTATGTAGGTGCAGTTTGCCAGCTTGACTTCTGAGAGCAACCTTTCCATAGTTCTTTGGGTATTCGTTCAAAAATAATGTAAATGAAAAATAAATTTTCAATTTTTTTTGCATCGTAAACAAGATCCATATTACATATTTCTAGATTTTAATAAGCCAATAATTTTTTAGCTTGAAATTATCTTTTTAAAAAATAAAGACTTTTTGGCGTTATGGAACAGAGCCTAATAATCCTGTGGGACCTCTTAACTCTTTGTTTGGTTTGGGAAAGAGGGTTGAAATTGTTTAGTCCCATTGGATTGCTAATTCCCCAAATTGGGAGTATTAGGAATACCATGGGAGAGGTGGTATTACGAGTTCCATCCCATGGGTCTAACTATGGAAAGACATAAATGCCCATGTTCTTGTCAACTATTGACACAAATGCCCCTTCTCTATAACTACAAGTTTTCTTCCCTCAGGAACTCTTAACCTCACCAACCTGCTCTTTGGGTATTATTCATTGCAAGAATCTTCCTATCAACGTCGGACCAGTGAAAGTGTGATCCCCTCGAAATGAAACCTGGCATCAAATACGCCCTTGGTATTACATCGCAGCAGCGAGGAATGAGCGAGAACACTATGTAGGTGCAGTTCGCCAGCTTGACTTCTGAGAGCAACCTTTCCACAGTTCTTTGGGTATTCGTTCAAAAATAATGTAAATGAAAAATAAATTTTCAATTTTTTTTGCATCGTAAACAAGATCCATATTGAATGTTTCTAGATTTCAATAAGCCTATAATTTTTTAACTTGAAATTACCTTCTTAAAAAATAAAATTTTTTTTTGCGTTCTGGAACGGAGCCTAATTATCCTATGGGACCTTTTAACTCTTTGTTTGGTGTGGGAAAGAGGGTTGGAATTGTTTAGTCCCATTGGATTGCTAATCCCCCAAATTAGGGGGTATTAGGAATACCATGGGAGAGGTGGTATTACGAGTTCCATCCCCATGGGTCTAACTATGGAAAGACATAAATGCCCATGTTCTTGTCTACTATTGACACAAATGCTCTTTCTGTATATAACTACAAGTTTTCTTCCCTTTGGAACTCTTAACCTCACTAACCTGCTCTTTGGGTATTATTCGTTGCAAGAATCTTTCCATCAACGTCGGACAAATGAAAGCGTGATCCCCTCGAAACGATACCTAGCATCAAACACGCCCTTGGTGTTACATCGCAGCAGCGAGGAGTGAACGAGAAGACTGTGTAGGTGCAGTTTGCCAGCCTGACTTCTGAGAGCAACCTTTCCACAGTTCTTTGGGTATTCGTTGAAAGAATCTTCCTATCAACGTCGGAGTAGTAAAAATGTGATCCCTTCGAAACGAAACCTGGCATCAAACACGCCCCTGGTGTTTACATCCCAGCAGCGAGGAGCGAGCGAGAAGACTGTGTAGGTGCAGTTTGCCAGCCTGACTTCTGAGGGCAACCTTTCCACAGTGGACCCCAAAAGCCACTGCCCACGCCCAACAATAATTTCTGTTCTACTACTTTTTGAGTTCCGTTAAGTTGACTTAAAGAGAAAGCTGCGAGTTAGAAGCGTCCACGTCGCTATTAAAACAGTGACTCCCACCGTGTCAGTCTCCAACGCGTCGACGTGATTGCATAGTATATTCAAAAGTAGTGGAGGCTGGCTTTCTCAACACGTGTTGGTTGATTTTCCCAACCAAAAACCGAAAGCGAATGAGAAAAGAAATTTGCAAATCATCCCGGCCGTTTAATTTGTTTGAAATATATTTTTAAAAGTTATTGTAAGAAAATTAAACTTATTCAGATATCGATACTAGTTTGATTGATTACATCTTTGAATTCGCATGCTTAAAAGTTGAATGAATTGATTAAGCCACTACGAATATCGGAATAACTAATTTAGACATAGACCCTTAAATATAATTTTAAAAACATTAATGGCTCCGATAATTGGTATAGCGTGTGAAACTCTTAAAATGAATGATACGGAATCTGGTGTACATCAAATAGTTTCCCCATCGATGGGCTAATGCATGTGTACTCACATAATTTTCCAATAGGACCTTTTTTCGGGTCAATGATTTTAACACTCTCAATTTTATGTGGTTGCTTCATATCTTGTCTTTTAATAAAAAATTCTATGTAATTATTCCAATAAAAGACAAGAAAATGAGTGTATACATCAAAAAAGAGTGTGAATTTTTTTTTTTTTGCTTTAATTTTTATTTTACTCTCACGGTCTGAATTTTTGCTCTTCTAAATATTATAGTATTAATTTAAAATATTTAAAAACAATATTTTCATGCTCACACTTCCGTTCTCATACGCGCTCTCGCATGGCAAAGCTAAAGAGGCCTGTGGACATCGACAATTCGACACCCTCAACCTCAAGTTTCAACTCATTATTGGTGCATCATTCCAATAATTTTGGTGATTTTTGTATAATAGATATGAAACGATCCTCTACGTTGAATCCTTGACTTCGTCCTGCCATTATGTAGCTTACGTCCATATCACCAAGGTCCAAAGAAAGATAGGGTAGCTACGTCACATAATTCGCTTGCAAACACAAACGGTTTCTGAAGCACATTATAAACCACTAAAACTCACGAGAGCGGGAACAGAGGGCGCGAACGCAGTACGAGAACTGAGAACGGGAGCACATGACATTATGAAGGAATGGTGCATGTGTGGTGCATGGAGTAGCAGTAGTCTTTCATTCATCGGTTCCGGTCCCTTTTATGGTGATTGCGCAAAAACAATTCAACGTACTTATCCCTCTCCGTCACGGGGTAGCTGCAACCCCCACCATCACTATTTCCTTCTGGAATTTGGATGACTAGTCCCTTTTGTGAATTTGACAACTCGGGTTCGCCAGTCTGAAAATTATATAAAGGAAAAAAATGCTACTCGAGAGTCGTCACCATAGTGATGGTGATCAAAATTATAATCTAACATATTTAATTTTTTGATAAAATTCATATTTATTGGAGAGTTAAAATTGCTGTCAAAAGTGACAGAGACGTTTTTCTAGTGCATTCATGTTGTGGGTTCAAGATTGCGTCAAAATAATAGTTACCAAGGGTGAGTTTCCGCTATATTATTATTATTATTTTGCTTCAGCCTAATCACAATAGTTAAGTTGCTTCCCCTATGGTATGTTAGTTAATGTAATGTGCCAAAAAATTCGTGAGAAACATGGACTTTTAGTCTGTTTATTAGTTAGTGAAAACACACTCGAAGTAATTAATTATAGTAATATTGCTTTTTCTTCTTCTATTTTAACTTTTTAATACACTAGCAAACCTCAGAATGAAATTATCCAAAACTTCGGGGGTAATTGCTCCCTTCGATTACTTACAAGTTGCATGAATAGGAGTTCAAATTTCTTCATCTGCAGGGAAAGTCCCTGTCATCTCTATCGTCAGAGTCAGTCAGTCAGCTACTACTCATTCACCTCCACGTGCATCCAAGCATCACGTGAGGGGAAGTTAGACTTGTCCCACATCGTTCATCTAAGCCACCTAAGCTTGATTAATAAATTCTAGAGGCTACTCCACCTATTGCCAATTGATTTTAAGTCGGAAACCTCCAAGAAACCTAACATGGTATTAGAGCTAGGTCTTAGATGGCCTCACCTCTTGTGGGAAAGTCTCTGTCATCTCTGTCGTCCGAATCAGTCACCTCCACGTGCATCCAGGCTGCACGTGAGGGGGAGTTAGACTTGTCCTACATCGCTCATCTAAGCCACCCAAACTTGGTTTATAAATTCTAGAGGGCTACTTCACTATTACCAATTGATTGTAAGTTGAAAACCTCCAAAAAATCTAACATATTGGTTCCCCAGGATGTGGACTAATCCAATTCAAGAAAATTTGAGTGGTAAATTCTGTAACTGGAGATAATACATGGTCCCCGGCGGAGAGAGAGTGACAGAGAGAATCCGGGAATCAATTATATCACTTTGATTGAGATTAAGGAATTTACTCTTTCTTAAGATGACGGGTTCAAAAACCTCTTAGGCGTTATTGACTCTTTCGGGATTAGTTTGTACGGAGTTTTGCTTTGAATTTTAATTGAGCTTCCTCACAAGTGAACAGTGAGATTGGAGGGTTAGTCGATGATTGCATAAACTGGCCCAGACATCGGAGTTGTCATTAAAAAAAAAAAACTTCACTTTCTTGGATAGTTGAATTTCAACTCTCATAAAAGCAGGTTAATGTCAATCCTATTCCAGTTTTCTCCCCCACAAAAATTTCCTATTTTTTATTTTGATCCGATTTCCCCACCAAAATGGCTATCTTCTTTTTGAACACGCCATACCAAATTGGTAAGCCACCCTTTTCTAATGGTCTGAATAAAATTACAGCATTCATCGAATATAAACCATATCGATCCGTTTCTGAGATGAAATCTAAACTATAGATTATCAAGACGGACAGCTCGGATCATACACGACACTACACTCCTATGCAAGCTACGCTACAAAGTCCCAAACTCCGAATTAAAGTGGTTGTCTACCGAAAGCACCAATGTATTTACTATTTACACTTGATTGATAGATGATGAGAAAACATTAGAAAGACAATTCTTTACCAAGAAACAATAGATAAAACTATTTTCTTTTTTACTTCACCCATTCTAACATATTTAATTTGTTGGTAAAATTCATATTTATTGTAGAGTTAAAATTGCTATCAAAAGTGACGCAGACGTTTTCTAGTGCATTCATGTGTGGGTTCAAGATTGCGTCAAAATAATAGTTACCAAGGGTGAGTTTCCGCTATATTATTATTATTATTTTGCTTCAGCCTAATCACAATAGTTAAGTTGCTTCCCCTATGGTATGTTAGTTAATGTAATGTGCCAAAAAATTCGTGAGAAACATGGACTTTTAGTCTGTTTATTAGTTAGTGAAAACACACTCGAAGTAATTAATTATAGTAATATTGCTTTTTCTTCTTCTATTTTAACTTTTTAATACACTAGCAAACCTCAGAATGAAATTATCCAAAACTTCGGGGGTAATTGCTCCCTTCGATTACTTACAAGTTGCATGAATAGGAGTTCAAATTTCTCCATCCGCGTGTAAAAATAGGTGAAATTCATCATGAGGTTCAAATAATAGGGTATTTATTAGATTAAACTATTCAAACTAACAGAACTATTGAGAGTGAAAACTGCAGATAATGAACACATACTAAGTCCTGACTAATAGTTGGAAGAAATTCACACGGTCCAACACCTATGTAGTAGGTTTACAAAAACATGTGAACGTGTATAACAATGTGTGGAGAAAAAGAAGAAAAGAAAACGTATTTGCAAGGACAAAACCAAGATTTTATCATAGCAGCGGCGAAATGTATACTAAAAAAATTTAGTGGTGGCGAGAATATATAAGTTGGGCATAATTTTTTTTTTTTAACATATAATAATTACATTCTCTAAAATTCTTGTCGTGGCTGTCGCCGCCACTAGACCCCCCTTGGTCCCATCTTTGCGTACTTGAGCAATTATTAACACAACTAGAGATGGGTATCGTAGCGTGTCGTGTCATCTCGTATTCATGTAAGAAATCTCTCAACTCTAACCCAACTTGTTTTGTTTTTTGTGTTATTGTGTCGTGTCAGAAATAGCCGACCCTAACCCGCTAACTTCGTGTCGTGTTATCGTGTTCTTCCATAAATTCTCATGTTCGTGTCGTGTCATCTCGTGTTCGTGTCAGAATTCTCTCAACCCTAACCCGATTTGTTTAACTTTTTGTGTCGTGTTATATTCGTTTTCTGTGTCAGAAATAGCTGACTCTAACCCGCTAATTTCGTGTCATGTCGAAAATTTCCACCCCTAAACACAACTCTTCATTATAAGAGCCGTGAATAAATTCTTTACATCGGGGCTGTGAATAAATTCTTTACGGAGGAAATGAATCGCAATTGTGCAAAAGTGTTTTGGACAGTCCAGATGTTAATGAAATTCATCTGGACTTTTGAACGGCCCTGATACACTTCCGTAAAATCTTATTCACAAAGCTCCGTGTACAAGATTTTCTCCTTCATTATGTCATACAAATTAAAAATCATTTGGTCCAACACCCGTGAAATAGTAGGCCGGTTTACGAATTTAACATGTGAAAAGTGTATAACAATGTGTGGAAAAAAGAAGGAAAGAGAAAAAGTACTCGAGCAATTATTAGCATGGCTCTTCGTTATCGCATCTACTTATTACTCCTGTAATCATTTGGTACTTGAACAATGTGTCTTGTTCGTTTTGGAGTCTTAAAATTTCTGCGCACGGCTTCCAAATAAACTTTCTCTGTCTCTCTCTCTCTCAAAACTTATTATCCTAAAAAATCTCTCCTAAAACTCAAATCGAACAAAGTCGATTTTTCTATCATTTTAAAGCTCCGACACAATGTATTAAAAGTCAATTATAGAGATTTTGATTTGTACGACTTTTTCCAGTAATGCGGATTATTGTGCTTTGAATAATTTCAATCTAGAGGGTGTTTCACATTGCACGATTCTAAAAAGAGAAATTTATAGAAATGGTCATTCTAGTTTTATCTGAGTCTCATTTTTATCTTCTAAGTATTAATTGTAACTCTTTTGACCCTCAAGTTTAATTTTCGTATCAAGTTGGTCCAATTGATAACGCTTGTCAACCAAACCGGATCGAAAAAATCTGATTGAGGGCATACATCATCAATTGGACCAACTTGATACAAACTGCAACGTCCAAACTGCCATCAATCTGATTTTTTCCATCAAGTTTGGCTGATAGAAGTTATCAATTGGACCAATTTGGTACGACAACCAAACTTGAAGGTCAAAAGAATTGTAATTAATAATTAGATGATGAAAATGAGATTAGAATGAACTAGGAGGACCATCAATATAAATTTCCCTTCTAAAAAGATTGTTTCCCGAGGATGTGGACTAATCCAATTCAAGAAAAATTTGAGTGGCTGGAGATATGGTCCCCGGCGGAGAGAGAGTGACACAGAGAATCCGGGAATCATCTGATGGTAAAGTCAATTATATCAATTTGATTGCCATCCCTATCAATCCTACTGCTCTTTCTTTGAAACCCCGAGGATTCGTCCGTCGGTTAAGGCTTGAGATTAAGGAATTTATTCTTTTTTAAGATGATAGATTCAAAATTTTTTTAAGTGTTATTAACTCTTTCAGTACTAGCATGTATGGAATTTTGTTTTGAATTTTAATTGAGCTACCCCGCAAGTGAACGGTTAGATTGGACCTTTAGGGTTAGCCGAGGATTGCATGAACTGGTCCGGACATCGGAATTGTAAAAAAAAAAAAAAAAAAAACTTCACTTTCTTGCATAGTTTGAATTTCAACTCTCATGAAAGCAGGTTAATGTCAATCCTATTCCAGTTTTCTCCCCCACCAAAATGGTTTTCTTCTTTTTGAACACGCCATACCAAATTGGTAAGCCAACCTTTTCTATTGGTTTGAATAAAAGTACAACATTCATCGAATATAAACTATATCGATCCGTTTTCGAGATGAAATCTAAATTATAGATTATCAAGTCGGATAGTTCGGATCACACACAATATTGCATTCCTACGCTGTAAAATATCAAACTTTGAATTAAAGTGGTTGTCTACCGAAAGCGCCAACGTATTTACACTTGATTGATGGATGCCGATTGCCGAGAAAACATTAGAAAGACAATTTTTTACCAAAAAAACAATAGATAAAACTATTTTCTTTTTACTTCACCTTTTCTCTCGTTAAAGAACAGTTTATTATTATTTTTTTTTCCCCAAAGGGCAAAATACGTTGTTATACAACTAATTTAAAGCTCCCCATGGTCCCACATTCCCTCCCCCTCCTATAAATAGCCAAGCAATCCCCCAAGCCATTTCCACCAACATACTCACCCATTCATTCCCACCATCAACACTACGTTTCCCCATTAATCCAACCAAACCCAAAAAACTCATCTCTCTCTCTCTCTCTCTCCCTCCCTCTCTCTCTCTCTCTCTCTCTCTCCAAATCCTGACCTCCACCAACCCCAAAACCGTGGTGGTTTTGTCCAAACCGGCAATGAAACAGTTATCGCCCATCAAACCCGCCACATTTTCCTCTGGTATTCCCCTAATTGACCTGTCAAAACCAGACTCAAAGAACCACCTCGTTAAGGCCTGTGAAGAGTTCGGTTTCTTCAAGGTGATTAATCATGGTGTTCCCACTGAATTCATCTCTAGTTTAGAATCAGAAGCTGTGAAATTCTTTTCAATGCCGCTGTCGGAGAAAGAAAAGGCAGGCCCCCCCGAGCCGTTCGGGTACGGAAACAAGTGCATTGGACCCAACGGCGACGTGGGGTGGGTCGAGTATCTGCTCTTGAGAGCCAACCCGGGATTCGACGAGCAGAGGCTTGCGTCGATCTTCGGGCGAAACACGGAATTCACTCGGTACGAATATCGAAAACAGAGTTGATTAGAATCTCAGCTCTGTGGCTTTTATTTTTCAAATGAACGCATTTACAAACTTGCTTGGTGACAATTCGCTCGGAGAGTGATGTCCACCATTATGAATCTGAACTACCCGTAGATGGACGCCGACCGGCCGAGACTCCCGCGCAGCAGGAGCGGGCCGAATCGATATTTGTCTCACTCATTGCACTTTGCCATCTTCATACCTTTTCGTTAAATTGATAAAAAAAAAAAACGGGTTTGTTTGTTGCAGTTGTGCCGTGGATGACTACGTGTCGGCAGTGAAGAGAATGGCATGCGAAGTTCTTGAGCTACTGGCAGACGGGTTGAAGATTCAACAAAGGGATGTGTTCAGCAAGCTGCTGATGGACGAACAGAGTGACTCTATTTTCAGGGTCAATCACTACCCTCCACGTCCCGAACTCCAAGGTGATACGAATGGGAGGAACTGGATTGGGTTTGGAGAACACACTGACCCACAGATTATCTCTGTTTTGAGATCCAACAATACCTCTGGCCTTCAAATCTCGTTGAGAGATGGGAGCTGGATTTCTGTCCCTCCTGACCAGAATTCCTTCTTCATCAATGTTGGTGATTCTTTGCAGGTACCAAGTTACTATTGCAAGATTTATATAGTATTACGTATACAAGTATGTATTTTATCTGGGTATGTCTATCGTAGATCGGTAGATAAGTTAAACATTTTGTAGTACAACGGTTAAAATTCGACCGACGAATTTTCGAAGTTTGACGATAAGGGCATTAACATTGTGTGAATAATGCTAAATGATACGTCTCCTTCGAATCTTTATTTTCCAAACCCCACGAGAGTCTACATATGGTGTATATGGGTCCGGCTCTGATGTCCCAAAGTGGTATGAGGCTTCTGCCTTCTTTTCCACTTTTGTGGGCTCAAAATTTTTCTTTCTCGGTAGTTTACTATTTTGCATGAATACGTACGTAGTAGTAACTTTTTAACATGGCATTTCCTTAATTTTCCCGCGGCTTGTTTTTCCAACAATCTTCTTTTGAATGATCAGTGCCGGTTGGGGGATTTCTCGCTGCTCAAACTTATGCTTTTTGCTTGTGTACCACAAATAATTTAAGCAAAGTTTAAAAGTTAATATTTGAGAAGTTTCAACTTATGATTTTTCAACAAATATGATTTTACCATAAATTATAGTGACTGTCTAAAACTTGATTTGTGTGAGCCTGTAATAACCAATTTTCTGTTTGGCTAAGAAGGAAGAAAAAGAAAAAGAAGACAATTTGCTTAATGGGTTTTTGTTTGTTTGTTGTTTGTTATGGTGGTGGGTTTTGCAGGTAATGACCAATGGGAGGTTCAAGAGTGTGAGGCACAGAGTGATGGCTAACAGTTTGAAATCTAGGGTTTCAATGATCTATTTCGGTGGGCCACCATTGAGTGAAAAGATAGCTCCATTGGCTTCACTGATGGAGGGAGAAGAAGACAGCTTGTACAAAGAGTTTACATGGTTTGAGTACAAAAAATCTGCATACAAGTCAAGGCTAGCTGATAACAGGCTGGGCCTGTTTGAGAAAATTGTGGCCTGATCATGATTGTTAGGGGAAATTGATAAATCAAGTCCCAAAAATAGGGGGTTTGGTTAATTGATCAAATTTATGCCCTTTGTTTTCCTCCACTTTTCCCTCTCTTTTTGGTTTTTACTTCTTTCTTTGATTACTTTTACCTCTCTTGGTTTTCTCGTAGCACCCCATGTAAGTTATAACAGCACCCCTTCTTTGTTAATAAACACAAGTTCACTTTCACCATCATTATCATGTCCCCTCGTCAAAGATGGAAGTTTCCATGATATGATTTGAGAGTATATACGTCACTCCAATTAGTCAATTTCAATCAAAACCCACCATTCATTCCTTTAAACTTTAAAGGCACAGTATTTGTGTCAAAAGTTTGTTTCGTGTCAAAGTAAGACTTTGAACTTTGATTTCAGCACGGCACATCGAACAGAGAATAACGCATTGAACTTTTCAAGAATGTCGATTTCAGTGCGGTACGTTAAACAGATAGTCGGTAGCTCATGAGCTCGGCTAAGAATACTTTCTTTGTTGACGAATTCGATGCATAGATGTACATTGCGTTTATCTTTGTCATTACTAATTGATGATTGTCTATCTTATTCTGAAAGCTATCGATTTCATAAAACCTACTGAGACTCGAAACATGGGAAACAATATTTGCAAATTGTTGTTGCTGTGTTTATAAATATATCATCGGTTCATAAATCCGTTGCAAATGTCAAAAAATTTGGCCGATAACTAATCTTATTTTGCACATAAAAACATCTTCCGAGGGAGGACGAAGGTTTGCATCAAACATGTACTTTGGTGGCCTATGTGACTTGTTGAAGAATGACTTTGGACTGCAAATTGAGGAGCTCGATCACTTAAAGATAGAAACACAAATCAATAGAAAAGTGCTGTACAAATACAAGTAGAAGGAAACACATATCCGAACACAGATGTATTTAAAAGTGTCAAACAATCTATAACATAGCTTTATCCCTTTTCCTTGCTCCTGGAGTAGTATAAACGAACTCATTTTAGTCATTTAACAGCTGTTTTCTTGAATTTGATGCTTTCAATATGCAGAGCACCTAGCTCTGCTTCGCTCTCTTTTCATATGCCTGAGACCACTTCCCAGAGAACAAGTGGCACAAGTTGTGACCTTGCTACAGCTCCCAACGTGAAAGAAAAAAGAGTGGACTTTTACAGGTACATTGCATGAACTTTTCTTACCCTTCTAGTCTTATCTCTTACATTGCGGATTCCAAGGCCGGAGGAGTAGCGAGCACGTGGGAAAAAAGAGAGAGGGTTAAATCCTTAAGACATGAATCCGATTATGAATGTAAGTTATGCTAAGGCGTTCTGCAACACGATGTTCTCGATAGATCTCAATAGTAGTTGACCCGAATTATTTGAGACTTGGGATTCGAATTTTGATTTGATTTATTGCATGAACTTTCTTTTCCACCCCAACCAATGAACCAAACCTTTGTTCAAGCTCAATGCTTGATTGGTTAGCCAGAGGAGAGAGGACCAATGACGAATCTAGGGGTGCTCAGGCGGCCGTCACTCTAAAGTAAATTTTTTTTTTCTAAGCAAATATATTTTATTAATCTTTAAAGAAGATAATAAAGATTAAACGGATTTAGGGCACATGACAAAATGCCTCCAGAGAACCAACATCAAAGGATGGCAAGAAACCAACCATAATAAAAAACCTGAAAACATGAAAACACCCGAAGGGACTAGCCCGCACAACCAAAACACCACAACCAAAACACCACAAAAGCCACCACAATATTGTCATAATAATATTTACATGTATATATACGTTAATTTGATATAAAATAGACTTCTTTGAAATTTTTAATAGCCATCATGTTAAGATCACCTTCTCAGCAACTCCAGGGGCTTTTGGCCAAGTGGTGAAGTGTTTTTTTTCTTCGTCAGGTCACATGTTCGAGTCTTAAGAGGTTAAATATTTCAAATCTTGGGTTACTAAAGGATTTGCCATTTTACTAATTTCAAGATCCTAATATTAATCAAGACGCGCTCATACTGACCCGAACATTCATTATAAAAGAAAAAGAAGAAGAAGAGAGAGAGATCACTTTCTCAGTAAAAAAATTCTAGTACTAGAATTTTACGTGAGTCCCTAAAAAGGACCTCTCTCTTGTATAGAATAGACCGATGGGCCTCTAGAATGTAGCACATTGGCTGTCACCCCTTCCTTAAAAACTGAGGCAAAACTATGCGCAGGCCAGACACACTCGGGCCCTTTAAATTTCTTGTTTCGCCTTTTCGTTTTGTCACTTAAATGCTCAAACATTCAATGTGTTGCGAGTTCAATTTGTTTGTTATAGTATCGCGGAATCGAGACAACGTATACCCAGGTCTGTTCGAAAAGCCTATGTCTATGATAAAAAGTTGATAGAAGGAAGACATTATTAATGTGTGGGGATTCATGTGAATCAAAAGGGTCCGGACGCGGTTGTGTGAGTAGCAATTTGTTATGACAGATCACAAAATTGAGATAGCGTGCCTAGCTAAATTGGTTTGAGAAGCCTATGTCTACTAGTGAATTTCGACAGAAGAAAATCACTATGCAAGAGAAAAAAAGGTACAGGTAATCAAATCATGTGGTAATTCTATCAAGAGAGAGCGTTAGAGCCCCACGGAAAAAATACAAGCAATTCTAACAAAAAATTATCAAATACAAGAAACCGGGCCAAACTCAACAATTAGGGGCACATTAATCAAGTTATGAGTATCAAATCGGTTGAAATCAAAGTACCATTCATGACACAGTCCTCGCATAAAAGAAAAAAAATCAATAAGAGCAAATGAAGTGCCCTACGCGCACAAGACAGCGACCATCTACATTTGGAATTTAGCTAGCTAGATCGTACTCAATTCTCGTTCCTGGATGATCTTTCACTTCGATATCAACATGACTTTTAAGTACCTCAAACTTTTTTTCCAAGATGCCCAAAGAAAATTTGAATAAAAAGAACGTGGTATATTGAAGTGGTGATGAAATTCTCCAAATGATATTAACTCAGTGATCAAGGCCGAAATTTGTTTTCCTCTGGCCTTCTATGTGCTATTAACTCTGGTAGGGCGCGCAAGTCTATACGAGCATTTACTCGACTTTAATCAAGTCGATTTTTTGCTAGTTGATGATGAATTAATCCCCTAAAATTGGTCGTAGAAATTCTACGGCTACCGCTCCCCTCCTTGAAAGAGTTTTTTTTTTTTTTTAAATCCGGATCATTAATTGTCGAGGCAGACTGTGAGAATTTGAGTGGTGAAACAGAGCGGTGGACGTAGCACCACTTCTGTTTCACCATTGAACTATTTGAGATGTGCGTAAAACACCTCGAGTAGTAAAAAAAAAGAAAGTAAAAGCGTCAAAACTTCTGGTGGAAAAGGAAAATCTTAGTACGCAGAGAATGCAGGGGTCGGGACCGGGCACATGGAGAGGCTCGAAAACACTGGTGATGGGATCAATATAAAGGCGGATGGAGTTGCTGGGGACATCGATGTGGGGAATGCTTGTAAACTTCCAGCTGACATTCGGGATTTTATAAAATTTAATGGACTTTGTCCAATTCACAGGACACAACAGCCATGCTTGTCAGCTTTGGTTTTAGGTATATCCCCCCCACCCCACACCATAATACATCTACCATTTATTCACTGTTGGGACCATGGGAAGCATGCAAACAGTACTGGGCACAATATTTAGGTGGCCGGTGATCGGCCACGGCGAAGGGGCTTACCACTCCGAGGTCGCAAGTTTGAATCCTTTGCACTGCAAAAAAATCCTTGGGCCCACCCATACGTAAAAATCTTTTGGGTTAGCAAAGGCTGATGGGGGCCGTAGAGATTTAGTCACATGGCGCACGCAAGTTGGCCAGGAAACAGTCTGCATTACCCCCCAAAAAAAAAAAAAGGTGGTGTTATATATTGAAAGAAATATTGTAAAAAAAAAAAAACCCACTACTCAGTAGTTTAGTATATGAGAAATCAATTGTCTTATGGTAGTATCTGATGGCAAATGCATATATATGTTGATAATCACTCGAGTTCCATGGGCAGGTACGTACCAGTGCATCTCGACTAAGTCCAAACCGTCGAGTTAATGACCAAACAAACCACCAGTAGGTTCAAGGGTTTGTTGTTGGCGGTGATAGTTAGAGTAAGCTTCTTTTGTTATTTCAACCCTTTGAGGTTATTTTTATTGTATGTGAAACTGATCTAGCCGTACACGTGTTATTGTAATTTGTTAGCTACCATAGTTAGTTTGTTCCTCGTTGAAGAACCTGAAGACTTGTGAATCTGTGATATGAGCCGTGGATGTAGCTATCCTAGCCGAGCCGTGCAAGTCGTTGTTGCTTAATTGATTCTTCTCCGTGCTTTGTGTGCAATTGTTTGGTCCATTTGAGTTGCACGTACGATCACTAGTAGTCATTGTATTTCTCGTGCTTTTCTTCGTTTGCTATCTCATTCCATCAGCATAGTTTTTTTTTAATCGGCGAAATATTATTGATAACTCGATAAGGGTGCATCGAGGAAA
Organism: Rhododendron ovatum; assembly: GCA_019656835.1. Lineage (NCBI taxonomy): Eukaryota > Viridiplantae > Streptophyta > Magnoliopsida > Ericales > Ericaceae > Rhododendron > Rhododendron ovatum. The sequence continues at coordinate 8,111,293 of CM033795.1, forward strand.
GCGAAAAGAAAAAAACACCTACAACATGATGCAAGACGTTAGATCCGGGAAAAAAAATTGTTGACAAGATGCCAACAAAAAAAAGGAAATTCCAAGCTTTGTGAGATGACGTTGAATACCATTGCCGACGAACCAAAGAAACCGGCAGTGGCCAAAGAGCCATCTTCTTCTTCCGACGACCTCACCAGACATACCCTATCACCTCTCCGCTGCTCAATTGCTCATGCCCCAAAAAGCTGCCCGAAACCAACCTCCCACATACGGCCCAAAAATCGAGCCCAAAAAACCTATGCTCAAAACCACATCCCAAAGCCAAAAACAGGCCAAACCTCCTCAACGCCGCCCATAACCCACTGCATCTCTTCCCTAATCGCTGCCCGAAACCCACCTCATCTCCTCACTAAACACTACCCAGAATCACCTCGTCGCCTCCATATTCACTACCCAAAACCCATGGCCTAAACGGCCAAAAACCCCCACCACCCCACCATCTCCAAACCCGCCCTAGTTGCCTCTTTCATCGCCACGTGCCCTAAAACCACCATGCACCCACGGCTGAAAAGCATTAAATTTAACGTAAAGAAAAAATGACTAGCTAGTGGATACACTAGGGTTCTCCCTTCATACGATAAAGTAGTAGCTAGCTAGGTACATAGGGTCAAGTACCGGTAGTTAAGTGGGTAGGAGTAAGGGGTTGTTGAATTGCATGCATGATTTCAACTGGTGATTATTAATCTCTTCCTGCACTCTATGGGAAGTGAAGTCCACATGCACAAGGGACCAAAACGTTTTCAGACTAGTATGGGAAATAGTGATGAAAACGATCGATGTCTCCGATTCATTAGGAAGGTTGTGGAAGTTGGGAAAAACATGATAGGCATGGCTTGAATGGTCAGTATTCATTTCCCCCTTTTTCCCTATCCATGACTCCATACGTAACGTTAGTGGTTACTAGTTGTAATTTTGTCCATATGTAGCGTTAGTGGTTATTAGTTGTAACACAACGCAACCCGACTGTAACTCTACCTACTCAAACCAGAGACCTCCACTTGGGCAATTAGGCCCACCTCCCGTGGCGGTGGGACAGAGCCTCGTTGGCTTCCTTTTCCCATCTAGTCGATCAGTACTATCCTAGCGAAACCCTTGTTCAAGTTCAAAAATCCCAACTCCATGATTGTGGTGGACAAGTATATGACTGTATGAGTAACCCATAATTGGTACAGTGGCGGTAGTTACTTGGTAATCACGAGCTTCAAGAAATTTTCGATCCGGAATTGGATTCTCACCTTTGTACTGTTATTACTTCGCCTAAATTCGACTCTCACTTACATGCAATTCTTGTATTGGGCCAGTTCTTGAAGAGTTTTTCTCCGTCTTTAGTTAGGACCCTTAGTAATACATGTACCCCCAAATTAGTTGGTTTGTTGGGCCAAATGTCGAGTTGTGAAAAAAATTGTGTATGTAGGCCTCTTGAAATTATGCAACATGCATGGGGTCCATCTCAGGTCTTGTATATTCATCAAGATCTTGCATTTAGATGAAATTGTCAATTGTATTTCTCTTAAAAAAATGAACATTAATTATGAGATAATTATGTATCAAAGATATGACCGTCGGTGCACAAATCATCTTGGTCCAGTGGCATACCATCTCGACCAGACTCGAGATGGACAACATTTCGACGCATAGCAACGGCTTTTGTGCGCACAATAGCTATCGTATAGGAATCGGATTTACGTTTAGATTTCTCAAGACAAATTAGAAAGTGAAAAAAAACCCTAACGTAAACGTTTTACGGTAAAACTAACAAAAGCGCAGAAAAATGAAAAATAAGCTTCACCTAATTTGGCCCCAAAGGAAAATATAGTAATTCCGTGGTAGAGAGATGTCAACAAATCATATGGAAGAAGACATTTTCCAAGGACCATTAATCTGAATTACCAGTACGAATGTGAAGTATATGTTGGGGGATCTGAATCATCTGACAAAGACAAGTGCTTATAATGGTGATGCAAAAACTTCTTAATGACAGGAAATTATTCGGACATTGCCGCTATTAGTGGTCCAAGGAAAAACCAGAGAGTACTCCACATGGATATCTCACATGGGCTAGCTGCATTGCACACATACGGTCCCCCTTGAGTGTCGCACAATTCGGGTGCGGACACGTGAGCGGGAGTGCGTACGAAAAAAATGTCTTTTGAAACACGTTTCAAGCTACTAAAACTCGTGAGAGCGATAATTAAGATCTCGAGCGGAAGGCGTTTTAGGAGTGACAATCCTTCCCTACTACAGCTACGGCCCAATTGATTATATGAGTTCCTATGCCCAATCCCATGTGCTGTAATGGATTTGGATCGGGCCTGGTCCAGACTGCTAGTTGTTTTTTGGATTTAAATTTTTATTTCATAGGTCATGGAATGAAGGCTAAAGCATGATGTTGCAATTTGTAACGTTGGTATATCTGACATGGAATCCACACCAATATGCAGCGATAAGAACTTTTTTGGAGCGGTACCTTAAGAAATGCGAAACGTTTTTTCTTTCTCTAAAGAGACTAGACAGTCCCAATAGATCTATCCGTTGTGCCTTGATTTGGTATTCATTGGATGATAAATTCATTTTGATCGTCTAATTTATTTTTCGCTAACTAGGAGATACGAATAGAAAAGATAAATGGCTTTAGAAGTTAAAAGTGATTCTCGATATTTCACTTTTATCATTATCGCTTTCATTGTATTTTTTGCTAATCAACAGATTCTTAGAGTTTAATTTAGAAAGCAAAAGAAACTTATTATTAGGCTCTGTTTGGAACATATGGAAAAGAAAAGAAAAAAGGAGGAAAATAAAAGGGAAAAAAATACTATTCACTGAACTTAAAATTTTTATTTTCTTCTTTTTTTTTCTCCCAACCAAACAAAGAAAGGGAAAGTTTATAAATATTACTTTCTTTTCCATAAGTTCCAAAGAGCCTTTAGCGAAAGAAAGTGAAAGCATATATTTCTCTTCACGCTTTTGACCAAAAATAGAACATCCGAGTGCAAAATTCATTTAAAGGAAAAAAAGAAAAGAAAAGAGCAACAGAAATAAATAAAAATAAACCTCACATATACGCAGCCTTCTCCGGCCCAAACCCTAATTCGAGCCTCCAGTTCTAACACAGAAGAGGCTTCTTCAATCAAACCCTAATTCGAGCATACCCTTACATGGAGTCTCCGACGGATAACATTGAAACGCTCTCTATCTCCTCTCCAGATCAAGCCCCTTCCTCCGATTCCGCATCCAAGTAAGCTTCTAAAACACCTTCTTATACATGTTCATGTTCATGTCTGTGTGTACTTGTGTATGTGTTTACGGGTACGTATAATTGTACGTGTTGTGGATTGGTAAATTTGTCTTAACAGGGGGATGAGTGTGGAGGAGAAGTTCAGGATTGTGAGGAGTGTTGGGGAAGAGTGCATCCAAGAGGATGAGTTGCTAAACCTGCTGTCGAAGAAGCCCGAACCCATTTGCTACGATGGGTTCGAACCCTCTGGTAGAATGCATATTGCCCAGGTTTGCGATTGACAACGTAGTCAATTGTCCTCAATGTTGTTTACCCATTTGAAGAATTTTGATTGTACCAATTATGCTGCAGTTTCTTAAGTTCATTTTTTTGCTGTTTGGTCCTTGTGTAGCTATCTGTTTCACAGTTGTCCTCAATGCTGTTACCTATTTGAAGAATTTTGATTTTGCATGTTATGCTGCAATTTTTAAAGTTCAGTTCTTGCTGCATGGTCCTTGTGTAGCTAACTGTTTCGTTATTGTTCTCAATGTTGTTAACTATTTGAAGAATTTTGATTTTACCAGTTATGCTGCAATTTTTAAAGTTCATTTTTTGCTGTATGGTCCTTGTGTAGCTAACCGTTTCGTAGTTGTCCTCAATGCTGTTATCTATTTGAGGAATTTTGATTTACCAGTTATGCTGCAAGTTTTAAAGTTCAGTTCTTGCTGTATGGGCCTTGTGTAGCTAACCATTTCATAATTCAGCTATTATTGTATGAACGTTTGGGAGAGGTCTTTTTCACACCCGGGTGTTCCCGTCTCAAATGATAGGAAAAACTGTGGTTTAGATAATGTCACGTAGACTGGCATGATGATGGGAATTTTTGAGATAAAAAAGTTTCCAATTACGATTCACCTAGAACATTATATTGTTTGTCATTAGAGGAGGGACACAACTTGTGTGTGTAATGGAACTCTCCATGATATTCGTGTACTTTAGAGGATCGTAATCCCCTGGTTTCTTTAAAGTGATATGCTTGACAAGTATTTAGGATGAACATAGATATTTTTTTCCGCATTTTTATTTTATTTTAATAGTGTGTAATTACTTGAGAAGATGCAGTGGACTAAATGTAGATGTTAATATTCTGGATCGTATACTTTTCTAGTTATAGGTATGGCCAATAGTTTGTTGAATCTTATACAAATTAACGCATATCCCGTACTCTTAATCTTTTATTAGTTTTTATTTTTTATTTTTGTGACACTCAAAAATTACAGGATCACAAACCCTGGATATGTTGAAAGTTGAATATTTTGTCTCTGTCGCTTTTCAAAACTTTGATAATAAGTTTGGGAGAATTTGTACATGTAGATTGCTGCTTCTTAAATATGATGGATGCATTTTGTTTTGTTGGTGAGCAGGGGGTTATGAAGATAATTAGTGTGAACAGGATGACTTCTGCTGGTTGCAAAGTAAAAATATGGATTGCAGATTGGTTTGCACAGTTGAACAACAAAATGGGGGGTGACTTGAAGAAAATTCAAACTGTTGGAAAGTACATGATTGAGATCTGGAAAGCTGTGGGTTTGAATCTCCACGGAGATAAAGTGGAATTTTTGTGGTCTTCGGAAGAAATTAACTCCCGGGCACATGAATACTGGCCTCTTGTAATGGATATTGCAAGAAGGAACAAGCTTCCTAGGATAATGAGGTGCCAGATTTATGATAGGAATTACTTCCTTGTAACTATTGATCTAGTCTAGTACATTAAGCTTGAGATCCTATTTGCAGGTGTGTCCAGATTATGGGTCGCAGTGAGCAGGATGAGTTGACGGCAGCCCAGATTCTCTACCCTTGCATGCAATGTGCTGATATTTTTTTCCTTAAGGTGCCTTTATTTCTTACTAATCATGGGTGTATCTATATTGGTCTTGCGGAGTGCTGACTCGAAGACTTATGTCATGTTTCACTGTTTAAAGTTGTCATGAATTGATACTATCATTTGATTAATTATGTGAGCTTACTAAGTCAAGTTTGATTTAAGTTCTGCTGACTATGGAGGAAAACCATCATGCCGCACACTGTGGCGGTTGCATGAGTGTGTGATAGAGTAATCATTATTAGATTGTTAACCACCAACTCATCTAAAAGCTTAAGCTGTTAGAGAGGGGCAACTTTATTATTTATATCTTCAACACGCCCCCTCACATGTAGCCAGGCTCTCCTCCATAAGCGGACTAAACATGTGTAAATATTTTAACATTAGGTAGGCGGTGATGTTTGAACACAGGATCCATTGCTTGCTTTGATACCATATTAGATTGTTAACCACCAACTCATCTAAATGCTTAAGCTGATAGAGAGATGGGCAACTTTATTATTTATATCTTCAACAATCATTAAACAACTTAAAGTGTCTAACAACATTATTAGAAAAATTGGAATAAAAACCATGGATGGTAATTGTTAACATTTTGAAACATGCAAATGGATAAAAACTAGATCTGCCTTGATGAGGTTTCGTTTCTTGAAATCATGGCATTATTGCCTCATCCTCTTTGTTGTTAAGAAAAAGTCCGATTATCAATGCTATCAAATACATTTCTTTTCTATCCATTTCTTTGCTAGATATCATTGTGATTGGTTGTGTAACCTGTTGGTTAGCCCGTACATGCATATTTTTTATCGGCTTAACCTGTACATATTGGTGATCATGTTTGATTGATTACTTTGGAGAGGTAGCTTTGATCTGTGTTTTGATTGTGCCTAATGACATAATGGGACACTAAACAATGTTTTCAATCTGAACAGGCTGATATCTGTCAACTGGGCATGGACCAGCGGAAAGTGAATGTTCTTGCTAGAGAGTACTGTGATGACATTAAGAGAAAAAACAAGCCTATCATATTGTCTCACCGTATGGCCTTTTTCTGATTATCCGGACATCACATTTGTTTATATTAATTTGTTTATTGTGATATGGTAGCTTCTCTTGATTACTGTTTTATGCAGACATGCTTCCTGGTTTGCTGCAAGGGCAGGAGAAGATGTCAAAAAGTGTTACAGACTCTGCCATTTTTATGGAGGACAAGGAGGTATTGTTTTGTGCTACAACAAAACAATCTAAGGAGTTAGTTTTTGTTGTGCCTAATTAGTAATATAGTTAATTCTGCTTCAAAGTGCCCTGTTCGTTAAAGCCTCATTCAGAATTTGACGTACTTTTTAGTTTTTGGTGTTCGCTCAATTAATAAAAGTATATTATTGCCACAGGCAGAAGTTAATCGGAAAATAAAGAAGGCGTACTGCCCTCCAATGGTAGTTCAAGGGAACCCCTGTTTGGAGTACATTAAATACATTATCCTCCCGTGGTTTGATGAATTCAAAGTTGAACGTAGTGCTGACAATGGTGGTGAAAAGTGAGTTTCCTCCTCCTCGTCTAGTAGTAGCCATGAGTCTTTTATGCAAGCAGCCATGAGCCTGAATGTTGAAAATTGAGCCACTGTAGTGCTTTCTCCGATTTACCTTTCATAAGCCATGCAGGCTGCAGCTCTTCTAAATTTCTAGATTGATGTATTTGCCTGGTGCTTCCGATTCTATTTCCTTTGGAATCGCTAATTCTTATTCGTTGATGAGCTTGTCTTCTTGCGCGTTTGTGTTTGGAATTCAGGACCTTCAAGAGTTTTGAAGAATTAGTTGCGGACTATGAAAGTGGGAACTTGCATCCTGCTGATCTAAAACCTGCTCTATCAAAATCAATAAATATGATATTGCAGGTCTTGTACTTCTTTAATCTGCACTTTCCTGCTTACATGATGTTGATGGTTTCTTTCTAAGTTTCTAGTGTACGTATACTCCCAGTTCTTAAATATTGGTGCTGCAGACCATTGGTCCATTACTAGCTATGCACCAGCTTGAACTGAAAAGAAATAGAAGTATCATGTTTCCAATATTTTTTGGTGTGCGGTTTAATGTTTATGCTTGATTCTTTTCCTTTTTGCCCACTCTTTTTTTTTTTTCATCCTGTGTTGTATTGTTATACTGTTGCGACTTATCAAAAAAAAAAAGTTATACTGTTGCTTATCCTTCCATATTTGGAAGTAGTCCTCTAGAAATTGGATTAGCGCATAATCTCATCTATAAGCAGCATTAATCTTGCATTAGATAGAAGAGTTCTTTTGCTTGACGGATATGAGCATAAGATTGGACTATATATCTAAGGATCTCTTATCCAGTGTTTGGTGAAAAGTTTTACGGCTTTCCAGAAAATGTGCGATATTCAATACCCAAAAGCAACGGGTGTAGTATTTATTATTAATCCTATCCCAATTAGTCCAAAGGAATTATGAGTCCTATGCCTTTCAGTAGTATTTTTGCCGAACGAACGGGCCCTAAGTTCATATTTTTGGACTGCATTAATCATGCATGGTGACTCAGCTGATTGTGGTTCTTTTTTGGATAAGTCTGCTGATTGTGGTTCTTGTTTGTCAAATTGATCAGTGGTTGGTCTTAGATTGGTCTGGGGGAATAGAGGCTAACTGTTGCTGTAGGTTTTGATTAAGCGTTCATATTTGAATATACTGGCCATCTAGGCCATGGAGCCTGCCTATTACCCATTTCATTTAGAGAATAAGTTCTGTCCGGTTGATCCGGACAAAGGGGGGCTGTCCGGACACCACCCGTGTGGGCCCCCTTCGTGCATTTTTTTGGAAAATCCGAACCGTGCATCTTGTAGAGCCTGCAAAATAATGTATCTATGCAAAAAATCAGCTTGTCCGGACATTGATAGGTATGTCAAAAGTTGAGTTTTTACACGAAAAAATGGACGACCGTGAACAGTTTAACTTTAAAAATAGTTGACAGATCACGGTCGTCCATTTTTTCCGTGTAAAAACTCATTTTTTGACATACCTATCGATGTCTGGACAAGCTGATTTTTTTGGATAGATACATTATTTTGCGGGCCCTACAAGATGCACAGTTCGGATTTTCCAAAAAAACATGCGAAGGGGGCCCACAAGGGGCTGTCCGGACAGCCCCCCTTGTCCGGATCAACCGGAAAGAACTTTTTCTCTTTAATTTTTCTGGATAATAAGTTCATTTTTCTCTGCAGCCCGTACGTGATCATTTCGAGAATGATCCTACTGCGAAGGAACTATTCAAAAGGGTGAAGGTATGAGTTCTTATCTTGCCTTGTTAAGATCCTAAATTTCTTCCTTATCTGTCTTTTGTTATGTTAAAGATTGTTTTCCTCCAAGATTAAAGATATGGCATAGTAACTGCTCCTTCAAAAATAAAAAAGAAAGAGAAGTAAGGAAAAATATATTTGTTACTGTGGTTTTGCTTTCATTTCATTAATCTGATTATTTGCTTCTTCTTCTTTTTTTTATCGCAGAGCTACGATATTACAAGATGATGCGACCTCGAGTTTGCACACATGATCTTTTAGGCTTTGTTACTGCGGGTCTTAATCAGAATTTTCTTTTTCTTTGCGACGATACTGTTTCTTTTACTTACTATTTGCAACAATTTAGGTCATTTGGTGTAACTTAACTAGATAACCCGTTAAAGGAGTACCCTTTATTCAATTTAGATGAACTCATATGTTCTTTGGGGTTACGATGTATAATTCATTGCGGAATTTGGCAATGGTGTGATTCGACTGAAGGTTTTCAAAATGAGAGCCTGTATTACTTTTGAGCAAATCCCTCTTCAACTATCTGGGTTCCGCAATGAGATTGGTATGGGTTCTGCAATGAGATTGGTACATTTCACAGACCATAACTAAAACCTCACTTGTTTGGGTATTCTTTCGTGAGATTGAGTTCCATTTTCCACGAAATATAAACCTCACTCTCATCCCCAAGAGTGTTTTTTGGTCCTTTCTGTTTTAACTTGATTTCTTTCCAACTAATTTGAGGTCTGACAGCTGTTGAACCTTGAAGGCGGTCTTGTTGTTTGAAATCTGAAACGTGGGGTTTTGGCAAAAGCTGCGGTCTACTTGGAGCAATGCTATCCGGACACAACTAAGTCCGGAGTCGTTTGAAGCACGTGGGTTCACATGCATCGAACTGTTCTGGATGCAGTGTTTTAAAGTTGTGTTAGAGCTTAGAGCTTTGGGGTCGGACATTCTAGAGAGGATCAGCCAGAGGATTTCGCCCGGTAATAGGTTGTGGAGCTGATCTGAATAAAAGTGTTGCTCCTCTTCTTCTTCTACCACTGTTTTTACTTCCTCATCTTCTTCTTCTTCTGTTTCTTCTGCAGAGCTCCTCTTTCTGTTTGTCGACATTTTTGCTCTCTTCCTCTGCTCTCCCTAGTGTTGCAGTATTGAGAACTTCTTGGGTAACAATGGAAGAGAGAAAAAAGGCCACTTGCATCTCACAGAATTTCGCAGATGTCCAATAATGGAGGAGAGAAAGGAAGGGAGAAATCCATTCAAATTCGGAAGGGAGCAACTAAGAGTATTACTTTTGGGATCTGCTACTTTTAACTCATTATTGCCAGTGACAGACAAAACTGATGATATTTGCAGCCACCCGTTGTTCTGCAACAGCAGAAGAAAAATGTGAACAAGACCCTCCCACTCTCCTATCTTAACCTCACTGAAAGTACTGAATGAAGTACAAAATTTGATTGCTTCTAGTAGCCCAATGGTATTTGTTGGTCCTCCCTTGGGATGCCAAGGTTCGAGTCCCATCGTGGGCGTTTGGGGTTCAAAACTATAGATAGTCTCTGAAACTCTCTGTGGACTAACTTACTAATTTCCCTACTCTCCGCTGATGTATATCAACTTTGGAAAGGAAAAAAAAAAGTACAAAATTTGAGTGCACTTTTGTTCATCTTCCTTAAAAGAGAGTGAGTTTTGCTCTCTCTTTTATTGATTAAAATTGTGTGGATCCCATCACAAAGTGATGTCATGCTTACCATGCAATACACTTTTTGGTAAACATGATATCATTTTATGGTAGAGTTCACATCATTTCAACCAATAAGAATGAAGGTAATGTTCACTCTCTTAAGTGGATGATGAACAAAACTCAACTCACACTTTTATGAATCCCATCTTCAACTCTAAAGAAGCCGCCGCCATCCATCTCTCTCCTTTCCCTCCCCCCAGGGTTTTATGCCTCAATGGATGATGGGAGGGGAGGGATTTTTCCCCCTCGTAGGATTTTTCGATCTCCCGATTCTAGATCTTGGAGATTTTCTCTCTTTCCTCCTTCACCCCATCCTCCTCCTCTCCAAACCACCATCCGCTGCCTTCCTCCGCCTCTTTCGCCGTGCAATCTGACGGCTTTTGGATGTAATGCTTTGCAGATCGTGGTCGCCGGAGGCGTCCTCCTCCTGTCGGAGTGGGAGATCTAGGTGGGTGGATGAAGTCTACTCCGGTACGGTGGACTCCGTTCGGTTCCGTTACCAGTTTCTCTCTTCTTTTTTTCTTGTTCTTTTTCTTCGGTGTCCTCTGTGTGGGATTTCTTCCTGCTTGTGGGGGCTTCTATCACTCCTGTGTGGGTATTTATGGTTGTTTTTTCAGTACTCCGTCTGTCTGGAGCGATAATTTAGTTGGGGTTGGGTGTAGTTTTTGAACTAGTATCCTCCTATTAGGTTTCTTGATTCCTTTGTTCAGAAATAGAGTTTCCTCTTGATATTATCGTTTTGGCCAAAAAAAAAAAGGGTTGGATATTTAAAAAAAGAGAGGGTAAGTCATAAATTTTTTAGTTTTTTGATTTCCCCGTTGGGATAAACCAATAATCCATAAAAGTTTGATGTGAAATCAACAAATGTGAAAACAATTGAATAAGGGAAAGGAAAAAAAAAAAACAGGCATTTTTTTTGGAAACTAGAGTTTAGTCAAAGACAAATACTACTAATTGACGGTAAGCTGAAAGTTCCAGAATTTGGAATTCATATTTCATAACACTATACGCTATACCCACAATTATGTTAAAGAGAGTCCCCATCTGCAAATCCGTTGTAGTCTAGTTGGTTAGGATACTCGGCTCTCACCCGAGAGACCCGGGTTCAAGTCCCGGCAACGGAATTTTTTTATTTTTTGCCCCTTCTCGTGTTGTATTGGCAACGGGTTCAGCTGTTCGGGTTTTGGCGTCCAATAATTCTAGTTCCACACCCAACACATACCCACACTCACGTGAGTGGTCCGTAAAGAATTTTAGGGTAAGAAGACTATTTGGGCTAATCCAATATGTGGTAAGGAAGCATCTCAGAGCATCACGTGACGGTGCTCCAAGAACAATATAATAATCTTTTCTTTGATCGTCATCTCCAACCGAAATATGTAAATAGATCCCTGTGAAAGTAGAAAACGATGCAGATAGTGAACATAATTAATTTCGTGCTTTGGTTATAGCCATGCACAAGTTAAGAAAAATTGCTCTCCATGAATCCGATAGTTTGGATTATCTCACTTATCCATATCTCTATAACTATCTCTTTTATTTATCGAGCATGTGACTAGTTGTAAACGTATCATCCCATTCACATCTCATATTAAGTGGGATTACAACCGATAGTGGTTTATCCAAATCAAATTTCTTAGCTACCCGTCGAATTCTCTTGCGCAAAATATACACAAATAAAGTCATGATCAACAAACAAAAATATTAGGCAATGAGTGTAGGGGAAAATGGAGGAAAACAGAAAGTGAATTCATTTAGATCACATCAGTACATAGCAAGATAGATGCTGAAAAACATGACAGAATTTGTAATTGGAAAATAAGAGACAATAATTGAATTTGGAAAGTTACTCGCAAATTGAGGCCCGTGTATCACACAGTGTCCTTGAGACAAATTCGTGCCTCAATGGGAAGGGGGGTGTTTGGAGGTTTCTGTCGGCTTTTATCTCTCAGGGTACAATGGCTTCAATTCAATCACAAAAGCACCGTACTCAACTGACCCAATAGACCGAACTGTGCTTACACTCCCTCTCTGGTACGGTAGTGGAAGAACCGAACGAGACAATTATAGATATGTAAAGATGTTCTGAGTCTCGGATTCTGGAAATATAGAGCATCATCAAACTTATAACCAGTTAACCAACAAAGAACCAATCATCAACATTTGGAACTTAATACGGTGATTAATCTCTTGCAAATTTAAAAAGGGAACCATGCAGTTGCAACATTTAACCCGTGGCCATGGTGACTCTTCAGCTTTTTTTCCGGTAAGCCACATTTCCCTCCCCAAGTCTCCTAAAATAACATAAATAAGGTTTAACGAATGACAAAAAAAAAGAAAGAACTTAGACTTGCACCCAATTCAACAAATTATTGGGCAGTACAAACATAAGGCAATGCCCAAACTTGCTAACCAAGCCAAGCCCAGGACAACGAACCTCGGTCCCACGACCCAGGTCACTGTCCAGCGGCGGGCGTGTAGTAAAGGAGTCGAAGCCCACTTTTTTTTTTTTTTTTTGGTCAAGCGGAAAACCCGAAGCCCACTTTATCCACGCTCTCTTCCCTACAAGATTTGGGTGCCCCAAGGGCCTAGCCCTTAATGTCCATCTTGGGTTAAATATACCTATCAAAGTTTACAACTTTGAGCAATGCAGGGCGAAGTACAAAGAATGACTTTTTACCTTCTAAACATACTCACTTTGGAGATAATTTCTTATGGGAAGTGCTATAATACACACCCCTTATTTGGGTGTGTATTATATGCACCCTCATGAAAATACACCAAAACGTTATGAATCCCAAAATGTTATGAATCTATTGCTAAAAAGTTACGAATCATATTGTTGAAAAGTTACGAATTTTTAGTATAAAAGTTATAGTAAATTAGAGGCCGGTCCTGATTTTTAGGCTCGGTTTGATTCCAACCCTAAATATTATTTCCAAACCTGCATAGGTTCGGATATGATATCTCGTGACTTTTTTGCCCTTTTTATTCTACATGGTAAACTCCATCTCGCCATTCCCCTCTCTCTCGGTCTACGATAAACCTACCTCTCTCTCTCCACGTCCATCATCCAAGTCCATCATCTCTCTTCCTTGTTGATACTGTTCTGAGCGAGGCAAGCTGCCGTGTACGGCGGTGAGCCCTAGACTCTAGCTGCTGAGGACTTCAGCAACATCTTTGGCGGGCTGCCGCGGACCGTGACCTTGTGCCAATTATCTGTCGACTATTTTCTATTTCACCTGGTCTCCGTCGGATCTGTTCTACGAGGAGATATTCCGTCAGCGGGATGCGGCGGCGCCGTCGATCCGGGCAAGGAGGATCCTCCCTAATAGATCGTACCACCATCATCGTCGACGACGACGACTTGGTGTAGTGGCTGAAAGTTTTTGACGGAGAGAAACATCAAATCATTTGATTTTGCTGTGTCCAAAGGTATGGAAGATATGGTTTCTTTGAGACCGCTCTATTCTTCGACACTTTCCGACGTCGACAATTCTTCCCCTTGAGATCTCGAAAACAGATAGCCGACGAATTAAGTAGTAATAGACCCAAAGTCCAAGCCGAGAACGGTGGCGGCAATGTTGAGAATGCCGTAGAATCGGACGAAGGTACGGTGGACCTCGACTGCTATGTTTGCATTTCAAATAGCTTGATTTGGAAATTTTGAATCTGGAGTTACAAATTTTAATTTCAAGATTAGGACTTTAATTCCTACTAACTAATTTTGCTGTAATTTGGTGGTTTGATTTATACGGTTTTGTTTTTCACCTCAAAATAATATAAATGAAGGGTGAGCTCCATGCTGTCGGTAATTTGATTGCATTCGGAACGGCAAAGAACGAGGTCGCCGCCATTATCTGCGGCCGCCAGAGCGATCACATACAGTGACGATGGACGAATTGGCAATGGGGTCAATACTGAGTCACAAGTGGACAAATTTCATTTGATTTTAATTACTTTTTTTTATTTTTGTTTAATTTTTGTTCGTATGTATATTTTGTATGAGACCTTTGTATTTTTTTATGAGTACTGTATATTTTCTATGAGAACTGTATATTTTTTTATGAGAACTGTCTATGAAAACTGTGTATTTTCTATGAGAATTATGTATTTTAGTGTGTGATAAGACTATATAAACTGTGTATTTTGCATTTCATATAATCAATTCGCATAGTCCAATTCTCATAACCAATTCTCAAAACTAGTTCTCCATGAGAACAGTCAGTTCTCATAACTAGTTCTCTATGAGAACTGAGCAATTTTTATAGAATTGACTATGAGACTTGGTAGTTAAAAGTTCAATTCTAAATGAATTTATTTCCTATGTGAAACTATTACTTTTTTACTTTGATTACTTTTTTAAGACACGACGGTAAGAACATTTATAATTATATTTGATTTGATAACCATTTTATTTTTGTTCAAATTTTATTCGTGTGTGTATTTTCTATGAGAACTGTGTGTTGTTCATGAGAACTAACAATGAGAACTGTGTATGTTTCTATGAGAACTGTGTATTATCCATGAGAATTGTCTATGAGAACCAAGGGTATTTTTCCCCAAAGTTATTTAAGCAATTGAATTGTAATCAGTGTATAGCAAGGCTTTGGCGCACATAAGGCTAACTAAAAGTTCAATTCTAAATCAATTTATTATCTATGTGAACTATTCTTTTTTAAGACATGGTGGTGAGAACATTTATAACTGTATTTAATTTTGATTACCTTTTTTGCTTTTGTTCAATTTTTGTTCATGTGTGTATTTCTATGAGAACTGTGTATTTTTCTATGAGAACTATGTGTTGTTCATGAGAACTGCGTGTTGTTCATTAGAACTGTGTATTTTTCTATGAGAACTGCGTATTTTTCTATGAGAATTGTATGTTGTTCATGAGAACTGCGTATTTTTCTATGAGAATTGTGTGTTGTTCATGAGAACTGTCTATGAGAACTGTGTATCTTCTATGAGAATTGTGTATTTTCTATGAGAACTCCCTATGAGAACTGTGTATTTTATATGAGAACTGCATATTTTCTATAAGAACTGTCTATGAGAACTGTTTTTTTTTTATGAAAATTATATTTTTTTCTATGAGAACTGTTATTGTCCATGAAAACTGTGTTTTTTTCTATAAGAACTATATTTTTTAGCATGTGGTGAGACTATTTGAACTGTGTATTTTCTATGAGAACTATATATATTTTATGAAAACTGTGTATTTTAGTGTGTGATAAGACTATGTGAACTGTGTATTTTTCAGTTTACATAGCCAGTTCTCATAACCAGTTCACAAAGCTAGTTCTCTATGAGAACAGTCACTTCTCATAGCCAATTCTCATAGAAGTGACTATGAAAACTGACAGTTCTCATAGAACTGACTATGAGAATTGACAGTTCTCATAGCCAGTTCATATAACTAAGGGTATTTTTGTCCGAAACAATTTTTATAGGAACAATTCTCATAGAAATAATTCTCATAGACAGTTCTTATAAAAACAGTTCTTATAGAATTTTCTCATAGCAAACGGTATTTTTTAATATTTCATAATTTCATATTCAATATGGATCTTGTTTAGTAGATATCGTCGAGTAGGTTCCAAAAATATAATTTTTTTTAAAAATGAATATCTATAACAAAAGATATGACTTTTTAAAATTTAAACAATGTTTTAATGGTGCACCAGTGCTCATGGAGCATTGGATAATTTTTCTATACTAAATGCTCTCTAGTTCTGTGAGCTGATGCGCGTGAAGGGGCAAGGTTGGAATAAAAAATACAAATAATTGTACAGGACTAAATGAAGACCGAGCCTAAGTTTTTGGGCCGGCCTAAAAATCCCCCTAAAAGTTACGATACGAAATACAGTAAAATGTTATGAATGATGGGTCCTACAAGTAATTTTTTATGAGGTGGCACAATATGGACCACACAATAGGTGCATATGGTACACACCTTGAAGGGGTGTGTATTGAAGACTTTCCCATTTCTTATTCCATCCTTTAATGAAATTTGTTCATTTTTTCACCGACTTAAACCCATTAGTTAAGAGTACTTTGTGAGGTCCCACTTTAACTTTGGAGTGAAAATCCAAAAACTCTTAGGAACAAATCCATTTTTTCTAACAATGAAAATCTAAACATACACAATTAACAAGGAGGTGAATAAAATATTAAGAGCTATTTGGCCACTGATTCCAACATAGCCACAGGGTTCACGAACGAACCAAACAACTGATGGTTCGTTAAATGGGGTAATATTGTAAAATTACACTCATAAGACCTACACAGCATTACACTCATAGAACCAAAGATTCCCCAAGCCATGAACTAAAAAATTGAGACTGGCTGGAAATTATCTCATATCGATATTAGTATTATACTATATATGTTATGAATTATGCAATGGGTTATTGTAGTCTGGTGGAATGATTCACGTCTTCTAACCACTACGTTGCTTGTTCGAGTTTTGACTTCTTAACTTTTAACGCAAACATATTTTTCTACTTGTGCAAAAAATGACTCGCGACCTAAGGGAACTAAACATTGTCACGACGATCAATGACTGCGCCACAAGGCAATCTGGCTCTTTATATCGAACTACTAATATACAAAAAAAATTGAAAGATTCTATTTTAAAATCTCTTCAAAGGCCTCCAAAATCTCAGGACCGGTGGGCCAGGGCCAATGTCAACAGGCCCATGTCAAGCAATCGAACTCCCTTTAACCCGCCCCATAGCCCATCTTTCTGAGTCGGCGACTCGGCGAGGAAAAAATACTCCAAAATAAAACCAAATCCGAGGAGGGGGGCGGGTCAGGGTGGGAGAGGGAGAAACTGCAAGACAGCAAGAGCATCAGAGAGGAGAGAGAAAGAACAGAGAGACTCGAGGGTTTAGAAGCAAGAGAGAAGAGAATAGAAGAAGGACGTTGATTAATTTTGATTTTGGTGCAGGGAGAGAGAAAGGGCTGGTGATTCGAAGAAGAAGAAGAAGAAGAAGAAGAAGAAGAAGAAGAGATGGGAGAGAGAAAGGTATTGAACAAGTACTACCCGCCGGACTTCGATCCGGCGAAGATACCGCGGCGGAGGCAGCTCAAGAACCAGCAGATGAAAGTCAGGATGATGCTTCCCATGAGCATCCGCTGCGCCACCTGCGGCAATTACATCTACAAGGGCACCAAATTCAACTCCCGCAAAGAAGACGTTGTCGGCGAGGTATCTATATATATACACACATATATGCATGTGTTCATATGTCATCATGTATATTTATGAATTGTATTTATCTTTGATTATATAATTGGTAAAGTCTTTGGTTTTTCTTGAATATACTGGCTTGAGTTACGTTTATCTGATTTTAATTCGGCAATTTCGGCATTACCAGTGGTGTAGACAGAAATTCTTAGCGGGACACCTAAGCAAACCGAGCCTTGTGTCCCATCAATTGGGATCGGCTACATGAACCCTATTTTTCTCTATCAGGGCTACCTGTTTACGTAGATTTAGTAAGCCCTAATCTTTTCGTATCACAGCATCCACATTAGGGAGGCACCTATTAAACAGAATTTCATTAAAAAAGTTTCCAATAAGAACACAATCAATATGTCCTTATGGTTTGTCTTGTTTATTTATTAACTTCTTGGAGAGGAAAAAAGCATCTTTTGTGAGCTTTTTGGATATTTATCTTACGTAATTATTTTTTGATTTTCAGATGAGAATTTAAAAAATAGCAAAATTGGCACATTTGGAAAAAGGACCGATAAACAAGTAATAAGCAAACAAGCCCAATATTATTGTAGTTATGACAAAACAATGCTTTTCTTGGGTTACCATTGAGTTCCATCATTGGTGTACCAATTAACTGAGTATTGCAAAGGCTGTTGCACTTGCCAGGGAGAGTTGTATTATTGTAGTTATGACAAAACAATGCTTTTCTTGGGTTACCATTGAGTTCCATCATTGGTGTACCAATTGCCTGAGTATTGCAAAGGCTGTTGCAATTGCCAGGGATCTTGTGCTATTTTTTTTACCAATGATAGCCATCAACCTTCTTTTCCTGCTGTCACGTTGGAGATTATGAAGATATTCCTAAGAAGGATGAGGTGATATTCAATGACATTATAATTTTTGAAGCATTGATTGGCGGTCTTCTTGTGGTTTTAATGTTGTTATTCGTACATTCCGTCTTCATAGTTTTGTGACCATTAATATGTGCCCTTCTATGCTTAGATGAGATATGCATGAATGTGTCACTACTGGTTGACTAGCTGACCAAAATGTTGAAATTGTTTGCAGACATACTTGGGAATCCAAATTTTCAGGTTTTATTTCAAATGCACGAGGTGCTCTGCAGAGTTAACAATGAAGACAGACCCGCAAAATTCAGACTATGTTGTCGAGGCAGGAGCAACGCGGAATTTTGAACCGTGGCGTGCAGAGGATGAGGTATTGAGTTTACTTGTTTTTAATTATACGGATAATTGTTTATGTTTTGGATATCCTTTGCTGCAAACAGCAAACTTGATTTTGGGTGCTTATACAACTTGTATGTTCTATATGTCAGGAAGCAGATAGTGAAAAGCTTAAAAGAGAAAAGGAAGAAATGGGAGATGCAATGAAATCCTTGGAGAATAGAACTTTGGACTCAAAAAGAGAGATGGACATCCTTGCTGCCCTGGATGAAGTGAAGTCCATGAAGGTACTTGTTTAAATACTTCGTCATGGTATCAACATTGCATAATATAGGGTTCTTGAGATCTGAATGTCATGTAACTATGGCTTCAGTGACGTTTATTTGTATTGATATCTGTTAATTAATGTGAGTCAACCTTAGTAATGGAAACATGGCAGGTGTACGACCCCTCCACTGTCCCCATCCCCTACCTATATTACAGAATTCCCGCCTCCTCCCAACCTGTCTTACCTGGATAACTTAATGTCTTAATAAAAATCTAATTACAAAACTGGGAAAAAATTTCTCGTCATAAGTATGAAAAACTAATGAAGTGATGTAGGTCTGTTATGAAGATGGATATCGGTTATAAGCTTCATTGAGCACAATTATGTGACTTCTTTAGAAATAAACACAATTAAATATTTCTATATTTATAGATGCACCGTGCACGTAAAGTTGTTAGCATACCTTATAGTTCACAGAATATTCGACTCAGGATGAAGCTCTCCATTGTGGGGCAGTGGTCAGATTGGTGGTGGAAGCCTTGTTGTATTGTAGCAGATCTGCTAGTGCGCATCTATTCTAGCCACCATTACAAAGGAACAAAGCACGATGACATGGAAAATCCAGGGTTAAGTACTTTCTTATACCGGGTATCTATGCTATATATACGAGTAGTCGAGTAGTACAAGGGTGTGTTGATAACTCATATACAACTAGGGGGCCGGGCTGGGGCTGCCGTGATTCCAAACTGAACCTAACACTGATGTGTAGTTTTTATTACCCCAAACCTTGCCCCCACCATATGCCCGCGCAGCTGGGGCAGGAGGCCGGAGACCAAAATTGTTGTTCTGTGGTCACACTTGCCATCCCTAGTCAGCATAGGCTACGCTAGGAGAGATGTTTTATGGTAAGCAACTGAACACTAATTCTATGACGATTAACTGAATTCTCAGATTAAAAAAAAAGAAAAAGATACTGAATTCATGGTCTTCATCAGTTCATATGTTTGGTTAATATTTTTGGGTTCAATTTACCTATAGATGGGATTTTTAGCCAAGTGCATGTAAGGTTTCTGTTTCATTCATTTTCCTCAGATGGGATTCCTGTGAACCTGTGTTTATATGTATGCATACTGAAACTATTTTTCTGTATGTCTTTCTCAGTCAAGACAAGCAACTGTCAGTGTAGATGCAATGCTGGAGGCTTTGCAGCGCTCAGCTGAGGATAAGGTAAGTGCCCTGCTAGTTCAGTTTTCGACCTTTTGGATGTAGAAACAACTTGTGAAGGCCTTGAAAAATATAAAACAATATGCATTTTGGAATTGCTTTGTTGACTTCTATATGGACTAGATTTTGCAAATTGCAGTGTTGTCTAATTTGGATTTGAAACTAACTTTATCTGAAATACAATTTGATCCTTTTAGTTATGAGTTAATATCTATGTCAGCTGTATTTATTCTGTTAGTAGACTCTTGTGTTGCTATTCCAGGCCGTAGAAATTCCTCAACCATGAGATTAATAGGATTTTGCCAGAACAATTGTAGCTACGAAACTGCCACTTGTTTTACTGCCTCATACTCTTTCAATTGGTTCATTTTTTACTGAACGAATGGAAATTGGAGAAACTTCCCACTATTTTATATATATTAAGAAGTGGGCTCCCCTGCATAGTGTTTTGTGAATACTTATCTTCATCGCTTCACTTTGTTTATATCTCACTTTTTTATTTATACAAACGTGCTCTTTAATTTACGTAGTCTTCATTCAAACTAACAGTGCTTCAGTCAACATAATTTGATTTCAGTGCTTTGTAATCATCTTTCAAGCCCTAACCAAATTTCCCTTGGTTTAATTTACAAACATAACCACTTTGCCATGCTGTTATACATCTCTAAGATATATAGATCGGGTTGTCCTGTGTCACTTTTTGTGAAAATTAACTTAAAGCAGGTAACCGTCCTTTGCCCAGATAATACTTTTGTTTTTATTTTATTTTAGAAGTCCTCCTTTTTAAATAGAGTTCAGCAATGTCTTAAAAGCAACATTGACTCTAATCTTGTGCTTATTTGGGCATAAACTTTGTGAAGATTTCGGATGAAAGTTTGCAATTTTAATGGGATGGGACTTTACGGGTTGGTTAAGCAACAGTTCAAACTGCACTCAAAAGGTAGGCCGTTTTCATTTTCCCTAGAATTTGTGTACCAGAAACAATGGTATCTCCAATTATAGCCTCTCTGGGAATATGTCTGTTCTCACCTCCAGTAGATGAGACAAATGTATGCATTTTGATTAGGGTCGTATTTTATTGTTTCCATTCTACCATTTAAATTGATTCTACACTCTACAGTACTAAAGATGCGTATGACTTCTCATGTATTACAACCTCCACAACGATGTTGTCCATTTATTGATTTTTTTCTGAGCAATGAGAATAGTTTACCAGTTTGCTAGTTTCAAAGCTTGCTTACATTTAGGTTTCCATAAGAATTTTACTTGATGCAATGTATGTTGCTGTTTATCTTTATGCTTGAAAAATGTGGATTTGGACACTGTTCACCATCAATGTGTACATACTCACTTTTCTGTGTGCTCTATGCCTGTAAATGGCTCTGTTGACGGAATTCTAACTATATCTTGGGGTTTAATTGATGACAGGAAAAGAAATTGGAAGAAGAGGATGAAGCTCTCATAAAATCATTATTTGGAGTGAGTATATGTTATCAAGCTGCTTCTAATTTGCTTCATTGCTGCCTTTAGTTTCTGGTAGTTTGTTGTCATGACTGATGCGATGTACTCGGTGTTGAAATTTTCTCTCAGGGACCAAGGAGAGAGATTATTCAGAGAATCGCCGATGATGTTTTTGATGAAGATGATGATGAGGATTTATCTCAGACTCTCTCTGAAAATGGCGAAACATCAAGCAATCAATCGAAAGTATGTTACCTTCACTATCAACTGGTTTGTTTGGGATTTTTTTTTCCTGAACTTATTGGTAGCTATCATGCAAGTCATGACAGGGTTCTGAAAAAATAAAGTGAAAACAAAATGCTGACGTTTATCCCCAGATTTAATGATGGGGAGTGACTGAAGTAATATTTGTTTCTGTCGTTGATGTCAAGCTATGATTCATATTAGTTCTCTGTCCCTTCCTTTCACACCCCGATATTTATTTCGTGCTTTCAGGCAGTGTCTCCAATTGATAGCATACTGAAAAATAGCACTCGTGTATCCGTGTTGGTGTTGGTGGTGTTTGCAGTGATTCATCTCATATCGCTGGAACAAAAAAAATGATACTAGAAGTTAATAAATTTTCATGATTATGCAAATGAAGCAATTCTTATCGAGTTCATTATGTTTCGTGTGCAGAAGAGGAGAAAGGTCTCTGAAGAACCTGCTCGTAACCCCACGGATTGTCTAGCAAAAACAAGTGACAGCTCCAAGAATGAAGGTCGGTTGAGTTTTCTGATTCATTTGGTCATAGTTTGTGAAGTCTATGTGCTTTACTGTTGTTTCGGTCCCTTATTAGTAATGATGCGTAGCAACAGTGGTGCATATTTCTTATGTTATTTTCTAAGGATACGTAAGTGGATTTTTCCTTTTTGGAAAGTACTATTTCCTTGGAGAGAAGATAAATTCAAGTTCGTGCATAAGCATGTGGGAGGAGAGGGAAGAAAACAGATGTTTATCTTGTTCTGTTCTGCTCCATAATAACTACTGGACAACTAATTGTATGCAAATTGGAAAGTATATTTCACCTTAATTGTGTCTGTTCTGCAAAACTAAAATTCTGGTAATTTCGATAACAAGTATTTTTCTTTACAGTACCTACTGACGCATTTTTGTGATTCTGTGACAGAAAAGCAAGGGGCTTCCTTGGCACCAAAACACATTTTCAAGTCTTCGTTAGTCAGAGTTTCTGTTGTTAGGAAACCTTCTTCAGCCTCCAACAGTAACGGGCCAGCAAATCGGGCTAGCAAACCGACAGAAGAGCACAAAACAAATGCTACTAGCACTGGGCTACTGTCACTCTGCCGAAACTACGAAAGCGACGAAGATGATTAGATTGCAGTTGATTGACTTTACATCAAGCTTTCTTCTTTCTTCTTTCCTGGGGAGGAAATGCCAGTCCCCCAATGTATTTTTCATAGGAAAATTCTAAAATTAGTCCAATAGGCTGACAATAATAAGTGTGTGAATGTGTATTAAATGATGTAAAAAGTGCACAGAAATCCGTATTTTTCTTATTCTTTAGTGTGTTTATTGTCAGCCCAGTGACAATAGCAAGACCGTTTTTCATATCACCAGCACCATCAGCAAAATCTCTGGAGCCAGTTTGTAGTAGGACAGCAGGTTTCTGATTGGGAATGAGAATTTACATATTTGACTACGAGACTCAGTTCCTGTGGAGTATCGGTAGGTTTTTTTTTTAACAGAGGGAATTTGGATTCATAGTAAAGTTTTTTGGGCCAATAAGTTAGAGGGTAATTAGTGGGTTAACAACTAAAGATGGTTTGATATTTTTTCATATGCTCAAACCCTTGACCTTCCCCTTGGTGGCTAGGAAGTACGATTGGATGGGTTGAGGCCCAAGAGTCACATCGGATTCGAACCTCCGTCTCAATTTATTTGTCTCAATTCTATTTTAACTGGATAAAAAAATTAATTATATCTTTAAATTGATAATGAATTTTATATTCAATATGGATCTTGTTTGATAGATTTCAATTTATTCTATAATACAATATTTTCAAAATTACTTAAAACATTATAAATTACAAGATATAATTAATTGAAAAGTGGCATAAACTCTCACAAGTGAATTAAATTGGTACGGAGGGAGTAGTTAAAATGACTGGACAAATGAAGTTCTTTTGGCAAAAGATCGATGTGAAATCAAAATGAAAACAATGGGGAATTCACAGAAGATCTATGTGAAAATAAGCGAAAACAATAGTCATTTTCTGACAGAAGTAACATAAAGAGCCTCAGATGTAATAGTTTACGTTCCTGACGCGAGCGCCATACGATCGAACGATATTAACAAAAAGCAATGCAACCATTTGCTCAGCCAAATAGGAGTACAACATAACAACAGCAAAAGAAGTTTTCAAGGGTCGGATTAACAGGGAGAGACTGTCATTTCTGGCCCTTCTTTTTCCACAGGTCCCCAAACATTTTAATACCAGAGCCCTTCCTCTTCCCATTTCCAAAATCATCTTCTAAATCTTCCCCTAAACCAGGTGAACCAACAAAGCCTGTGTACCCTGCAACCGACGGCTCGTATATGCTCCCAAAGTGCTTATCCATTGACCCAGACCTCTCAGAGATCCTTCTGCCATTCATATCCACACCATCAGCAAGCACTGCGGCTGCAGCATCTGCCGCTTTCCTCCACTGCTCCGTTTGCACTCTTAGTTTCGTCATTTCACTTCCCAATTCTTCCTTCGCCACTTTCTCAGCTTCCAACTTCTTCCTCAACTCAACTTCCTTATCTCTGCTTTCTTCTAGCTGTATTCCCAACTGGATCAAACTTGAACTCATTTCCTCTTCCTTGGCTCGAATCATTGACCTCTCTGAAGCTGTTTCGCTCAGCTGACTTTTTAGGTTCTCATTTTCTTCACGAAACACTTCTAGTTCCTTCTCTTTCTCTTCCAACTTAGATTTCAACAAAGTTATCTCATCATTCTTCGAAGCCAACTCATCCGATGTCGGCATTTGTGTGTCCAGCGGTGGTTCCGTTGATATGCTAATTGGTTTACTTCCCTCATCTTGTTGATCATGCAATTGATTCAATTCAACCTTGGGCTCCACTCTCATTTTCTCCATAGGAACCTCAAAAACATCAGTTTCACAGCGATTCTCATCGGGAATCTCATCTGGGGTTCTCTTCTTTCGGACTTTCACCGGATCTTTAGCACTTGGTTTCTTAGTTTTGTTTCCCAATTTCTCTTGAGCTGCATTTTTTTCCAGCTCTGCAGAGGCTAACTGCTTCTTCAAAACCTTGAGCTCTTCTTGAGCTTGCCCAAGTTGAGATTCTAGATTTGAAACACGAGTACCAAATCTCTTTTGATTCACGGAAACAGACAGGGCGCTTTTTGGTGACTGACGATCTCCTAGCTTGGGGCTCCTCCTGTCGGTATTTGGTCGATTATGCAGTGGATCAGAGTTGGAGCTAGATGTCCTGAGTTGTGGGGCTCTGGGAGATGGCTTTTGAGGCATTTCTGATCCCCTACTCCATATAGAATGGAAATTCAATTAGAGAATAAAGTTGCTATCCAATTGAAATTTCTGAAGCTTATCGTCTCATCCAAAATTTAATGAAGTTAAACAGTTCAAGTTCATCAGAAGTCATATTGAGGTGCTTCAGTAGGTAGTAGGTACTAAAGCTATGCAAAATTGCAAACAAAAAAAGGGGCTACCCACTTTGGCATGAACACTTTTGTGAAGCTGTGACACATAAGTGATCCAGATTTACGCCCATGAAATAACCCCCGCTTGCACACCCCATGTATTCACACATGCACACATGGTGTGTGTGCCCAACCTCTATTTATGTGGCGTGATTATATGACAGTTTGCAGATTCCATTTCATGGATAATCATGTCGAATAGAAAAGGATTGTGAAACAAATTAACCCCAAAGCAACCACCGACGATGCAAAGTTCAAAAGAAGTGAGAATTGCTGTTTGTTAAAACCATAGTAGGCAAGAATACTTGATAAATATCGTAAAAGATCAAATATGCAGTAAACAGTCTATGAGGACAATATGTGTTTTATAAGTTCTCTAACCTTGATCTTGACATTTGAACAGCTCAAAAGGCGATTGATTGAATAAGAGCAATTATACGGCTAACTAGTCAGAAGCATTCACCTGCGCAGCCTCAAGATCAAAATGGGAAAAAAGGGGTAAGCAACCAATAGGAGGCATTTATCAAATGTAAGTACACAAGCCACAATGGTGATTAAACATACAATTACTGGAGACCCCCGATCATAGTAAAGCATTATCAACAAGTAATCATTTTTCAAAATGAAACATTGAGCATCAAGCTAGATATATCCATGATGTAGATTGTACTTCATTATGTTACCAATAAACGGTGGAATCCAACAACGAAATTGCACAAGTCGTTAAAAGTGAGACTATAGGATCAGGGAAAGGCATATGAGTCCCACGTATATTATAATATCATCATATGTTTCGTATTTGAACTATTATGGAGTAATTATGTAACTCAGTAACTCAATGACTTTTCTTGTCAGTATAAAGTTCAAATGGTAGTTTTGGAGGCTGCAAAATACACGACTTAAACACTGTTCCCCATTCATCATTCTTACATGAATGCAACCAATCATGTGAGATGGAAGATAGTGAAAGCATCAAGTTGGTTCCGCATTGAGCAATTTTCCATAGTCTGGAGATTTTATGGGTTACTTTCGTTTTTCTGAACCACCCTATTTCTTCTCAAATTACCCTATCCTAAGGCCATGTTTATCAAGGATATAACAAAAGACCAAATATTCCCTTGTCCCACTCTAACCAAGTATGAGCAACAAGTGAACCAGAGAGTACAAACCAGGTGGGCAGGCAGCTAATTCCCATATTCGGGTTAGCTATTCAGTTGTCTCGAACCACCACATCAGCTTTGATCCCAAACCACTTGTAGTCGAACGCAGAAGAGAGTGGGGACCGGAAGATCAACCACCTAAGTGAATTTTGATAAGCTAGGACCTCTAGCCTCACTTTTTCATGGCGATCGATCATGAGTGGTCAAGACCAAAACTGACGTGTTGGTCCCAAACCACAGCATAGTTTTCCCCCCAAATAGAGGGATAACCTGGTTTTTTAGGTATCCCACCATTGATCATATCAGGGACTTCATCAAAAGGTGAGGATAAACCATCACATCTTATCACCACCATTCACTTCTTTCACCCATATTCGTATAAGTGATCCTATGTTACATATAATCTGATCCCTGAACCTGGTATGATACTCTCTACACCTAATGTAGTTGTACACATTTTCCCATGCTATTATACCAACTCTTGTCTCCTAATATTGCTGAACTTCAATCCGTGAATCAAACAGATATAGTCAAAGTTTGATTTATCATCTGATCCCTCAAACTATAAGTCTACAGCCAAACATGATGCACACACTTGCACAAACACTTGCATACATCCACTTACATGGTGTTAGGGTCCCACACACTAGAGGTGGTGTGTGGAGCCCACACATCATGTGAGTGACTGCGTGCAAGTGTTTGTGTAAGTGTGCGGTTTTAGAACTTTCGTTAATTAATCTCACTACGTACAGTTGTACATTATTGCATTCCCCCACCTCATTTTTCTAATCCTAGATGCATGTGGAAGTTGGAACACAACTTCTCCACCTCCTGTATAATTCCCAACAGCCCAAGCAACCACACAAACACACCTAATCATGTGAGTCCCTTTTGAGGTTTGAGACAGGCCCCAAGTGATTGCCTCACCGGAGTGTTTGAGGGCCTAGGACCATGGAATTTTGTCTCCATGCTTCCGGTCAATGCCCAAGATCCCACGATCCACACAATCATGCAGTGCCTCTCTGAGTCTGGGATAGGCCCCACGTGATCGTGTGGCTCATAGGACAGTTGGGAGCCAGCCAAGAGCATATGCAATGACTTCTCCATTACTTTGTGCATAGAAATGACTAAACTTTGGTGCATATCGGATTTATGCGTGGCTCCTTTCGATTTCCCACATGGAAAAGGTTGGTCAATGGCGAAGGATTGTGAAAACTTATAAACAGCAAGAACTGTGGACTTGAAAAGTAGAAGAAAACGGACACGTAGAGAGAGAGAGAGAGAGAGAGAGAGAGAGAGAGAGAGAGAGAGAGAGAGAGAGAGAGAGAGAGAAGCCAAACTACTAACAAAAAACCACTCTCAAATTCAATGATTGAGCCATGCTTCAACCTAATACGGGCGGGCATCACTAATTAGATCTCAGGCACAACACAACACAGCGCAGCAACCCCCAAATCCCAATTGGCTGTGGTGAGATGAGATTCCTTCACAAGTTCATTTCTTTTGATACCATCTTTCAGCTTTTCTTAGGAACCAAACAGATAAGAAACAAATCAGGCGTGCATTTCATACATTTAGCCATGAAACAAAGAAAAGAAGCAGAACAGCACCAGAAATGGCAAAGCAACGAACAAGGAAAATGAATCTCACCGTGAAATCTTGCCTGAATTCCTGCTTTATACACCAATCTCTGTGAGGAAAAATTCCATCTGAAGATACCCTTTTTGGAAATGCATCCTGGGTATGTTGGTGATGAAAGAAAAAGGCTAACTTTGGCTTGAGCAGAATCTACAGATCTGGAGTGTATCCGTGTGTCTATATATAAAACAGAGAGAGAGTTTGAATTAAAGCGTAGGTGGGACCGTGGGGGAGAGAGTGAGAGGGAAGAGCCGGAAGAGGACAAGAGAGTAAAAATTTCTAACGTTAAAAGGAACAAGACACGTTGGATTCCACAACCTGGTGTCAGTTTCAGATGA
Source organism: Rhododendron ovatum (assembly GCA_019656835.1). Classification (NCBI taxonomy): domain Eukaryota; kingdom Viridiplantae; phylum Streptophyta; class Magnoliopsida; order Ericales; family Ericaceae; genus Rhododendron; species Rhododendron ovatum. The sequence continues at coordinate 8,139,695 of CM033795.1, forward strand.
TTAAAGAAATGTTTTACTATTTCCTTGACTCTCTTGCCCATTTTTTAGTCTCATTGGTTGATAAATTTGTTTTTTGCATAATTAATTAGAATATGACTATTCAGGCCAAGCCATAAAAAAGTACTATTATTACAGAGTAATTTTTTGTGATTTTACTAATTTTGGCATGTATGATCTATCTTAACCAAAGACAAAATCAAATGAAGTGAGTAAATTAGCCCGAATAGTCTGACAAGAAAAGTTTTTACTCTGTCTTTTTGTACCTTTTCGAACCATTATTCTTGTTTATAAAGAGCAATGGATTAATTAAATTAAAGTATCTCCACTTCTGAAATGCAGTGCCCTTTTATTAGAGAGCCTATCCTTTCCATTTACTACTTCCTTTTATTGGAGAAGTAAAAAGTTCTTTACTTTGAGATTTCAACTTTCAACGTTCCAATTTCCCTCTGCTGCCAAGAACAGCCTTTCCAACTTTGAATTCTATTGGAGTACTACTTTATTAATAAGGGATGACAATAAATAGGAGTAATTGGGTACTGCTACCCAATGGACATAAACCATGCTGTTGTGTTTTTGTTTTTTTTGGGATTTGATCGAATTGTTTATGTTATCAAGTTCAGTGAGAGCATCGTTAAACTAGACGGACCTATCAACCAAAAATGACAGAAACAGAACAGTTCGGTCATTGAGAATGACCGATGATTACTCGCTCCGTCCTAATTTGTTTGTTCGATTCGAAGATACCAACTTATTAAGAGGATGCAATGATTATTGAAAAACTTTAATTTTTTCAAGAATACATCCTTCTTCCTTGGTATTGAATGAGGGTGCACATTTATAAGTCAAACTTCAAAGTGAACAAAGATTTTGTGACACTTAAAATTTAAAAAGTAGACAAACCAATCGGGACATAGGGAATACTAAGCAAGTTAGCTTAGGTCAACTTTTTCAAAACACGAGTTACTGCTGTTATCTTTTCTTTTCTTTTCTTTTTTAATGAAAAATCATAAAAACTTATCATAGATAGTAAAAACAGTACAACCACACAAATACGAAACCAGACAAACAACTACATACAAAAAACAATACAACACATCTTGTCAAAACAAAAAACAAAGACTCAACGTTACCAAACAAAGCCAATCAAAACATCCCGCAAATCCCAAAAGAACACCAAAAACATACCCTCAACGCCGAACACACGACTAACGATACTTGCAAAACAAACACTAATATTAAAACATCAAAAAAAAAAAATCATGAGCAGAAATGCTTCATATTAACCAACTGGGGCTATCTCAGTTGGTCAGGATTCTTACATCTCACTAGGAGGTCAGGAGTTCAAATCTTCTGACCTACGTATGAGTGTTCTTACCTTAGATGATTTTTCCTTTCTTTCTTTCCTATGATGAACTTATTTCTGGTTTTGGTTGAGTTGTTACGCTTGATTATCTCATGGACTAATAATTCTATAACCACAGATACTTACACACAATCACACATACTCACACACTTGATGCGAGTGAGTTTGTGTGACTGTGTGTAAGTATTTGTGATAGTAACATTACTGCTTGTATACTCTCACAATTGATACAGTGTTCCAAATTTATATTTCGTATTTCATATAAGGCATAAAAGATCTCTCCTATCAATTGATAAAGAAAAAAATGCTTCCTAGTTCCTACTCTCTAAAATAAATTAAAGGTTTGATAGCAACCTATCATATTATGGTCCTCTTAGTGTTCTTTGTCTTTTGTTGCCGAATTTTTGGCTTCCATCAACGGTGCCATCTATGTACTGTTGCATTTTTTTTTCACACATTGTTTTTGTCACTATTCATAAAAAGATTCTGAATTCTCTTTACACGTGTAAAGGACAATTTATGATACGGCATGAATAGAGAGGAGAGAAAAGAGTCCAAACGGATAAAACGGGAGCGGGAAAATAATTTTCCTACTAATATTCAAGTTTTCATAATTGAAAGAACTCCCAAAATACACCATAAAAACTAAAGTCTTACGTTGTCATGTACTGTAATAATTAAGTAGCAAAACTAATCTCCGCTAGTGAACGATGGATCTGAACGGCTTGTAGATTACTCCGTTCATTAAGCCGATTACTAAGCAATACTAACAATTCAATTAGGAAAATGTAGTTTTAGCGTGTTATTTTGAAGAGTTTTGCTCGTACAAGTTACAATGACATTTTATCAAATTTTGTTGACATCGTGTTAATTAGGACATTACATTTTACCAAATTTTGATGGCATTCTGTTAGAATGCAACGACATTTGCCAATTTTTTTATATTTTTTTCTGGTACAACTGAAATGAAACATTTATCAAGTTCTGGTGACATTATGTTAGAATATCAAGATCGTTTGTTGGCTTGACCCATCATCAGTCAGTAATATGGCATCGGTTGGACCATCTTCATGAAGATTTCGCCCCTCCTATTGGAAATATGGGTTGGACCATGCATTAAAAACAAAGGAGATTTGTTTATTCACTAGCTTTAAGATATCAAAATTAATCAAAGCGAACGTAAATCGACTCGGATAATTCAGTACTAAAAATAGAAAAATTAATTAAGCAATATATTTGCTCCGAGGCCAACCATGGGTATATAAATGTACACTAGCAACTCACACTCGAGGTTGGTGCGCACTCTCTCTCTAAAAATACCCTAGCCGCCGTAAATATATTTGTTCTCCACTCCCTTCCCTCCCTAGGGTTTTATACCCTTGTACAGTGGTGGGAGGAGAAGGTCATTTATCCTTTTGTCTTTCTTTTGTTTTTCTAACGTCCCATAATATGTGAGAGGTTTTGTCTCTCGTCTTTTTGAGAGTTATTAGTTTTGTCTTTGGACGGATATTTCCTTCGCAGATCGGCTCCTTTCAGAGACGATGTTGCTTCTCAATGATATCCGTGCCACCAATGCTCTTATTCTACATAATATTTTTGGCGGGGTAACTCGTGGTGCGTTCATACTTGGTCGGAATCCATCTAATCGTTTGGATATTCAACGTCTTTTATTTTTGACTAGCACTTTATCTCATTGCTGATTTTATGTATGAATCTAGGGCAGATCGTGATTACCATTCTATGCATGGAATGGTGTATCCATAGTTTGTTTGGGCCCCCTCTCCTAGCTGGCTAGCTCGATCGGTCGGTTACAATAATTAGTCAAAAGGGTTTTATTGGCGTTCAACGGGATTCAGGTGCCTGTCCTCTCCTAGCTAGCTCGGTCTGTGATGTGAGGGCCGTAATAACTAGGTCCACCGCAATATCAATGTGTCGAATTAAATTTCCAAGGGAAATAATATAGGTGCCATTATTGTTCCCTTGGACCGCCAGAATTGTTTTACTCCTACTTAATTAAACTCAATGTTTTGATCTTAAAGAGCATCTCCAAGAGGAGACGCAAAATTGAAATTTATAAATATTTGAAGAGTCATGTCAAATGACCCTCTTTAGAAAAGAAGCAAAAGCGCTATACTATTTTGGTGTAATGTTCAAGTTTGAAGAGATGAAGAAATGACTCTTCAACTTTACAACTCATCAATATCAAGAGGGCAGCAATGAGAGAGAGAGAGAGAGAGAGAGAGAGAGAGAGTATTTATTTTATTTAGACATAATAAGGCTTGAAGCTCACAATAATGCACATAAGTTAATCCTTTCTCATGTGGTGGTTGTTCAAATATACTCCAGTATGACAAAATAACGGTTGACCTTTTTTTAGTCCATTTTCAATAATGAGCATATCCCCTGTAATTGAATTGAGCTCGGTTCAAGCCTTAAAGAGTTGAGCTTAGTTATTCACTAGACGAGTCTTTTTAATCGAGCTGAGCTGAGCTTTTGTCCAATGAGCCAAGCAGAAGTTTACTAAACAAGCCAAGTGGAGCTCGAGCTTGACTCATTTACTAAACGAGCCAAGCCAAGCGTTAACAAGCTGAGTAAGCGAGCTGCTCGATTCGTTTACAGCCCTACACACCACATGCTCGTCATTCATGAAATCCTTTGCATGTCCATCTTATCATTGGTAATTGTATTGGCTTTTATTTACATGCATGGAAAAATGATCCGACGAAGGCAAATAAAAAGTGCGAAAATCTTTATCCACAGAAGAGTTGCAACTTACAATCTTTGAGTGAAAGGCCAAGGTTGTGTTGAAAGGTTAGCCCATGAGAACGTTATGGATTCAGATTTTAAAAAAAATGTAGCTGGGGGTATCAAGGTAGCTGAGTTCCCAATTATTCCAACGGAACAATGTTATTACTGTTACGAGATTATTCGGTGCTCCTGAAGTATTGCTCCACAGGCTCGGCACTATACATGCGTGCGGTGTAGCCTGTGGTGCAATGATTCAGGAACAATGAATAAATTTTGCATTAGAAAACCACCGTTAGTCGACACTCGTCATGCTATTACCAAGGCCAAAACCACAAGTCACAATCTGTACTTCGATGGTTTGATCAATTAGTTAGCCATAGGTTCAGGCAGACAATTGAAACAGAATGTGGTGAATTAGCGAATTCAGTCAGTCATGTTTTTAAGAAAGGCACAAGATCTTCAGGAACATTGGCAACAGGATTTCCTCATCAACTGGTTGGTGCAGCCCAATTGATTCCGTATTCCTTAAACAGGCATGCATATCTAGAGTTCGAAAAATGCCTCAAATGGGAATTTAAGCGCTATCATGTAAACATACTATCGACTGACAGTTGAAACTTATGATCACCACCGATGAATTGCAGCTTATAAGTTTTTTTAGAGCAGGACCAATGGACCACTTCTTCAGAAAGTACAAGAACATATCTAAACTTGGGAAGGAGTGGGGGAGGGGGGAGAGGATAGGAGTGCAACTTCGTCCACCCAATGAATGGGTGGGAGTTCGATACGTCACAGCCAAATTTCATGCCTCATAAAGGGGCACAAGCTAACCGGCAACAAGCAAAAACCATAACTCTTGTCCAGATACTTGGTGCTCAGAAACGGGTATGGGATTTGTGTTGGACGTGTTTAGTTGAAAAAATAAGTTAGCAAGATAACTCCTACAATATGGCCGATAAAAAAAAAAAAAAAAAAAACTCCCACAATATGCATAAAAGGGACATCTAGTAAACACCATGTAAGATAGAAAGGACTTTAAATATCCCAACGTGTCCCTGTATCTTTGAAATGAAAACTAGACGAACTCAATACTTGGACAAGTACCCGTACCCGACATCCCTAACCGAGCCCATGTAACGTAGCAAAGGACCTATCCACAGCAAATCAACTCATTCCATCTCATTCTTCATCCCAATCATATGGCAGATTTGAGTTTCACCCCCATTTTGTTAGTCCTATAAACCCAAATTGACTGCACCTAGCCTTTCAGACCCCGTTCATCATCAACCTCACTCTAGATAGTGCGTCATGGTGGATAATCATGATACCACAAAAATGGCATTCCGAACAGCTGCACTGCAAAAATTTGTATGCCATAAACAAGCACCTTTCATTCATCAATCATCTTGTGTCCTTTTACATGTGTATATGGAGGGAGAGAGAGAAGAAGACGAGAGAGAGAGAGAGAGAGAGAGAGAGAGAGAGAGAGAGAGAGAGAGGGAGAGATTACCTTCACCCTAAAACCTACTGCCACGCAACTCCCGGCACGATTGTCCTGGCCTGAGCCTCAGCTAATGAAACCGCCATTGCCAACATCATCTGCTCCTCAAAACTCTCTGGAACAATTGTTCCTCCATTATTAGCTTGAAGACCACCCTGAATTTGATGTTGAGATGGCATTGCAACAACTCCACCACCATCTTCTGCAACATCACAATTCCCGTAACTGGCCCCCACTTCAGGCACCCCAGACTCATGATCCAAGCCCCATTGTCCCTCATCCCCGGTCATCGCCAGCCGACTGTCGTGTAATTCCCCAATGGAGCCCCCAGAAGGACTATAACTATCCAGGACTTGCTCTCTACTATCTGAAAACCTGCTATAGGAAGGAGGCATGTTGAATGTAGATGTACTTCCATTGTAGTTATTGCTGGAGGATTCTCCGCCTGTTTGTTGACGCTCAGCTAGGGCAGCAATTGCACAGGCAAGGCCTCCAGATGGTGATGAAGATGATTCCACCGGCAGGGGCAGGGCCTGTGAGACTAATTGGTCTGCCGACACGTAGTGCTCCGATGTAGCGGAATCGTCATAATTTGGATTCCTGATTCTGCCTTTCTCCTGTCATCATCGTGTCCAGTAAAAGCAAAATCAGAAGACGAGCTGAGCTTTTGAATTTAAAGAGTCAATGTTCCGGAAAAGCTTCATCAAGATCATGCAATTTCATAGTCTTTTAAAGAGGCCACCAGCTGGGTGGTTGTCATACCAAGATAATGACTTTCTTTGGATGCGCTTTAGGAGTATTTTCACTAGACATTTCCAAACAACCCTTAAGTAGTGACGGATTTCAAAACGTTTTTCTAAGAAAATTGCAAAGAAAAAAGCTATAATGAATGATAAAGCAAGTCTCTCCCCTCATCGCCAATTGGTTTGAGGTTGAATACTTCAACTTGGCATCAGAGCTATGCTTTCAAAGGCTTTTGGATAGAATCTCTTGATTAATGGGCCTGTTGTTCGTGCATTAAGTGCATATTATTGATCCTTTCTTTACTTCTCCATGTCCATGTAAGGGTCGCATGTAAGGGGAATTCTAAGAGTTGTGCCACATTATTTATTTATTCACCCACTAGCCTAAAAGTTGTCCATGTCAGGGTCTCCACTTGTCATCAATTGGATTTGAAGAATGAAAACTCTAAAAAGATGTTTTCTAATTCTCAACACCTTATTTGTGCAGAAGAAAAAAAAACAGTATGGAAGCAATTGGTGCTTGTGTTTGAAAAACAATTTCTTGAAAAATTGATTTTGATATGGGAAATGAACAAAGATGACATTTCTCCCTGTATCGCCTATCTACAATGAGGAAACACCCTTTTATCTGAAGCTTGCTGCTAAATTAAGCAAACTATAACAAGTACAAGTACCTGAATCGACAACCAGATGGCTTCCATAACCATTATATCCTCAAGGTCTAGATCAAATTCATCATCCCTGCATTTAGCGCCATAATTGAAGCAATTCACATTTATCGAAAAAAAAGAAACAAGGTAGAACCAACTGAATAGAAAAGCCAAGGTGAGGTGCAAGCAAAGCAATAGTTAGAAACCTGACAAAACTATGAACAAATAATGAAACTAAAGTCAGAAAACATCTTTCCTCCTTTTTGAGAGGGAGATGACACAACATACATTTCGACAGCCCTCATGTTAAAACCAATAACTATACCATAAGCCAATGTTTATCATGTAAAAAAAAAATTGTTTATCAGGAAACTTAGTGTGTTTTTGTGTGTGTGTGTGTGTGAGAGAGAGAGAGAAGAGAGAGAGAGATGGGCAACATTCACTTCAATAGTACCGATGTCAAAACAAATGACTCAACCATAAGCCTATCTGCCTATGCACAGTATAAGGTCGCCTCGCCATACAAGTCACATAACAACTACACAAGCCCAGAAAGATAAGCTGTCAGTCAAAAGTCTTGATGATGGTACTAAATCCTTTGAATTTTCATATTTGACCAATTGTTTTCGCAATCAAACATCTCAGCTGCATCTTTCTCTTCGCTTGAATTTTACCATGTATATAAAATGATAACCACAAAGAAATAGACTATGCCAACCACCTGTTCCATTTTTCCCCCTTATCAAACTAATAACCGCATATTTTTCAATTCATCGATCCCTTACACTTGGTAACAATTAATGAAAGGCACTCTAGGAAACCCAAGATCTGGTGGGAACAAAGGATTTGGTTCATGATAACCAAATAAATTGGAATTGATAGCTGCTCTTCATCCAAAACTGACATCACAAATTGTAACAATGGAGCTCGGTGTATTTCTCATGGGATCATATTAGCAAACAAGCATCAAATGGGATTTATAAAACATTGCTATCAGATTATTGGACATGCACTACAACCAGTGGCGATCTATCCAATCTAATTCTTAGTAAAACACTACGAAACTTTCTCTCCGTCTCAATTAACGAAAGAAGACCTATATTCCAAGCTCCAAAAACTTAACCCATGAAATACTAACAGAAGTTCAAACCAGCTTCTAGATCCCAGTTGAGAATGTGCCAGCTCTCAAATGCAGCTTATTCCACAAAAGAAACCTCAAGAAGGGCTATTGCTTGGTAAGTGTCCAGCTTTCCAAACCCTTTTCCATGTTTTGTATGGGAAACGGAAGTTGGGCTATCCATTCCAACAATATGTAATGGCTTTCCACTTTAGAAGGAAGGGATCAACCAGGATTGGACAAATAAAATTCCACTATTCCATGTAATCCGTATATCTACTCTGCTTTCCACAAAATTGAGACCACAACTCTGGCAGACAACACAGTAGGCTTTGTTTGGTTTACATTTTAGAAAGTTATTTTTGAGAGTTGGAGTGGTAATGAGTGGAGAGAGATAGAGAGAGATTTATTGAAAATTGTGCCAAGAGTTAAAAGTAACTCTCAAAATGTTAAACCAAACGGAGTGTGCCTCTCTCCCTCTCTCCATCAACCCCATCTCCCGTTATGTCCAGCTCTTTCTCATCTCAATTAACCTATGATATTGCACTCCTTTATTCTAGAGTGCCTTATTGAACTGAGCAATACTCCAATCGCTAGCAAACAACGACAAAATTTTTAAAATCAGATTACCAATTTAATCAAATGATGACACACGAGGAAAATTGGTCTTTGAAACCCTCAAGAAGTTAACATGTCAAATAGAAAGGAAAAACAAAAATGACACTCACAATGCAAGTACGCAACAGCAATATCTCCACGTATCAGGCATTAAAAAATGAAGACTTCTTCAACAAGGTCAAAAAAAATTTCCATTTACTTTGACATCGATAACTATTCACTATTCAGTTGAAAGCCTGTTAATTCTAAACATTGCTACCATACTAGCAAATATGCCAATGTACCTTGGTGGTGTTGGCCTTTAATATCTACATCACCCCTCGTGTAGATACTACACCCAGCTCGTAAATTTAATCCATCATAACATGAAATATCTCAGTAGATAAGGATCCTAGACTCTACTCAAACAACCCTAGTCAAATAAGAAGATGTTCCAGCTTAATGCTCTTCTTTGGTCCCAATTCCCAACATAAACCAAAACATCAAACATGCTACTACAAAATCACAATACCAGGCAATAAAAGTAGATACATTAGAGACTAATACAAATCAAATTCCTTGCGAGCTATTCATATCACCATCTTTGTTCATAAAATTCATCCTATCAAATGAACAGCAATAAGGTTAGTATGTCTTCACATTTCTCACTGAGACTCCACAGTTGGCACAAATACATATGCCAGCAAGCATTGAAAAAGGTCATGGCAAGGATCTACCCATCATGTTGCAATTCTCAACAAAAACAGAAAAGGTCATCCTAAATGTTTCGACAAGTTTTAGTGAGTGAATTATTTTTCCACTTTGTAGATTGAGTTTGTCTATGAGATTGATGAATTATCTGAATTGAGCTTGCAATGCTTTCTACTCAACCATTCCACGCTCACTAAAGGAGGCACGCCCATGATTTGGTGGTAATTCTTCATGCAACAACTTTTTTATCCGTTCATATCATCCAAGCCCTCACATTCAATTACTATTTCCGCTCAGTAACTGGAAGCAAATCTAGCCAAGCCACATAGTATGTGAGAATTTCATACCTGTTCTGCCTAGGGCGTAGAGATGGTCTTATCGATGAATATGGTTCTTCCAAAGAAACAATTTCCTCGCCTTCAACAGCCGACGTAAACGATGGTACTGCAAGAAAATTGTACTTATTGTACCACTGGAAAGACCAAAAGGAAAAAGAGGACAAGGTACATGAAACAAATTATATTCCGCATTCCGCATGAACCCAGAATAATAAATATACCTGCTACTGTGTCGTACCCAACCTCTCCTTGTGCCAGTGTCATACTTGAAGAACTTCTGTCCGGTATCTTCTGTTTTCTATCTTCATCATCTAGAAGTTCCTGCTGGCGCATCCTTATTTTTGCTTCTATAACCCGTTGTTCTTCCTAAACCCATTACGGACCAAGAAATTGGAAAATATAATCAAAAGTTCCTAAACAAATACGAACAAAAACATAAAAAAAAAAAAAAAAAAAAACCTCTTACAATTTGCTCCTTTCCTTTTTCCTCCTTTGTTTTCCCCCCACGATACTCCACAGCGTAGTTTGATGTTTTACAGAACGGACACCTTGTACTGTTAAGGAATACTGGTAACAGAAAAAGTTTAAAGAAGCAGAACTAAGCCTTAAAACATAGTAGGCAAAATTATCACATAATGCAGAAACATTGTACACAAACTCAAGGATACTGAGTAGGCCGAGTTGAATTAGGGGTCTTCATCTGCAGAAAACACTCTATTGCAACAAACAAACCAATAAGCCTCCAAAATAAGAACTACACCAATCATCTGACTCGTGAGAGAAGTAGATAATAAATACCTGTACATATGCCTTTCAAGCAACATCTTGAGCGATTCAGACTTGGATAATACTGAAGAGATGCAAACGATAGAAAAATGGGCACAATTACAAACTTCCATTGTAGAAAGATTACATCCAAATGAGGAATTGAGATAAAGTTCAATTCGGGTCTGCTTCAACTAGTTGCCGAGAAACCAAAGATCATTAAAACAAAATGGAACTGGTAACTCACATTTTGTATTGTATCAGGTAGTAATAGGGAATTTTCTGATCTATATCATCCGATGGAACTAATAAGATCTAATCGAAACCTCTTATTAAACATATGTGAAACAGAACAAAAACCATTAGCCCAATTTACGGAGACCCTTGAAATGTATGAAGTAACTGTGTTAGAATCTCGACACTTGGTACTGGTATAGAACATGTATAGGGTAGTCTGATTGAACAGTAACTTAGGAAACCAATTTAACTATCCAAGTTCTCACTGCAGGACTACCCATGAAATTCTCATATCAGCCCTGAGATGGTTTTCAAGATCTTACAAACATAATTGACAATGGAAACTAAGAGAAACATGGATATTTTGCATTGACCTTGTTTCTTTACCATGAGAATTAGATAAATGCTACAACTAGACACGTACTTGCACTCAACACATGTACCCAAGTGCAAGTAACATAGAATTCGGCTATCTTCATGTAATCAACACTTAAGAGTTAATTAAAATGCAAAAACTCATTCCTTGTGTAATCTTTAGTACTATGTGAAAGCAAATACCTCATTTATTTCTTCCTCCGATGTCCAGTCGTCCGAATATTTTGCAGTGACCTTGTTTCTTTAACATGAGAATTACATAAATCCTACAATTAGACACCTACTTGTACCCGACATTGGCTATCCTCATGACGATGACGAAAACGGAAAAACTTATACTTTGTCTATTCTTACTACTACGTGAAGCAAACGAATTCTACTACTATTATGTCTTCCTCCGATGCCCATTTCCCTCAATTGCACATAAACCAAACCGAAATGAAACAAATGTCGAATTTAAGAATTGAAAAACAAACCAAAAAGCAACTAGGCATTCTTCGAGATCATAGCCGCATTCGAATCCGTACAAGTAGAAAAATCCTACAATCAGACACGTACTTGTACCCGACCCTGGCAATCTTCACACAATCAACACTGACGAGTAAACAGAAACGCAAAAACCTAAACTTTCTATAATCTGGAATCAAATGAATTATACTATGTCCATTTCCTCAGCTCAATTGCACATTACCCAAACCGAAATCACCCCAAAAAACAAAACAAAACCTAAACTTTTCTATTATCTTAGTCGTACGTGAAGCGAACGAATTATACTACGTCCATATTTCCTAAGCTCAATTGCGCATAACCAAACCGAAATCACTCGGAAGAAAAACGAAAAAACATCGAATTAGTCAAGAATCGAAACACGGACCAAGAAGCAAATCGGGCACTCTTCGATGTCGTAGCCGCCGCACTCGGATTCGTCGCCGGGGTAGCACGGGGCGAGCTTGGAGTCGAGTATGAGCTTCTTGAGCTTCTTGTGGTCCACGTCCTTGTGCTGGTACAGCCCCTGCGGCCTCGTGTACTTCTCGTCCACCACCTGCCTCTTCCGCCCTAGCTTATTCCCCATTCAATTATTCACAATCCTTCAGAAAACCCTAAGTTTTTTTTTCACACATCAACGTGCTTTTGGTTCCGGCGAGCACTGGGTTCGATGCGGAAACGACGGCGCAAGAACCTGCGAAGCAAGTAAAGAAAGGGAACACGACGATTAAACGGAGTTTTTTTCCCCCTAGTTTCGAGAAACCAGAGATCAAGATAGTGGATTATTCGTAGCGCGATTAAGGTGGAGGAATCGATGAGGCGAGGAGAGAGAGGAAGCGAGCGAACCTTTTGACCTGTTTGGAATGATATTGTGTGCCTGTATGTATGCATAGACGGATAGAGAGAGAGAAGGGTGGATCGGAGACTTTTTTTTCCTCTCTCTCTCTCTCTCTCTCTCCCTCCCTCCCTCCCTCTCCCTCTAATCTCTAATACTAATTTAACAGATAGATTGAGAGTGTATATATATGGGGAGAATATATGGATGTACGTATGTGGGTGTTGAGTGTTGGGTTTGTGCTTTGGTTAAATCGGTGCGGTTTTGTTTGCTTGTGCCTCTTCGACGGGAACTACTGGCATGATGAGAGAGAGAGAAAGAGGAGAGAGGAGAGAGAGGAAGCACGGGATGGGGTGGGGAGGACGGGTAGAGTAGTAGAGCCGGAAAGAATCGAAAGGATTGCACTTTAAAGTGTGGGGGGGATGACGATTGCATTTTGCGACGCGCTGGCCAGACCGCGCGTGATTAATTAAGCCTTTCAAAGAAAGAGCAAATTACTGCTAATAAGCCATTGGTTAAGAGCAATTAAGACGATGTCACAAAGATAATTGAGGATTTTTTTTGGGGGGGTTTAATAAATTTTTAGTGTGCTATACAAGTCTACCATTTGGAATAGCAGCCAATACGCTTGGAGCAATGCCATGTCGTGCTCAAGTTTTTATTGTGACTAATCAATACTTTTGTGCCGACTCTTTTTTTTTTTTAGTGTCTTAAGCAAAGATAGTGGGTGCACTTTTAAAACACACTTCAACAAAAAAAAAAAATTGCTGATTGTGTCACTTCTTTTTTTGTGTTAACGTCACTCCCTTACAAGTGTATTTTTGGTGTAAAAATATATTTGCAGAGGAGTAGCGTTAACAAAAAAGGAAGTGGCAAAATCATTTCCCAAAAAAATCATAATAAGCAACACCAAAATAATAATGCTTGTGCTAAAAATAATAGAATTTGATATCCAAGAAAAATTGAGAATGAAATGATATCCAAAATGTATTAAAGTGTTTAAACAAAGAACAATATAAGAAGCCCATTTATATGAAAAAATACAAATTTGAAAAAAGAAAAGAAAGAGCATTCAGTCCTCAAGTGGCTCCGTCACTAATTTTAAGGGCCAAAATAACGTTCTGGGCATTATGAATGGATGGTGTAGATAACGTTTTCAAGATTAATGAATAACCATTAATTGTTTGATGATAATCGTGAACTCCTGATTTAGTGAACAATAAACACACAATATTAAAATAGAATAATGTCATAAATGATGTTCTATGATTAAAGGTAAGTTTGTGTATTATAGTGTTTGCTAAAGCATAGAAATGTAGGAAAAAAATTGATTGTTCCACACATGATGTTTTGATCATAATTGTGAACTCCTCGTTCACTAAACATAAATACTTTAATTTTAATAAAAGAGAATAACATAACATGAATAATGTCCTATGATTAAAGATAAAGTTGTTTACTATTATATATTGTTTGCTAAAGCATAGAAATGTGGGGGAAAAATTGTTCCACATATATTGTGTCATTGGGTTTGCTAATTTAGTGAGCAGATAAGTATTGCGATAGACTATGTAAATGTTGATGAAGGATACAAAAGACACAGGACCGAGTGTGTGAAAAGAGATAAAATAAATTCGTAAAAAGTAAAAACGTGACCTCCAACCTTTCAATGTCTTTTTTATGGACGATTCGGATGGTGCACATCACTCAGCTTTCCTTTCTCACGCACCCACTAGTTAGCTTTGCCTCAGCCAGTGGCCAGTGATCAACAAAGTTAATGGTCTTGTTTGTTTCCAAATTTTACTTTATTTTAACTTTGTTTTTCAATTATTACTCTATCTCTTTCTCCAATCATTTTCATATTTTTTTAATTATTAATTTCATTTATCTCTCTATCTCTCTCCACCCATTACCCATCTCTCCAATCATTACTTTATTTCTCTCTCCACCCACTATAAAAAATTAAAATACCCAAAGTTACCAAACGAACAACGCCTATTATAATTTTCTTTTTTTTTTGATAATGCAGATGTCTGGCCTCACTAACGCGCGCACCTCAATCAAATCAATAATACTAAAAGTTAAACTGATTTATAGTATTTTGTTTGCCACCATGCATGTAAATGCTCTAAAACTCAATTCTCTACATGTTTAATGGGGATCGCTAAACAAAAACGGAGAGAACAATGAGATAATCTAGATGACATAAAATTAATATGAGGTGGTACGTAATACATTTATTATACTTCTGCAAGTCTTCATGAAAAGTCATAGGACTTAACTACAATGGGAAACTGTTAAGGGGTTCGCTGGTGCCAAGACCCCCAATTTTTAATTTTTTTCTTTTTTAAATTTCAACGAAAAAACTCCAATAGAACTCTCAGTCATGAGAGAAAATCATTTGTGTCGAGGGATTTTTCTGCCGTTGGATTTAAAATATAAAAAAATTACACAATTCAATACTCAAAAAACCCCTGAGTACAGAGATACAAAAATTTTCGAAACAGAAAAAATTGAACCCCCGCAATCGTAGAAGCTTTTCGGGGATTCTAGAAATTGTGACTTACCACAAGTACTTTAAAGTTTCTCTTTACAAACAAAACAAAACCACATTATTCTCCAGCTGTGCTACTTGCACATACCTTCTTACACAGATTTTGCACATATTTTTTATGGGACCCACCTCGGATTTTACCAATATGATCCGAATCGTTCATTATTTTAAAATAATTTTTTAACAGTATCTGTAAAAAATCAACTCGATAAAATATCGGTAAGGGCTTTTTCAGAAATAGCAGAGCAAATCAGATTGTTTCACCCTTCTATTTTTGAAAAAACCCTTACCGATATCCTATTGAATTGATTTTTTACAGAAACTCTTAAAAAATTATTTTAAAAATAATGAGCGGTTCGGATCATACTAGTGAGACCCAAGATAGGCCCCATAAAAATATATGTGCAAGATTTGTGTAAAAATGTATGTGTCCTTAGATTTATTGATTATTATTCTATCTATATATTTCCCTCAACGCTGCCTATCCTTTTTGTGCGCAAGGTTATTGGTATTTGTTCTTTTATCTATATTTGTCGAGTAAGGAATGGACAAATATTTGAGGTTGATTTTTTTTTTTTTTTGTTATAATAACTTGTGACCCAAAATCTAAATTCTAACTCCGCCACTACTTAATTATCAATTAACCTCTTCAAACTTTCGAATTTCCAACAATTTGATCATAGAAAATAGGAATCCACTCCACCAACCTAAAATTAGGGCTGCACAAAAAATTCGGTGAACCGTGAAACCGGTCTGGACCGAACTGATCCATACCTTTTGGATTTTGTCCGTGGATTAATGGTCCAGACATGAATTCAAAAATTAAAAAACTGCAAGATACAGATTAGGTTTGGATTTTTATTTGAAAACCGTGGATTATCCGAACCGGACCGTGAGATATTTTAAAAAATATAATATATATGTAACATATAATAGTAAATAATTAATTTTACACATAATTTAGCTTCATTCATATCATTGCAACTTTGGAAAAGATTTCTCTTAATCCAATTATTAGAGAATGAGTTTCATATATATCTTGCCAGTTGCTGCGCTCTAGAGAATGGAAGATCTACGACGTTGTTTTTATTGTAGTACTTTGCTGGAACGTGGAATAGAATTATTGCTTGGATAGTTGATGAATTGATGTAATGTGTTTTAGAACATAGAATACTTGCTACGTGGTTACTGTAATCATCTTTTTACATCATTGGAGTATAATCATCTTTTTACATTTTTTTAGTATAGAATCATGTATTTACGGGTGATGAAAATATTTGATTGATGCAATTCATGGACAAAATCGGGACCGAACCGGGACACGCAGTTCGGATTGAAATCGAAATGTGAGATTTTTGGTTCGAACATGGATTTCATTTTCAAAAAACTGTGACTCATGGATTCGGATTGAATTCATACGAATCTGATCTGATCCGAACCGTGTGCAACCCTAACCTAAAACACCCAAGTTTAAATCTGTTCTTCAGGTGTTAGTTGTCCAAAAGTGAAAGTGGACCACTGATTGGTTGCTTTTTGTCGAGATTTGTAATTAACCAGATTGCACTCTATTATATAAATCATAAAGTGGATCTTGTTCAGATTACGTGACAATAATAATAATAATAATAATAATAATAATAATAATGTAGAGTCCGTTGACCAATATATACCTGAGATATCACGACTTATATGTTTCATTTCATGCACGAAATTAACGGATTTGCAAGAACCAAATTTGTATCTATAGTTTGTACTTAGATATTACAGGGTAGTTTGTAATTCAAAATGAGATTCTCTCGATCGAGTTCCTTTCGGAGTTTGAATTGTGTTGTTGGGTAGTCGTTCTTGCTATGACCGCGGCAAGTGATCGGATTTCATTCGATTTCCCAATCGATTCAGTTTGTAGATATTATATATACATGGTGGTTAGTCTATAATTCAAAATGAGATTTTCTCGAGTTTCTTACAGAGTTTGAGTTGTGTTGTTTGGTAATCGTTCTTGTTTCGAAACTTGCTGCGAACAATCGTCATGTCGAAATCTGTTCTCATCGGATTTCAATCAATTTTTCCAAACGATTCAGTTTACCAATTAATTTTTTTTTTTAAAGTTATACATGTGTTAAAAAAATTGCATTGAGCGACATCTGAAGTGCATGATTTCTAGCATTATTGATCTTCTTGACGACCATTAAAAACATAGGAGGTCCGATGAATATGAACCCACATGCAAATGGGTCCAACAGCAACAGCTGTCTATGCCCTTGTGTTTTTTAACCATCCAAATAATATAGCAAGCCCGATTTCCTCTCGGAGTTTGAATTGCGTTGTTGTGCAATCGTTCTTGCTTTGACACTTGCCGCGAACAATTGTCATGTCAACCACACATGATGCAGCTAGTATATAGCTTTGATGTTGTTGGCAGTTGTTATGTGAACAACAAAACCACCAATTGGGCGTTAAGTTTGTTTGACAATTAAGGTTGTGTTTGGTTGGTTCACCCACTAATTGGTTTGGTTGTTTGAGGAGGGTGAAGAACGTAGGATCGATGTTAATTTAGTAGGTGTTTGCAGTCAAGGAGGATATATGCAACCCTGCCTAAAGAAAACCAAACCATCACAACCTTTAGCAGCTAGCAGTATTTTCCGTCTTTTTTCGGCACCCAAAAATGAAAGCGCAAGAATGGTACGTACCCTGTCATATCCGTCAGAGAGTATTTATTGTCTTGTCACGTCATACTAATACGTACTATCTGTAGAGAACTCCGCCGCACTTATGTGTGTGGTTGTTTTCCTAGAGTATATTGCACTGAATTTTCGTTCTTATTTATTCTTTTTGATCATATATATGTAATTTGTTGTGTTTAATTTGTTAGGAAGGTGGAGGTCCAACTACGCATGCCTATTATAGGAGTGCAGAATTTGGTAAAACTACTTAATTGAAATCTGCCCCACCTGAAACAGCCCGAGGGTAGTACTTAGTTTGGTTTTAAAATCTATCGACCATACTTTATAAGTGTGTTTCCGATGGTGACTTTTCAACAAATTCTTTTTTTTTTGAACGGTAAAAAATTTATTAATTTTTGAAATTGTTACAAAGACAAAAGGAACAAGAATTTGACGACATCATATCTCTAAACTAAGAATAATCCTGTGCTAAAAAATCCGAGACCCAAATTCGAGATTGGCAAGATGTCAACCCAAGAAACATCCAATAGGATAAGCTCACACCTAAAAGGCCAAGTCCAGAACCTAAAAGAAAAACTCTAACCTTACGGACAATAAATATATATTTTTATTTATCATAATTAGATGTCTGGGCCAAATTGCACGAATCTCGACTAATTTCAGGGTCCTGAAGTGAATGACGAGACAAACCTCCAGCAACCCCACAACAACAAACTTTTTGTTATCAAAAATTTGCTAGCATACAACAATTCCATGAATTGAATTCATATCCAATGTTGGATTGATGTTTTCGTCATCAAATTCCATTTCGTTCGAAATGTTTGTTAAGCCTATCTTGGAGGATAATATAGTTAACCACCGTCGCATGCGCCGTCCCATTTGGACTCAACAGTACCCCCTCCCCTTGCGAGATTAAACAAATACCGGTCTTACCAAATGCAATTCCGTCCAACATTTTGTTGTAGTGGCTGCTTATAAGTGATTTAGGCTTCGTTGGTTTGGGCGTAAAATGTTTTATCTATTTTTCGGTGTTTGGTTGTGTAAAAAATGAGAAAAATATTTTACATGTAAAACATTTTTCATTAGTTGAATGAAAATAACTTACCTTAAATCTTCCGTAAGTTATTTTCCAAAATGAATCCGCTGCTTTCTACTGCAATTCTCACTGCTCAATTTCCTCGATCGTCAGTCTTGACCCACGTTTAATTCCAATATTCTCATCTCTCTCTACTATTTACACTTTTTGTTGTTTTTTGAAAATATTTTTAAGTGCCAACCAAACATTGAAAAATAAAAATTTGAAATTTGTTTTTTGAAAAAATATTTTACAATGTAAAACATTTTACATCGAAACAAACGGAGCCTAAACGAAAAAAATTCAACTGGATGAATGACAAACATACCCAAACACTTGGGAGGAAATATCTCCAAAGGGGCATGCCTTCCCCTAAAACTGTTCTCTCTGAACACACAAACATTTCTTGGGTCTAGTTTGATACCGAAAAGTAGGGCTTTAAATGAACCGAGTAGCTCGCAAGTTCGAGTTTTGGCTTGTTTAGTAAACGAGCTGAGTGAAGCTTGGCACGTTCAACAAAAGTTCGGCTTGTTAAGGGAGGCTTAGCTCGATTAAAAAGACTCGTTTAGTAAATAACTAAGCTGGCTAGTTAAGGGGCTTGGCTTGAGCTCAAGTTTTTAGCTCGTTTAGTAAACGAGTCAAACTCTAACTCGACAAAGCTTGGCTCGGTTTATTTACAGCCCTACCAAAAAGGGACTGGACAGTGATGTTAGACCTATTTGTGAGACTTATCTGCACCTATCTGAAATCTCAACTCTTTCATTTTGTAGAGTTCACTGAGAACATTGATTGTACGGAAAATCAGGTTTATTGGATCCCCTTGTTGCAGGGGAGAGGCATGGCTAGATGTTGCACTTTTAAGGTTACTCGGTAAGCATCGCATGAGATCAGAGAGAAACAAAGGAGAGAGAGAGAGAGAGAGAGAGAGAGAGAGAGAGAGAGAGATCTTTTATCCAAAGAGGAATTGATAAACTTTATTCGATAAATTGCATTCACATAAACGCATTATAAACTAGTGTACATTAGTACATAATCACAGAATATGAAGCAAATAGATCATGCATTATGATACAGAATTTAGCCAGTGCAAAGCCGATAAAGTTCATCCAAAGGCGGCAGCTCCATAAGCAACCTATCAAACTCCTTAAATGAAGCTAATCTTGACAAACTCGCCACCCTTCTTTCGGCACCCAAGCCACTAGTCGTCTGCTCCACCCCAACCTTGGAATCCTTTCCGGTGAGTCTCTGAACGACGGACTTGAAGCTTGTGGCATCGGTTTCCACGTACTTCGTTTCGATATACACTACCTTCATTGGCCCAGATACGTTGCCACGAGACATGGAAAGAAATAATCTTCAAATTCAGCTGATTAATCAGTGTCTTTGCCTTTTATGGGCAAGCAGGGATTTTGTCTGTATGTGGATTTGTTGATGGTTTTGGTATGGACGTTGAGATGCTTATATAATGTTTGGGGGTTGATACGGTTAGAAACGGAATGTGAGAGAAGTTAATCGTTAAGAGAGAGAGAGGCATGCAGTCTAGAAGGACCAAATTTGGTCAAACTAGTACCGCCGCTTTGAAACTGGTCTCCCACGCACGTGACTAAAAATTACCAAAATCTAGGTTCAATTAGCCCATTTGTGGCCCTTTCACAACCCATTTTGATGATCCAATCTGTTCACGTTTTAAGCCAACTAGTTGATAACATTAACATCAACATCGTCTATGTGTAAACTCAAGTTGATAAAATACCGGTTGATATAATTTCTCTTGAGATAAAGAGTAATTGTTCAGTAGTCTAGGAGTACCACCACGTGGTATTCTGGACCACTTTACAACTATATGTTTCTGTGGGGTTCATACATTTGGATGAAGTCCTTCCTGGTCTTTTTTTTTATTGATTTCTCGCGGATACCCTTAAAATCAAGTTCTGAACACATTGAGCGGCTCGGATCATCGAAATTCAATCGGAAAAGGGATGTCCGTATTTTATTAAAATGAAGTGGTCTTTATGGGAGACGGACTGTATATATATAAGTATGCTCTAAAAGTAACGTGTTTTGAAATCATATCAAATGATATTCGATCAACTTGACTTTTTGCGTGAACAGTATTTTTGGTAAGCTATAGGATGCGAACGATTTAGATCATCAAAGTGGATCCTAAAAAGGCCCACAAACGAGCCGAAAAGACGGTCCACTCCATCGAGAGGAGCTGACTCCTTTGTTTTTTCGTGGGAGACTTGGTACATGCACGTGGGTAGAAAGTCCAGTCTAGAAAGTCTGCATCTTTCCAGTGTTTGGGTTTGGGAGGAGTGCGTAACCATAACAATCGATGACGTCTGTCAATTTGTACCCTTGCACCTTACACCGAGTGTCACTTGGCCCCTTACATCTTACATTTTCAATTTTGCTTGTCGAGCTCTCACATTTTTCGATCAAGTGTCAATGTCCCCCTTACCGTTACGGAAAGCTATCTAAACCCCTGGTCCCAAACACGGTAGAACCGGACGGCGTCGGCAATGCTGTCTAATAGTCCTCTTTTCTCTTTTTCCACCAAAGCATAATTCCACGTCATAAACAAAACGATGCTTGATTAATAATTACGCTTGCACGCTACATGAAAGAAATCAAGGTCGCACCTCTTCTGTTTTCCACTTAAAAAAAAGGTTAATCGAGTCAAAAGGTTATGCAAATATATGCATTTTTTTTTTCTCATTCATGGGTAGTGTTAGTGGGTTATGAGTTAGGCTACTATAAGGAGTATCGATGTTGTTCCATCCACCCGAACTCCTAATGTTCTAGCACTTAACTGTTGCATGGCGCATGATCGTTATTGACCGGATGTTGGAACTTATGAGGAAAAAAAAGGAAAATACTTTTTTCTTATTTGGTTTGAGATCTAGGAAGCAAGAAAGAAATCAAAACAAAGAATAATTTTCCTCTATACTTTTCTTCCCTTTCATTTCTTTTATTTTTCTTTTCTTAAGTTCCAAACAGGCCCTAAAGAAAATAATGGGACGATGGCTTGGAAACGTTGACACATACCATTAATTATACAATAATCGATCCGGAAATGACATGTTTAAGCAAGGTTAATTTAAAGTGGGGAAGCAAAGGGTTGGCCGAGTGATCTTGACTTGCAACTTAGGTGTTTGTTTCACTTAAGATCTCAGGTTCGATTCTCATTGCCAACAACTCTTTAGGGTCATCTCACCCTCACACGTAAGTGTGTGAAACGGCTGTGACGCTGTGACAGGAGTTGTAAGAATTAGTGTGAGTTGCTCGCAAGTTAGTCCGAGGTACCCTGCATTACAAAAAAAAAAAAAAAAGAAGAAGCAGCAGCTTGCTTTTATGAGAAAAAGTTTTGTTCGGATCAACCGACAACCCATATTTGTCCGGGTAGCAAATGGAAAAGTGCCACGTCCTCAAATCTCCCCAATTGTGGTACTTTTCTTCCCTCCAAATAATAATGATGCGGGTCCCATTTTAACCTTGGTTAACTCTTCTTCCCTTTGTTTTTTTTAATTCGTTTTTTCTCTTTAGTTTGTGAGTTTCTTCTAATCCCCTTCCTTGTCTGTTTGGTGGCTTGATTTTGTAAAGCTCATTTCGAGTCTCACAAAAATGATTTAAATTATAAGTTATTTTTAATTTTGGAAAAAAAATCAAAATGGTCCTTGTAGTTAAATGTTTGTGTCAACTTGGTCCCTGTAGTTGTAATTGGCTCGATTTATACTCTGTACTTTTCATTTTGTTTCAATTTGGTCCAATTGCTAACTGTCGTTTGTCCTTTTAAATAAAGACAAAAACAAGCCAATAAAAACAAAACTAAACCAATAAGCCAATTTTTTCGTCTTTATTCAAAAAAAATGAATTTTGATGGTAATTTTTTACTTTTTAGATTCTTCTCGTCATGATGAAACAATAATCCCGAACAAATTGACAAAAAACTAACAAATGCAAAAAAAATTAAATAAGGACAAAAAAATAAGCCACTTGGCTTATTTAACCAAACAACCCCTAAGTTTATGTAATATTCTGACTTTGGGACATGGTTCTTTATCATGTTATAACTTTTGGATCTATATCATGTTGTGACATTTAGATACGGTTCTATATGCATTTTCAGTACTATGCAGAAAAATAAGGCATATCAATATTTGTCCACAAGTTGAACAGATAAACAATACCAGTGGTTATGTTGTCTCATGGCTGATCATGAAAATGCTGAATTAGAGAGTAACTTTTTGCAGAAAACTATAACCAAATTTCATCTCAGGTACTTATCAATGAAGAATGAAAAAATGAGCTGTATTTTGGTTCAAAGGTATATTAGGTAGACCTGTGCAAAAAATCAGTTTACTTGCAGACCCAACCCAACCCGAAGGGTCCCGGGCGGGGTCTAACATGTGCTTCGGACCGGTATGGGTTCATTTTTTTGTTAAAAATCAGATTTTGGTTCAGGGTTCGGGTTGTCTACTAGATCACAAAAATTACAACTTCATACATAAAACAACTAATAGCTTCAACAATGTCCAAAACCAATTAACGTCTAGCTGTTCAAAGTTCAAACTCTCCCATCTGAAAGATTATCCCTAAACCATAAAAAATGTTGTCCTCAATTTCATTATCAATCATATCTCATGAAAATTATGGTAGGTAGGCACATAAGGATTGTCCACGACACCTTTTTCTGCATTAGACTTGAATAATTGAAAAAAAAAATTGAGTTTAGAATGACATTAAGATAGAATATCAAGTACTATTAAATCACCAATACTTACAATGCTTGCTTTTGTGGACGACAAGTAGTTTTTGAATGCCTCGGTTGCTTGCAAATGCTACATTTACATTTGCTATCTGTACAATTCTATTTTGAATGTTTTTGTTTAAGAGATTTAGGTTGTCCCCTTGAAACAACATGTGGTGGGTCATGCAAAGTAAATGGTATGTTGGATAGAACTTGACTGGTACCTTCAGCTAGTGTTGCACCTTCAAGATCATCATCATTTTCAATTTCATCGCTCCCATCATCCATGGTTAAAAGTTCACAATGCAACTTTTTCAAAGCAAGTGTAAGATGATCACGTTTCTTTTGCGACTTTTGCCCTTCTTCAACTACTTTCATTACTTCAATCATCAAACCATGTCTCATCAAGATAGGAGAAATTTCTGTGCCTTCTTGTACACTATTTTGCCTCATCAAATAAGAGAAAGTCTCATGTGCATCATCACTCTTTGCATTGGTTGTCCACCTCCTAAGAACATATTGTTGTGGCAAGCAATGAGCAAAAGATTTTTTAATAAAAACCGCAAGGATATGATGTGCCTACAAAGAATTCCCAGAAACTCAAATTTATGGCATGAACAAGTTGCTTTCTCTGTCATCACATCAAGAGCTATCTCATATGTTGGACGTTCCTTTCCATTTGACACCACCTTATAGATCTTTGTCATGCCTTCCTCGTGATACTTAGACACTTGTTACTTTTGACATGAGAAAAGTTCATATTGGAAGAATTTAAAAAAAAATCTTGTATAAACCTTTGCTACTTCTGCCTCTATTTTGTAACTAGTCTTCAAAATTGCCTTCGTGGTTCTTGTTTTTACATCTTTTTCCTTTTCACTTTGATATCTTTTGTCTAATGTTTTCTCATATTGGTAAACAAAATCACTGACCAACATACTAGAATGCACAAAATCTTTGAAAAATTTGTTCATACTCTCACTCTTTTGTGTTGTCAACATCCCAGCACAAAACCTTGTTCGTAAGCCGAAATCCATTTTTCACGTTGAATGTATAAATCTTTCACCCACTCATTCTCCCCTAACTCATATTTGCATATCAAATGTTTCCGTTCCATTTCAAACTCTTCAATGGTTATTGTGTCATGGATGCAATGATGAAACTCCTTTTGAAAAGATGGGTGTTTATTAAAAATGTGGCACAAATATTCGGAAACCTTTTGCAAGATATGCCGCATGCACAACTTATGAGTAGTGTGGGGTAGTACCTGTGCAATTGCCTTAGCCATGGCTTTGTCATCATCTGTTATTATAACAGATGGCGTATACCCTCACATTGCCTGAACCCTAGTTTGCAATAGCCATACATAGGATTCAGTTGTTTCATTCACAAGTAAAGCACATCCAAACATAATTGATTGGTGGTGGTGGTTGACTCCTGTAAAAGGAACGAAAGGCATATGATAGCGATTCGTTAAATATGTTGCATCAAAGGTCACAACATCTCCGAAGTATTGACAGGCCAACCTTGATCTGGCATCGACTCAAAAACAATTTTCCATGCAATTGTTGTCATCCACCTAGATTGCATAAACAAATCCTAGACTTTCTGATTGACACTTTATAAAATAGTTGTACATTCGTTGTGCATCACCTTCTTTTAAGAGTCTTCTTCTCTTATTTTCCAAATAATTTTGAACATCTATAGTCGCACAACCAATTTGAGAATCACCACCAGATTTATGTTACAACACAAACATTATCTTCCTCGAAGCTACACCGGCTTCATTTAGCACATCAATGAGATTTTTTTGAGCAGGAGTTATTCCTCTATGTCCTCTAAGTAATAACGTACTTTCGGGGAGCAAAGTTCGTGATTGTGGTTAGTTACAAACTTACTCACAATCCATCTTGCACTATCCCTAATCAAGCTCATCATTGTTTTACATCCATTCATGGTCTTGGAGCGATTAGCAACATTTTTATGTTTCTTATAATAATTTGGACGACGATATATATCCTTCTCTATGACAAGTAATTTCTACTCCGATCAATGAGTTGTCTATGTTAGATAGTCGAGTATGATTTTTTCGGATGCTAAAACCCTTTTTCCTTGTGTATGCTTTGTAACAAGCCATGGCATCTTCTAAATCATCAAAAATCATACATTTGCAAGGTTCGATGGGATCCCTTTTTGAAGATGGTTTGATTAGTTCATGATCATCCTTTCTATTTTCCGACAAATCTTTTACATTTGAATCAGACATTGTTTTTGACTCTACAAAATTTTCTTCAAAACTATGATCAACCATCACCTTCTCAACCATTACCAATCTGAGTAACACATTCAAACAAAGTGTATTTTAGAATTTCATATACAAAATTCATCTCCAAAATTTACAAAATTAAAAAAAGTTATGCTGAAGGACAACAGAATAAATACAATTTCGGTCTTGCTATTGTCAGCCCACTGGACTGATGATAAGTACGCTAGAAGACAAGAAAAACACGTGTTTCTATATACTTTTTATACTTTTTAATACACATTCACACACTTATTATTGTTAGTCTATTGGGCTGATTTTAGAATTTTCCATACAATTTTAACCAATAAAGAAGAAGTAGATTAGTAATGCATGCGTACTCTGAAGCACTGACTTTCTCGGCGTCGGAACAGAAATGCCTGTCGCTTTCCCCTGCCTCCATTACTTTACTCTTTTTGTCCTCGTTAGAAAGAAAAGTTTAAAGGGGACCTTTTCTTCTGCTTTTTCTCTCTCAAAAAAGTTACATTGACTAGGGTAAAAAAAAGTTAACCAAGATTAAGAGATGACCCACGTCATTTGTTACTTAGAGGGAAGAAAAGTACCACAGCCGAAGAGATTTGAGAACGTGGCGCTTTCCCATTTGCTATCTGGACAAATAAGGATTGTCGGTTGATCCGGACAAAACTTTTCTCTGCTTTTATATTCGACTTGTCAAACTTCATGGTGTGTGGATGCAGTTAAAACTCTTTTGAAAGGGTCAATGAGAGAGATAATTGATGTTTACAACTTTTTGGTGCAAAATGATTGTGTAAACAAACAGGGGCTAAAGAAAGTCTATTCTTGATCAATTGCACTTTTATCTTTTGAACAAACAAGACCAATCTGTAGATCACTGCCCCGAACCCTTTCCCCTTGTTGAGAAAACCTTTACCCCCGCTTAAGCTAGCTAACTAGATGATGTTCAATTAATCGGGACAGTTGGTTTAACGGTTAATTTAATTATACTTAAGTACAATGAGGTTCACTGTGGCCGAACAATAAACCTATTGATCGATAGAGAGATGTAGTAAAAGTTTTGGAAATTGATATTCACGCTCCATTTTTTACTGATGACGCTCCATTTTGTTTATGAAGTTACTTCACGTTAAAAATAGAGCGTCATCAGTAAAAAAAAGAGCGCGAATATCAATTCCCAAAGTTTTATGATACATTTATAGAAGGAACTCAATGTGTCCCAGCTTGCATCACATATGTAAAAATGGGAAAAACCACTCCACAAATTTCAAAAAACTTACCGACTGCTTTGTTATTCATGTTTTTTCATCTTAAGTGATTTTAAATTTATTTGTTGCTTTTTGGTTGTATACAGCGTAGCGCACCTCTATACAAAAAGTAAAAAAAGAACTTGTTGAAGTGTTAAAGAATATTGACCAGAGACAAAAAAAAAACGCAAATCTATACAATTCTATTCTCGAGCCACAATAATGATTTGAATCGTTTATCTTGTAAATCTTGTAAACTACTCTTACAATATTCCTGTGAAAAACCGATGTAAAAAGACATCAACGAGTACCTTCACAGATCGCGTTTTGTTTTACAAAATAGAAAAATATATAATTTTGAACTTCAACCATGCATCTTAAACGGGTTGTTCATTTATCTACTAATGACTGGTTGAATTGATTTTCTTACAGGATATCGTTCTTTGTGAGATTTACGACTTACAGGATATCGTTCTCTGCGAGATTTACGACGTGAACAGTTTGGAACACACTTAACATAAATGAAGATGCCTCATGGCATCAGGCAAACAACCATTGGCCATTTTCTTATACTGGGCCATTGAGGATTCGGCAAGCTTCGTACACTTGAGAAAAGCACACTTGAGAAAGCACAAGGCAAAAGATCAGTGCTCGTCGGTAGGTACTTTACATTTCTTTATTTCTTTGGTCTGATCATTCATTTTTCTTATGCTCAAGAATAATACCAGTAATTTTTATCATTTCAGAATCTTATCTCAAAACCAACCAAGGTTAACCTTCATTTACTTAATTATCTAATCCACATTAATCTATAATCACTTCATTGACTTATCTAATCCAATATTCCATATTCCACATTTTTAACAAGCACTTTAATTAACCACATGCTAAAATGACTTTGCTTTTAGGAGGACTCATTGGCCAAAGAATTGTTCCCTGTTTGTGTTATCCATTTTAGAATCTGGAAAAAAGAAGCCAATATTCTCCTTTCCTTGAACCCTCCAACATCACATCATTCAAACAGGCCCATAAGTCTGAGCTGGTCCTGACCTCTGGTAGGAGTGGCAATCTTTAGTGATGGATGGAATTTTCCTAGTCAAAAGTGGGTTCCTGTTTGGACCATATATTCACCGCCCGTCGATAATCGACTGAAAGGTGGCGATTACGGAAATACAACCTATTTTATTATTATTTTTGGTATTTGTATTTTAATAACATATGCAGGACACTTGGCGTATCTCTATTTACTTGGAAGTTGAAAGGACACTTGTCATTGTCCTACACACTTTGAGGTTGAAGAGAAGTTATTTGGACAAGTGGCATGCTCCTACACACTTTGGAGTTTGTGGGAAGTTATTTGGACAAGTGGAAGCAAAGGAGAATGAAGAGTATTGAAGAAGTTGGGAAGTTATTTCCTGCACATATTTGTTTTCCTATAAATAGCCTTTTTAGGCCTCATTGTAAAGGATACACAAACAACGCCAATCAGGCCTTTATCTTTTCTTTTCTAGGAGTAGAATTAACTTGTAATCGTTCACTCAATCATCTCGATTGATTGTTCTTCTACTTTGAGGGTTAATAAAGTCCATTTTGTTAATCTTCTTCCATATTCCATCCACTTCATTGTTTGTTTCCAAAGAAGTCCTGAAATACGGCAAGGAACCAAACTCCACTTTTCACACCCACATTCCAGCAAGCTTACGATACAATTTTCCCGTCGATTCTCCGTCGATTGGGAAGAAAACAAGAATTTTGATAACAATTTTTGGCGCTAGAAGGAGGGCACATTACTAATTTGGAAGTGAGCAATGGCACCAAATGGCTCAGAGATTGAATCGTCTGACTTGATTCAACGAGTTGCGAGGGTTTTAAATGATCCAGAGAGTGAAATAGCCAAAACATTGATGGCTATGTTTAAAGTTGCAATGGCTCGAAATCAGCCAATAATGAAAGTACCAGTTAACGTTGACCTTGGACAAAGCAGTGGATGTCCAAATCATGTTACTAAGGTACCTTTTTCTCAAGTATTTGAAAATCCAATTTTTGAACCTAGGCCTAGCCCAACAAGGCCAACGGATTTTTATCAACCACTTCCAAATACTAGTGGAAGTAATGGGGTTGGAAGTCAATGTGGTAATGACCAAAATGAAACCATTCCTATTGGTTTCAAAGTACCGCATGGATTTGGTACTAATCAAAGTCAATATGTGCCTCTTATGGCACACTACACATCAACCACAAGAACCCCAGAATTATTTGTTCAATTGTTGATCAACAATATTCGGAAGAGGTATGGATTTTTTAGAAGCCATCTATATTGGTATCCGTATTGGTTTTGGTTGAAATATGCCCAATTTTGGTTAAAAAGTGTAGATAATGTTCATTGTTTTTCTACAATTTTTGGCAAATATAAGTGACCAATTTGACTACAGTTTTATCTGTGTCATTACTAAATCTGAAGTAATGGTGGAGATCAATGTGAAAATGAAAGCCTTGCACAAAGGCGTGAGTAATTTGCGAAAACGGAATAACGGCCATGTGTCGGCCAATTTTGGGATCGTTCTGGAAAAAGGAAAAGAACCAACAGAAATGGATAATGGCTTGATTAAATAATGGCCAATTCTTAACTCTGTTTGCATATATGGTTGATTTCTGGAAGAAGCAGGATCAAATATTAATAAAAGCCTCACAAGGCTTGACAATTTATTCATGCAAAGAAAAGCCATTCGTTGGCTAATTCTCAGTGGTTTACATCAGGAAAGAACCAAAACTGTTTACAGTGGTGCATTGAAATTTTTTGACAGACACTGTGACTATTTAATTGAAAGCGTAATTAATGTTGTCTTTGCCTCTTGCTAAGATTTGTCGTTTATAAAGGTTGAACATTAATTCAAGCAACCTGTGGGCTTTATAGCCATGAACGTTAAAATATAGAAAGCCATAACTGTGGTTCTGGAAAGTTTTGCCTTTGAATGAGGCAAAAAATTCTTCAAGTTCATCTTTTGAACAGTTTGTTTTCCGATAAAACAAAATAATAATGGCTTATATTTATACACACGTCCATATTGTTTAAGGATGTGGAGGAGAAACAGAAGCCAATAATGAAAATGGCTCGCTCTTATATTTGGCCAAAGATAGGCCAATGGCTACTCATTAAATTTTTCGTTCCGAATTTTACAAGAAAATCAGAACATATGTGGCCAATTATGAATGAGAAATGGCCCACTTATATGATTTCAAGTTTGCATGAGGGGCAAACTCATCTTTACGTACAAGAGCCAATATGGTTTGAAAGTTTAAAACTCAAACAGAGTTGATATTATGAAAATAATTCGACAGAAAAGTAAGGCTACTACCATCGATTATAATCAGGGCTTGTTGACTGTATTCAAGGCCCGTCGATACCATCTTTGGCCTTCCACTAAGGCTGTGGCCGAATTATGGAATAAGAAATTGCCCTCTCTTTTTTGATATGGAGTTTGCATGGGGGGCAAACTCATCTTTAGAAGAGTCAAATTTGGTTTGAAAGTTCGAAACTCAAAGCACGTTGGCCGCAATTTTTATGTGTCCTGGAATAGGCTATTTTTAATCAACTTCTTTTTTTTGCATAGGCCATTTGTTCTAGATTAACCTGTTCATAGGTTGACATGAATTCCAAGCATACAAAACCAGTCTGTCAATTGACTATCCATCAGGATACTTGGCTCTGTTGATGGATATTTGGCTCCGTCGATTGGTAGTTGGCTCTGTCGATTGACAATCCAACAGGATACTTGGCTAGGTATAAACCAATCTCCGTTGATTAATGGTTTACACATGCCTATTGTGCTAAGGGTCATAATGCTCCAATGGATCACATTTCCTCGTTTCCTTTCGGTAGGAATTAGCTTAAAGGAAATTATCGACAGACAAGTATGACACCATGTTACTCTCGATGGTGATTTTTTAACCCTTTAAGGCTTTGTTATGTCATTCGAAAAAATGAAAGGGTTGGTGTAAAAGTTATCTAAAAACTCTTCGAGAGTTGGGGGCATAAATGTTTACACCTTATAGAGTTATCACCCGTCGATATCGACGGAGGGTTGATTTAAAGCTAGTTAAATTATTCACTTAGGTTGCGTTAGCACTTCACCCAAATGAATAAGGGGACGTTATTTGGATGGATTTCCAAAGTCATTTGTATGGTTTTGTTTGATTTGCTGATTGCTTTAACCACTCTTGGGTAGTTACAAATACAGTCTTATGACAAAAGACTTTTGTGTTAGATACTAATATTAATAGTGGCCAATTGTTCCCGTCGATAATAGGAAATTCCTGTCGATTTTAAGCCATGTCTGTCGATTATGGACAAGGCTTTGTCAGCAAATATTGGCCCTTGATTAGAAACTTTAATCATGTTTACGGACCAAAAGAACCCTTTGAAAATATGTGAAAATCGTTAATTGCCCAGTATTATTTGGTTTTGCCAAATGAACTTGGGGGGCAAATTATTTACACCATAATAAGTTATCACCCGTCGATATCGACAGAGGGGTGATTCAAAACTAGTTTCATTATTCACTTGGGTTACGTTAGCACTTCACCCAAATGAATAAGGGGGGCATTGTTTGGACCATATATTCACCGCCCGTCGATAATCGACTGAAAGGTGGCGATTACGGAAATACAACCTATTTTATTATTATTTTTGGTATTTGTATTTTAATAACATATGCAGGACACTTGGCGTATCTCTATTTACTTGGAAGTTGAAAGGACACTTGTCATTGTCCTACACACTTTGAGGTTGAAGAGAAGTTATTTGGACAAGTGGCATGCTCCTACACACTTTGGAGTTTGTGGGAAGTTATTTGGACAAGTGGAAGCAAAGGAGAATGAAGAGTATTGAAGAAGTTGGGAAGTTATTTCCTGCACATATTTGTTTTCCTATAAATAGCCTTTTTAGGCCTCATTGTAAAGGATACACAAACAACGCCAATCAGGCCTTTATCTTTTCTTTTCTAGGAGTAGAATTAACTTGTAATCGTTCACTCAATCATCTCGATTGATTGTTCTTCTACTTTGAGGGTTAATAAAGTCCATTTTGTTAATCTTCTTCCATATTCCATCCACTTCATTGTTTGTTTCCAAAGAAGTCCTGAAATACGGCAAGGAACCAAACTCCACTTTTCACACCCACATTCCAGCAAGCTTACGATACAATTTTCCCGTCGATTCTCCGTCGATTGGGAAGAAAACAAGAATTTTGATAACAGTTCCCATGGAAAAAGCTTGCACATCTTGTTGTTTGCACAAAAGTCCAGTTTTGCATAGAACAAACTAGACCAATTTACCAAAATTGACAGCTCCTCTTTTTCTATTTTTTCCCTTAGGGCATCTCTAACGCATCCACTACCTATGAATTTCTTAATATTTTAGAACTAAAAACTTAATTTCCTCCATTTGAGAGGATGGGTTGTGGTGGTTTTTATTTATTTATTTATTTATCTTTCTTGATTATTTTAGAGCCACTAAATTTGAGAGGACTGGTTGAGATATTGATGCTCTATATGTAGAGGGTTGTATGTGAATATAATTGTATCGATTAGAAAATTACTTGGTATCTCCAAAATAGAACCATTATTGAATATTTTAACCAAAACTGAGAAAATATTTTATTTAAGTTTTGGAGGGAAAAAAAAAATAATGTTCGAGTGTTATAATGAATTTTATAGAAAGCGTATAGTATTATTTCCATACTCCAAATAAAGGACCAAAGGCTGTTGAAGATGATTAATTGAAGAGAGGAATCGAGGATGGAAAAGTTGTACGGCACTCCAAACCTGATATGCATGGGCAAAGGAGAGATATTATGGTGCTCGATTGTGTGGGACATTATGATATCACGTGTCATTGATACATGAATCAATTTGTCGAAAACGTTAAGTCTATCTCGAGATTGGTAAGAGTTCATTTGGAGTCTCAAAATCCTACCTCTCTCGGTGCACGATCCCTAATTTTTCTTTTTTTCTTTTTTATCTATCTTTACTCATTATCCCAAAAACCTCTCTCAGGACCCAAATCGAAAATCTCGTATCAAGAACAAGAATCAAAATGATGGGATCGAGGCAAGCAAGAGTTGGGTCAACACCTGTGTTTCGGTTTGGATTTGCCTTCAGTCTTACGCAATCCCAAGTGAACATCGCCCACAAGGAACAGATTCCGTGATGGCTAATTCATCAAACACTTAAAGTAATGCAAAGTCTAAAAAACTAGTTGCTTGACATGTTATGATATCATGACTTGGGTCGGGCACACAAAACAAATCCAGGGCCTCGAAATTGTCCGGTCGTTAAGTTGAAGGCCACGAAATTAGTCGAAATGCGGGCAAGTTAGCCCAGACATCCGGTTTTAAAAAAAGAGAGAAGTAATAGGAGTAGTATTATTCATATAGTCAGACACATCCAATTACACCTAAGGCACATGATTACCGTATCCAACTTTAAATTGCCTTTGCACAGAGCAAACCAGAGAACATAAAAATGTTGTCGACATAATAATCAAAGGTGTGAGCTCATGTACATTTGGTTATCATTATCAAGGAAGGCTGGAAGGCTATTAGGAGGTCTCGGGATACTACTGCGAAGTCCCAACGCTCTCCAATGCCACACATTCACGATGAAGGCGTAGGCTAATCCACTTCGCATTGATTGACAATGCCATCCTCTTCTTGTAGCTTGACGTTAAACGCTTGATTGGTGTCGATCTCGATGAAACTTTTCCTTTGAGGAGAAGCGCCGAGGACGAACTCTGACCGGATAATATCTAAAGGAGCCAAAAGAAAGACTCAATGTGCTATGAACATGGTGGGTTAATCAATCATTAAAAACTTTTCGACTTCTCTCTCTCTCTCTCTCTCTCTCTCTCTCTCTCTCTCTCAGCCATTTTTCTTCGTTCTGCTTCTAGCTAATGAGCCTGCTCCGATCAGGACAGAGAAAATCATCCAGCCCAAAGAAGAGCATAGCAACGATTGAGCTCACGAAAAGAGCCCATAAACAACACCATTATTTTCACGAGGACGAGTTCATAGGGCCAAGGCCAACTATCCGGGTTTTTTGGCTCGTTAAGGAGGAAAAATCGTGGTGTCCCAACTCATCCCTCCACCACACATTTGTGTGGTCTCTGCCACAAAGTGTGTGGAGCCCACACAAATATGTGATGGAAAGAGAGTTGGGACACTACCTGGCAATGCCTTCAGGGCATTGAATAATTACTCGTTAAGGAGCCATGAGTGAATAATTCAACCACAAATAAGCAAATACTGCACCAGCCATTGAGACGGTTTAAACCTTTAAGTTCCTGCACAACCAACTACAACCCATGAAATGGTAAACGGAACTAGCATTGACAAAGTCGATATATTGCATTGAGAAAAAGAAAATACGGATCATGGTAAAAGTCAAATGGGACCGTCCCCCAGAAAAAAACTTCAACTGAAGCAGGGTTACGATATCGTTCAGTTGCCGGAAAAGTTACTGTTGCTGTGGAAAGGACAGAGATAACGAAAATGAAACAAAAGTTCTGCACTCCATCACAACATAGTCTCTCTCAACAGGGAATACACCAACTTTCGTCCACCGATCTCAGGCTCCAGGGCGAGGAACACGCGGCCTCACAGGTGTCTTTGAAGGACTTACCCTTCATTACAAAATCACGAAGAACGAAATGGTATCAGTTTAATCAGAAAAATCTCAGTAGTTATAGACGTTGTTCAGTTATTTTACCTGATGGGTTGGGTTCCCAAGAGCCTTCCGCTACAACTCAGAGCTGCAATGGCACTCTCTGCCTGCGCATAAAGGAAAAAAGAATCGGTTTGAGAGAGAAATAAATTCAAAAAAAAAAAATATTTACATAGCCACTTAAATATGACAGGCAGTTGTGTTTACAGATTCTTTATGATAAAAGAACTACGCCCTATCTGAGAAAGGAAAAAGTATGTATACGTGGCCAATGAGGAAATGGTACTTCAGAAATGACAATGAGCACCCATCCTGAGATAATGATACACTCCTCCAACAAATTTACTAGGTATGCACGATGCAGCAATCCCCGCAGTCATTCGGGCAGTCCTCGGATGAGAAAATTCGCATTTGAGAACCGTATTGGTTTTTCTCAATCTCACTTCCTAGAAGACGAACCAGTTTAGAATTTGGTGATCGTTGAAATCGACTCGTACAATGTCAAAGGAAGTATTTCTGGTCACATTTCCCCGTAAACTTAAACCTTACGACTTCTGAATATGTGTCTAGGAATCATTCATGGGTAAGAGGACTCAATACTTTATTTGGATATTATAGTATTTTACATTCTAAGATAACTTGCTTTGAATAATCTACAGCTGCACTTGAAATGAAATGAAATAAGGGGAAAAGGCTATAAATATTTCTCTTTTTAGGTAATGTGCTACTTTTGATCCTCCCTCTTCAAATATCAGGAAAATAAATCGTTGTTTGGTTTGAGTTTTTAAGGAGGTTTGTTGGGTAATGAGGGGAGAGAGAGAGAGAGAGAGAGAGAGAGAGAGAGAGAGAGAGAGAGAGATGAAAGTAATAATTGGAGAGAAAACTTATTTGGGACAGAGGGAGGGGTTGGTTTTAGAGACCCAAAGTGAACACAGTCGTGTCTACACTAGGTACATTTCTCGAATATAGTTCACACCCACCCACCCATATCATATCCGTATGACACAGCCCTGTACAGGATAGAAGAGTCCATGTAACGTAGAACCTATGGCTTCCCGAAGTTGATAGGTCCAAAATTCAGGGGTAGACAATTGATAATATTTCATAGACCTGGTAGATGATGGACATGGTCACGGGGGAGTGGGGACTATATGGACAGTTGGACACGGTGATAAGCCGGGTCTCAGACACCCTTGCCAGCCCCAAGAAAAGAGTCAGAGAAAAAAATATGGATGAAAAGGTTCAGTCCCAAATGAAGTAACTAACTCTAGGCAAGTGACGTAGAAAGAGAACCAGTCATGACTCATGTCAACAGAAATAAGATTGATACGAATCAGGATAAGGGCGCTGGGCACATATAAAAGGACAATGCTATATGCCATATAAACTATTTCCCCATATGGGCTTATTAATGCACCTAAAGGTGAGGACATTTTTTAAGGAACTAATCAGATAAAAAAAGCATATCTACTTTGGACAAACAAATTGTGTATTGCCATGTTGCTTGCTGCTTGTACACCCAGAAACAGATAAATCGAACTGTAGGAATCAGCATTGACCAGGTTATCACTCAAGCATATTCAGGAAAACGAACTCACCATAGCAAATTCAACAAAAGCAATACGGGTAGAATGCACATTATCCCCCAAAAGCCTAAGGCGAGAAACCTGTATATGAGAAGTTTAACCAAAATTACAAGAAAATTCTTGGCTACCCAACTACAGAGCAAAGAGAAAACTCGAATACCTCGCCGCAACATGACTCAAAAAAGAACTTGACATCAGCTTGAGTAATCTGCATCATCAAAATAACATTTTATTTTCTGCATAAATGAAAAATCTATTCATTCACTCAAAGTTTCTCAATTAGCTATCATCCTATCAGAAGTTTCGACCCACAATTTTTATGAAGACAAGCAAGAGAAAATAAGCACCAAACAAGCAGTCATCATAGAAACTAGGCATATGCAGTGATAAATATATAGCAGGAAACATAGAGATCACAACTTGGGAATGATAAAAGGCCCAAAAGGGGAAATACCATCTTATCAATGTTTGTACAATAGACCGTCCTTGCACACATTTCTCGCTCATCTTCTGACTGTACGTGTAAAAGTCAGTGAACAATAGTTCATGACGGAAGTTTGAATATTAACACAGCAGTAATGGCTAGAATCATTCATACCCTAGGAAGAAATGTTGGATTCACTGGAAGTATGGCAGTTTTCGAAGGTAAGACCCTAATTGGATAGAAACCAATGATCGTCCCACAAAGGTTAAGAGCTTCTCTTGCACTTCCTGTCCAAATAATTTTACATGACGAGTGAGCCCTGAGAAATCAAGCAATATCTATCTTCAATGATACTTAAAAGATTTTCAGCCCAAAGAAACCAACTTACGGTCATCAGCAAACTCTACAAATGCAAAGCGAAGACGTGAATGAGGATCGCCACAAATTCGACAATCAACCACCTTCAAATTAAACATACAAAGAAAGAATGTCAGAATAAATATGGTTTCCAAGGCATTGGACATCCAGGAAGCATAATTATGCTGGGTAGTCTCTGCAGGGGGTGAGAAAAAGATACAAAACAAGATTCTAAGAAGTATCATCGAAGACAAAAATTCATTAGTCAAATGGAGTGACAAAAACACAAGAAAAGGACAATATTCCCCAGATGAAATGAAAGCCCTAAATTAAGAACTGATACATATTTTTGCAAAACATCCAAAATGGTACAGAAAGAGGAACATAACTATATACAGCAACAAAGTCAGATAAGGTTGTAGTTTTCAGGCATGGAAATATGAACGAGAATAAAGCAAAAAATTTGGCAAGGGATGCGGATGAAGCACTTTGAAGGAGGAGGTTCTTCAACAAGTCTCCGGCAGGAATAGAGATTAGGTGCAGTACCTCTGGTGTGCCAAAACTAATTAGAGTGGTTCGAAAGAAACATGTGGTACAACAAAAGTGTGCTCATAAAGCAGTACACAAAGGGCCTGTACCGCAGTTTCTTTCTGCAAACAGGTACTATGAAACATGACATACATCAGAACCCTGGATTCAAACCAATATGTTAATGAAAGCTTACAAAAGCATTTTCACAGGATGCATTCTACCCTGCCAATTATGTAGGAGCATTCTTCATTTAAAGTGGGAAATATCAAATCACTTCACTAACTTTGTGCCAGACCAAGAAAGTTTTCAAAAAGGCGATTGGTCTGTCATTTATACATGACGCATCTAAACCAATCAAACCTCATCAAGTCTCAGAGTGTAGCTATCCTTAAGTCACCATCTTGGTTTTTCCTTACTAACATAGACGTGATACAAAAGGTTTACACATTAAATTGTATAACATTACCCATTCTTTCCTCCAAAATAACTTAGAATTCATGTCATGCACAAGAGAAAGGACAAGGATACCATATAGTTACACTGCTACAGCCACATTCCATAGAGGTCCTACATTTCCACACTCACTGCCAAGGACTAAACAGGACATGGTTTACGAGACACCATCTATATCCAGATAATGTCATGTTCGAGAAATGTCAATATCGCCTGGGAATTCACGACAGGTGCTCATACGTAACCAAGGTCTTTAAAGGCACACGCAGGGGGAGAAGATACAGTTTTTCATCTCACAAAATTGATGTCATTTCATTCTCCATTGATTCTACTTTATATTCCTGTAGGAAGACCGCACTCAGACTCATGTGCATGATATCTCTAGGGCCTGCTACAATAAGGAAGACATAATCTCAGGACATGATGCTTAACCAAATCTGCTTCTGCTTGTTATGCCAATCTACCATAAGCAACATAAACCATAGATCTTGCTAGCATCATGATTTAGATCTGCTCAAGTTCATTCCAACAATGCATCAATATAGAGCCAACAGCCCCAAAAGAATGGAACTGAAGTTAGGTATCATGATCTAGAACAAGAACATATACAGCTTACCTCTTCTTTGTTTTTGTATCGGGAAGACAGCTTACCTTTGCTCAAAAGATAGCTTTTCAGGGTGCAAGGATGTTGGATAGGGTAGGAATGGGCAGGGGTAATGGCAGGTAGAAGCTATATTGGGTGCCCATTCCCCTCGGTTGCTTTGGAGCTCTGTTTTTACGTGAGGTTCATAATTGGTTAGCTGTTGTAGTTAGTCTTAACCCAAATCAAGAAAGCTTAAGATACAATTGCTAATCACTTTTAAAGACCCATGAATTTGTCCACCAAAAGTGAAAATTGTTCCCTAAAAAATTACCTGGGTTGTTTAGGCACATAAAAAACCTCAAGCTTGGACATTCTCTGTAGCGTTTTGGCCTCAAGAGGGGATTCCAACCAGTCACATCCTCTTTGGAGTGTTCAATTAAAGCCCACTACTAATACCTATAGGATTAAGAAAATCGTCTTGCAAGCAAACAAATGAATAGGTCGTTGACAGCAAGTTTCGAAGATCACATAAATGCATTCAAAGCCTAGCAGGTTCGAAGTCTGCCTCTTCACCACTCAGTGTAAAAAGTTGGTTTTTGTCTCTTCAAAGATAGATCCATGCATTCTACATCAATCAAAGGCAATTAAGAATCGACTTCTTAAGGCAAGTCGAAAGGTAGGTCATAGGTGAAAGCACTAGTCTTTAACTTGCCAAGCAGTTGAAACGAAGCACCCAATGCTCCACTCACCAAATCACTCCACAACAATAGATTAACTGTAGTTCAACTGAGCAAACTTACTTGTCCGCATTTGCTAAATAAGGCAGCGAGCCGTTCTTCAGTGACCTGGTTTAACATGATAAAAGACTTCTGTTAATTCAAGTTATCAAGGTCATGGATCAGTAACGAATTTAATATTAGCATAAAAACTGCTTTGGATTTCTACTTACATTCTGATCAATTTCAGACACATACACTGTTCTCCTAATACTATCTTCTCTTTGAGCTCTAAAAGCTCTCCCATTTAACCTCCTCCTCCCTTGATTATAACCGCTTCTTCTCTGGAAAAACACACACAAAAGAGTTCCATAAATACCAACAAAAACAACACATACGATTAGCACAAAAGTCAATGCCACCACAAGACCCTTAATAGGCGCATTAGGAATTTCAGTAGAATATGATTCCCACCGAGAGAAATCTACGCAACCAGCAGGAACCTATAAATGCCCATAGTAATACATGCAAATTGAGAAAACTCGCTTTAAAACACATGAAGCAGCAGTAGTTGGAAAGTGGTTCAGTAGTACTCCGTAGTTAGATGGCAATTAAAACAAGAGTCAAGATCCATGAGGACGAAAAAAATGCAACTGAAATTCTGAAAACTTCCTCACTTAAAACACCAAAATGTGTACAAATAAGGAAAAATGACTAGCTTGAACATCAGGTTAACCCTGCACTGAGGTGGATCAAGATCACACAACAAAACCCAAAAGGGCCAAAAGACATGAAAAAGGAAACAGCCAACTACTCAGCGAATTCCTGTTCTAACAATCACTGTATGTATGTACACCTAGTTCCAAAAGCCCAACAGTTATAAGCAACAAGATTTAAACAGGCAGTTGGATAAACTCAACATGACAAATTCAATCCTCAAACTCTGGAAATGCATCCTAACACATGCCATTCACAAGAAGTTATTCTTTTCACCTCAGGTAATAAATACAATGATGGCGGAGAAATTGAACGGATTGAAACCTCATTTAGATGAAACCAGCAAACTGGATATTGATTATGGATTATCCATTTCCTGCAAATTGAATGTCAAAAATTCTGGTTTTCTGAGACACAAACACCCGACAATTCTGGAATGCAGCTAACAAGATTTTAACCAATGGTTAACAGTTATGAATACGGGCAAAGCATGAAAAGCATCAATTTGGAACCAACAAACCCGAACGAAACAAAGCTATAAATCTCCGAAAGAAACACAGACTAAACTCAAGTTACGGTAAGCACAAATCTCGAAATGGAAATTGAGCAGATAAAAATCATAACTCTTTATCTAATACCATAAGATAAGGAAACCAATCCACAAAATGCAGAATTGAATCAAAATCAACAACAGGAATACTCAAATTAATTAAAAAACAAAGAAACAGGATGGAATTCAACTAAAGTTGCATTAAGCATGAATCTAGGAATAGAAACTTAGCCGATTAAAACCCTTGAGTCCTTGACAACTAAATAGGCAGAAACATTTTATCTAAAACCACAATATAAGGAAAACCCATCAATCAAATGCAGAATTGAGACATAATCAAACAAAAGAAATGGAAAAAATCAATGAAGAACCAAGAAATACAAGTATATACCCTCCGATTGTTGTCATTTCCCAAGTTCTTGTAAGATGGAGAGATATTGTTGGCAGCCAACTGATCGCGATTAGGATCATACAAGTAGGAAGGAAAGAACTCTTTGGCCAAAGGATTCAGCTTCAGCTTGGACAGCATGTCAACTATGTCTTGCATTTTGAATTCCGATTTCGAATCGGAGTCTTTTTCACCATTAGTCACAGATTCAGCATTGCTATCAATTCCATCACCACTAACAGTGTCAGTATGTTGTGAGGACCGAACCTCACCAGTCACCTCTGCACCGGCGGCCATTGAATCAAACCCCACAGAACCCCACAAAGACAGGAGGCTATAATTATGTGAATAAATAATAAAATTATCAAAAGATTAAAACTTTATCACTCCGACCCAATTTTCATCTCTTTATATAGGGAGAGAAAGAAGCTGGGGTTTATCAGATTTTGGAGATCTTAGACGGTAATCTGGTGGGATTCTTCTAGGGATGCATACCCATTTGGGGAAAAGGGATAGAGATGGGGAGGGACAAAGCAATTAAAGGTTTTATGCTCAATTTTGATCAAAAGGTGAGCGTTTTGGTTTTTGTTAGTGGTGGTTTATGGGTGAACAGTAGGTAAGTAAATCATTGCAGTCTAAAGTTTAGTCCGGTTAGTTAATGGATTTTGTTCCAAAAAAATTGACCAAGATCCAATTGATTAATGGGTCTGACTGGACCGAAAAGAAAATTAACCGAATTGCACATAAATTAACTCGAACATTATTGACCCTTGAAAAAAAAAAAGAGTACTGTATACCATTTCCCTTCCCTACCTTTCTTTCTTGTTACTATTATAGATTTAGATAGAGAGAGAAACACAGTGTGTATGTACGTATAGTAGAGAGAGGCTAGAGAGTAGTGTGTGCGAATTAATAATGGGGGAAGAGGACAGCTAACGTAAGATGGGTTTTGAGGCTTCCCAGCTTTTTGTTACTTTCTGCGACAATAGATAGTATATATGTCATTCGTAACAGCTTCTGGGTTTGTTGGGATCGCAATTTATCCTCCTTTTTATTTGTTGTGCGTAGTAGTATTTCTTTCCTTCTTATCCAACATTCAATTTGAGATGTCTCAAACCAAGAGTTTATTTTACTATTTTTTTCTAACTCTTTACTCCCCGTCCCCAATTCTTGGACCCAGGGATGTTGTAGGGCAGCCCGTCCCACTACCGTGTAGTGCGGTCAATCTAGCCGTCTATTTTGACACGCACAACTCGGATTTTTATTCAAACACTATAATCCTGTAGTGCGGCTGTGCACCTACAGGAAACCTCAATCCCCAATTGTTAGTCTTTTCTATCAATACTCGAATATAAAACTGCACATTATCGCAAAAATTATTTTGATACATTAGTTTAAGATTCCAACATTGTTTGGTTGTGTAAAAATAACTAACAAACGGGAAGAGGGGGGGTGTAACTTTCCGAGAAATAAATGGGACACAAATTATGTGTTCCATCTAAGCTAGTTACGGTCCTTATGGAAAACAGTTAGCTTTGTGCTGTTTTGGGAAAAAGACACCTAAAATAGTGAGCCTAAATCATTTTTTGCAAGAATTCGTAAATTGGTGGTAGTTTCGGCCTAAAATTACAAGGTTGGAAATATTCAAGGAGTCACTTTTGGTTGTTTGTTGGAGTGGGCTTTTATTGGTGGGGATTGACGGTGATAGTTCATTTTTTGTGGTGGTCCTGGAGGGGGATGGGAGATGCTGACACGGCCGATTTTCGGCCGTTTATCTCGACAATGGACGGTTCAGATCTTAATCGAGCAATAGACGGTTTGGACTTGTATGCGTTCAGATTCAATCTGAGTCGTTCGTGCCGAAATGAGCGGTTGGATCGACCGCTCGACACCCGCTTTGCAGGGATATTCGGCAGCATCCCCTGTCCTAGTTTGATGGCTACAGTGCATTATGGTTTCTCCATCACTGGATTCTTTACTCAAATGGGTATTCTTTTGCAACACAATTCCAATTTTTGCTCTATGAAAAACGTGATTGTATGATGAAAAGTTGGGCATCTACCAATACATGTATGAATTATTGCTATGTTTAACGCGAATATTGGTGTTATTGTCAATCCTTATCATTCTCACTCATTTATTCGTTTCATTTTTTTTTTTTTTTGAATCACATGCATATTTTTGTCTTTTACTTTTTATATTATATGTTTTGGCATACGATGATAATCAGTGTTTTAAAGTAACAACAGTTTTGATTAGTTCAATGCTTTAGTAAATCATACGTAAGGAATTCTGAATTTTG
The DNA here is from genome assembly GCA_019656835.1 of Rhododendron ovatum. Taxonomy (NCBI): domain Eukaryota; kingdom Viridiplantae; phylum Streptophyta; class Magnoliopsida; order Ericales; family Ericaceae; genus Rhododendron; species Rhododendron ovatum. The sequence continues at coordinate 8,183,071 of CM033795.1, forward strand.
TTATTAATATCTATATGAGTAGTGAAAATGAATTAGCACACAAAAATCATTGTGACTTGTATGGCTATTTTTTCCTTTATTCTAATTAAAGGGCAAAAAACTTGTTCTCATAGAAATGGAATATCTACATATATGTTTTCCCCTTTATTCATAATTACGTTCCTAAAGATGGCAATATTTAACTACTCTTAAATGTCTTCCCTTTTTCTTTCAAACACCACATTAAATTTTAACTCAACTTATCCAAATGGTCCACACAATATGCAATATGTCTAGATGACCATCTCCTCATGTTTTACGTGGAACAAATTAAGGTCCCCCTCATCTTAGTTTTGGATTTTAGTTTAACAATTACAGAATAGAAAAAAAAAAGATTAATAATTATAAAGAATTAAACCCAAACAGTTGGCCTAGTGGTCTTAACCTGCGATTTACGGAGTATAGTATAAAAAAAAGTGTTAGGTTCAATTCTCTTTTCCATCAGCTCTTGAGGCCGTCTCACCCGAACGATTATGGAAGGGGTTGTAGTGAATAGTCTGACATGCGCGCAAGTTGACCCAAAATGCCCCGCATCACCAAAAAAAAGTTATAGAGAATTAATGAGGGTGCAAATTTCCAATTAGTGGTTGCTTAATAAATGCCCATTGAAAAGAGAGTTGGAATCGGACGGCTAATAATCAATTAGGACCACTAATTAATAAGAACCAATTGCACTAAAGTTGTGGGTCCAGACAAGAGGCTTGAGGCACCTACCAAACAAACCCCCCATAATTTAAACATGGCATTTTTCACATGTAAAGCCAAAACATCATTTCCTAATTATATTTTATAAGTACACACTTTAGAGATTTCCAAAGCACAATTTGCCAAATTTTCTTGTTCCCTTTACTACTCCATAGGGGGTTAGACTTTACAGACTTTAATAACCACAAAGAATCAGATGTTGACAAAGAGAATCATTTGGGTGTCTTTGCTTTTTGGGGTTCTTTCACCTTTCCTTTGTTTTGAGTGGTTATTATATTGCTCTGGTTTATACTCTGCACCCCATTATTATTAGTAGTAAAGAATATTAAGGTGGTTTTCATGATGTGATTTTGGCACTTCATTTTTAGTTAATAAAACTCTATTTTTAGTCAATGACATTTTACTTTTAATTTTATTTTCTCACATGTACAAGACACAAAGTGGAGTGCTAGTGCTAAAGCTGGAATGCTAAAATCAATTCATTTTTCATAATTAGAAGAGGAAATTAATTTTGGCACTCCACTATTAGCTATTGACACTCCATCTTTTATCTTTTTCTTATTTGAAATTACAATGATATCTTTTAAAGTGGATGAACACTAACAGAATAAAGGGTAATTTGGTAATTTCACATAAAGTAAAGACAAAAAGTAAAGTGTCAATGGTTAAATGTGGAGTGCCAAAATCATTTTTCTTAAAAAAATATGAAAGGCTTTGGACATATTAAAATGTAAGCCAAGATTTCCAATTATTTCAGTTCAGTGCCGTATTATTATTAAAATGCAAACAAAAAGAATCTTTACTTTAATTGCTGACTAGAATTCTTAAATCAGAGCAATAACTTTCAAGGAATTGTTTAGGGGGAGGATAGGTTTGCCAATATTGAAGGTCCTACCTACCACCATAATTTATGCAATGACTAAATTTTCTCTGTCTTTTGTTTTTTAGCTTGATGATTTTATGAATGCCCACACATGCATTTATAATTTTCGCCGCACCGTCTCGGTGGAAAACCCTATAGTTAACCGAAATCATAAACATTGTGGGCCACCACCTTCGGCCCATAGATTGTACCTTGTCGAGCAGAGATGAAGGTTAATTTTGACACCGTCAAAGATAAGTACGGGGAAAGAAAGTTTAAGGATACTTGTGTAACGACTGACGATCTCTAAAGTTTTCCTTGCTCGTGTTGTTTCTGTAAATTTTTTTTTTCTCCCGCGGTGGAGGTTTCTCCTCCCTGCATATATAGCCTTTTTCCCTTCTTGCTGTACATTTTCTCAATTTTCTGGGAGCTTAATCGTAATCCAATGTATTTCATTTGCACAGTTCCACGGTCAAATTTGCAATAACAATTAACAAGTCATATGTGCCTAACCCGTAGCGCTAAGGTTCTTATTTTTTAAAGTACTTTATTTCCGGTTTTATGAGATAGGTTATTCTCTCATAATACATCACATTAACTTGAAAAAATAAGTACTCCGTATTTTCCTTAGTGGAACAGGACCAGGCCTAGGCCTATTTTGGTTTTTTTTGCCCTTATTAAATTTTTTCGCATTTGTTAGTTTTTCGTCATTTTTTTTTTGTGAATTATTGCTTTGTCATGATGAGAGAAATTTAAAAATAAAAATTACGATTGAAACCCATTTTTTTTTTGAATAAAGACGAAAAAAATTGGCTTATTTTTCGTCTTTATTCAAAAAAGTTCGGGTTTCAATGTTAATTTTTTACTTTTTAAATTCCTCTCATCATGACGACGCAACGATCTAAAAAAAATCGACGCAAAACTAACAAATGCGAAAAAAAAATTGAATAAGGAAAAAAAAAAAGTAATCCACTCTGTTTATTTAGCCAAAATTGGCCTTAGTGTATCCTAATTGTATTGGCTGACAAAGTATTCCAATACTCTGGACAAAATGGAAAATCCAAGTTCAGTATTTATTAATACCAAGTGGCCGGTCACTAGATTTTTGAAGAAATCCATGATTCGAAGAAGGAATCACTCGAGTCCTAATGAATGTCCACTTTTATAAATTTTTTTCCTTTCAAACTTTCATGTTGTCCTATACTCCTTTTAGGAGTGGGAATTCAGCATTTCCACTAGAATGGTTGAGCTATGTCCCATGCTCTGCACCGAGTCCGTCCGAGCTAAAACTTGTATTGTGGCTGCTTTAGGCTTCTATTTTAATTTTTTCTTAGAATTTTAGGGGCCCTTTCTACTTTTTTTAACCCCTTATAATGGTCCATAAAAAAAGCCTCGTATTTTATTTTCACTTTAAGCTCCTAAAATGTCAGGGCTCGCTCTGGCTCTGCGTAGGAGGTAATTGAGCAAAAAATGTGTTCAGGTTCTAATACGTTGCTCTTGGCCGCGAATAATTGCTCGTGGCTGCCAATAATTGTTCTTGGCCACAAAGAATTACTTATGGCTGCGAAGAATTGCTCTTGGCCTAAAAGTTTTGCTCATGGCCACAAAAAATTGCTCTTGACCGCCAATAATTGCTTTTGACCGCCAATAATTGCTTATGGCTGCCTAGAATTGCTTATGGCCGCCAAGAATTGCTCTTGCCAGGAGCAATTTTTCGCGGCCAAGAGCAATTATTGGCGGCCATTAGAAATTCTTGATGGCTATAAGTAATTCTCGACGGCCAAGAGCAATTCTGTACGGTTAAGAGCAATTCCAAGCAGCCAAACACCACTAGCTATTGCAAAAAGACAATATATCATTAGGAAATTGTTCCAGGAGGAGTTTTTTTTAATGCGGGGTGTTTCGAGTCTGTTTGTGGACATCTCAAACTAATTTCTACAGGTCTTTCTACAGCCGTTTTCACACGCTTACTCTTAGGGGTGAGGTGACCCAAGAGTAGTTGGCAAGGAAAAACGAACATGCGATCAACCTTGGGAGGAAGCAAATCCTTGAGTTCCTGGGCCAAGACTACCACGCCAACCCTTTGAGAATTCAGGGGTTATTTTGGTAAAATTGTTTCCTTTGATACTGGAATTAAGAAATTTGCGTTTCTTATCCGTTATCACTGTCATTCATAACCATACAGAATGTGTTCTTATTCTTACTTTTGAGAGTCAATTTCAAAATATAGAACCTTTAATTAAATGTTCAACCTTAACAGTGTAGTTGCTTAGGTTGCATTCTTTCAGACTTAACTTAAATTTGAAAATTTTATTTTTATTTGAATTTTATTTTCATTTTTTAGTTTTGTGCCAAACTTTTTTGGGTTATTGATTCCTCTCGACGATGAGAGGAATCAAAAAAGTAAAATTTTGGCACTTTTACCCAAGTATTTTGATGAAATAATCACTTTTTAGCGCAAAAAATGTGGTTATTTGTCAAAATACTAGGGTAAAAATAAAAAAAAATTTATTTTTCCGATTTCTCTTACCGAGACGAATCAATAACCCAAAAGCGTTTGGTGCAAAACTTAAAAATGCAAACAAAATTCAAATAAGGATAAAATTTTCAAATTTAAGTTAAGTCTAAAAGAATGCACCCTTATTTGACCACAAAACAGCCCGTTTATAACGTATGGAAAAGATAACCTTGGGGTTTAGCCCAACGGTTGCGTAGCGTTTCTTTGGAGCGTGAGGTCTTGCGTTTGAGCCGTATGAACGGAATCGAGGTTGACTCTCGTGGTAATCTAACTTACACTAACAAACATTCTACCCTCTGGTGAAAAAAAAAAAAAAAACATATGAATAAAATAAGAAATGGTAGTCCGTATGGAGGGCTGTTCTTGTGAACCAGGGCACCGTCAAACTTTAGAGTAATTGTACTTTTACTTTCTATATTTTATAGTTCTAATAAGTTTATTTGTATTACTAAACGATGATGCAAGAGTGACCTTGGGCCTTGGGGTTTCGCCCAATGGTCTAGGCCGGTTCAACTCTTATAAACAGGAGGTTGATCTTTGTTGTAATCTAACAAATACTAACGTACTAAAATCTTATCGTTTGGCGAAAAAATAAAAAAAAAACGATGATGCAAGAGTGTGAGATTTGGAGAATGGGCTCATCATCCAGTCCAGAATCAAAGTTGATGTTGAACTACATGTACTTATAAAAGCAACGTTAAGGCCCAAAGTAGAGGACCCAAATTCTCGTTTAGGTTTTGGGCTGGCCTGGCCTTAAATAATAAAAAAAAAAAACTTTAATCCTTCCGTCCCAATTTACCGGTTCCTCTTTTCGTTCTAACCGGATTAAAAATGAGTTATATCTTTAAATCGGTAATGAATTTTATTTCCAATATAGATCTTGTTTGATAGAGTTCAATTAGTTCTACTCCATTAGACTATGTTTTCAAAATTACATAAAATATTATATATTGCGAGATATAAGCAATTGAAAAGTGACATAAAATTTTAAAAAGAACTATTAAATGGGGACAGAGGGAGTACGAAGTAAGAGGCTAGAAAATCACATTCTTTTCGTGAACTTAACCTTTCGCATTCATTCTTCAAGGCTGTTTTTGGACCAAGGATTTATAGAGAAATTCATGGAGGAAAATTAAAAAACAAACAGAATGGTTAAGGAATACGAAATCACGAGACTAAATTTTATTTCTTTGGAGCCAATCTAGGCACATCCCATGAAGCCTGTCTGGTAGGGATGGGCCATTTTGGCCCATTTGACCTTACCATCCCCGCTCCGAATGGGTAGGGATTCGGGGGGGTTTTTTTTTGGGATGGAGATTTAAAAATAATTCCCGATGGAGATCGCGGAGATCGGGGCAGGTATAGGAATTCTGTAGGGGTGGGTAGATAGGGGACAGAATAGTGGTATCCACCCCACTGTGCCCCTTTGCCAACCCTACTACTGTCTAGAGTAGTAGAGTTGCTCTCATAACTTTGTATATATATAGGTTCAGAATTTAATTTATGCTTTGTGGGGCTTCGCAAAGTTGTTAGGGCCAATTATAATCGTGGACCGGGCCGAAGTTAAGGATGAAACTCCCAACCTTGATAACATTGTGGGAGTTAAATAATAATAATAATAATAATAATAATAATAATAATAATAAATTGTTGTTTTATATATCTGAAAAAAAAGAGTTAGAAGATGACACCCAAATCACTTAAAACAACTAATCCACGTGCTAGTATTTTTATTTTTTTTCCAATTTCCTGATTTTGATTGGGACCCCACATCATTGTTATTGCATCTAGGATGAAAACTTACGACACAACTCGACCAGTACACGAAGTAAGCAAATTCAAATTGCTTATCTCAACGCAAAATATTTAAATGAACCGACCCAACCGACTATCAGACTATTAAATGTGTACGTCGAGCTTAGGTCAAACCTACAAATTCGAGTCAAGCCAAGTTCATGTCAATTTGTGTCACCCATATATTAACAAAATTTGATTTGAAGTCACCATAGATGATTAATCTCTTAGACGTACGTACGTAGTGCTTACATATTACTACTAACAAGTTATATTACAATTGTTGTGTATTTGCTGATGACATGTTTTACAGGTAATCGTGTCAATGGGTAGTTAACACGTTTAATTAAACTAGTAAAGTTCATATTGACGATTTTATTTACACGAAATCAAACTTGACATTACACGACGACGGCTGATATCACCCATAATTGCCTAGCAAGGTAGAACACGCATATTTAATCTTTTTGGTTTGACGAACACTCCAATAGCAGCTTTATAATTTTTTGTTAGATTGTTCATTAAAAGGCTTGAATTCTACCAGATAAAATCAAGATATATGATAGATATAAGAGAACACTAACAAAATTGGTATTAATATGCACATAATATTATGATTAGTACTCTTGTCAATAATGTCATTAGCAATGGTAATTGTACTTCTTCTTCTTTTTTTTGTCCTGGTTGATTAATTTGTTGTGGACAATATTAATGAACTCCATCGGTGTGCAAATTAATATGGGAAAATGAATGTGCAAGTACGATGATGTGGATGTTCAAACCAAATAGGGTTAGGTGTTTGATACAATAGAGTGAGCATAAAATTAAAACTATTATTATATAACCTATAAAATTTCTCCCCAAGGGTGTTTGTACACTACATATGATGAAGTAAGAAAATGAAAGTTGGTTATTCACGACACAAAATTTAAAATATTTAAATGAGCCGACCCAACCGACAATCTAATTATTAAACATGCCGAGTTTAGGTTAAACCTACAAACTCGAGTCAACCGGGATACTAGTCAATTCTGTGCCACTGGCATATTAACAAAAACTGTTTTAAGTCGACATAGACAAGAAATTCATTAGATGTTCCAAATAACTACACATTAACAAGGTACTCCCTCCGTCCCAATTTAATTGTCTCTCGTTCTATTCTAACCGGCTAGAAAACTTGTTATATCTTTAAATCCGTAATAACTTTCATATTGAATATGAATCTTATTTGATGGATCTCGATTAGTTGTGTATAATAATATAATATTTTTGAAATTACCTAAAATTTATAAATTACAATATATAATCAATTGAAAAGTGACACGAACTCTAAAAAGAAGAATTAAATTGGGACGGAGGGAGTATATTATTGTATGATAGTTGTGCATCTGTTGTGACATGTTTTACTACAGGTCATCGTGTCAATGACTAGCTAACACGAAATTAGAAAAGCTGACGATTTCTGCCATGAATTTGAAATAACATTACATTACAGGACTATGCCCAATATCCAGTTGGTACACACATTGATCTTTGTTGGTTTGACATGTACCAAAAAATTAGTCATCCACATCACTAGAAAAAGGGTTTATTTTATTTATCTTCACAAATGTCCCTTTCCATTTTGCAGGGTCAAGGTCTCTAAACAAACGTCCCAAGGACCAAGCCAATGAAAAATATCTACCAAAAAGAGGAGTGAACACACAAAAAAGGCTGTGTCGGTGGTGCTTGTTGGGGGTTTTCGGCAGTGATAGCAGTGGCGCCGATGTTGGGGGTGTTTCGGTAGCAGCTCAGATCCAGTTTGTTTGCATTCATTTTTTCTTGTTCTGGGCTGTCAACGGCAAATCAGGTACGAAGGAGGGTTTGGTCTCTGGCCGCTGGGGCCTGTTGGAGTTTTCCGGCGTTGCCAGCTCGGTCCCTACACCCGGAGCTTCGCGTGACAGCGGAGGCTTGCCATGGAGTCTCTGCGGAGTGTCTCCTCAGCTGGATTGGTTTCCTTTTCAGTCGGCCGGCGACCCTTGCGGTCTGACCGCGGGATTGGATTTATTTTCGCTTGTGATCTGTTTGTTGTTTTGATTACATTTGTTATTATTGTGTAATGGTTTGTACTGGGATTTCTTTTGATTTCTCTCTGCCTAGTCCTGAACAGGATTCTCATATCGACACCTAGTGTTGATTTGCTTTTGCAGGGTGTCCAATCTCAGAGTAGGTAGTTTGGTGCACTCCCGTATTTTGCGATGTAATTTTTGTTTTCGGGCTTGGATGAATTGGCTGATTTAAAAAAACAAAAAAACAAAAAAAGGACTCGACACGTCTTCACATGGAAGCATCTGATTGGTCCAAGGATTTATAGAGAAATTCATGGAGGAAAATTAAAAAACAAACAGAATGGTTAAGGAATACGAAATCACGAGACTAAATTTTACTCGTATTTCTTTGGAGCCAATCTAGGCACATCCCATGAAGCCTGTCTGGTAGGGATGGGCCATTTTGGCCCATTTGACCTTACCATCCCCGTCCCGAATGGGTAGGGATTCGGGGTTTTTTTTTTTTGGGATGGAGGTTCAAAAATAATTTCCGATGGAGATCGCGGAGATCGGAGCAGGTATACGAATTTTGTAGGGGTGGGTAGATCGGGGACAGAATAGTGGTATCCACCCCACCGTGCCCCTTTGCCAACCCTACTACTGTCTAGAGTAGTAGAGTTGCTCTCATAACTTTGTATATATATAGGTTCAGAATTTAATTTATGCTTTGTGGGGGCTTCGCAAAGTTGTTAGGGCCCAATTATAATCGTGGGCCGGGCCGAAGTTAAGGATGAAACTCCCAACCTTGATAACATTGTGGGAGTTAAATAATAATAATAATAATCAATTGTTGTTTTATATATCTGAAAAAAAAAGAGTTAGACGATGACACCCAAATCACTTAAAACAACTAATCCACGTGCTAGTATTTTTTTTTTTTTTCCAATTTCCTGATTTTGATTGGTACCCCACATCATTGTTATTGCATTTAGGATGAAAACTTACGACACAACTCGACCAGTACACGAAGTAAGCAAATTCAAATTGCTTATCTCAGCACAAAATATTTAAATGAACCGACCCAACCGACTATCGGATTATTAAATGTGTACGTCAAGCTTAGGTCAAACCTATAAATTCGAGTCAAGCCAAGTGCATGTCAATTTGTGTCACCCATATATTAACAAAAATTGATTTGAAGTCACCATAAATGATTAATCTCTTAGACGTACGTACGTAGTGCTTACATATTACTAAAAAGGTACTATATTACAATTGTTGTGTATTTGCTGATGACATGTTTTACATGTAATCGTGTTAATGGGTAGTTAACACGTTTAATTAAACTAGTGAAGTTCACATTGACGATTTTTTTACACGAAATCAAACTTGACATTACACGACGACGGCTGATATCGCCCATAATTGCCTAGTAAGGTAGAACACGCATATTTAATCTTTTTGGTTTGATGAACACTCCAATAGCAGCTTTATAATTTTTTGTTAGGTTGTTCATTAGAAGGCTTGAATTCTGCCAGATAAAATCAAGATATATGATAGATATAAGAGAACGCTAACAAAATTGGTATTAATATGCACATAATATTATGATTACTCTTGTCAATAATGTCATTAGCAATGGTAATTGTACTCTTTTTTTCTTTTCTATTTTTGTCCTGGTTGATTAATTTGTTGTGGACAATGAACTCCATCGGTGTGCAAATTAATATGGGAAAATGAATGTTCAAACCAAGGTGGATTAGGTGTTTGATACAATAGAGTGAGCATAAAATTAAAACTATTATTATTACCTATAAAATTTCTCCCCAAGGGTGTTTGTACATATGATGAAGTAAGAAAATGAAAGTTGGTTATTTAGGACACAAAATATTTAAATGAGCCGACCCAACCGACAATCTGATTATTAAATATGCCGAGTTTAGGTCAAACTGACGAACCCGAGTCAACCGGGATATCAGTCAATTCTGTGCCACTGGCATATTAACAAAAACGCACTGTTTCAAGTCGACATAGACAAGAAATTCATTAGATGTTCCGAATAACTACACATTAACAATGTACTCCCTCCGTCCCAATTTAATTGTCATTCGTTCTATTCTAATCTGTTAAAAAACTTGTTATATTTTTAATTCCATAATGAATTTCATATTGAATGTAAATCTTATTTGATAGATCTCGATTAGTTGTATAATACAATATTTTTGAAATTATCTAAAATATTATAAATTACAAAATATATAATCAATTGAAAAGTAACACAAATTCTAAAAATAATACGGTGATTGGAAAAGCTGTTGTGAAATGTTTTACATGTTATCGTGTCAATGACTAGCTAACACGAAATTAGAAAAGCTGATGATGTCTGCCATGAATTTGAAATGACGTTACATTACATTACAGGAATGCCCAACATCCAGTTGGTACACACATTGATCTTTATTGGTTTGACCTCCCCAAGCTAACGAAAATGATATAGGTACCCCAAGCTAACGAAAATGATAGAGGTACCGACCACCGCCGTAGGAAAATCATATCTACGGTCGTCTCCGGTCACCACAAAAAATAGGGTATTTAGATCAAGTACCCTGCACACATCGGATGCCGTTGATGCCAATGCCGGCCCCTCGGTTTTTTATTTTAGAAATTTTTGGACGGCTTAGATTGGCCGTTCGGTAGCCGGAGACGGTCCGACACGGCCATCGATACGATTTTCCTACGGCGGTGGTTGGTACTCATAGCAGTACTCCCAAGCTAATTTGTGATACATGCACCAAAAAATTAGTCATCCACATCACTAGAAAAAAGGGTTTATTTTATTTATCTTCACACATGTCCCTTTCCATTTTGAAGGGTACGTCAAGGTCTCTAAACAAACATCCCAAGAACCAAGACAATGAAAATATCTAACCAAAAAGAGGAGTGAACACACAAAAAAGGCTATGTCGGTGGTGCTAGCTGGGGGGTTTTCGGCAGTGGCAGCAGTGGCGTCGATATTGGGGGTGTTTCGGTTGCAGTTCAGATCCAGTTTGTTCGCCTGTGTTTTTCCTTATTTTGGGCCGTCAACGGCAGATCAGGTACAAATTAAAGAGGGTTTGGTCTCCTGCCGCTAGGGCTTGTCGGAGTTTTTCGGCATTGCCAGCTTGGTCCCTGCGCTCGAAACTTCGCGTGACAGTGGAGGCTTGCCATGGAGTCTCCCCGGAGTGTCGTCTCCTCAGTTGGATTGGTTTCTCTTTTCAGTTGGCCGGTGACCCTTGTGGTCTGGCCACGGGATTATATTTATTTTCGCTTGTGATCTGTTTGTTGTTTTGATTACATCTGTTATTATTGTGTAATGGTTTGTATGGGGGTTTCGTTTGATTTCTCTCTACCTAGTCCTGGACGGGATTCTCATATCGACACCTAGTGTTGATTTGCTTTTGCAGGGTGTCCTATAATTTCGGAGTAAGTAGTTTGGTGCACTCCTGTATTTTGCGATGTAATTTTTGCCTTTGAGCTCAGGTGAATTGACTGATTTAAAAAAAAAATAAACACACAAAAAAGGGCCTGGACACGTCTTCACATGGAAGCATCTGATTGGTCCAAATCTTCTCTTTGAAGAAAAAGTGCATTGAGTGCTGGCCTGGGCCTGGGGGGTCGGTTTGGGAAAAGCGACACTTTATTGACCACCGGCACAAGGCGGAGGTGGGCCGTGGACGGCTTACTTGGTCTCCTTAACTTGCTTTAACCGGTGGTTAACTTACAACGCCCCAACAAATGTCGGTTACCAGTTGGGTCTTTCCGGTAGACGTTTTCACATGTGTTGTTTGTCCTTGTCCGTCCTAAGATTGGTCTCCATCTGTTTCTGGCCGTTTTTCGGCCGTTGCACCGTTGCAGTTGGAATTACTATATTCAATAATTCTGCATACGCCTTTTATCTATGACTCTCCAACCACTTTTTTCTTACATGTATAGATCTCATAATTAATATGAGATCGATACATATGTGAAAGATGAGTGGTCGATAAGAGTATTCCTAGACTTATTATAGTACTATTTTAGGGTGTTATCGCGCTTTTGTTTTTTTCGACGATCAAGTATGTATAAGTCAGTTTATACGTATCTCGACTAGTCTCTTTTCCAGTTCGATCAAAGGTAGATCATTCAACTAAGAACCTTGTACCATATGCAAGGTACAAAGCTTTTTATGCATGATTCAATTAATTCCGTTACGGCGGTTTTAAGATATTGAACCTTTAATTAAGAGCATGTAGTATAAAAAAGTTGCATCAACTTCGTCTTTTCTTTTGTCTGTTGATTATGATGCATTAATTTTTGTGCTTTTTTTTTTTAAACTAGCTTGATTCGGGGGGGGGGGGCTTTATAGTGCAAAATGGGTCCATCCTTAAGAAATTATCGGATTAGTTAACTAAATAAGACAAAAATGGAATCATCTTTCTACCTTTATTATAAATTTTCATATGCCACCACTTTCTCTGTGAATGTAATCTCATGTCCGAATCAGTTTTTGCGCACTTCGACTAATTCCACGGTCTTGAAGTAAATGACCGGGCATAGCTCTCAGTGGCCCTTAAGGTTTGAAATATTTGACCTTATGAGAATGAAACCTGTGACTTCACAGATGGGCACTTATTTATTTTTCTTTTCACAACCATGTGCCAGCCAAACCCCTTGGGGTTATTTTTTTTGGTTACTTCTTCTTTTTTTTGGCAAAAGGTGAGAAAATTGTTATTCATCTGATAGGCAAAGCCTAAACATCAGAGAGATGAGAACCCCATGGGGATAAAATGGACGTCCACAGACCGGACATACCATTGGATTAGGTTTGTTACTTCAGATTCATTAAGATAACATTAGGTTTGTTTGATCATCATCCACACACAAAAAGCTTTAATTAAACTTGTCCTTATAACCCTTCAATTATTAATATCTGAACTTTTTGGAAGATGAAACGCATAGAAATTATTTTATCGGAATAAACCCACTAAAACATGCATGCATCCTTTTTCAATTATCCAACCGATGCTTGGGGTACCTTTTTGAAAAATATCCTTTCTAAATGACGTAACAACTCATGAATTATTATCTGGGTTTTCATCCTGATCATCAAAAGGTTGTTTCATCTTAGCTTAAAAGGTTAATGAGTTTAGTATAATTAATTAATCATGAAAAAACTCGTTTAACAACTAGCTTATTTTTGTTTCAGGTGAATCTATCTGCTCTATACCTATCTGTCGGTCTATTCTTCAATCTTGATGCAAACAAACTAAGCTCGATCAAGTATCCGCATAGATTAGTAGATTCTTACGTACAACTAATAATTAGGTTGTCAAAGTAAGCTCGAGTTCTTCAAAATACTCCCTACGTTTCAGTTTGTTTGTTCAATTTCGACATACATTCTTTTTAAAAAATTGTCTATTTCTCACAATCTATAATGTTTTACATAATTTCGAAAATATTATATTTTAGATCTAATTGAGATCTATCAAACAATATTCATATTGCATATAAAAAATATTATAAATTAAAATATATAGATAATTTTGTAAGATGTTCTAAATAGTGAAAAGGGACAAATAAATCAGAACCGAGGGAGTAGGTTACAAGACAAAATATGATCAAGTTCAACTCTATTTAATTATATATAGCAATCAATTAATCAAAAGTTAGTTGCGCTGATTAACAAGCATTAGTTGAGCAAGAATCACAAACCGAGGGGCCGTGTTGTGCCCAAGGGACAATAGGAGTATTAAGGCTCCGTTCCGCAACTCAAAATAAGTACTTATTTTTTAAAAAGGCAATTTCAAGCTCAAAAATAATATATTTACGCAAATAATTTTCTTATCAATATGGATCTTATTTGATAGATCCCATCAAAATCTTTTATACGGTACAAAAAAAATTAAAAAATTATTTTTTATTTATATTATTTTTGAGTTTGAAAATCTAAAATAAATTGCTTATTTTTTAAAAAAATTTGTAGAACGGGGCCTAAATACAGGCTTTAGAGGTGCCGTGTTGTGCCCAAGGGACAATAGGAGTACTAAATACAGGCCCCAGGGACACTAGGAGTACTAAATACAGGCTTTGGAGGTGCCGTGTTGTGCCGAAGGGACAATGGGAGTACTAAATACAGGGTCTAGAGTCAGTACTGTTTCTAGTGTATTGTCACATCCCATACAGAAAGTAGGGCAAAGTATGTTTCAGAATTTGTCTGGATATTGAGGCTATATACAAAACCTACACAATGCCTAGCACAAGGGTTTGTTGATTCAAATGGCATCACTGTTGAGATATTCTTCTCAGGCTCTCACCCGGCAGTGAATTATATTTGGTGGCCAATTATTTGCAACTTTGCTACAGGCAGCTGCCGACTAGGTGGGTACTGATCTTCACCGACAACCACGCAGGGTCAATTATGGATCCTGCAAAAAAAAATTGAGATTAGATCGAGCAACTACATATATCAGATTGAGCTAATATTTTACGGATCCATTCAAATTTTTTTTTAAATTATTGAACGGCTCGATTTTCTATCCGGGACCTGTAGTGGGTCCCGCGTGGCTGTCGTTGCAAGATCAGTACCCATCCAGTCTGTGGCCGTTGGTTTTTTGAATTATTTGTTTGATTTTGAATTGGAAATTGTAGGTAGCGAATTATATGTTACAATCAAATCGCTGAATTAAGCTGTATAAATGATGGTATGCGAAATAGATTTTCATGAAGAATAGTGAGTGGCGTTGTAACGAGAATTTAAAAAGCTCATTTTGAATTGATTTTTAGATTCCACATTCTCTAGTTAATTTTTTATTATGCATTTTCGCAAAATTTATCCCCAAACTAGAGTGGAGGAAATTTTCTCTCCTAATTGTTCACTATAATGTTTCAACAGTGATTTTGTCATTTTTTCTCAAAGGGGAGTAGGTCCTTAATAGGTGATCGGTGTAAATAAATGAAACAAAAGATGACGTGAGATAATACCATAACAATAGATAATTTCTTCTCCATCCTGTGCTATGCCTATACGGCCTATTTATTTGACTGAATATGAGTATCATCAGTCAGATCACTATCAATCCGGCAAATTAAATAATATATTTTACAAAATTAGGGGTAAGCTTCCCTACAGAACTAAACGGGCTAAAAGGGCTTCTTCTTAACAAAAATATGAAAGGGAAAAAGCTCCTTTAACCCTCAAACCCTTGTAGTTCCGTAGGGAAACTCGTCCTAGATATGTCGTTGAAGTTAGTTCCGTGAAACAAACGGATCCGAAAGTTATGATTTTTGTATAGTTTTTCCTACTTAT
Source organism: Rhododendron ovatum (assembly GCA_019656835.1). Taxonomy (NCBI): domain Eukaryota; kingdom Viridiplantae; phylum Streptophyta; class Magnoliopsida; order Ericales; family Ericaceae; genus Rhododendron; species Rhododendron ovatum. The sequence goes on from CM033795.1 coordinate 8,198,340, forward strand.
AGTAGTTTGGAACACACTCACTCTCTTTGGAACACACTCATGTCTTGTTTGGATTGTAACTTGAAAAAATTTTCCTAACTCAAAAAATACTTATTACTTATATTTTTAATCATTATTTTCATTATCTTCATTCATTATTCTTGTTTCCCTGTCTATATTTCTCTACTCATTACCTCTATCTCCAATTATTATCATATTTTCTCTTTCCATCATTACCAAAAACACACTCTCTCTTATGTTTATGGAGGTAGTATTTCTTAGGTGGAAGTAACCAAAACCAGGGGGCCACTAGGCCGTTTTAAAATATTTGTTCGGTCCGTAAAATAAAGACTAAAAATAATGAATTTCTTTTAATAAAAAATTTAAAAAACTCGTGGAGATCTAATAAATTTTTGGAAAAAAAATTAAAATTTTCTTATAAAACTTGAATTACTTTTACGCTTTTGTATTACGGATTCGACAAACATTTTGAGACGGAAATAAAAAAAACAAGTGAGTGGCAAAGACTGTGTTTTGCCAGTAGTCAGCCGTGTCTTTTCAGAGAGTCAGCCCCCCCCCAACAACACTAATAACAATAAACATAAGTACTCCTCCTCCTAGTGGGTCAAACACAGTCTGGTGGGCCCCACATGAAAAAAGCCAGGCATGGAGGAGACCCCACCCTCTTCCTTCCTGACAGCGGCCTCATTCGGCCCAGAAAACAACGCATGCAGCCAGCCACAGGTACGTAGAATTTGAAAACACCCACTCGATCGATCTCTATTATCGAGACACCTCTCGCTTCGATCTTTTTTTATCGTCCTTTCTCAGAAACGAAGGCCCCCAATAATTTGGATATTCACCTCACCTTTATACCAGTACTACTAGTATAATGGAGTCTAATCAAACAAAGAATATCTCACTCCCCCGTCCCTAGCTTCTTATTGGTCACATCCCCCCACCTCACTTTCTCTCTCCTTTCTTTCCATTATGAATTATTGATACATACAGTACTCCTACATGGGAGTATATATATGTATATAATTGTGCAAAGCTATTTTTTTTGGCTGATGATTTTTTGCCACTTCTGTTTTTTTTAACGGCACTTCCCTACAAGTATATATTTTTGCACCAAAAAAACACTCGTAGTGGAGTACCGTTAACAAAAAATGAAGTGGCAAAATTATTCCCTTTTTTTAGGAGAAATCTACTGTCAGCCCTTTGGGCTGACTATTACTTTTTACTTTTGTACGTTTTCTGACAAAGTTCTGGCAAGTGAAGGCTCTTCTCTTTAAATAACAAAAATAACCCTTTTTTCCTTTCCCTCATTTTCCCTCCTTTTTACTTTTGTACGTTTTCTGACAAAGTTCTGGCATGTGTGATTTTTGTATGGATTTAAAGCCTTGAATAGTTTAGTACTCCTTCCGTCCCTTTTTAAGTGTCTTACTTCGTAATTTTAATTTATTAAGAAAATATCATCATTACACATTTCACATCAACTTTTACCTCCAATTTCCCTGCTTACCCTCTATGGAGACATCATCATTACACTTTTATTCACTAACTTTTCAAAATTGAATCTACTTTTAGGTGCAAAATGAAAAATGTACCAATTTTTATTCACTAACTTTACAAAATGGATACTTATTAAGGGACAACTCAAAATGAAATACTGAATTTTAAAAAGGAGACGGAGGGAGTATAGGATTTGGTGAATTTTATGCATTTTGTGATTAATTTTGAAAAAATCACTCTTAAGGGCAAAAAGAAGTCAATAAATACAAAAAAAAAAAAAGAAAGAATAAAATTAAATCTCGAGCGGCTGGCCTAGTGGGTAAAGTCTTAGATTTAGGGTTTGCTTCTTACAAAGGTATCAAACTCGAAACCTCACAAGTGCTATTAATTTTTTTGTGATTAGTCCATACAAGGCGGTAGAATTAGGCCTCCATAATTAGTTGAAATGCGCGCAAGATAATATGGATACTCGAGTTATAAAAAAAAAGAAAAAAGGGTAGCCGTGGACTTGCAACAACAAAAAGTAAAAGTGAACAAATAAGGGCAAAGTTGGCATTTAATGCTGTGTTTGGTTTGTGTTTTGAAATTTTTTTTGAAAAATAGTAGGGGTTATAAGTGGAGAGAGATAGAGAGAGAAATGTTAGAAGTAGGAGGAATTTAGGGAAAATTTTTAAAAAAATTCTTTTCAAATAGCAAAGAACGACACGAAAAACGAAAATAAACAATAAAAATGAGACGGAGGGAGTATAAAATAATAGATATTATTATCAACCCAATGGGTTGATTATAGAGGGACCGTTTTTTTTTCTCCAGAACTTCTATGGGCAATCTTATACAAGAACAAATGCCACAATTGCGATGTTCTTGTATTGAAAAAATCCCGTTTTTATAGGGTTATTTCGCATAATTTTTTGTGCATTTTTAGGTGCATTTTTTTTTTATTTTGTATCATCGCGTAAGTAAGCTATAAGATAGACTCGACAGTAAGCCGATGGTGTTAAAAGTGGCCCAGTTGGCAACTAGCTAGTTTGGAGGGTCCAAGTGGCCTATTCAGGGACAATGATACACCCACCGAGGGTGTTTCCACCGCACCACCCACCGCACGTCGCCGAGCCCACTCCGGCCACCGGACGGCCAATCCGAACCGTCCAAAAATTTAAAAAAAAAAAACCGAGTGGGCTCACGCGGGAATCAATGGCATCCGACGTGTGTAGGTGCTCGATCCGAACTTTCAAAAATCAGATGATCCGAGCCGTTAAAAATGAAAGTTTGGATCGAGCACTTACACACGTCGGATGCCGTTGATTCCCGCGCTGGCCCACTCGGTTTTTTTTTTTAGAATTTTTGGACGGTTCGGATTGACCGTCCGGTGGCCGGAGTGGGCCCGACGACGTGCGGTGGGTGGTGCGGTGGAAACACCCTCGGTGGGTGTATCATTTTCCTTGGTGATCGATGACTGTCGACTTTGTGGTGTTCCACCTAAGCTAGTCAACGGACACGGGTGTTCCACCTAAGCTAGTGTTGGTGACGTGTCCCAAGTGGGTACGCTTGAGAAACTCGACATCACGTGTGAACAAATTGGCAAATACTATTCTTGAGCACAAAAATCTTTTACAGGAATTTTATTAATTAGTGTCAATCAATGGGACATATTTGCCTATAAAAAAAAAAAAAAGGGGACATATTAATTTGCCTAGGGTCGAGCCTGAAGTTGGAAAAAATGTTACTAGGCATCGAGCATGAACTTTGCTTACAAACATGATCCGAAGCCAGGTAGTACTAAAATCAAATAATATTAATGGTGATGTAGAGAACATAGAGTAAATAAATAAATAAATATATAGAGCCACTCAATGCGTTCATCACTTAATTTTAAGGGTACTAACATAGAGCCACTTAATGTGTTCAGAACGTAATTTTACAAGTATCCGCGAGAAATCAACAAAAAAAGAAGACCGGGAAAGGCTTCATTCGAGCAGTTTTTATTTATTTTTTATCGAACGGTTCAAATTAAAATTGCTTGGATGAAGTCCTTCCTGGTCATTTTTTTGGTATGTACCCTTAAAATCACGTTCTGAACACATTGAGCAACTCGGATCATCGAAATTTGAACGGAAAATGGGAGAAATAGAAAGGTCTTTATTTTAGTTAAAATAAGGACATCCTCATTTTAAAATAAATATATATATATATATATATATATATATATATATATATTATAGTCAGGATCAAGTAAGGGATCCCTTATTGGCTAAACCATGCGGACATCTTCTTTTCTGAACGAATTGCGACGATTCAAGCTGCTTAATATGTTCAGAACCTGATTTTAAGGGTACTTGCAATAAATTGCCCAAAAAAATGACCGGGAAGAGCTTGATCTGAGCAGTTTTTCATTAAAGCGCTGTAAATGCATTTTTATGCAAAATTGCTCGGATCAAACCCTTTTCGGTCATTTTTTTTGGCGATTTTTCGCGTGTACCCTTAAAATCACATTTTGAACATATTGAACGGCTCGGATCGTGCATTTCGATTAGGAAAGGGGAGGTCCTCACGGTTTGGCAGTAAGGGATACCTTACTGAATCCGCGGGCGTGTGTATGTGTGTATATATATAAGCACTTAGATTTTTTGAAGGGGCTACTAAGGCATTGAGAGACTTTATTTTAATGCTTTCGAATTGTATTCAATGATTAGCTTTTCCTTCTATTTTTTTTTAAAACAGCAAAAATATTACTCCTATATTATGGAGAAACTCGACAGCCCCACTATTGGCTGCTACATCCTATTTGGCCTTACAATGGAATGTTGAAATAACTTACTCATGATCATCATGAGGCCAGTTCATTTGGGGCTCAAACTCAACTTTAACTAGTAGATGTCCGCATAAGCTGGTCAAAATACTTTGTGCAATCAAATAAGAAAAACTACTCATTAGAATTCACGTGAGTTCAATTATATGTGCAATCAAATAAGAAAAATTTCTTGTTACAGTTCACATGAGCTCAATTATATGTGTGAAGACTTACCATTGGAAGTGGAGCCAAAAATGATTAACATTGATCAACTTTTTACATATATAGAGTATTAACTTTATATATGTCCACACACACATAAGACTCCTAAAGTATTGGTTCTTAACTTTAATTCAGTATCAATTTGTGAGATTAATGTTTAAGCTTAAATTGATGAAGCGATTCTCTTCGATCTCCTCACAATATGGTTCTACGATGATGCAAAAACAATCGTAGCACTTGGAATTATTTTATTTTATTTTATTTTGTCTATCTATTATTTGAACAAAAATAATTCAATTTCGACCCACAAAAGATAATGTATTCTTTTAAAGGGTGCCAATAAACCAACTTGAGGCTGCTCTTTAATTACCCCATGTTGAGGAGAGAGGTGAACATGTCTCCCATAATTTAGATTAAATTACTTTAATCAACACATAATCGAAACTGGAACTTCAATTATGCATATGGCATCAATAACAATCTCCATGATTAGGTCCCTTTCTAAATTGAAAAATTCTAAAATCAGCCTAGTGGACTAGTGAGAGTATGAATATGTATTAAAGGACATAAAAAATACACAAAAATATATATATTTTTTGTCTTATAATGTGTTTGTCGTTAATCCATTGGACTGATAATAGCAAGACCGTTCTAAATTTGGTCCTTTAATTTCTCCATTCAAGTGCATTGAAACTTTTGTTCTCTTAAATAGTCCCCCCACCTTTTGGTACAAATATCTAACGACATGACATTAATTAATGGCTTCTATTATTTATCCCAGCTTCATATCCTTTCCCAATGCATGGGCCATGTCAAGGGAGGTCTCTCTCTCTCTCTGTGGAACTAGCCTACCCTAGCTACTTTCTTCAAAGTTTGTTCCTATTAATTGTCTTCTTTTGGGTAGGGGTACCTTGGACAAACAGTTGAAATAGATTCGTTGCACCACATCATTGCGCTGATATTTGTTGTATGTAAAACAAACTAATACTATACCACCACGCTGGAGTGAACCGAACAATTCCTATGAGATGGTCGAGTGAGAACATCACAAACTAGCTAGTAGTACTGTAGTACACAACCATGCTGGAATGAACCGAAACAATAATGCCCGTGAGATGGTCGGGCGGAAACAGTACAACAAGTTAGAGACTCATTACTTTCGAGTTTAGAATTAGGTTCAACTCTCACAGCCAATAAACGATTCTAGGAACCGTATGAATTTATTCGGTTTTGATAATCTCAAGATTACGAGATTAGTCCAGGTGCACACAAAAGCTTTCTCGAACACTGGATTATCATGAAAAATACTCGAAAAAGAAGCCCACCATGCATATATCATAAAGATATTAGAGCATCCCCAATGGGGATGTAAAACTAGATTCTATACTTATAATAGAACCTGGATGTAAAAAAAACCCCTCCAATGGGGATGTAAAATAGCAGAAATCTGGATGTAAAATGGCATAGATGGAAAGGGAGATGTATATTTCCATCCCGTTTTGGCTACAGCTATAAATTACAGGTCATGAAACATCATCAAATTCAACTGCAATACCAGAAAAATGGACGACTGGAATTACCTGTATTCGCCGGATAGTTGGCCGGAATTTGTTCCTCGTCGCCGGTTTCTGCAAATATTCGCCGGAGTGACCAAAAAATGCTGGAATCAAGTGAGAGAGAGAGAGAGCCTATAAGAGACAGAGATATCAACGGGAACAGTTGGTGATCATCAACATAGGAGAGTTAGGGTTTCATCTCGGTATTCAACGGGAATAGTCGGTGAGAGACAGAGATATCAACGAGAGAGAGAGAGAGAGAGAGAGAGAGAGAGAGATAGGGGGAGGGGGGTTTAATCTGCTTTGGTTAGGAGGGAGAGAGAGGGGGGGGTGGGTTTCCACCGACTGGTTCTCATAGAAAGAGAGAGAGAGTAAAGTTGAGAGAGAGAGAGAGAGAGAGGGGAATTTCAGAAAAAAAATGGGACGGAAGTAATTTTTTTTTTTAAGTCCTTGATTATCGGATATCAAAATTATTTTTCAACAGAAGTAGTACTTGAATTAGGTTGAGAAAGTTGAGGAAAATTAAGGAGGAGGAAAAATTAGTTAATTATTCATCTTTTTTTACATCTCATTATTGAATAGGATTGGATTCTATTTTATATCGAATTAACTTTTAACCATTTTTTATATTTAAAATAACTATCCATTCACTTTTAAAATACATCCTCGTCGGGAATGCTCTTAATTTGGTGTTTGGAAGACATTGACCCTACCCTCTTTCTTTGAGGATGCGTGAACAAGTAGTAAGTAGTAATGGGCGCCCATTGTTTTCTCGAAGGTTGTAGCCTGCCTGCCTGACTCGATCTTGACATTGGAAACAGAAAGAGAACATGATTACCGTTACTATTTTAACAACTCTCGGTTTTCTACCGACTTTTCAGTTGGACGTTTTTTCCGGTTATAAAGGTCGGTTGGTTTAAAGGAATATCCTTTCTTGCTTTAATGGAACTCAAATCACATGGGATCACAGAATCCCTGCCGTCTAAATTGGGATCAGCTCTCCCCTGCCCCTTTTTATATACACACATATATTTATATATATTTTAATGAATCATGTATTCGGGCTGACTTATGCACATCCTAACAAATTTTTGGGAGTCCGATTTCATCACCCATTTCCAGAGGCCTGATTAAAATTGGAGCAAAATTCTATATGAAATCACCAGAAGATGTTGATAACATGTACTTGGAATTTAAGGTAAGAGTAAACTATTAGTCTCGTGCCCAAGGATGGGATCAGGGGGGGTAGCGGCGACCGGCATGATAAAAATTTTAAAAAATATAATTATTATATGTAAAAAATAAATTTCTGCCCAACTTATATAGTCTCGTCCCCACTAAATTTTTTTAGTATATATTTCGCCATTGCTACGGTAAAATCCTGGTTCCGTCCTTGCACGTGCCTTAGACCGCAAGGCCAACCCTTGGGGTTAGCTCTCTCCTACCCTAGCTCACTGCTCTAAGAAATCCTCCAAACTTCTATTTTTTGAACCGTTCTTATCTTTAAAAAAGAACATGTCTACGGAAAAAAAAATGGATCGGATATCAATAGACCTTTGAACAAATGGCATTTCGTTTTGCAAAGTGAACGACTCAAGTCTAAAGCATAATTAATATTTGTCACTCATTTTACATAACAAAACACAACATGTTCGCATGTGTATCGGTATTCTATCAAACTAAATTTTAGAATATTTTTATCCTTCTACGTGTTTTACCAAGATTAACAATTCAGATCATGACGGTAAGTTCTGAGGTGGACTTCACAGATTGAAGTTTGGTGTGGGGGGAGATATGAAGAGGAGCTGATTCCGTCTAGATTAATTACTACCAACATATGCATGCATAACATTCAAGAATTAAATTAATTACGTTCATTAATATATCTAATATTTTTATCTTGATTCCATAGAAGTTGAAAATGAAAAATCAGTTCATCTGTTACAGAACATCGCATGATTAGTTTGAATTCCGATGTTTGTACACTGATTCAAGGCAGTACTATCTTTTCTAAGTTTCAGATTAGCCTAATCTAAACCTCAAAATCATCAAAATAAAAAAGCATTATAAGATAATCCCTATGAAGATTTAAACAGAAGATTCTCAAAAAATCAGAAAAGATTTCGTAAAGGTGATTCAAACAATTCATTCCACTGAACTCGATGGGTAAGTAGAACATTTCTCTTACAAAATTAAGTCAATCGGGCATCCATAAATAGTGATCGAACCAAATAATCATCTTGGCAGTGCATTTTCAAAATCGTACTTGCCATTCTTTTATGTTAAAAAAAAAAAAAAAACAAATGCATGTGATTTATTCATTCGTTCACCAATGTCTAATCAGCTAGATTTTTTGCAGAGCTGCTTATACGCGTCTGGGTGCACCGAGTGAATGGTCGATTGGGATCACGTTTTTGGACTCAGAACGATGCTCATTCCGTTTCCCAACGGCTGATAATCGATTATTAACGCATTAATTAGTGGAATATTATTGAAGGCATGTGGCACCATGTGTAAACACGTGAACACAAAACCATGAAAACATTGGAACTGATCAAACCCATATCTCCATTTCAGTTGACTGCGGCATACATGTGTGCCATGAACCAGTATTTGTTTACCAGGAAAATCTTTTCAAACTTCCAGATCGAGAAATAATTATTTTTTTCGTGTCAGTTCAAATTAATATTTTTTCTTCGTGTTTATTTCTTGGCCGGTCAATTATCGCGAGTGAGACGGTTATTTTAATTAGTTGATAAACATTGATCGTCATTCTTAATTAGTCGATAAACATTGATTTCATTTTTCTGAACACACCTAATGATTGAGAATCCATGTGCATGTCAATGATGAATCATGTGAAATAACCCAGTTCTCGTGGATCACAAGCTTTAATATAAAAAACCCCCTGATCATTATTAGGCTATATGCCACTTGCTACTTAATCAAATGTTAATCCTATATTTTGGTGCCAAGAAAGTTTCATGAGCTCTGCAGACTGTAGGTAGATTATTGATTGTAAATAAACAAACCAGACCAAGATGAGGACAATGTATTCTGTGATATCGAAAAAGACCTGAATCGTTTCGAATTAGTATAGCCTTCGAAATCGATTTTCGTGCACCCCTCCGTTAGAGCATCTCCAAACCGATGCCCCCTTTTTCTACTTAAGAGTACCAAAATAATATGCAATATCAATAAGAAGTGATTTAAAGGATACTCTATTTAAGTCAACTCCAACCCAATATTCTATTTCTCAAAATTACTCCATAATTCAAACATTGGATACTTTTCCCTCCAAAATTCAAAATAAAAATTTCTGGACTTTTCACTAGATATATTTTAATTTAATAGGGGAGATCCTCCATAATTTTTCCTTTCTCTTTATTTGGAAATGAATGCCCTTGCTGCATGGTACCATCTATCATAACCCATCATTCATTTTAACTACCACGCATATGTTCAAACTAATTTCATCTCTCCTGTTCTGTCGGTGCTATTCCTATCATTCGACATCCATCTCGCCATTCTTTCTTCTTCTTCTTTCTTTTTTTTCCTTGTTGACACCTCCACTTTCTCATTTCAACTACAGTTATTCGTTTTCCAAATAATTTTCATATTTCAAATGACAAAACTGATCAGATCACCAGCTTTCCAGTGGACTATATCCTTACAAATGCACTTTACAATGTCAACCAGATTAATGCAAATTTCATCATTTGGTGGGGCACATATGTCCCCATAAAAAACACCCACTTCGTTAATCAATAATTTCATAAGTTGACATTAAGTCATTTCATGAACAACTGAACAAGTGGATCCCTGATGGTATGCATCATATCTCTTTCTTTCAAGAAGGGTTCTACCAATATCTAAGTTTTCGCGAATAAACGAAATTTAGTTTCGGATGCTGATTTTGGTGCTCCACTCTAGTACACAGGCACTCCATGCACTTTTAATGTGAAGTTACTAGTAACTTTATGTACAAAGTGAAGCGCATGCGTATAAAAGTAGAGCGCAAAAATTGATTTTCTTCAGTTTCTAGATTTTATTGATCTCAAGCTTTGAAAACCTAATGAGGCATTCGTTTCCTTATCATATGTACTTTTTTTTTTGTAACGGCAAATCATTGATCATCTTACACACACATCCACTAATGATGAAATTTAAAGTTAAAAATCAGACGAGCTTCCAATGACCTATGGAGTATATACGTTAATTAGAGACACACTAATTAACGTATATACTCCAAATTAAAGTACATAAACCAAGTTTGAAAAAACAATGAAGATCTAAATCTAAAACCAAATAATTTTGCACATGATTTTTTTTTGAAAAATTTATTAATTTAAAAAACATTAATCTACATTTCGAAACAGATTTCCAAATAAAATAAAAATTATACACGAAAATGCTCTAATTTTTATCCAAAAAAGTAACACGACGCAAAAAAAGAAAAGAACAAACAGTATAATTAAGACCGAAAGAGTAATTAAGAAGCTAATTTACGCATATAAGACGTAACGGAAATCTAATCAACAAGTACATTAATCTAGTAACTGAACACGTAGATAGCTTAAGAATCTTTAATCCATTTTCTAATAAGATCTGACGGCGGAAGTCAAACGTCACGTATCCTATCGATCAGCGGCACACATATTAATAATTCTTTTTTGCTGTACTGAATTTCATAGTATTTTATTGTAACAGTCATCTATGACACTTTTTTTTTGGTTAATTATAATTAATCCATGACATTATTAAGCTACCGACTAAATCCAGTTAGGATATTTCTCTATATGGACATACTGTATAATACAAATCCTCGATATAGAAATGTATTTAGAGTCGTTCGATAAATGTAGACCTGCATACGTATACGCACACCGACTTTTTGTTAGAAAAATTTATACTTGACGTCTGAGGTCATGTAGGGAAGATAGATCGAGAAAGGAATCTCTAGCTAGAACTCAATGAGGTCCTTTTACAAAATATTTTTTTTTCCCACTCGAATGATAATTAGGTGGACATAATTAATTACCTTCCCCTTGTGATTAATTTAAATACTGAGGTTTTGCTTTTAAATGGAACCCGGAACCCACATAATCTCTTTTTGGTAAGTTCGAAATGGATACATAGATAGGTTATGCGACATGCTCGTCAGGAACCTCATTGCTCTGATGTTAGGGCCAAAACTTAGTTTCCATCAATAAGACGGTGTCATATCAATACGTTCTAGTACTAAATTGGCGAGCAAAATATTGTGTTAATTGATGTACTTTTCCTCTCATTGATTTTTTTAAAATATATATTTTTTGCTGAGACTTAATTTCCCTGGTCCTTAGGAGAAAAAATAATCCCACATGTGAAAAAGAGAAAAGACGTCAACAAAGCAAACTTTCTTTTTATTTTTATATTTAATTTCTACTTAGGATAGGAATAAAATTTGGTTAAGGGTTCTAGCCTCCCTTTATTTGTCTTATTGAGCTAAAACTGGTCAGGCTAAAAAGTTGAACTCAACTTTGCCATTCTCATCACTAGATGAGTTAGAAGAAATTCAGGTCCAGTGTTTGAAACTTCCACGCCACAAGTTAGAAACTGATCTATTTTTTCATAACTAATCACGTTCAAATGCTACTTTAATTATGAAAGTAATCAACTTTTTCACGGGTCAATCTATTCAGAGTTTTACTCTGATTTTAATTGAGATCCCCGTAAGTGAGCGGTAAATTAGTTTATCAAAACTAGTCGAGATGCACGAAAGTTGGACCAGACACTTGAGTTATCAAATAAAAACCCAATAAAAAAAAAAGGCGACGAGGAATTAAATATGAAGACTATGGATTATGAAGTAATGGGAAGCTAGGGAAAAGGGAATTCCCCTTTTCTAGAAGTAGAGTTAATTGGGTTTGAATTATTCTCGCTTTAACTTTAGAATGCATTTCTAATTAATTTCGTGCAATCCTCGTATCTTGTCTTGCTTTCACACTTTAAAATCAACAATGATCTTTCGATTGTTGTTTTTCTCCCGAAATATGTAATTCTAAGTATCATACTTACAAGGATGTCCAAAATTTATTTTAATTTAGTCGATGTGTACATGTAACTAATGCTGAATCGCACGTATATCAGGCAAATCTATTTATCTTCTTATCCGCAAAAAGGGTGAGAGCAGACGACTAACGTAGCAATTCCCCGAGTATGATCGTAGGGGCTCCCAATCCGCTACTGTCCCTGAGGACATACCGTCACTAAAGCACCACCTAAAAACTATATGACAATAGTCTATTTTCCCCATTGGCGAGACTCAATCATTTCTGAGGGAGAACTATCCTGCCATCTAGACTACCACCGTCGGTGATTGTATATCAGGTAAATATTTGCTATATGATTTTTTGTGGGTGCAATTTGATTGGGTCTAATGGCAACGACTTTGAGTGGAAAATGGTCAAATGGGGGATTTTTGGGTGGGCAACAAACGTGTGGGGTATTTTTTTGTGATGTGACCTAAACTTCATGTTTTGAAGGGCACTGAGATGCCAAGTGTTTAAGGGCTCTTTAGAGGCCATAACGCGGGGCGCACAGAAAGCACCAATAACCTCTCACCCCACCCAGCCTTATTTTCCCTTCATTTTATTTTTTCCCATTTTAATTACTCCATCAATTAGGCCAATAACAAGACTTTCTTTCATCCCTATCTGGCATTTCACATTAATAACCCCACTGCCCTATTATTATATCTACTTATGTACGTAGTAAATTATGTCATGGAGACCAATATTATATCGGTAAATAAAATAAATAAAAAAACACACTTGGAATGAGAGAGAAAACTGTGGTCGTGTCAATTTTTTGAGTCCCCTCTTTTTTCTTGTATCCAACACGTGGGCTTCCTTGAGTTGCAGCTCCGCACAAACACAACCAACCAAAACCACCCCCCCCATATCCCCTTCATTCCTCTCTCTCTCTCTATATATACCCCCCTCTCTCTCTATCTCTCTCCCCAAAATCACAAAATACTCTCTCTCTCTTTCCCCCCACTTCTTTCACGTTTCAAACCAAAACAAAGTACACAAAACAAACTTTAGTGCCATTACTGACTGAAAAATTTGTAGCTAGCCATGGCTTCTGCAACCACTTCAAGTACATGGGTTATGCCCAAAGTCTCTACGAGGGAATTGGGCTCTTGCTCTACCTCATCAATCTCTTTAACCAGGTCCAGTAGAAAGAAACAAGCTCCCCACAGCATTACTTGCGCTCTCCAAACAGCCCCTTCCATTCTCCAACTCCCCAAACAGTCACAAACGTACCAAAAGCCCATTTCCGCTGTCGCCAATCCCACAATCGCTACTTCCACGGCCTACCCGAAACAGAACTCCGGCGACGCCCAAGAATGGAATTTCTTCCAGAGAGCGGCGGCAATGGCTCTGGACACGGTGGAGAGCGCGTTGGTGTCGCGCGAGCGGGAGCATCCCCTGCCGAAGACGGCCGACCCGAGGGTCCAAATCGCCGGGAACTACGCTCCGGTGCCGGAAACCGCCGTCCGGCATAACCTTCCGGTGACCGGGAAAATACCCAGTTGCATTCAAGGTGTCTACGTCCGAAACGGGGCCAACCCATTGCACGAGCCGGTCTCTGGCCACCACTTGTTCGACGGCGACGGGATGGTTCACGCCGTTAAATTCGGCAACGGCGGTGTCAGTTACTCCTGCCGGTTCACCGAAACGGAGCGGTTGGTCCAGGAGCGGGGATTGGGCCGGCCGGTTTTTCCGAAAGCGATCGGGGAGCTGCACGGGCACTCCGGAATCGCTAGGTTGATGTTGTTTTATGCTCGCGGGTTGTGTGGGATTGTTGATCATAGCCACGGAATCGGCGTGGCGAATGCCGGTCTGGTTTATTTTAACGGCCGGTTACTTGCCATGTCGGAAGATGATTTGCCGTACCACGTGAAAGTCACTCCCTCCGGCGACTTAAAGACTATGGGCCGGTACGAACATAGCCATTCCCAACTTTTCTTAACGTTTGCTTAGTGTCACGGCAAAAATAGAAAGAAAGAAACGAGACTATTTTAGTGCTCGTGGAAGAATGCTTCACTCTATCGCGATAATGTATGAGTTCTCGAACTTAGAAGTCGAGCCCACACACTTTGTCACGCTTGTTTGTCGTCTTTTTTACTTGAGTTAAAAATCATAAATATAACCCAAGCAATCTAATTTTTTAAGTCAACTACTTTCTCAAAAAGTCCCACAAATAAAATAAAAAGTATTTGACCAATTTAACTCTAAAAGCTTAGTTCTTTTATTAAAATGTTAAAAAAGAACTTTTTTGACATCTCGAATTATAATGGGTATAAATTGACCGTTGAGGTTTTCGAAAGATTCTTTCACACGTCATCTATTTAATGAGCGTTTTTACAACGTACATAATGTGCATCCAAAAAATTAGTTGTGTAGCCCGATCAAATTAAACCATTGATTTCATTCCATGTTTTTATTTTGGACTATGTATCTCAAGTTTAGTTATGATGTAAACTAAATGAAATTTTGCTCTGTTCCCCTTTTCAGGTACAATTTCAGCAACCAACTCAAATCCACCATGATTGCTCACCCGAAACTCGATCCAGTTTCGGGTGAGCTCTTCGCTCTAAGCTACGACGTTATCCAAAAACCCTACCTCAAATACTTCCGATTTTCACCCTCCGGCGTCAAATCACCTGATGTTGATATTCCTCTTTCAGAACCCACAATGATGCACGATTTTGCAATCACCGAGAACTTTGTCGTAATCCCCGACCAGCAGGTTGTTTTCAAGCTACCGGAGATGATCCGTGGCGGCTCTCCGGTAGTTTACGACAAGAACAAGGTTGCAAGGTTCGGAATTCTAAACAAATACGCCACTGACGCTGATAAAATCATGTGGGCTGAAGCACCAGATTGCTTCTGCTTCCACTTGTGGAACGCGTGGGAGGAACCCGAGAACGACGAGATCGTCGTGATTGGGTCGTGCATGACTCCACCCGACTCCATTTTCAACGAATGCGACGAGGGATTAGAGAGCGTCTTATCGGAAATAAGGCTCAATGTGAAAACTGGCAAATCCAAGCGCAGAGCGATAATTAAGAGCGACGAACAAGTCAACTTGGAAGCAGGGATGGTCAACAAAAACAAACTCGGGCGAAAAACTCGGTTTGCTTATCTAGCCATAGCCGAGCCGTGGCCGAAAGTGTCTGGTTTCGCCAAGGTCGATTTGTCGACCGGTGAAGTCAAGAAGTACATTTACGGAGACGAAAAGTACGGCGGCGAGCCCTTGTTTCTACCCAATCCAGAAGGAGAAGAGGACGACGGGTACATCTTGACCTTTGTGCACGACGAGAAGCGCTGCAAATCGGAGCTACAGATTGTGAACGCGGCGAACTTGCAACCGGAGGCCTCAGTCAAGCTGCCATCGCGAGTCCCTTACGGGTTTCACGGCACGTTCATAGGCGCAAAGGAGTTGGCCAATCAGGCGTAGTAGTTTTTCGCAATTTTACGGCGGAGGGTTACCAGAGGGACGACGGACGTAGGCTACAAGTCCCCGGAATCCTCTTGCTGTTTACAGAAGAAGCAACCCTGTTTTGATGGGTTTTGTAATTTTTCAATTTTGTTTTAGGGTTATTCTGTGAGACCAGCTTGTAGCTTATGGGGTGAGGGTAGAAAATGGAGCTCAGCTGGTCTCTCTCTCTCTCTCTCTGCTATTCGTTTTTGTTACACGTGAGGAGATATGTATAGCTCTAACTAGAAGAATAAGGCAACGATGTCAATGTATTGTTCTGATCTCTCTGTATTACTCTGTTTTATGTAAATAAGAGGCATATATAACTTTTTTCCACTATCATCTTCTTCTTCTTCTTCTTTTTTAATAGTTCAAGTGTTTGGAAAAATTTGTGCGCTCTTTCAAGGGACCATGCGTGGCCAAAATGTCATGTGGGCGCCCTTTAAGAATTTATGGCACTCAAATATATCGAACTTGAGAATTATGGGGGCCAGAATAAACTTGTTCGGATGAAAATTTTCATCGTCTTCTTTAATGCCACAATCTTTTACGTTTTGTGTGGTGTTTTTTTTTTACCGTTTGTTTGTTTCTCCCGCGTTGAAAATGAATATAAATTTCGATTATGATAGAGAAGGTAAGATCCAAGCTAGCTAGCCTGCTAGGTAATTCGATACTTCGTTACAGTTATCTCCGGTTTCATATATTTAACTAGTTAACACAAAGTTGGAACTCGAGTAATTTGATTCGTTTTAACTACCGCCAATGAGTTCTGGACACAAACTCAAAGGTAGGTTTGGAAATACCAGACAAACGGTCCGTCCATTTCAAGTAGGTTAAACAAATCTTAAGGAAAAAGAAAGAAATGAGATGAAACCGATGGGATTAAAAATTTTGCAATGACAAGAAATTGACAATAGGAAAACAGAGATCCTTATTCATCGCCCCATCAACGTCACAAAAAAGGTTGCCAATCAAGCACCCAATGTGTCCCTCCATTCTCCAACTTTAATGAAAAATGTGGGAAATAATTCATGTTTCGTGGAGACCAGTGATTGGAAGCTTTTAGAAATTTTTGGGTTCCTCGAATCAACCAAATGCAGGTGTGAATTTGAAACATCGTTGTACGATAGATTTTAGGGGCTCAACAGACTCGATTACACACTATTCGAACAAAAAATTGATGAATGGACTCCGCTACCGTATCTGTCTCTAAAATAGAGTGTACGATACACAATTTTGTATTTTGAGATACACAAATTTGTAAATCACCAAAAAGCTTATATATTGAACTATAAAAATTTATAAACCATTCCATAAAGATTCATAAATAACACAAAAATTCTTAACTAACACCACAAAAGCTCATAAGTTTTGCGTAGTCATATTTTAAACTCACCTACTTTTTGAACCACAAAACCCATGTATTGGATCCCAAAAATTCGTAAAAGGAACCACAAAAGTTCATGTGAATTTGACCACAAAATCTCATTATAAAAGCCACAAAAATTCATAAAACGAGCCACAAAAGTTCGTAAAATAAACTACCACAAACTTTATATTTCAGGACATTCATAAAATAAATAAATAAATTATTTTTCGTAAAAAAGAGTGGTGTACAGGAGATTTTCCTTTAAAAAAAAATTGGTTGGATTTAAAGGTCCTAGTAATTTCCAAGATTTTCAAGCAAAAGGGTGATTTGACTCATTAACTGTCACACCAAGAAATGGTGACGATACTTTAGTGAATTTCTTTTCTGCTAATTAAAAATCCGTTTATGTCCTAATCCTAGTCAATTAACCTGATCCACGTCGATGTAGGTGTCCAATTTTAATTATGTGATCAGTATGTGAACCTACGACTAACCAGTAAGGATGGAATTTCTTCGCACCGACTTTATAATGTAAACCAAGAGTAATTATGCGAGGATGGAACACGCGTACTTTTCTGTCTGTCGACGACGATTAAATATATTTATATTGTTTCAAGTTGCGGGGGAGTTCGATTAAATTTGACTCTTATATTTTCAGTGGAAAAAGAATAATGATGGTCAATTAAACTAATTTTAGTTAATTTTACGGAGTTATCTTCGTTTGATTATACTTTTAGTGAATTGATCATACGGCGAAAGAAATTAGTACCAAATGAAATGCGGGGTTTAACAAAAGACATTGAGGTTTAAAGTGAAATAAAAGAAAATTTTGAAGTAAAAATATAAACACACACACACAAAGGTCTCTCTCTCAAGAATTGGTCTACCATTAGGAGTAGGGGTGTAAATGAGCCAAGTCGAACCGAATATTGACATATTCGAGCTTAGCTCGATCAGAATTCGCATGGCTCGAGCTCGGCTCGAGTTCGAATTGAGCCGGAAAATCTCGGCTCGCCAAACATGTATAAAACTCAAACTCAGCTCGAACTCGAGCTCGAATTTGTTAACAGTGCCGCCTTAATATTGAAAAATTGGCTAAACAAGCCAAGTTGAAGCAAATATTGGTATATTCGAGTCAAGCCGAACCTATATATTTCGAGCCAAGACGAACCTATTCGAGCTAAGCTCTGCTAGGTTCGAGCTCGGCTCGTTTATCAAACGAGCCACAAAATCGAGCTCGCTCATTTATCTTTCAAACCGAGGCGAACCAAGCCCTTACAGAACCGAACCGAACCGAACTCGCGAGCTGTTCAGTTCATTTACAGCTTTAATTAGGAGGGAGTGAGTTACAATCTTGGGTTTGCTATTTGAATAAGCTTTCTTGTAGAAATTTAGAATTGTGCAAATAATTCCTCAAAAGTTTACGTATCCAAAACTATATGGAGTCCCCATACAATCCGCACAGTGTTGTGACTAGACTGCCCCCTAAATTTCTCACCCACTTTTTGGCGCCATTTTTTTGTTGTTAATCTTTTTTTAATTTTTACTAGATTTGAGTATAACTTTTACGTCGTATACTTCGTCCAAAAAAAGAAATATGACTCATATAAATATATATATGTATATATATCAAAGTAGAAAAAATATCAAGCTGAACAATCGATGTGGTGTTAAAATTATAACCAAGTATAATAAAAATCAAGAGAGAACGACAAATAAGACGATGCCAATTATAGACTACAAAAATTAGCTCAAAGGAGGCCTAATTAAGGATCAAATCTTGTTGCTTCCTTTTTTTTTTTTTTTTTCTCTATTTGGGACTATTTAGGTTGTTGTCTATTTGAGCTAATTTTATTTTATAGTATAGTAGCTACCGACTCTCACAGGATTAATTAATGTAATGACGCGTTATTTAGTTCTCCAATCGCTTGATTTAATTTAAAAACAAATCTGTGGCTGCCCAGCCTGCCCTGTCCTGCCCTGCCCATTATCAGATTATCTTAAAAGTTTTTGGGCGCCGCTATTCGTAATCCTTTATTTTCTCTCATAACCCGTTAAAAATTTTCAATTATACTCGACAGTTAGTTACCGAAATTGAGATATATTTTCAGCATTCAATTACCGAAATATAATATTTTTTTCAACAACTATTTACCGAAAATGTATGTTCGGCAGTTGTTTACCGAAAGTTGAACATATTTTCGACATGTAGTTATCGAAATATAATCTTGTTTTCAACAACTATTTATCGAAATGTTATTTATGATTTTCAACAATCATTTACCGAAATGTAATGGGTTATGGGAGAAAATAAAGGACTGCGAATAGCAGCGCCCAAGTTTTTTTCTTTTTTTTCCCCTACTACTAGGAGTACTTCATTTGTTAAGAATTGATTTTTTCTTACTAAGAGTAGCATATCTAATATCTTTCCAAAACCACTGAATCCATTCTTTTCAAGTTATATGTGTTACGATGAAGCACCTAATGATATTTGATCAAGTTAACTTTAAGTACACTTGTAGTACTCGATGAACTCTACGCAGTGGACATCTCCGATCTTCCGACTGATGCCATCGGCCGAGCAGCACCCGCCCCGAGTTTGTGGTACACTATAAAAGAGCGAAAAGTCTGACCAAACCCCACCGAAATCGTACCGACGGCCCCGCCGGACTGTCTCTGGCCACCGGACAGCCGATCCGAGTCGTCCAAAAATTATAAAAAAAAAACCAAGGGGCCCAGTAGGGAATCAACGGCATTCGATGTGTGTAGGGTGGTTGGATTAAACACCTTATTTTTCTTGTATATATGTACATATACATATATACAGAGAATAGGGTGCTTGATCCAACCATCCTACACATACAGATAGGATGCCGTTGATTCTCACGGAGACCCCCAATGATTTTTTTGTTTTAAAATTTCTAAACGGCTCGAATCGGCCGATCCGAGCCGTTCGGTAGCCAAAGACAGTCCCACGCGGCCATAGGTACAATTTCGGTTGGCTAATGGTCAGTACCATTAGCAGGACTCAAAAAAGAGTGGTGTGTACAGGAGATTTTTCTTTAAAAAGAAATTGGTTGGATTTAACGGTCCTAGTAATTTTCAAGATTTTCACCCAAAAGGGTGATTTGACTCATTAACTGTCACACCGAGAAATGGTGACGATACTTTAGTGAATTTCTTTTCTGCTAATTAAAAATCCGTTTATGTCCTAATCCTAGTCAATTAACCCGATCCTCGTCGATCTAGCTGTCCAATTTAATTATGTGATTAATATGTGAACCTACGACTAACCAATATATAAGGATCGAATTTCATCACACCGAATTTATATATTGTTAAACAAGAGTAATTATGCGAGGATGAAACACGGTTACTTTTCTGCCTGCCGACGACGATTAAATTTATTTTTATCATTTCAAGTTGCAAGGGAGTTCGATTAAATTTGACTCTTATATTTTCAGTGGAGAAGGAACAATGATGGTCAATTATGTTAAGAATTGATTTTTTCTTACTAAAAGTAGCATATCTAATATCTTTCCAAATTGGGATCTCCACTGAATCCCAACCAAGTGCTTGCTAGGAGGTTACCGATCTCTTTTTTCTTTTTTTACAATAAATATATTGGAGGTACGTTTGTACTTAAATGGGATGAGACTAATCCACCTAGGTCGGTCGCAGAGAACCAACACCCACAAAAAATAGTGAGAACCAACTAGGAGGGGAGACTACTGGACGCGCATCCTCATAGACTTTCACCTCCTAACTTATTTTTCTACCCCCGAGAATCAAACTCACACCTTTGAGTAGGAACAATCTCCCTGGCTAGTGGAAACAACCTCTGTCGGTATAAATAATCCAAAGGTGTTGGCCAAGTGGTCTTAACCTGAGATTTAGGTGTTTACTCCATCCTAAGGTCTCAGGTTCGATTCTCCTTGCCAACAACTTTTGGGGTCATCTCACCCCACGCGTAAGTGTGTGAAACGGCTTTAGAAGGAACTGTAGAAATTAATTTGGAGTGCGCAAAAGTTGGCACAACACACTTTGCATTTTTTAAAAAAAAAACCTCTGTCGGTACCATTCTATTAGCTAGTAGTAATACCAATTGTAGTTGGTATCTCTCATTCAAAATGCAGGGGGAGCCTACATATATGGCTGCCACATGCAAAGACTTCCTATTAATCCATCTGTTTCTATATAATACTAGTCCATTACGAAAAGACATATAATTCTTGAGAAAAAAATAAAATACTTTCATGCATAATTTTTTAATTTCTTAATACCAAATTAAAGAATTATGTGTGCCATGACTTCCTATGGAGTACTATTTTTTTTTTCCTTATAAAGTAATGTTACGAACACAATTGTGTTTAGAATTGCTCGATCCATGTGGGCTCATATACATTCAACGGATCCGGACAGAGTTTTGAAGTTGTGTTTCTGAACTTTTTGTTTCTCAAGTTGTTTTGAAGTAGCTACTCATTCAATTTTTTTTTTCTTTTTTCTTTTTACTTCGGAATGTTATTCATATTCGATATAGACAGCGGACTAATAAATTAATTGGGAATTGGTAATAAACAAAGGCTAAGTTGGAATTCCATTTGAGTCGATAATCATAACGGAAATGTCCTATGGAGAGACTGAATCGCAACTATCCCGAGAGAAGGCAAAGTTTTCCTCCATTTTGGACACAAAGAATCATATAAAATAACGCAAAAACAAACGACTAGTCTTTTTAATTTTGGTGAATGCGACATCACTAATTACATTAATGGGAGGAATTAATGCTAAATAATTCCAACTCTGGATCAAGAAGTAACAATCAATCCTTTTTTGGTTTTTTATGATTATATGAAGGTTAAATTATAGTACTCCTAGCTACATTAAGCTTTAGGGTACATTCTTTTAGCCTAAAAAACAAATCTTAAACGGCCAACTTCGTGCCGCGGGCATTTAATAATCCTTAAACTTTTTGGATGGGAGGTACTGTCGTTCAACACTTCGGGACTATATTTATTCTTATCTTTAAGTAAAGCTACTGTCACGTGATATCACACGAGACAGAGAAACGAATGACCCATTAGGAGTTGGAAGGAGTAGAAGTTTTGGATGCGCGTATTTAATGATCCTTAACTCATTGAATGGGTCGTAACGCCATCCATCGGTCGTTATCTTTAAGTCAAGTTATTGTCACGTGATATCACATGAGAAGAGGAACAAATGACTCACTAAGAGTTGCAACTAGAAGTTTTGGATGCGCATATTTAGTAATCGAAAGCTGCTACCCACAGACAAAACCGCACAGATTGTGTACATATTTTTTTATGGGGCCCGGCCACCACGGGTCTCACACAAACAAATTCGAGCCGTTCATTAAATGTAAAAAACTTTTTCAAGTATTCCCGTGGAAAATTAGCTCAATCTGATACTTATAAGTTTTCAATCCAATCATCTAACTTTTCATTGAGATTTCAGGATAATGAAAAGTTAAATGATTGGATCGAGCATCTATAAGTATCGGATTAAGTTGATTTTTCATGGAGACCCTTGAAAAAGTATTTTACATTTAATGAACGGTTCAAATCGTTTGTGTGGGACCTGTGGTGGGCCTCACAAAAAAATCTGTGCATAATCTGTGTATGAAATGTCTATGTGTACAGACTTTCTGTTAATAATCCTTAACATATTGAATGGGTCGTACCGCCATTCTACACTTCGCGACTATCTATACATTTGTCGTTAATTTTAAGTCAAGCTACTATTACATGAATAGCACACGAGACAAAGAAACGAATGACTCACTAAGAGTTGAAAGTAGAAGTTTTGGATGCGTGTATTTAATAATCCTTAACGTTTTGAATGGGACGTACAGCCATTCTACACTTCGGGACTATATCTATACATTTGTCATTAACTTTAAGTCAAGCTACTGTCACGTGAATAGCACAAATGACTCACTAAGAGTTAGAACTAGAAGTTTTGGACGCTTGTATTTAATAATCCTGAACGTATTGAATGGGACGTACCGCCATTCTACACTCCAGGACTATATCTATACATTTGTCATTAACTTTAAGTCAAGCTGCTGTCACACGTGAATAGCACAAATGACTCACTAAGAGTTAGAACTAGAAGTTTTGGACACTCATATTTAATTAATAATCCTTAACGTATTGAATGAGGCGTACCGGCGCCGTTCTACCGGCGCCGTTCTACACTTCGGGACCATATTTATTCATTTGTCGTTAACTTCAAGTCAAGCTACTGTCAAGTGATATCACGTGAGACACAGTAACGAATGACTCGCTGAGAGTTGGAACAAGAAGTTTTTGGGTACTATAGCTGGATCGAAGATCGTTACATATCCATTACAGAAGCAGAAGGATCTTACTGAAAAAAATCTGTTTTTCCCCCCCAGTAGTACATATCCATTTTGATTTCATGGGTTGCCATTCTTCCTTTTGACATTGAATTTGGCCAACTTCTTCTTTTTTTACCAAGAAAGAAAGAGAAGCTTAGAAGCAATTGCAAAAAGAAGCCCCCACGCAAGCACTGAAATAATATCCTCCAAATAGAGACAGTAAACATATGACCGCTAAAATGTTCCAATTCCTGCAACAAGAAGCCCCCACACAGAGAGCCATTTTCTAACCCAATTCCTAGAATGAACTTCATGTGGAACCCACGTGAAATATTCGAATCATGTGCGGGAAATCAGAGCTAAAAATTGCTAGAAGAATTCTCCAGAAGTACTCCGTGCAAGAAAATGGCAGAAACAGCTGAGGAAAATGAATCAAGACTTGAAATTTTGAAAAACAAAAAAAAACAAAATCGTATTTTTCGATCAGAAAATTTTTACAGAATCCCCCACGAGAATGATGAAATGCTGACATTTTTGTTATTCAAGTATCAGTTTTAATTTCTATGAGTTCTTTGGTTAAAGCGATCGGCCCGAAATTGATAAATTTAGAAATGGCAATTTATTTTTTCTTTATACGATTGGTCGATAAGGGCACCTATTCGACCAGAAGGAGGCAATTTATTTTTTCTGATAGAAGTGAATACGTAGTAATATGCAATCTGAGTACCGGCCCGAATCCAGAACTGGTTCTAATAGTATATACCCTTACAACTAGTAGATGTATTTGTAAGTACACCTATCAATTGCCATCACTATTTATAATTATCAGAAGGTTCCTTTTTTTTTTTTTTTTTTTTTTTTTCTGTTTGTTCAACATTACACGTTTTTAAGAAAAAATCAACACTACTCCTTCAATATTATAGATAGCCTTCCAGAACCAAAAATATGATGGATTATCATCTAGTACTACTCAACAATGATAGGCACCATTCAATTTAGTTGGTCACCGACCAAACACGAATATTTTGTAATTTTGAATTTTTACCATCTTCAATAGTACCCATGAATGGCTACATGTCACTATAGTTGTCTTCTTGGTAGGGATTCGGACGAATTTGACACGTTAACGTAGTACTAACCACATCCAACATCCAAACTTTTTTTTTTTTTTTGGTAATGCACGGTGTCCCAGGTCAGCTTGCGTGCACCCTTAAGACTAATCTCTCCCACCCACCGCCTCACCATAGCTCTTTCTATGTTTACACACGAGATGAGATGACCCCAAAAGTTGCCGGTAAGAAAAATCGAATTTAAAATCTTAGGAGGGAGCAAATTCTTAATAAGTCTCGTGCGATTTCTCCCTCGGATTCAGGGAGAACCATCACTCTAGACTCAAAGATGGAGTACACTTGTGAACCACGAAAGTCTCACCCCAAGTCCCAATTCATTCCCACAAAATGAACCGCATGTGCAGCCCACGTGAAGCATTTGTACTATGTGCCGGAAATCAGGACCTCCATTGCCATAGGATTCCAAGAAAATTGGCATAACAGCTGAGGAAAATGAAACAGCCATATAATTTAAATTGTGGGTCATCACCATCACTCTAACCTCCACTTGTGGCTCTGTGGTTGGCAGGTGCCTGTTGATCCCATCTAAAATAATAGCCACGCGTCCTCATCCTCCATACCTGTGTACACTCACTAGTTAATAAAATACAGAGAGAGAGAGAGAGAGAGAGAGAGAGAGAGAGAGAGAGAGAGAGGATTACTTGGCTTCAAAAATTCATGGAGCATGACGAATCAAATGATGTAATTTGCGTTGTTGACTTGCACAGAGGACCAATGAAACAACCAAAAACCAAACTCACTTGTAAAAAATTCAACCAAATCCACATAGGTCTACATCCCGCCTACCCTTTTGCAGCCCAAGAATCAGCAAACAACGAAGAAAATACAAACGCGCAGCACACACTTTCTCCAAGTGGAAAATAGTTCCAAATTAGGTAAAAAGAGAGTCGATTTTCCACCATAACAAACTCTCCTCATATTCTGTGCAATCTCTTATTTTTCTATTTTCATGTGGTTGTGTGATATGCCTGCATTTTATAGGCATAAGCCTTGACTAAACCCACACAAGCAGAGGTCAATATGCAAGTAGATTTTGCACCCATTTCAAATGTTCAGTGTCATCCTATTAGAAGTGTCCAGATTTAGGAATTTCAGTGACGTGGGAGCCTTCATCAATCTTAACTGTACTCCCATATTGCTGGGATTTGGTCGGCAGAAAAGATAGTTGAAGAATCAGGCACAAACAAGAATCACCACCACACATATCAGACATTGAATAATGCTCGATCCGCGTAAATAACCTAAGTCTCTACAAGGCCTAGAAAGTCCCCAGGATTTCAGCTAGAGCAACCCACAATCAAAATCCAAGAAAAATCCAACATGTAAATATTCGGCGAACTAGCTAGAAGCATGGCAGACTTGTTTATGCTAGATGCGCAGTATTTTCTAAGTTCTTTTTCTCACATCGTTTCCCAACACATATATTTTAAGCAAAGTTCAAGGGTATTCCCGAGATTGTGGCAGTAAATTACAATTGGATGCATTAAACAAGTTCAGAAGGAAAATACTTGGCCTTCCACAATCCAGCAGCTTAAGATCGCTCCTTGGGCAAAGATTTGCTGACACCCACCAAGTTGGCTAGATACTATCACCACGTTTTCTAGACAGAGCATATTTTATTTCCATTAGTAGCCAGAGATGGTGTCCAAAGTACACTTGACCCGGGAGTCGTGCCGCCGTGTCAACTTCCGCAAAAATGCAAGACACGACGCGTGATTTAATCATCTCACAAGGGGTTCAGAACATCGTGAAAAATATGCAACACTACACGTATTAAATTTATCTGCCACATTTTAATACTCAATCATGTAAAATTGGCATTCTAAAGAATGCAAAACAATTGTGGCACATTGCAGTAACCATGATTAATTCATCTCATAAGAGGTTCGGAACATTGTTACTGCAAAGAGAGGTTCGGAGTGGTTAAGAAAAGTGATGGTAAAGTATCCGATATCATGAGTTATTTTCTGAGTTAAGACACGTTGAAGCAGTATGGAACACCATTTCAGGAATGTCTGAAGAGTGTCGGTGTCTAACATGACACGTCCCCTTCAATAGAAGCAAGTGTCTATGCTTCTTGGATGGTGGCTATAAAGTGTAATGACTACAACCTCTTTAGTACCTTGTCAATACTACTGAGGGACTTGGCAATCTATGATGGACCAGAGCTGGAAGGGAACAGAAATAACTTTGATCAGATGCAAGGGTTCGATGGGTTGAAGAACCAATTCTTCGACAATGATACCAGATGTTGACGCCTGCCTCTCTTATACCCAAAATCTAAGATCTACAAAGGTCCACAAGATAACTTCAGCTTTCTATAAATAAACTCTAATCCTAGCAACGTCGAAAGAAAAAGGAAATACAACTTTGAACCAAATGGCAAAGGTCGATTACGCTGAAACTATAGAACTTTATCCAGTGGCTAGGAAAGAGAAACAGCGGAAAAACAACAATTAGAAGAATCCGAATGTGTGAAGAAGAACAAAAGTAATCCCCATGAACTGAATGAAAAACTAGGGACCTTTTGGGTTCCTTCCAGAGGATTACCTATGTGTTATCTTCCTATTAATCCATCATATCCACGTCAACGACATGATCCACCGTGCCATTTAAAATGACATCATCCAATGCCTCCCCTACACGACTGCCAAATGCAGAATCCTAAAATGATTTGAAAAAACGAAAAGTTCATCTCCTACATCATCAGCCTAAGCTAAAATATTGACATAAATTTAAGGTAGTAGTAAACAAAGAATTCTTGCAGATTCACAAGAGTCCATAATGCATATTAATATGATCAATCATAAGATGAGGAACGTGGCATCTCAAACACCAGATACTTGTCATGTACAATAACAGGAGAGAGAGAGAGAGAGAGAGAGAGAGAGAGAGAGAGAGAGAGTTATTAAGAAAAAAATAACGGAAAGCAGTGTCACACTAAGGATAGCATGCCAAAAGAAGCTTGGCAACCCAATCGCGCCAGATGTCGCATCTAAACAATAGTCAGTGGCCAATCCACAAGATTAGAAAGTCGAGCATGTGTGACTTAAAGGCCAATCCACAAGATTAGAAAACTAACAATTAGTCAAAAAGTTCCCTACCTAGTCGAGAGAGAAAGAGGAATGCTCATCTACATATATGATCCTCATCGAGCATTTTATCAGTTCACGTGTCTGGGTGCACGGGGGTTTATTTAACTCCATGAAAATGAAACTGGAGCTCTTCCAGCCTCTTATCCAGTTAATTTCCTGAAATAACAGAGCACCAATATTTTCACGTATAAAACTTACTAATGATATTCAGAAACAAGAGCCGCTATATAGCAAAAATATTTTAACTTGTGCCTTAAGAACTCAACTCAACTGAGGTGAAAAAAGAAAGGCTTTATGCATCGTTTCCAAAACAAGGCGTGCTCAGCCACATCGACTCTATAATGCACCACAAGTACACAATATCCTACTATAACCTTTGGACTGCCAAAATAGTTATTCCACACATTAAGGATCATGCTCACTCGTGAAATTTGCATAAGAAGAATGGAGTAACAATCACCACCACCTCGATCCCAATTGTAATGACAATATCATATAATACATCTTACCGGCCAATCTGTGTAAGAAGTTACATTGCACATGGTAAAAGTCCCCTCTGAATGGTTTAAACATCATAGCGCACTCTGCATCTTCAATGCATGCAAAATATAAACCATAAAACCGAACAAGAATGACAATTCCTTATAAGATGATTCTTTATATAAGACGATTCATTTAATAGGAAATACACAGCATCTGAACATTTCAGTGCCATAATGTAGTACCCAATAGACCGCACAAAATGAAACATCTCACCACAATATACCAACAGCCTTGAAACGAATTCATTAGTGATCCCTATCTGAATCAAATCCTCCAAATAATGTTACTGAAGAAATTCTGAAGAAAAACCAAGACATGACACTTTAGAAATGAGGCGGAGTTCATGTTCCGAACTGAATTTATCAACTTCCTTAGCCAGGACGGTTTACCAAAGCATAGGATAGCAAACCTATACATCACACAAGTAAAAATTAAAAAACAATAAGCATACGAGATGTGAGATGATACCAAACAAGACTTGAGATGAAAATTAACTTGAGGTAGCACCATTCTGCAGTCCCCTGTTCTGTCAAATTTGTGCTAAATATCACTTACAATCCATCTATCGTCAATTCGAATCGTTATGAAGATGAGGCAGAGGCAAGGATCAAGATAAACTACATGAAAGAAAATTGTCAAACTCTCCTCTTAAACAGAAGGTCTGACTAAAAGCTCTGCATGTTGCATTATGAACATCCAAATAAATTGTACGAGAAAACAATAACTTCTGACTACGAATTATGCATGTTAAAAGTACATCAAACAAAATGACCACAGATAAGAAGAAAAATAAATTCCCACAAAAAGAAAAAACTTCACTCCCTGACATTTTTCATTTGGAAATGAATTGCGGCAAATTCTTCTTTACCATTCAATATTATATTTTATTTATCCATGTACTTATTTGGTAACAAGATATCGTAGTTTATCTGAAGGAAACTTGGCTTCTTGGCATAGATTCCCAACTATTCCTTCTACCCAAGAGGTGGGGGAATTCCAGAATATATGCTTGCTAGCTGCATTCAAATGTAGTGGCGCGGACACAAATACAATTGACGAAAGTGCTAAAAATAAGATCAACATGGTGATGCAATTTTTGACTTTTTATTGGCAAATAAACTGCACACGGAAATAAAAAATTAGTAACAAAGTAGCATCTTCTTCTTTTTTAAATGAACAGACTACAAAGTAGCACCTGAACAAGACACTATGTTGAATTTTGACCACTGTGAGAGGCTGTATGAATGCTTGCAAACAAATTAAGGAAATCAAATAGAATAAAGTCACAGCAATGCCAGATGGAGGAAACTAAATTCTCTCTAACACATGGTAACAAATACACCATCGATCCCGACACTATTCTGATTAGTGCACCACATGGACTCAGCCCTGAAGGCCTAAAGCTGCTACAAGAAACAAATTGAAATACAGAATAATTGACCTGCTCCTCTCTATTTCAAAGTATATCCGCCTTTTGCGTCGGTGACAATACCGAGTTTCATAACATTTCATCTCTTTCTGTAAAAGAATAAAACATATGCCAACTAACTATTACTCAGGTCATGCAGTTGCTTCTGAATACATGGAAATGGCTGTATATGTGCCCCGCCTGATGTTAGCTGTGCCATCACGGTAAGAACTTTTGCAGGTGGGATAGCAGATTCTACCAACTTGCAGTCCAAGAAACAGACTTCAAATGCATTGCAGCTGAAACATAAATCAATTGAACCTCCCAGAGATAACCTGTAAATTTGAGGTGCAAAGACTTCTAATTAAGCAATTACACTACAGTAGTAAAGTAGCTTTAACCGAAACCACACTGAGCCACATCAAATTTTAACGGAAACCACACTGAGCCACATCAAATTTTAACGGAAACCACACCGAGCCACATCAAATATCAGGAGACTTCATGAAAATCATGAAGGATGTCTGTATGTGCGGCGTGCATGTGTTGGTGCAACTGTGGGGCTACTACAAGCCTAGATAGAGAAGAGCAAACTTGCCTCAGTTATTAGTGGCTTAGCATTCTCTTCCCATTCTGTCGCCCACCTGGCAGAAGACCCCATCTCCAATGCACCATTCCTCAATGACTTTAAAGCATTACAGTTATCGGGAAAACCCTTGAAAAGCATCTGCGTTGAATTGTCAATTGCTAAACTTCAACTTCCAAGCCATGAGCAGTTATCACCCAAAGGCACACAAACACCCACACCCAAAGAGGTAAAATTTAACCAAGGAAAATAAGAAGCATGTTCTCAGATGTTTAGACACTAAGGAAGTGGTAGAAGAGACTAGGAATTGTACAAGTTTACTTATAAAGAAATGGTCCTGTTAATTCAACGAAAAGCTTACCAAGAGTTCATCAGCTAGCTCTGACGAAGAGGAGAAAAGAAGGCCATTTTTTCCAACTTTTACGAGTTCCTCTATGCTTCAACATAGTCAATGAAAAGGTCGGTACATGAATTTCTCATATGCAACATGACAATATCACGTGGAAAGTATCAGGAAAAAAGATATAAGAAATTTTTTCTTTACCAAGAGTATGAAACCGCACAAACAGGCAATCCACATCCAAACATATCCACAACCTGATGAAAGAAAGTGTTACTGATAATATGCCAATTATAACAGCAAGTTTCTTAGTTCTTATATGTCTAGCATGAGAATTTACCTTCATTGGAAGATCCAAACCAGATGAGGAAGTATGCAGGCAAACACCTAGGTCTGCTGATCCTGCAATTATTGCATTGAGCCAGTTATGTCTGAAAGTTAAAAGTGAGCAGTCCTAGTCAAAACCCAAATGAGTAAGAAGATATCAACCTACCAAGAAGTAAAGGGTAATCCTCAGCTGATAGCCACATGGTACGAAAAGCTACACGTTTGAGGTGAAGTTTTCTTATTTTTTCTTCATATTTTTCCTTCTCAGGGCCCTTACCTTCATGCAAGTACCACAGATTCAAGTCAAGTAAAAACAATATAGTTGTTCTTAATCTGAAGTAAGTCAATGAATTTGATCATACACCTGACACAACAAATTCATTACCTGTAATGATAAATAACAACCTTGGGTACAAGAACTGCTTCCCATCATAAATTTCCTTCCAAAGAATCTCATCTCCAGTTGAGTCGTCTTCATTTAAGAATGCAGCAACACGTCTGTCATACATAACTGCTGCTTCCAAAAGAATTCCAAAGTCTTCATCTGGAGTCCTAAAAGATGCCCCATTACTCTAATCAATTACTTGTATTATGGATGAAAATTCCCACGACAATATACTACCAAAACCTCATTTTGTGCAAGCAGATCTTGATACAGAGGGAAAACTCAATTAGCAAGGTACATTGCAAAGAAAAATATAGCTGAAGGTTAAGCTATTTTCAATAACAAAACATCAAATTTTTCCTAACATGACAAGCATAAATAATAACTTTATAATTGCAACACAAATATATTAGAACCTTCATATGAATTCAGCAATCCCTCATCCAAAGTGTGAGATCACTAAAGAAAAAGTTTGAAACAGCCACACTTCACAATAATGGAGATGTTTGGTCTATAGCTAGTCTTATCATTCCCAATATCCTCAACTAAAGGGGCCCAATACGGCAAATGGAGGGAATGTTATATCTAATCAACGGACCTAAATTCATCCTTCTAACAAAAATAGACCTAAATGGAGCAGCTCTATGATAATTAAACAAGTTCTATAAAAGCTACAGATTCTTCATTTTTATAACTCCTTAATGGAAATGCTACTACAACAACAGCCAGCTCTACGTAACTCTCCCAGTAGAAATGTAGCAGGCTAATTAAAGGGGCAAGTAGCCAGCTTAGTGCACAATATAATTTATTGCCATATGAAGACAAATTGGCAAGGAACCATGACGTGCGTTGATATGGTGCAATTGTCTACTTTATCTATTATGTGTCCTTTCAAGCATACTTATTTGGATCTTGTTACCTTAGTGCCAGCCTTAGCGGTATTGCGAACAAGTGAACCCCAAAACCATAGTATACACATTTCATATCACTACAACCAAGAAAAAATTACTACCCCCATTAATGTCTTACAAAGTTAACACATTTAATCTGATCCCTAGAACTCAAGGAAAAAACAACTGAAAAAATAGGACGGCAGCCAAATTTTTAGTTCACTTCCAAACAAGGGTTTATCGAAAAGAGAACCTGATAGATCAATTGCACAAAGAATTACATGCAGAGACCAAACTGATATACCATAATTCTCCTAATGTGCATTCTGTCTTATTTGGGTCGTGGGGCACTTGTAGCTGAATAACAAAAGAGACACGGTCCCAAAACGGAGAAACAAAATAAGAGCAGCTCACCAGCTTGTACTACTAACAATGAGTGCTGGCCTGTTTTGCTTCAAGGAAATGTCATCACTGAACCAGGCTGTAAATAGGGTTTCATTTAGATCACGACTCGTCATTGGGACCATTCCTGCACAATGGGCATAATTATCTCGAATAAGTGTTGAACCTATCTCAGCCTCAACTGAAATTATAAGGTAAACTACATTACCATAACTGATGCAATCTCCAAGACCATAAGGCTGAATAAGATAGTCGTGTATCCTACAAAACAACTAGAAGCCCAGTTCATTTTTTCCAAGTTAATGTAATACCTTTTTTATAACCATGAGAAAGCTTCACCATGAAAAATTCGGTTTACCTGGTGCTTATCCTCAGGAGAAGTGGGTCGAAAAAACTCGGGAGGCTGATCATAAAGGACCGAGGCTCTGCAAATACCAGAAAAAATACTAAACCGTTAGAGGCTTAGAGCAATTATTTAAAAATGTGAACAAGCAGAATGCATGATAATGCAACCTTTGATCTGGTCATCTTACTTGATTCCCCAGTTTTGTGCCAATTCGTGTTGCATTGCTCTTGTCACACATAAGGAACCGTTTGACATCTTCCCGTAATGCTTCTCAAACCTAAATATACACCAAAAACTTACATGCCAGATATGAAGACAAAGAAAGGCATTCAAAATCCAAGACAGGTATATAAGGCAACTCAAGCATACCAGCGGTATAGTGTCACAAAAAGACTACTTCTTCCGAGAGATAAAGCAAGCAAAGTGTATCCAAAATTATGCCAATCGACAATAAAAGTGGAACGCCTCAACCAGCTTGCCAATTTTACTGCCGCTAATGTTGGAACAGATGGTGGATTCTACAGAAGCAGAAAAAAGTTGCATCAAGATACCAACTCAAGCAGGAAAGGTACAACAATCCTATTTAATAGTTGAACCCTGACAAGAATCAAAGTAATGTACCCCATAGCCATGCATGATCACAGGTTAGAGGCCACATATATTTTCTTGAAAAGATGTGGATACATAGACAAAAGAAAATATCTACATTATCAATACAGCTGCTACTTTTATTGCAAGACAAACACCAGTAGGTTTTTCTTCACAATAACTTCAAGGAACCGATAAAAAAGGATGCAATGCTGAAAACGATATTGTCAAGACGATACACAACTACATTTATCTATATATGTCATAATACAATGGTAAAGCCATTTACATTCATATGTCTTAAACAAGTATCTACAACTTCATCCATGTAAATCTTTCAAAGCTTACCTGCACTATAAAAACATCTGGTGCAGGTATTTTAACACAAAGAAACCAAAGAAGCATAAGGAACTGAATCAATGGCTTCAGCAAAAGCACAAAGGGACGTAGTATTTTTGGCAAACCCCTTGGGATTGGCGGCCATTGCTTCTGCAGAACCAAATAGACAAATAGATGAAAAGAAAAAGAATTTAGAACATACTTCACAATATTGAAAGACCTCTAAACCAACAAGACTTGCTCGCTACCATTACCATTTTGTGCATGTGAATTGATTGGTTCTGTAATACAGCTGAGTGGGGCTCAGAGCCTATTCACACAAGCAAATGCGAGAGAAACTTTTAGCATACGCAGTAAGTAACTATCGTATCCGAGAACAGTAGACAATACGGTACATGGTATCATGTCTCAAATCAACTCTGTAACTCAAGACACAAATGTAGGTGTAGGTCAAGTTGCAGCAAACATCCATAATCTACATAAGATTTCTGAATATACAGTATACATGGGTCTTAAATGCAAAATAAAAAACAAAAACCAGCGAACTGAAGTTGCCCAAGAGATGCATGACATAATATAGATCAGGTGACAAGCATAATATCTGTCTAAAACAGCAGAAATTCGTGGTCAACTGTCCAAGCCAGTAAAACTTTCTATCTCCTTTTTTTGTCGTACAGACAATATTCTAAGTAACTACGCCAAGAATGAAATTGTAAAATTGAAATTCGTAACTTTAAAGTCCATTTCTCACAAACTCAAACACACACACACACACACAACAAACTTGTTATCCAATCACCCATGGATATTTTAGTTATCATGTAACATGAAATGAAAAATGAAAGAGAGTTCAAGCTGTCAGTTCCAGATAGCAAGCGAGTCAAGAACATTCTGAGCAGAGACGTAACATATGATGGCATAACTGTACATGCCAGACAATATATTTCATATCCCACACGCTCAAAGCATTATTGTATCCCCAACAATAGAAAGGTGAATCGCCTATTTGTAGAAGCTAATGACAGGGTGCCTATATTTGTTCTATCTTTGACAAAATAGGCATGCCTAATCAGTTGTGTTATGCTGAATCCAATACTCAAAGGCCGAAGTACCACGCTATACACGTTAGCATTTCCACGAATTATGCATTCCGACTAATGATCTGCAAAGAAACCTATAAATTAGACGTTGATCCATGTCTACAGCATAGTAACAGGGTAATGTTATCAAGTAAAATGGAAGCATCTCACAGCAATCCACAAAAGTGTAAATATCTTAACAAATGACAAGTAGTGTTATTTTCACAAGTCATGTACTACATACCTCCATAAGCTACAATATCTACTTCAAGGGATGCCTACATAGGAAATCAATAAATTAGACATTAATATCACGCATTCTCATGAATAAATTGGTGATGTGCATGAAAAGCTAATCCTCAAAACTGAAACCAAACATTTCCTGAAGTTAAGTAAACCTAAGATTCACTTTACAAAATCCATGAGTAACACAGTAACAGAAATCTATTTCTTAAACGAAATTTAAAAAGCAATTAAGTGTAGGAGTCTAGGGATGTCAGTGGTGGCCGGCAGTGGTTCATGACAGTAGGTGAGCATTCAGCGTTGCAAAGCTTTGTGGCCACCATAAGAAGTGGTTACACAAGGAGATGATTCAGGTCATGATCAAGAGATTCAAAACTGCAGTAGATATCAGGTGTTTTGGTTTGGCCAGGTGGCACTGGTTTGGTACTGCCATGTGGCGCGGCCAAATAGTAAACAACAAGCACGGTGCACAGTGCAAGTATGGTCCAGGCACGCAGCACCATTCGGTACCGCCACGTGGTGCTGTCCCCCACTGGCAGTTGCAAGGTATTTAGTAACTGTCGGTACAGGCACAAGGGGCCAACCTGGTGCGGCCACCTGGCACGACAACACGCCGGCCGACAACCTCGAGGGCGCTCCATGATCTGGCTAGCATCCAGGCTGGTTAGTGGTGGTCGGTGACATCACCCTGGTACGAGGACGGCACACGTCCCATCATGGCCTCCAAAGCAAGGCACTTCTATAAAATACCACATTGATAAACCCTAAGAGGTATGCCTTCTTCTCCTCCACTAAGCTTGTGTTTCTTCTCCTTGAGTTGAGACTAACTTTTAGTCATCGGAGAGCCCTCCGGCCACCTTCGGCCTGTAGGCACTAACCGGTTGCTCCTTTTGCAGTAACCAAGAGGGAAGAGGAGGGCTAGCTCATCCAACCACAAAGGATACCAGGTTGATACGAGAAGGAGGAGTCCGACCCGGAGGAGTGAACACCACCCCACCATAATTCCCAAGTGGAAGTTAAATGATTCCACAAATCACAGATGGGAAATTTCAAAAATAAAAAGTACTCCTACATTACAATCTCCCTGGTATAATTACATGCGACAAACTAATCTAGGGTTAGGGAAACAGAGATAGACCTGACGGGCGAGAGAAAGGGCGTGATACTGCATTCGAGGACTGCGGCCGATATCGCCCAGAACCACCACCGCTGCCCTACCCCTCCGACCTATCTTCTTGGCCTCTTCACGCCCTGCAACCATCGGATCACAATTACACCAATTTGCTTTCACTGAATTGTTAGATTCGAGGATCGTTAAAGCAGAAAACTTGCCTCCCATTTTGATAGAGTATCTTATCTTATTAGCCCTCTCGCTCTCTCCGACGAAGATTGCTGAGAGTCGCTGGATGTCAACGCCGTCGGTTGGGGATCGGCTTCTGCTTCGGCTTATCAGTTCGTTTGAAACGATCTTTCCCAGGCCATACCTTTTTTTCATCTTTTTCTTGCCATTTGTGAACGGTTCGGTATTGGCTCGTTTGGGCTCGTTCGTACTAGGCTTGTTAAGTTTTTATTCAGCTTGAACTTGCGTATAAAATTGAAGTATAAACCTGAACATTAGCATGCTTGGCTCGAGCTTGCGAAGAAATTACTTCACGGACAATGCACATATACAAATACATGTTCGTGGTTGTCTCGTTAAGGCTCATCAACAACCTCGAACTCAAGTAAGCTTCGATTGGCTTGGCTCGCGCTCAGCTTATTGAGTTTTCATTATGTTCAAACTTGAGCTCGCCAAAAATTTAATAAACAAGATTGAACACGACGTAACTTGACTCGGCTCGTTTGCAGCTCTACTTCTCTCATTTTGTTTGGTCATTTTAGGGCCCTTCGGCCGTGTTTTGGAGCCAGTCGGACTTGTTTTTTCGTATTGTGGTAATCGTTGATAAGAACAATCATGTAAAACATTAATTTGACCGTAGTAGATTTCTTTATTTTGAAAAAGAAATTGGCATATGCTCTGTTCAATTATCGGTTGGCATTTAATCAACTTTGATTTGTTTGTGTTTTATCAACGAGTCCTATCATCATATGAAAAAAGTCCGGTCATCGAAGTTGCTCCAAAATTAGTTCAAAAATGATTGGAATGGATAACCCGAGAAAAGACGTCTCCTCAATATATAATCCACCTACATTTCAAGTTTTCAACATAGATATGATTATGTGGTTAGTTAAAGCCCGAGTAAGGTACACCAAAATGTGTACATAATTCGGGTCGTTTTATTTGTTTAAAGCATTTTCGTAAGGATCTCTTTAAAAAAATTACTCAATCAAATAGTATCAGAAGGATCTTGAAGCGTTTCGATGGAGTTGGTGGGGTGCTTGAGATTAGTGTTGTAAACAAGTCGAGCAGAGCCGCGTTTTGCTGTGCTCAAGCTTGTTTATTAAGTTTTTAATGAATCTGAGCTCGAGCTCAGTGAAAACTTAACGAGCCGAGCTCAAGCCGAGCGGGCATCGAAAAACGTATATATATTCTTGTATAAGCCTAATACAACAAAAAAATATTTTGATTGTGAATGTATATATCTTTCATTTTCTTGTACTCTATAAGAAAATAACCTCAATTTTAGAATAATAATATGTAATGTGTTTTTCTAAGGATTGTGCATCAATGTATCAAAATGCTAATGCTAATTGTGGTAATTAACTTAAAAAGTCTACTAGTCTTGGCTTGCGAGCCAACTTTGAGCCGAGCCTTTACTAGCTTGTGCTAGGCTTGATAACGAAACGAGCCTAAAATTTGAGATTGAACTTGTTTATTTACGTCTCGAGTCGAGTTCGAACGATCTTTTTGTTGGAGTTTTTCAAAATAAAATTGAATTTTAGTTTGGAATTTTCGGAAATGTACTAAATGAGGATTTTGTGAAAGGTTGCTACACTTTTTCGCATGAGTTGTGACTTTATGTAAATAGTTGTAACACCCATTAAATTGGGGTGTGTTCATTTGGAAAGATGTGATTGTTAGGAAGGGATGTGAATCATGGGGTGCCTCGAAGAGGCATGATCCTTCCTAATTAATTGTTTAAAGGATGTCTACTAATAGGCATGCTCCTCTCTATTAATTGTCTTTGAAAGACATGATCTTTCCTAATTGGTGTCTTCAAAGGACATGACCATTTCTTATGGTTGTTTACTAGAGTAACAACCTTTCATACAATGGTGCTTATAAGTCTATAAATAGGCCATTTGTAAAGTCATTCAAGGAACTGAAAAATTCCATACTGAATAGCTCTCTTCATCTCTACACATTCTCTTCCTAGAAATGGCAAACTGATATTCTGTTATATCTCAAAATAGAGGATCAGTTCTTGGTTCTTTTACATTTGCTTAGTGGATATTCTGTCTGTCTTCTTTTGTGCAAACGCGGACAGAAAGAACCTAGAGTTCGGATTCGATTTATCTTGAAGGCGGATTTGCTGTAATCCGGTGCACACCTTATGGTGGAGGCAAATACTGTCTTTAGGAAAACATTTTTCTAACGTGACTCGAATGCTTCTACCGTTCCAAATCTCTCAGGCGACGCCATCACTTTCATCATTTTGAAGACCGGATTTCCAACACTTTTACCAAGCTAAGTCTCAAGCGGCTCACCAGCGCTTTGTTCGTTTGCAGCCTTACTTGACAGGACGGGAGAGAAGGCAGGGGATAAAATTGTATTTTTAACATTTCCGTCGCTCTTTTAAGAGAAAAACTCTTATTGGAGGGTCAATGTAGTTTTTGACTTTTTGGAACGCGAGGGGTAACGTCAAGGGGAGTTGGTGTAAATTCATCTCTTCATTCAACAACTGCAATATCCTCCCTTTGTCCTATAATATTTGTCCGGTTTGTGAAATGAAGACTATAAAATAATATATTTCTTTCAAGAAAAAATTTAAATTTTTTTCATAAGTTAAAATAATTCGTCAAAATCTAGTAAATTGTTGAATTTTTTTCAACTTTTCTTACAAAAATTGTATTATTTTTACGTCTCCGTTTTGCGGACCGGACAAATATTATGGGACGGAGGGAGTATATATATTTTTTAATGGTGAACTAAAAACTAAAAAGACAGAAAAGTATATGGTTAGTTTCTTTTGTTTTTGACGGTCACGAATGTTCGAGTCAGTTTATGCGCACCTCAATTAATTTTCCTATTGGTCAAGTCAAAGGTATGTCATTCATGCCGTGACTAAAAGGTTCACAAAAAATTACTCTTTTGCGACGTAATCTCAAGAATTGAACCATAGTCAATTATGTGATGAGCAAACTCATCCACCCACTGGACTAACTCAAATAGTGTTTTCACCAAATTACATGACGCATTCAATGACAATACTCTCAGTTTACTTGTTCCGGTCAAGTTTTGGGTCTTTGTGAGCTCATACTGGGTCTACAACAATGATCGCAATCGTTTATTTTGTAGAGCTCACTAAGTTTTCGGTTGTGTAAAATATTAGTTTGATCAAGCATTGATAAACATATGATCAAAACAGATTTGTATAAGAAAAGAACGGAAATTCAAGTTTAGAAAAAAAAAACATCCCATTTTTTATTGTACAAATATGTTTTCATACTTCTAAACCACAAACACGACGAGTTCTATAAAGTGAACGATTTCGATAATTATTGTGGGTCCAGAGTGGGCCAAAACTGGACCAGAACAAGTAAACTGAACAGGAGATGGTCAAAGGTCCTAGTCGATGCTCGGAAAAAAGAGAGGAATATGACGCAGCCAATTACAATGTGTTCCACTTTCTCAAAAAAGAATTTTTTGAAAAAAGAAGATAATTTTAAACTCAAATATAATAAAAATTAAAAATATTTTTCAAATTTTTTTTGTACTGTTTAAAAGATCTTAATGGGATCTATCCAATAAGATTCATATTGGTAGGAAAATTATTTGCGTCAATACGTGATTTTTGAGCTTGAAATTGCCTTATTTTTTAACAAGTCACTTTTCCACAAAAGTGGAACACCCGTCCTCTAGCCCCAAAGGGCCTAGTATGTTTCGGTGTTGGGTGGGTATATCTCATATGGTACCCGCTCGACACATCAGGGCTGTCCAATATACTTTTGGACCGTTCGGATTGAAACTCTCTATTTTCTCTCACACCAACACTTTTTCTCTTTTTTTTTTCTCTCCCCAAATTCGAACCATCCAAAAACGCAATTGACAATTCGGATGCGATGAACAGATACCACGTGGTATCAACCCGGCATTGAAAATTTTTCCAATGTGAGTATACTTTTTTTTTTGATAATAATGTGAGTATACTTCTCAAAACGAAAATAGTACTCCTAGAAAAGATATACTAGTCTGCCTTCAGTAACAAAGAAACTCCTATAAATTCTCACCACAACCACAAGCCTCTCTTCAACACAAACAAACACCCAAAACCCATCCCCCCCATTTTCCTTCTTCTTCAATCTTTTATAAACCAATTCTTTGAGGAGCTTTTCACACCAATGGCAGACGAAGTGATTCTACTGGGGTTCTGGTACAGCCCTTTTGTGGCGAGGGTGAAAATAGCCTTGGCTGAAAAAGGGGTGGAGTATGAGTATAGAGAAGACAACCTGTGGGACAAAAGTCCTCTGTTGCTGGAAATGAACCCTGTTAAGAAGCAAGTCCCGGTTTTGATACGTAACGGAAAGCCGATAAGCGAGTCGGTGATCATTGTCCAGTACATCGATGAGGTGTGGAAGAACGAATCTCCTCTGTTGCCTTCTGATCCTTACAAGCGAGCGCAAGCCAGGTTCTGGTCTGATTTCGTGGACAACAAGGTGAGGGCTCTAACTCTTCCATGTGTACTTGAACACAGTTATGCATACCAAAACACTTTTAGTATGGCTCACGAAACTGTGATGTATACAAGTTTTATCATTTTTCCTATGATTGTCAAGACATAAAAGCTTATGCTTGAACTTCGTATTAGATCGTGTGCTCTATTATTGTGAGGGGCGAAGTAAGAATTTTTGATATATAGGGTCAAGAACTAGAACAATAGCCGTTAATGGCAAATTAAACGCTATTGTGGGGTCAAGCTGACAAATACGGAGTGCAAAATATAACCTTTCTTACTGAGAAATTAAAAGAATTGGGGTCAAGTAGCCGCACTTGTCTCTTAGTGGCTCCACCGTTGACTGAGGTCCATTCATTTCAACATGGGGAATTATGGACGAACGCTGGGCACATACAATCCCATACCACCTATACCAACGTCTCATAAGTCATAATATTGAAAACTTGATTGCAAAATCATTTTGAATGCTTTCTTTTTCCTTTCCCAGATTGTGGTACCCCTCTTTGCATACAGCAATTCTACACTTAAGTAGAACATTTTCCAAGTAAATTTTTTCGTCGTAACTCTTACCCACCTTTGTGCATGATATGTAATCCACAGATATATACCCTTGGGAAGAAAGTGTGGTTATCAAGAGGTGAAGACTGAGAAGCTGCAAAGAGTGAGCTCGTAGAGTGCTTTAAGCTATTGGAAGGGGAATTAGGAGACAAGCCATACTTTGGGGGCTTTTTTGCCTTTATGGTCCCCAAAGTATTAGTGAGTTGTCAATTTCGTCCCCAATGTATGAATTTAGTCAATTTGGTCCCCAACGTTTAAAATGTGTGCCAAAATGGTCCTCCTCCCCAACGGCGTTTGTCTCTTCAGTCAAAAGGGAGGCATGAATGGTATTTCACCCCTATACACATTTCCTTCTCTTGGAGAGCTTTTTCTTGCCAAATATCATCCCCCACCTCTTATATAGATTGTAACACTCAAAAGAAAACACAGAGAGAGAGATTTTGTTTACTCAGGATTTTTTTGTCGACTTATTTATTTTGTCCTTGTTCAAAAAAAAATCGCATCTGTTAGTTTTTTGTCGATTTTTTAAGGATTATTGCTTCTTCATGACAAGAGAAATTTGAAAAGTAAAAAAAATTACAATCAAACCCAATCTTTTTTTAATAAAGACAAAAAAAAACCGATAAGCCAATTTTTTTTTCTTTATTAAAAAAATAGATTTTGATCTTAATTTTTTACTTTTTAGATTATTCTCGTCATGAAGAAGCAATATTCTCAAAAAATAGACGAAAAACTAACAAATGCAATTTTTTTGTCCAAAAAAATAAGCCGTTTGGCTTATAATGCCAAACTAGGCATAAGTTACGTGTAAAGGGGGTGAAATACCATTCATGCTCCCCCTTTTGACGGAAGAGGCATACGCTGTTGGGGAGGAGGACCATTTTGGCATACATTTTAAACGTTGGGGACTAAATTGGTTAAATTCATACATTGGGGACCAAATTGACAACTCGCTAATACTTTGAGGACTAAAAAGGCAAAAAGGGGTGAGACTTTTGGCCTAGTGGATGTGTCACTGATTCCATTCTGTAGTTGGTTCTATGGGATTGAGCAGTGGGCAAATATCAGCATGGAGGCAGAATTGCCCTAAACTAGTTGATTGGGTTCATAGGTGCATGAAAAGGGAGAGTGTGTCCAAGTCTATTCCAGACCAGCACAAGCTGTATGATTTCTTCACTGAGACAAAGAAGAAGATTGGTTCTAAGCAGGGCTCTAAGAGTAACTATGATGCGTTATGTCGAATAAAGAGAGAAGAAAGCTTATATTTTCTATGATAGAAAGTGTATGACATTGTCGTATCATCCCATTTTGTATGTTTTGGCCCTTTTAGGATTTTCCTCCCCTTCAAATTTTCTCGTCCTCTTTTACCTTTATGTTTTTTTTTGATGTTGTGTTCGTCAAGGGAAATCTTGTTACACTCAAAGTAGTAATAAAGATTCACTTTAAACAATTTTTTCATTTTGCAACATGGATTTTCTAGCGAATTTTTGCTCAATTATCTCATACTCCCTCCATCCCTTTTTTTAAGTGTCCTACTTCATAACTCCAACTTATTAAAAAAGACATCATCATTACACACTTAACATCAATTTTTTCCTCTAATTTCTTTACTTACCAATTATCATTACACTTTTACTCACTAACTTTTTAAAATGAAATATACTTTTAGGGACAAAATAGACAATGCACCAACTTTTATCTCCTAACTTTATAAAATAAACACTTATTAAGGGGCATCTAAAAATAGAATACTGGACACTAATGAGGGACGGAGGGAGTATGAAGGATTAGCACCTATGATTAGCCTGATTTGATTGCTTTTCATTATTAATGTATAATTCACACAATTTTTATTTATTTATTTCGATTGAACCATCTTAAGAATTTTGTGATGTTTTTGAAGAAGTTGAACCGGATCAAATCGCCAAGTAAAATGGTGTGTAGTAATGCAAGTTTTTCATTGCTCTGGTTGTGGAGAGAAGAAAGAGAATGAGAAAGTGATTATGGAAAAGAGTTGCTGAACAGCTGTGTTCTTCGTAAGCCCTTTGGGCGTTTTTGTGGATTTAAAAAAAAAAAAAAACAGCTGTGTTCTTCGACTTGACATTGCAATTAGGACGGCTACAAACAGGGGCGGACATCTCAATGGCAAGAGGGGTCAGGTGACCCCATTGGGTTGAAAATTATGCTGGGATAGATATGTGTAGTTTGGATATTTTGATAATTTTATCCCAAGAGAAGTCATACTTTAGGGCGCTGCTATTCGCAGCCCTCTATTTACTTCCGTAGCCCGTTAAAAATTTTCAATTATACACGACAGTTAGTTACCGAAATTGAGATATATTTTCAGCGTCCAATTACCGAAATATAATATTTTTTTCAACAGATGTTTACCGAAAATGCATGTTCGGCAGTTGTTTACCGAAAGTTGAACATATTTTCGACATGTAGTTACCGAAATATAATCTTGTTTTCAACAGCAATTTACCGAAATGTTATTTATGATTTTCAACAATCAGTTTCCGAAATGTAATGGGCTACGGGAGTAAATAGAGGGCTGCGAATAGCGGCGCCCATACTTTATTCAAGTTTCTCAAGAAAATTACAGTCTTTGTCCCAATATATGATTGTCCCATAAATA
This sequence comes from Rhododendron ovatum, assembly GCA_019656835.1. Lineage (NCBI taxonomy): Eukaryota > Viridiplantae > Streptophyta > Magnoliopsida > Ericales > Ericaceae > Rhododendron > Rhododendron ovatum. The sequence goes on from CM033795.1 coordinate 8,242,398, forward strand.
AAGCTGCCCCAAAGTCTCTCTCTCTCCTCCCGAAAAAACTTGAGAATTATTAGCGTCTAGTCCACTTTCAAGTACAAACTCACCCATACTTTGTACTCTCTCTCATTTTGAGGAAGGCAAAATAACACCGTCATCATTATCTAGTAAAATTTAATTCCTGGGCTCCAATTTGGAAGCTATAAACTGGAAAAAAAAATTTTGAACAACAAATATAAACTTGAATTTTAATGGGGGCAAATTTGATTATCGCTCAAATTGACTTTGGGGGGTAAACTTTAGGAATTATATATAGCTCAGCAAACTTGAATGATTTGTGGATTAACAAGTCAAACTAAATTTTGCATAATGGGTAACTTTTTCTCCTAAGGCTCGATTGGATGCATGAAGATTACAAGTTTTTTAAAATATAATTAAAAGTATTACTAAAATATCACTCTTCTGCATTTTTAAAAAGCAGTATTAAGTTCTCTTACTAATTTTATGTATAGGCATAGTATATGTAAGAGTTTGAAAAATTAGAAGCCCTCAAATTTAGATAAAATTGGGCTTCGAATGTGATTGCATTCTCGGCATATGCTTAAAATGGGCAGTGGTATCATAATAAGTTCACAGAGTTGTTGAGTTATATGCGTTATATTGTGAGCTATTTGTATTCTTTATGTTTAGTTTAAAATTCGACCCCATTGACCTAAAATCCTCGGTCTGCCCCTGGCTACAAAGACAAAACGAAGATAAAGGAAACGGTAAATTAAACTTACTTCCCTTTGAGGTTTCTGACAAGTACAATAACCTCACCTCTGATTTAAGAAATTACTCTCACCTCCCTGACTTCACAAACTAATATACAAATATCTCCCTTGCTGTTGTTATAACAAGACTAATGGTGTTAACTTTGATGAGAAGAAGACCAAATTACCTCAACACATGTAGATTGTATTGCATTCAGCTATGCATTTAGGAAGTCCCCCAACGGTGGGAAAAATAAAATGGTGGTAGAATATAACGAATTGTGAACAATTAATATCTAATTCGAGATTAATCTTTTGAGTCACGTGGTTGGACTGAGAATTAGCAGGTCAACTGGCGCAGATCGTTACTGATGATACGAGAGCTTAGTTGTTGTACAATGGTGATGCTGGTTTCTGTCATTTTAGAAGCAAGTTATACTTGTAAACTGAGAATTACAGACACCAATATTAGGCTCTTTAAATTTGCTTGTTCTTATTTGCAAGTTGTGCATGGGTTTGCTTCTAGTTGTGCCTTGATCCCTATCTATGTTGTGATTGTGTTTTTCTTTGTGCTCTCTCAAGCTTATAGCTACTAAATTGGCCCGCGATGCCTAATCTAGACTTATTGATTTGATGACTGAACCGTGAAATGTAAGTACATTGCCCCAGTTATATTTATCTGCATATGGGGCGCGAAAGCACATGCAGGACAAGCAATTCAGGAGACTGTCTTATAATTGGTCTGATAGAAAAAGAGAACGCTCGGGCTCGTGTAGTAAACGAGTCGAGTTCATGACTCTAATGTTTGTCTCGGCTCGAAAAACCTTGGCTCGTTTGCATAGACTCGGTTCGTTAAGAGAGCTCGAATTTTAATCTCGTATAGTAAACGAGCCGAACCGGGTCAAGCACCCGGCTCGTTTGCACCCCTGTGCGCGGGGTAACGTCAGGAGAGGTAGGTGTAATTCATCCTATATATTTATTCAACAACCGCACTTTTTCTTAATTTTGTAGTGAACTGCTATAACTTTGCAAGACGGAGATGTCGTTACAGAGATTGATTCAACACAAAGATGGATACTTACTAGTTACTAACCCAAATACCGTTTTCGCCAAGTTATATGACGCATTCAGTGACGCTGTTCTCAGGTTTGATTCAAGACCAAGCAAATGTCAAAGGTCCATGCTCGGAAAATAATGGTCAAATATGACTCCTAGTCTCCTAGAAATACTCACCACAAACGAACACCCAAAACACATCTTCCCAGTCTTCTTCTTCTCCTTCTTCTTCTTCTTCTTTTGCTTCTTCTTCTGCTTCAATCTTTTATCTAGTTCTTTGAGTTTTTCGCACCAATGGCGGACGAAGTGATTCTATTGGGGTTCTGGAGCAGCCCTTTTGTGATGAGGGTGAAAATAGCTTTGGCTGAAAAAGGGGTAGAGTGTGAGTCTAGAGAAGAGAACCTGAGGGACAAGAGTCCTCTGTTACTGGAAATGAACCCTGTTAAGAAACAAATCCCAGTTTTGATACACAACGGAAAGCCCGTATGCGAGTCAATGATTATTGTTCAGTACATTGATGAAGTGTGGAAGAACAAATCTGCTCTATTGCCGTCTGATCCTTACAAGCGAGCGCAAGCCAGGTTCTGGTCTGATTTCGTGGACAACAAGGTGAGTGCTCTAACTCTTCCATGTGTACTTCAATACAGTTATGCAACACTACTAGTATGGCTCATGATATCAAAAATTTTCTAACTGTTTCATCATTTTAGATGGATTTTATTATGTACAAGATTTTCCTTAATTTTAAAATCATTTTACTATGATTGGAATTCAGGATCATGTGCTCTACTATGGTCAAGGGCGGACACAGAATTTTTGAGCAATAGCCATCTATGGCAGATTAAAAGCTCTATTATGGGGTCAAGCTGGAAAATATGGAATGCAAAATATGACATTCCATAATGAGAAATCAAAAAATTGGGGTTAACTGGCCTCACTTGTCTTTTAGTGGCTTCGACTGCCGCCCATTCATTTTAGTATAGAATTGTGTAAATCCATTGGGACCAAGGAAGATGGACGAATGCTGGGCACATTTCTGGACTTCTGAAAACTTGAACACCAATACCTATGTCTCATAAGTCACAATTTTGAAACTTCATTGCAAAATCATTTTGAATGTTTTCTTCTTCCTTTCGTAGAATGTGGTACGCCCTTCACATATGGCAATTCTGCATCAAGTATACATTTTCCAAGTAAATTTTTCGTCGTAACTCTTACCCACCTTCGTGCTTGAAATGTAATCTACAGATATATAGCCTTGGGAAACAACTGTGGTTATCAACAGGTGAAGACCAAGAAGCTGCCAAGAGTGAGCTCATAGAGTGCTTCAAGCTATTGGAAGGGGAGTTGGGAGACAAGCCATACTTTGGGGGTGAGACTTTTGGCCTAGTAGATGTGTCACTAATCCCATTCTCCTGTTGGTTCTATGGGTATGAGCAGTGGGGAAAAATTAGCATGGAGAAAGAGTGCCCGAAACTAGTTGATTGGGCTCATAGGTGCATGAAAAAAGAGAGTGTGTCAAAGTCTATCCCTGATCAGCACAAGGTTTATGACTTCCTCACTGAGATAAGGATGAAGTTTGGTTCTAAGTAGAACTCTGGGAGTAACTATGATGCCGAATAAAGGGAGAAGAAAGCTTATATTTTCTATGATAGAAAGTGTATGACATTGTTGTATCAGCCCATTTTGTATGTTTTGGCCCCTTTTTTTGGATTTTCCTCCCCTTCAAATTTGCTCTTGTCCTCTTTTACCTTTATGTTTTTCTTTATGTTGTGTTCGTCAAGGGGAATGTTTTCTTCTTGTTACACTCAATGTTTTCTTCTAGTGTATTTTTGCTCAATATATATTTCATATGAAGGATTAGCCACTGCGATCAACCTGACTTGATTGTTTTACATTATTAATGGAGTTCACACATTTTTTTATTTTGATTGAACCATCTTAGGAAATTTTGTGTTGTATTTGAAGAAGTTGGACAGGATCAAATTGAGAAGTTATCTGGTGTGCAATAATGCAAGTTTTTCATTGTTCTGCTTGTGGAAAAAAGAAAGAGATCAGGGGAAAAAGATTATGAAAAAGAATTACTGATGAAGTTAGTTGTGTTCTTATTATAAGGATAGGAATGAGAAGATATTACTACAAACAAATGAATCTGAACTATTGATTTTTAAATTTCAGATGATTTTGGGTACATAGGACTCCTCAATGGTTCTTATTACAACCTTAAGAAAGAGAAGGAGAGGAACAAAGACAAAACAAAGTAAAGAGAACTATGGACAAAAGTCCTAAATTTACTTTTATTTTACTAATTCTTTCAAAGTTGAAACATTTCCCTCTCTTCTTAAATTCCAATAAAACTCTACACTTATTTGATCCTCTAAATAAGCAATGATAGTGGAAACTTTATATCCAATTCAAAATTAATTGGCAATGAGTAGGGAAGTCTGTCACATGTAGCCTTTTTTTTGGGTCTATCATCGTATAACTTTTTGCATCTCATTAGAAGGTTAGAAGTTCGAGTCTCTGTACTTGTATATGTGTGTTCTTTCCTTAAAAAGGTTTTTCCTTTTTTAGTTGTTTTTTTTTTTCATATGACGAGCTTATTTCTCGTATTTGGGCTTGGCTATCTCGTGAATTCTAACAGTTGATTTAGTGTTTCGGGTTTATATTATATTTGATGTAAATGATCTCTTTTATCAATTGAAAAATTTTCAAAAAAAATAAAAAATTACTAAAACTTCTATGCCTAATTTTGAGAACATACTTTTAAGGGTAAATTATAGTTGACCCCCTCCAACTATGCCTCGTAGACACTTAACCCCTTTTAACTATTTTTTTTGGTACTTAGCCCCCTTTAATTAATGAAAACTTTTAATCCAGGTAACTTCCGTAACGGAGAGGCCTTAAGTTACCAGTTTGCCCCTGATAAAAACACTCATTTGTAGTATATCTTTTCTTGGTTCTTAAAAACCCTTTCAATATATCCGTCTTAGTAAACACGACCGAGATCTCCCTCTCTCCGCCCCTCCTCCCCCATCGAACCTCCTTACCGGGTAATCTCCATATGGTTAGCCCGACCTCTATCATTATTAAAACCCCTAATCCATGTCTGTAAACGTGGTTCCACTGTTGCTGGCGGGATCGGGGCAGGAGGGCCCGATCATTTACATGGCGGAGATGGGTAAGGGACGGGGGCAATCCGATGGCGCGGCGGTGACAGCCTATATGAATCCGTTGTCGCAGTGCACATATGGCACCAGTACGACGAACCGGCTGCACCTGTGGCACCAGCAGGACGCCGTCGACTCCTTCTTCTCTGCTTGACCATGCCGAATCTGAACTATTCCCGATCGAATTTTACCAGACGGATCTGTTTAGAGAGAGAGAGTTTGTGTGTGTGTGTGTGTGTGTGTGGGTGCTTGTTTTTCTAGAGAGAAAGGGGGGTTGGGTACGGCTTTGACGGAGGGTGGGTCAGATGAGGGTCCGGTAGGAGTGGGTCTTGATGAGAACTTGGGTCAGATGTGGTTCCGATGAGGGAATTGCGGTGAGCTAGACGACGGTGGGTCCGTTCGTCGAAGTAGGAGATGGAGATGGAGTGCTTTTGGTAAGGTATAAGAGGAGAGAGAGAGAGTCAAACTTGTATCTTTTGTGTCTCTGTTTTTTCTACAGGAGTATTTTTTTTTTACGTTTTTTGCTCATGAAAATAGGTCCAATTTTGTTTGGCCCAAAAAGACTAGTGTTTGTGTGTGAGTGCTGCAAAGGTAAAAACAATGAAGAGGTGGTGCACCATGGGTTGTTGCTCTCAGTGGAGAAGAGGAAACCGTGTGTGCACTGTGCAGTGTGTTCTCGGTGAAAAGGGAAAGCTTCAGTCAGTTCAGTGCAGTCTTTGGTCCTAATTTGCAATAGTTTATTCACAATAACTGGGACTGTTTTAATCTCCGGTGGATGTTCCTTGGTTCTCTTTTATGTCTTGTTTCTTGCGTGTTTAATTTTTCTGATTACGCTTCCGTTTGTGAGTGGAATTAAATGATTTAAAAAAAAAATCCCAACGGTATTATCTTTGATTTATGCTTTTTTTAAAAAAATCAAAATCTTACGAATTATGAATTGAATTCTACACAGGTTCGTTTTCTTTGTAGATTTCGTTAGTTGCTATTAGGAATTATGTGGGTTTGCTATTCTGATTAGATTACTGGACAATCAATGGAGAGAGAGAGAGAAAGAGGTTTGTGTAAAGTCTGAAAATTTCAATTTGAGATGGTTGTGTATGCTTGAGAGGGAAGAAGAGGGTAATTTGGTCCTTGGATTTAATAAATAATGGCCTGGAAATTTTTTCCATCCTAAACCCTTACAGACAGCTAACGGAAGGGCTTGGATGGCAGTGAAATAATAGTTAAAGGGGGTTAAGTGTTGGATTGAGTAGTTGGAGGGGGCAAAGTGTGACCAGGTGATAGTTGAAGGGGGCAAACTATAAGTTCCCCTACTTTTTAGTAGGCGACAGATTTGACTAGAATTTCAATATTTTTTTGGCGCTGCTATTCGCAGCCATCTATTTACTCTCGTAACCCGTTAAAAATTTTCAATTATACTCGACAGTTAGTTATCGAAATTATAATATATTTTCAGTATCCAATTACCGAAATATAATGTTTTTTTCAACAGATGTTTACCGAAAAAGCATGTTCGACAGTTGTTTACCGAAAGTTGAACATATTTTCGACATGTAGTTACCGAAATATAATCTTGTTTTCAACAGCAATTTACCAAAATGTTATTTATGATTTTCAATAACCATTTACCGAAATGCAGTGGACTACGGGAGAAAATAAAGGGCTGCAAATAGCGGCGGCCTATTTTTTTGATGTTTTTGATAATGAATTTTCAACTGTTTGACTAAATTGCTCACTTCTTGGTTGTGAAGTGAAAGAATGGCAAGTCAAGTAATTCTTCTGGATTACTGGCCAAGCCCTTTTGCAGCAAGGGTGAGAATTGCCTTAGCAGAGAAGGGGATTCACTACGAGTCTAAAGATGAAGATTTGGCCGATAAAAGCCCATTGCTCGTGGAGGTGAACCCCGTTCATCAAAAAGTGCCTGTTCTGATCCATAATGGAAAACCCATTTGTGAATCAGATGTAATCATCCAGTACCTTGATGATGTGTGGAAGGATGAATCTCTTCTGCTGCTTCCCTCTGATCCATACCTGAAAGCAAAAGCAAGGTTCTGGAACCACTTCATCAACACAAAGGTAAGAGTTTTCTTGTTTCTTTTTGTTCTTTTCCTTTGATTTCTCTAGTAGTATTTGCCTAAGTTCAATGATCTCAACAGTCAAGTAGTTTTATTTCCATGGTTAATTTGTCTTTCTGATAACATGGTTTTGGTACAAAAGTACTTCTTGAATTTTGAGAAAATGGAAAAACTCATTTATTAGGTGTTATGAGAAATGGATGTTTTTTTTTTTTCCAGAAAATCTTACCGGAATAGTTTTCTGAATTTTGTTTCGAAAAGTAGTTTTTTGAAGCAGTTTAGCATACCAGTAACAAGTTGTCTGTAGCATGCAAAACTGAAAACCAAACACAAAAAGGAAAGTGAACCATTTTTTCTTTTTTTGGGTCAAGGATAGAGAAATTACATGCAAAGAATTTACAATAATGGAGCACTACATCAATCATGTGAGGTCTGCAGTAACTAAATCAACTCCAAAGCAAAATCAACCAAGAACTAGCCCCATAAGGGGGAGAAATAAACTAACAATGAAAAAAGACTCCTATAAAGGAAAACTAGTTGTCAATTCCTGCATTCGGCAAGATTTGACCTCTTGACCTCTCAATAGAGAGTGTACAAGAGTGGCTAACTAGGCTAGCTTTAGTTGGTTTGAGGAAAATGATTTTCGCACTCAAACTTTTGCATTTCAAAAGTTGTCTTTTAGTGTTGTGATGGGTGTATTTTTAAACACTAAAATGATAAATTTTGGAGCGCACTTATAAGAGTTCATACATCACTACCCATACAAAATTTGAAAGCAATACCAAAACCTTTGCAGAAATCGGAACCAGAAAACAATACCAAACAACAAACAAATTTATTGGCAGCCACGATAGATCTAACATATGGACACCACCAAATGGATGCAGGTGTATGAGTCTAGCAGAAAGGTATGGATGGGCGAAGGGGCGGATCAAGAAGCTGGAAAAAAGGAACTGACTGAGTGGTGCAAGTTATTAGAAGAGGAACTCGGAGATAACCTTTACTTTGGGGTTGAGACTTTCGGGTTTGTCGACATTTCACTTGTTCCTTTCTACAACTGGTTCAACTTTTTCAAGACCTTTGTGGATTTCAGCATTCAAGCAGAGTGTCCTAATCTAGTGAAATGGGGCGAGAGGTGTTTGGAGAAGGAGAGTGTGTCCAAGTCTCTGCCTAACCCTGATCAGATGTATGCAGCCTTTTTGGAATTCAATCAAAGGTTGGGTATATAGTTGAAGAGGGACTATAAACTAGGGTAGAATTACATACATAATGGAGTGCAATACAATATTTTAGCTGAACCGCTAACAATGGAGAGCAGTACATTATTGGCTTGCTTTTGTATGACTATTTTTGTTTAAACAAAGAAATAACTATTGAACTTTACGTTCTCTACTACTTGTCAACCATCAAACTGAAACACATAAACGTGGTATAATCACGGAATCTTACGCACGCACTGAGATCTATAATCACTAATACAAATTGTATATATATAAATTCTTGCACCTCAAGAAGCTATAGTCTTGCCCAAATTTACAGATTAATTACGAACTCATCTGCTTTTTCTACTACCGTTTAGCATTGAGGCTCTGGTGCAATGTCCAGTGAAGTGGTTATTTTGAACTTCTGCCAAGGCCATTTGGCCTGAGGGTGAAATTGCCTTGGCAGAGAAGGGTGTTGAGTATGTGAGTACAAAGAAGAGGATTTGTCCAACGAAAGCTCCTTTTTATTGACTCTGAACCCAGTTCACAAAGCCATGTGTGAATCCTAAGCACCGTGGAGTACATTCATGAGGTTTGGAAAGATAAATCTCCTTTGTCGCCCTCTAATCCTTTCCAAAGAGCAAGTGCTCGATTTTGGGCTGATTTTCTTGAAAAAAAGGTAGGTTCATTCAATACCCTTCTTTCATTCTAATTGGACTTGTTACTAAATAGGTATCATGGGTTTGTTTTGATAGTGAAAAATGCATATGCCTAGGCATACATTTTTACCTTGTAATATGTTATGCTGCTGTTAAGCTTCTTGTATGTTACTCTGTGGATAGAGTCAGAGATATATGGTGCTTTTACGGAGACTCAGGCTGATAAAGGTGGAATTTCGGGTAGAGATCACATGTCCAAATGATTTTGAGTAAGCAGTACAAGAGAGGTTGGGTTGGGTCCGTTGGGAGTCTGAGCATTGTATTCTTCGTACTGTATAGTGGCCTTGGTCTCCTCTGTTGTAGACTGTAGACACAGGCACACTACGGAATCACATATAAAGTATATGAGTGTGCTAAATTGTCTTTCTTTACGGTTTGCGGATTTAAACCATCTTATTATCATGTAATAAGTCCTCCAGAATTGTGCACATCTTCCACAGCAATGATGTGAAGTTCGCATTTTTCCGCAAATAACATCTACTGTAATACATTGGGAAATTGCATTGGTTCCATTTTACAGTAGGTTCTACACATTGGGACCTTTGGCAACTTCAGCATAGAAGCAGAATGCCCAATTCTGGTGGCATGGGCTAAAAGGCATATGTAAAATGAATGTGTGTTCAAGTCTCTTCCTGACTCCAAGAAGGTCTATGAGTTTGTTTTGGAGCTCAGTAAAAAGTTGGAATCCAGTAGCTGTTATTCATTGGATGGTCTACAATAACCAGGGGCAAAATGAAAGGGAACAAAAAGAATTGTGAAGCACATTTGCGCAGTGATAAAAGAATACGGATTAGCCCTTTAATTCGAAATCAGCCAATGGCAGCTTGGAAGAATTTTAGTTTAACAAAAAAGTGGAGTTTAAGTAGATTTTTCTTAAACACTTTTACTTCTCTTAACCAATTTTTTTCTATGATAAGAATACTAAATTTTCACACCTAGAAAAGTATTACCTCTGGGAGCGGGCACAACACCGTGTTATGTAATCCTAGTGGGCTTACCCTAAATCACAGAATTCAATTGTTCCATCGTACTATTCCCTTGTAGTATTTGAGCAGAAAATTAGGTGGGTCAGATTTCGATAACCACATAATTTGATTGCATTTTGTTTTTTAAAAGATGGACAAGAAGTACAATGTGGTGAATAGACTTGCCATTCTTGTAAAGATAAACTCGTACTGACAAGCTGGCTATCGATGTTGGCCAACTGCAGTTTTAGCATAAACGATGTACTTAACAAGGCCCAAGAAATAAACAAATCAATGAGTGAATAAATTACCACTCCGGTATTAAGAAATTTCCCCCAGTTACCCAAACATACTTGTAAAGGTATCACAGCCACTAACACAAATCAATCAACCACAATGGAATAAGTTCATTATCCCATATGCTTTAGAAAGGTAAAAGAAATGGGGCTGGGTATCAAGGACATCTTATCCTTTCTATAATAGTAGCATCCTAAGTGGTCTCCTTTTGAAGAGGAAAAAGGTGGGGAACAAAAGCAATACGCAACCTTAACCATTAACCACACAACCGCCACCAACCCAGAAAATTGACATAAGCAATGACAACTTAGCCACCAAAGAAGAACCTAGAACACACAGGATTCTCATAAAATTATGCTCTTAATTAATTGCACTACTCGAGAATCATCCACAATTTTCAAGAACCTACCAGCTGACCTATTCTCTTCTTTTTTTCCGTGATAACTCAAGTGTCTTTACGCGCACTTTGACTAATCTTGAGATCCAATTCCACCATTCACGTGAGGAAGAATTAAAGTCAACGCGAAGCTCTGTAAAGAGTTGATAGCAGCTAAGGTTTCGAACTTGAGACTTGGGAGTAAACCCCAAGTCCTAAGTCTTGACCACCCAGTCACCGCGCCAAACCGACCTATTCATATACAAACATCTATATATAATCACACTGGACTCATCTTTTCTCAAGTAACCAACTCCAAAGAGCCTACAGCCTACTACTACTGTTTCAGTGTTTTCAGCTCAACCTTCGACAATGGCTGATGAGGTGGTTGTTTTGAGCACATGGGCAAGCATGTTTGGGAAGAGAGTTGAAATTGCACTGGCGGAGAAGGGTGTGGAGTATAAGTACAAGGAAGAGGATTTGACCAACAAGAGCCCACTCCTTTTGATGACGAACCCAATTCACAAGAAAATCCCTGTTCTCATCCACAATGGAAAGCCAGTGTGTGAGTCCCTCATCATTGTTCAGTACATTGACGAGGTCTGGAAGGAGAAAAAACAGCTCTTGCCCTCCGATGCTTACGAGAGAGCTCAAGCCAGGTTCTGGGCTGATTATGTAGACAAGAAGGTATGATCTCATTGCAGATAAGGTCTGTCTGTATTTTTTTAATTTGTGTTTCCCTGCAGGAGCTAGCAAAAAATGATATGTTCCAAAAGACTGTCAAATATTAGTCGCCTTGCGAAAAAAAATATCACAGGAGTTTGATTTTTGGTTCTGTGAATCGCAGATGTACGATGCTGGGAGGAAAGTTTGGACCACAAAAGGAGAAGAGCAGGAAGTAGCTAAGAAGGAGTACATAGACATCCTCAAGGTGTTGGAAGGGGCACTTGGGGACAAGCCATACTTTGGGGGTGAGGAGTTCGGGTTCGTCGACGTGGTGCTGATCCCTTTCTACAGCTGGTTCTATGCCCATGAGACTTGTGGCAATTTCAGCATAGAGGCAGAGTGCCCTAAGCTGGTTACATGGGCCAAGAGGTGCATGGAGAGGGAGAGTGTCTCCAAGTCCCTCCCAGACCCCCACAGGGTTTATGACTTTGTTTTGCAGCTCAAAAAGAAGTTGGGGATAGAGTAGATAAATGGGATTTGGACGGAGAGGTTGTGTTTCTCATGGAGTGTCTTGCTTTTGTTGTTGCTTCAGTTTTTTTTTTTTTTTTTTTTGAATTGGCTTTATGCAATAAAGAGGGCATGTGTTAGATTCTTTGCGGAAGAATCTGGATGTTTTCCATTGTAATTAAGAAAATGTTCATGAATTGGAGTGCCTGTGGTATACGTATGTGTATTTCATCTTTGTGCGATTTATTTATTTTTTATCAGCATTTTTGTGCGAAATTAATAAGCGGTATTTCTTGTTATTCTTATTATTGTGATGACAATTGTTTCAACCATGGAAGTTATTTCATTCAAGACAATTAATCGCCTGCGCCCAAAGCAACATTCGCAAAAGCAAATAAAAATGTACTCGTACCATTATGCGGGTGGTTTAACATACAAATAATGTTCTATGCTATACTAATATGTGAATGCGCTTGGATTTTACGTTGGATATATACTAATATGTAGGATAAGCTAGATTCAGGAGGTATACATTGGATTTTCAAGAAATTGAGAATATGCAGTGAAAAGAGAGGTTATGATGAGAGATCCGAGGATTTTACTCCTTATACACTGCAATGGACTTGTTTCTGTCCATAAGCATAGGCATACTAGCGAACTAAGTACATCTTGTGCACGCACGTTAAATTTGTCCTTCTTTACTGTTTTGTGGATTGAAATGACTCGATTACACATGACGGGTCTTCCAGAATTATGCATAATCCGACACAATAATGATACGGGAAAGGAAAGTGTGTCCAAGTCATCGGCAATGTCAGCATACAAGGTTGTACACGTTGGAGACCTCCGGTAACTTCAGCATGGAAGCAGAGTTTCCCATTCTGGTGGCATCAGCTTTTGTATATGGGAGAGGCTAGTGTGTCCAAGTCTCTTCGTGACTCCAAAACTGTGCATGTTGTTTTTCAGCTTAATCAGAAGTTGGGAATCCAGTCGAGTAGCCTGCATTTGATAGGCACGGGGAAATTGGTGGAAAAAAGAAGAGTTATATATTATTGGGATTTGTCCCACATCGGTTAAATATCTCCTCCAAAACTAGTATATAAGCTTATGCAGCCTCTCCACTCTTTGCCAATTGGTTTGGAGTTGGATGCTTTAACATGGTATCAGAGCTAGATTTTCGGAGGCTTTTCCCCTTTGTTTGTGCCATAGTTGCACTTTATTTCATTGTGATTCGTGTGAGTCAGGGGTCGCACGTGCGGGGGAGTAGCTTGGGCAGCCTCTGCACTCTTTGCCAATTGATTTGAAGTTGGATGCTTTAACATATATAATTTTTGCAAAATTTTGCATCATGAACAACATTTGTACAGTGTCACAAGATTTAGAATTTCCTCTTTAACTCAAAAGAAACCTCCAGCTTGTGCAGACTGAACTGGCAAAATGTACTGTACTACCGTCGATGACATATGATTCGAAGTTCATGGGATCAGTATCAAAGGAAAGTACCAGACTCGTAAATATCAACTAACCCTGCAACCCTGGTTTTTGATTTGAGAAAGGACCAGACTCGGACTCGTACGTAGAAGTTTTAACTAGTTGCTTAACCTTGCGATATAACGGATATAGAGGCACTTCATGCTAACTGAACGAGTTAATCTCCAATTCTGTTTTCTATTTTTGTCAATTCATACGAGGAAAAAGGGAAGGAAATTCTACTAAGTACTATTCACAGTGATAACACTCAAATGAAGACTATACTAGTCCCCGGAATGAGAGCCTTTAGGCCAACCCATGGACTTCGAAACCAGATTGCATTCCTGGTTTGACCCCTTTTTTCCTCACCCCCCAGCCCCATTCTGTAAGCAGTGACGTCGAATTATTTTTACTTGATGAAGTTTTTCCCACGAGGGTACTGTTATATGATTCAAATTCAACAGGAAATCGAAGAAAAACCCAAAACATTTGGACTAATCAAACAGTCTGACGTTTGCAGTGACGTCCTCCAAATCCAGACTCCAAACTCCATAGTAGTAAATAAATACCAGTCCACCCACCTCAAATTTCTTATTGCTTTGGCATTTTGAGCTCTAATATTAAAATGGGTGGCGATGAAATAGTTCTTCTGAACGGCTGGTTCAGTCCTTTTGGAGCCAGGGTGAGAATTGCCTTGGCAGAGAAGGGTGTCACTGAGTATGAGCTAAAAGAAGAGGACGTGTTCAACAAGAGCCCCCTGCTGCTGGAGAGGAACCCGGTTCACAAGAAGGTCCCGGTTTTGATCCACAACGGGCAAACCGTATGCGAATCACTGACAATAGTTCAGTACATTGATGAAATCTGGAAGGGAAAATCCCCATTGTTGCCCTCTGATCCATATCAAAGATCGGTTGCTAGATTTTGGGCTGATTTTGTTGACAAAAAGGTTTGCTCTTCTATAATCACTTCCCCCTTCTTTCCCTGCATGTTTTACCCAATCACTAGAGAAAGTGGTAATAACGTTGTTTTACCCAATCACTAGAGAGAGCAGTAATAACAAGTAAAATCGTTTCTCTAGCAAATGGAGTAGGAGCTTTTATGTGCACCGAAATTTTTTCCTGAATCAAGGATGTGAAAATGTAAGATACCATGTCTGACTTTATTTGACATGACATACGTGGACTACTGAAGTGGTGGTACAAAAATCCATCACATCATTACTATTGACATCATCACTTTTGTTGTAGCTAAAAATGTAAGATGGTGGCTAGCTCACGTGATAGCAATTTTGTGCCACTGGCATTTGTGCGTGTAAACCCCGGATTAGGATAAATTATAACGTCTTGTAAAATAAAAAACATGAAATTTTCTAATTGGTGTTACTTGTCAGGTTTACGACACTATGAAGAGGATAACAAGAACCAAAGGGGAAGATCAAGAGAGAGCCAAGAAAGAGCTCCTGGAGATCTTCAAGTTGCTGGAAGGAGAGCTTGGGGACAAGCCTTATTTCGGGGGGGACGAGTTCAGGTTGGTAGACATTGCACTGGTGCCATTTTACAGCAGGTTTTATGCAGTGGAGACCTTTGGGAAATTCAGCATAGAAGCAGAGAGCCCAAAGCTGGTGGCTTGGGCTCAAAGGTGCATGGAGAAAGAAAGCGTGTCCAATTCCCTTCCAGATTCAAAGAAGGTTTATGAGTTTGTTTTGGATGTCAATAAGAAGTTAGGAATAGAATAGAGGATGGGGGGATGAGATATATGAACCTGAAGCTCATTCAATATTTTTGCAGGTCATAAGGCATGTAATAAATGGTGTTTTCTTGGAAAATTGAGTAGTTTTATAAGGAAGTGATTAATAATAACCCACTCCAGACAGAATCACTTTGTTAAACTTGGCAGAAATCTATGATCCCTCAAAAGTCCGTGTTTTATGGGGATAGTAATGGGTCGTCTAAGGACCAAAAATGACAACGTCCTCTTAACAGCACATGGAAGTCATCGTTTTCGTAGGCAATCTGCTTTTGCCGTTGTTGCGCATATTCTGCTATTCTAGTTCAAGGTTTTTTTTTTTTTTTTTGAGATTTCAGTGCTTGTTTTTGAGAGATTGTTCCTATGTTCTTGATGTCCTGATCTCTGTAATTTGATCACTTGGATCTAATACTTTAATGACAATATCCTTGACCTTGAAAAAAAAATAAAAATTAGGCAGAAATTTGATGCTCATACTCCTATGATAACTTATTTATGTTTTCAAAGGAAACCCATTCATGTGGGAATCACTAGGCCTTAAGGCCACCGGCCCATATGGGACTTTACAAGAATAGACTCTACTTAAGCTGCCGAGCATGTAAAGTTTATCTAAATTTCTAATATAAATTAAACAAATTTCTTAAATTGCTGGATAATAAATTTATGGGCGAATTCATAGCAGGAAAGATAAA
Source organism: Rhododendron ovatum (assembly GCA_019656835.1). Lineage (NCBI taxonomy): Eukaryota > Viridiplantae > Streptophyta > Magnoliopsida > Ericales > Ericaceae > Rhododendron > Rhododendron ovatum. The sequence goes on from CM033795.1 coordinate 8,258,067, forward strand.
GTATGGAGAAGCTAAGAATATAATAATGCACCAAAATTTAAATTCATTTTCATTACTTCTGATTTTCTTTGTCCTATAAGACCCTTTACAACGTTTACGTATATTATCCGAACATTGCTTTGCTAGAAATAAACATGTAAATTACACAAACACAGAGAGAGAGAGAGAGAGAGAGAGAGAGAGGGGTCAAATCGAGTCTCTGAGTGTGTTCAAACTTGATTTGTTTATAACCAATCTCAAAAGTGCTTGAATCGAGATAATCAGTGTTAACCGCAAGTAACTTGATCTTTTAAAACAATATATAAATATATCCTGCCGAATTGTGAGTTGTTCAGGTATTTTATGAAAATTAAACTGGTTCCAAAATTCTATTGAAGCTTAGTTTGTCAATACTATAACTAGTAAATAGTCAATCTCAAAGAAATTTATGACGAGCCGAACACAAGTGGAGCTCGGATAGCTTAATTCATTTAACTTCCTAATAAGAAAGAATAAACAAAAAGGGTTGTTGATAATGATGAGGTCGTTTTCGGGAAAGCTCAATTCGGCAAATAAAGAAAAAATAGTGGACTTTTTCTTAAACATCTTTTCAAACTAGGAAGGATACGATGATACAAATATTCCATTGTAGTACTCCGGCAAACTACGAGTGCAAATTTGTTCACCCTATAGTTTCTTCACATTTTGATTCCTATCTTGATAATTAGAACCATTCAAACTTGTCCATTTTATATTTTGTTATAAGATCGTGAAAAAGTTCAATACATTAGTATACCAAGTGCTTGATCTACTAAACTACTCTTCTGCTAGTCCAAACATCCATTTAAAAAAAAAAAAAACTATTCTCTTGGTGCGATAAGTGATTTAATAGAGGAGAAAATTTCATATCACACCTGGATAGGACCTTCATAAGTGTCATTGTCACAACACCCACTTCAGCACCCACTTCAGCAAGCTTCATAGCCATTAACACAAATCAAAGTCAACGGAACAAATTATTCTCCTATGCTCCAGAAAGGTTAAAAAATATTGGGGGATTGGAGGACAGTAGACCTGTGTCACACTTGGGCCAGAGGACCCAATCAGAAGTTGACTAGCAAAGATATGACAGAAGCAGTGACCACTTGCCACCACCACAGCTGAACCTAGGAGGACACAGCGATTTCTGATGTAACTATGCTCTAAATTCCACTAACCCACAGTCATCCACAATATCCGAAAAGCTACTACACAAACCAACATATGCAAACTTGGACATCAACGCATAATCACACTAGATCAAACGATTAAGCAGTCAATTCTGATCTTAATCCGGCCGAAAGACTTCCAGAGTTATTTTGCCGCCTCAACAAATCATTCAGCGTGTTCGAGATCAGACTGGATTCTCGTTCTGAACCGAAGACCACAGAGAAAGAATCTCTAGTTCTTCTTTTCATCTCACTACTAGATCGAACCCCAAATTGGAAGAACTAGAAGATTCCACCTCTGTTGTCTTTCAATCATATATCCCAGAAAGTAGTACAACTGTTTAGTTTCTTCTTCAACAATGGCTGCTGATAAGGTGGTTCTTTTAAGCACATGGGCTAGCATGTTTGGGATGAGGGTCAAGATTGCACTAGCAGAGAAGGGTGTGGAGTATGAGTACAAGGAAGATACTTTGGCTAAGAAGAGCCCACTCCTTTTGATGATGAACCCAATTCACAAAAAAGTACCCGTTCTCATCCACAAAGGGAAACCAGTGTGCGAGTCCCTCAACATTGTTCAGTACATCGACGAGGTCTGGAAGGAGAAATCCCCACTTTTTCCGTCTGACCCTTACGAGAGAACTCAAGCCAGGTTCTGGGCTGACTACGTCGACCAGAAGGTATGATTCCAATCCTGATATCTAACTAGAGAGTTGAAAAGATAATTGTATCGTCCTGTGTAATTCGTTTTGAATTTGTGTTTTCAAAAGCCACAAATGAAATGTTTCGAAAGACATTTGTATCAATTTTTCATGATATCTGCGTGGATCATGGGAAATTCTTTAGGATACAATAAATTATTCCATAGAACACAACACCTGAAAGTTCAAGTAAAAAGATCCAGCAATTTCTAAAGAATTGAACGCCCAGGATGACTGAGGGCAACTACCTCAAACTTTTCTACTTTGTGCTGATTTTCAAAATGTTACCTGAAGTAGTTTTCTTAGGTAGTCAAATAAGCTGTTTTCCAAAAAAATGAAACAAAGGAAATGATATCACACGAGTTTGATTATTAGATCTGTAAATTGCAGATATATAGTGTTGGGAGGAGAGTGTGGACCACAAAAGGAAAGGAACAGGAAGTAGCTAAGGAGGAGTTCATAAATTGCTTGAAAGTGTTGGAAGGGGCACTTGGGGACAAGCCTTACTTTGGGGGTGAGGAATTCGGGTTCGTTGATGTGTCGCTCATCCCTTTCTACTGCTGGTTCTATGCCTACGAGACTTGTGGCAACTTCAGTATAGAGGCAAAGTGCCCTAAGCTGATTGCATGGGCCAATAGATGCATGAAGAGGGAGAGTGTCTCCAAGTCTCTCGCTGACCCCCAAAGGGTTTGTGACTATGTTTTGCAGCTCAAAAAGCGGATAGGGTAGAGTAAACAACAGGAGGTGGATGGAGGTTGTGTCTTCCCAAGCAGTGTCTTGCTTTTTTTGTTGCTTTAAATCTTATGCTTTGGTGGTGGTTTTTATTTCTGGGGTTATGAGAGTTTGTGATTGGGATTATCTTTGGAATCTGGATATGTACCATGGTAAAAGTGGTAGTTGGGGGGAAGTGTGGAGCACTAAAGTAGAGGAACAAGAAGTAGCTGAGGAGGAGTAACTGCGTTAAGGTGTTGAAAGGCGCAGTAAAGGAGAGACCATGCTTTTTTCTTCTTCTTTTTTGCTGTTGATAATCAGTAGTTTGGAGGTCATGAATTTGGGTTCGTCAATGTGGAGCTAATTCCCGTTTGTTCTATACCTATGAGACTTGTGGCAACTTCAGCATCGAGGCAGTGTGCCCTAAGCTTATTACAGACGAAGAGTGTCTCCAAGTCTCTTCTTGATCCACACAAGGTTTATGACCTTGCTTTGCAGCTCGGAAACAGGAGGGGATTGAGTAGATAAATCGTGTGTGGATGGAGGTTGGATTTACCCGTGTAACGTCTTGCTCTTGCTTTAGATTTTTCCTATTTTGGTCGTTTGTTTTAATTTTGAGATTACGAGAGTTTGTGAATTGAATTTGCATAATAAAGGAGGGCATATATTGTTATACTATTATTTTTGGGATCTGGAGGTGTATATCTTAAAAGATGTTCATTTGTTGGAGCGCCTATACAGATGCATATTTCATCTTTTTGTGACATCAATAACTGATAGTACTATGTCTTGTTATGCTCATCTTGACATGAAAATTATTTCAACCCGGAAGTAATTTGTTCAAGATGATTAATCAAGCCCACAACATATAATAAAGAGTAACAACATATCACAATTGTGGTGGCTTTAAATACACATAATGTTCTATGCTATATTGCTGGTGTCAGTTGAGCGTACATATTAACATCTCGGATTCATATAATTCTCACTTCAAGGACAAGGTACATTTCAAAACATTTATAATCTTCAATTTTTGTTTTCTACTTTCTTGGGCAAAACGGTGTCTGGGATGTTCCCTAAGAGTCTATAATGCAAAATATGAGAGTTGCAAGCATAGTTTTGCGGTAAATTCGAGCTATACGCTTACAGTTGATGTCTGACTAAATATGTCATATACATATATCATGTTGACACTAGTATTTTATTGTTCTAGGAGAGTCCATGTCACATAATTTCTATGCTGCATAAACCCCCAGTTGCTCCTCGAGAATATTGCTTCCATCTAATTGCATGTATATGTAGCTAATGAATAAAATTACTAGGACTCTGATGCTGTGAGACAAAACAGTAAAGCAAACCAAAAAGGTAGCAATACATACTAGATTGCATTTTCTGCAATAAGCTTCATGGTAATTTTCCAAGGGGAAAAGAATAATGCACTCAATAACTCGTTGCAGCTTCAAAATTTTGGCAAATCGGAGACGACTGTTGTCATGTCCTCGCCGAATTCTCAACTTTCCTTCTCAGCTTCCAGGTCCTTTAGATAGCTTAGGAAAAGAAGAAAGGCAAAGAGGAAGAATCCCCCAGATGAGCTTCCTCCGCCACCACCACCTCCACCGCCTCCTCCGTCGTCACGAGGTGGGAATCCGGGCCCTCCATCATCTAATTTTGGCGTGTTTACAAGTCCTGCAATTCAGTTAAGCATCACAAGTCATTTCAATCACATAAAGTTCAAGACCATGGCTTTTACAGAGGGAAAATGCAGAGCCTTAAGAAAGTAAGCTGATTGCAAGGCTACATACATAAACACACACAAAAGTTGATAGTGGAACTAAACATATCATTAACTTCATGAAGGTTGAAACTAATCATGTACCAAAAAAAAAAGTTGGTTAATTGCACCAAACAGAGTATCAAAGAGTTTAGGTAAAAAAATCTATTAATGGTTATCTGATTTTACAATGGTTATCCTCTCCACCATATAGTAGCTTCTTTCTTTTATCAAGCAATTAGATTATGCATATATCGCAATCCACTTAGCAATATTCTTATAAAAATAGATAACCAAGGCAGATGATCATTCACAGGTTCGTACCAATCTTCCACAGAAGGCCTTTTACTCTAGTTCCAACCACACACGGGAAAGGTGAGTGCAATAAAAAAAAAAATGTAAGAAGCAAAACACTAAATTTTAAGGATCACACATAGAAGAGTTAGCTATTACCTATGATAGGAGCTTCAGTTGGGGACTTTATTGTGACAGGACGAGTTTCCACAGCTCCACCCTGTGAACACGACTGTACTTTAAGTTCCCAAACAACAATAAAAAATGTGGGGAAAAAATGCATAACGAAATATATGACCCTCGCAAGAACAAATAATGGTGTTACAGAAACAAATATAACAGATTAAGCTAAATTTGGAGGTACCATTCTTCTAGATTATATCAAACAGGTGAATCATCATTCAAAACATGAAGAGAAAATCAAGGTCCTGTGTCGTTTAAATGCCCAAATTCCACCACAAGAATGCCTTACAACATTTCTACTCATATATAAAGGCACATTAACTAGTACTCCCTCCTTCCCATTTTGATAGTCCCATATTTCATTTTGGGACGTCCCAAAACACATGTCCACTTTCCAAATTCAACCATAGAAACTTGGTAAAATTCCATTATTACCCTTATGTTTAAATTGAAGTACTATTACCTACATCAATCAAATCACTTTTTGATTTTTTCCATACGGCGTTATTGGAAAGTTAAATACTTTTTGATGTAAGCATTATGCTCCCTTAAAAATTTGGAATCCCCAAATGGGACGGAGGGAGTAAAAGTAAACTTAAACCAGCGAAGGTAATAAAGGAAACAAATGGATGAACAACAATGAATCAAATGCAGGCCAGAGGCATATGATAAAACTAATAATTAATAAAACAAATGCAAGGAAGAGGCATATGGATAGATCAACTCACCGGGGCTGCAGAGCATATCAAAGAAGTTGACTGAGTCCGGCTAGCATGTGTAATAGGCACCGTTCTACCGGAACATTTCACCTGGAGCTTCATCCGGCCACTGTTCAAATTTTGAAGCTTCGGGTACATATGTACATAAGAAGGCCCTGTACGCTTATTCAATCCCCTGAAGCGACCATCAAATATTGCTGTCCAAAAATAAAAAACAGAAGAAGTTATGCCTCAACATCAAATGCAGCAACTTCATACAACTCTATCTTATAAGAAGACAGAGAGAAAGAGCAGAGGAAGATGTGAGTAAAGAGAGAAGTTAGTAGTTGAGCATTTTTCTTTTGAATAAACAAGGTCTAGCCGGATAGCTTGACTGAAACAAGGTTTTGTGCTGGCAAACAGCAGTGTTCAATGCAAACGTCAATGGTGGTGAAAGGCAGGGTCAAAGTGATTTCAATTTTCAGGCAAAATACTGGACAAAAAGGCTTCCATATTCTTAAAAACCATACTAAAAAGATTCAAACCAACAAGAAACTTCATATATGAAGAACTTGACATTCTTTGCATCATCTTAATTGGACAATCCTAAATCATGGAGTACTATTGTGACAAACATAAACCATCTGTTGCATAGGTAATGGTGACTGGAAAACAGAAAGATAATTTGACCAACTAAAACATTTTCACATGTCATTAACATATAGGAAAATCATAATAACTGCACTGCATGCAGATAAACCATTTACTGTCCCTAAAACACGACAATCTTGTGAAAGAGTGCTGCTTTGGGTTGCATTTCTATTGAATGCATTTTGGTAGAGAAATTAATCTTCCTCTACAGTCACTCGACTCACTCTCATGGTCTTGAGTCTCTTGACAATATGGAAAGTTTTCAAATGTATTGATTATCTTTGCCCTTTTTCCATAGCACTACTGCCTATCACTTGTAGAGTAACTCATTCATGTCAAATATGACAATCTTTTGATCTAAATACCAATTCAAAGGCAAAGTCTTATGAAGCTGGTTGAATATGTTTGCATACCTGGTGATTTCTGAGTTGAGATGACAGCAACAGTTGCAGTTAATGCACCCATGGTTAAGAAGCCGGTTGAATATGTTTGCATACCTGGTGGTATCTGAGTTGAGATGGCCGCAGTAGTTGCAGTTAATGAACCCATGACTAATTAAAAAGGGAAATTACCTGGAAAAAAAATTGTAATTTCATATGATTATCTGGTGGTCTCAACTTTACCTGAAACATATAATGTTGCAATTTAATATGATTATCTGGTGGTATCTAAGTTGAGATGTTTTAAGTAACCGTTTCAATCTTCTTCAAAACAAAACATATGGAGTAGAAATAGGCAGCAAAATAGTGGGGCAAAAGGAGGGTCAGAGATCTTGAGGTACATGAATAATTGCATATAGAATAAAGAGCATATTCATATTCCAAAAAATCCTTCAAAGAGGCCAGTAAACTTTAATTTAAGAGGTAGAGCACCTCAAATCTGCTCTAATCCCCACGTTTGGATGGTGAGAGAAGGTAAGAAAATCAAAGGAAGTTGTAAAAACTAATTCGTAGGCCTAGAATACTGTAAACGTATGGCCCCGTTCAGTTACACGGAAAGAATGAGAAAATCAACTTTCCTGCAAATTCCGTTTAGTTTCACGGAAAGGATAAGAAAATAAACTTTCCTACAAATTCCTTTGCGTTCAGTTATCCAGAAAGTTGTGCATCCACAAATTCGACTTTGCCAGTATGAAAAACTTTCCTGCAAAATACATGCCGCTAAGAAGAAAGAATTCTTGTTTTCTTGCAAAAATTCTTTGTCACGAGAACACACTAGAAAATAAATTTCATTTTCCCTTCAAATTTTTTTCTGATAAAATACGTCCCACACAAACAATATTTGAACGGTTATACAAGTCGTCACTACAAACAAACCAACAAACCCTAACAGAGTGGTTTTAACTGAAGACAAAGCAAAGAGTACAGGACAGGCGTGCTAGGAAGTTAATATCTACCTTCTGTAAAAAAATTCTACCTCCTGTGTACTTGTATCTATGCATTAACAGATGAATATTGGAGAAGGAATTGACAGCAAGGAGGAAGAATATTCTGACCTAGAAATCTTGAATTTTTCAATGATTCGACGATTCTCTTTGGGTTCTTGGGGGATTACGACGCTTGTAGAATCGCCTCTGTTGGAATTCCGGAAGGATTGTTTGCGTTAATAAGCGGCGTCCTTGGCATCCGACGGTCGACTCCAAATCGTTCCTGGGGCCTCTTCCACCTTATCGTTTTTGCTCCGACGACAGGTCGTATGGGAACTTTGGGAACACTATAAGCGGTTTATTACACTCACACCCCTTAGCTTTTTGGATTTTTTGGCGTTTTGTCCCTTTATTAAAAAAGTTGACTTTATTAGTTTCGTGTCAAATTTTTATTGATTAATGATTAATCTCGATGCGAAGAATGATAAGTAATTTTGTGTACCCAAATATGTTTGAAAACATCCAAAAATATTTGATACCTAAATATTTTTTAAAATATCCAAAAAAAAAAAAAAATAGTCATAGTGTATATTGTGAGATCTAAATATGTCTTTGACTGGAGTAGTAAATAAACAATGTACAAGCTACAACCATGCCCACTGACCACTGTAAGCTGTAAAGACAGAATGGATTACTGTCGTAAGCTTTGCAACATGACCCAACTATCTTGAAAATTGGAATTGCAACATGACCCAACTTACCAATACTCCAATAGGCTGCTGTGCCAGCTAGTAACTCTTGTCTTTCTCATGCGAGAGGTAAGGGTTGAGCCCCGTTGTGCGTGTTGAGATTCAAAGTTATGGATAACTTTTAAAATTTTCGGTAGACTAATTTATTAATACCTCGCTAACTTTTGTTAAACCCAACTTGTAACTCATTCACAAGTGGATTGAGGATTAGTCCGGTTGGTTGGTGTGTGCGTGTATTCTCACGGGTATGTTCAAGGTTTTCACTCCTAGCATCTAGTTGCAATAAAGTTTTATTTTTTGTGAATTTTCTAATTTCGGTATAGATGACTTTTTTTTCACTGAACAGAGAAAAAAATTATTAGTCGAAGTTTAAGTAATCTTGCATCTTATCCTTAAAAAAAAGGGAAAATCTTATTTCCGACTGTTATAGCACTCAATCGTGACCGTTCAAAAGTGACTTAGATGGTCAAGATGTTAATAAATTTTTTCCGGAGAATAATTAATTGTGACTGGTCATAATTAAAAATAAATTTTAACTATTGATTGAGCGAACAAACGATTGTGACTGATTGGTGCCGTAAACATCCTATTTACAGCCCAACAAAAAACAAGACATTCTCTCCAGAAAATTCCCAAGTGGGAGCACTTTTTTCAGAAAACTGTCATCATGCAAATCATTACACTCCAGATCAGGACCAAGACTCTGAAACAGTGGAAAGAGAACAGAAACAACGGAGCAGCAACAATGGCGGAGATTATAATCTACGAATTTCCACGACTCGTCTCTCTCTCTCTCTCTCTCTCTCCCCTTTATGAAAAAGCAACAGATTGAATTCTACCACGGTCCACCCATCCACCAATGGGAAATCATCAAGATTTGGAAGTAGAAGACGAACAAGGACAACATATAACATCAAAAGAAATAAGTGGGATGTGGCCATGTGGGAGGAACAGTTGATAGAACAAGGCCACTCACTCACATTCACACACACACACACTTACATTCAATTCATGCACTGAATTTGATAAATTCATTGCTGTAAAGTTGGCGCGCGTTGACTTCTCGTGACTCTCGTGGTTGGTGCTGGTGCTGGACCTCTCGAGCTTCTTGCCCTCTCATCAATCAATCCTCCTCAGACACTATTTTCTTAAAAGGTTGGCACATTATGTCTTTCTCGTGGGGTTCGTACAGCCTAATAACCCTTTCCTATTCAACTTGTTCATGAACATAACTCATACGTGGGTAACTCGATGATGTATTCGAATCAATTTACGCACACCTATATTATACTTTTTTTTATTAGATGGTATAATACTATGAAACCGATGTGAACCATGGATTATATTATACTTTTTTTATTAGATAGTATAGTACTATGAAACCGATGTGAACCATGGGTCCATAAAACTTCAACGAGTGTGTCATGTTTTCCTCTTGTGATTGGTTTTTCTTCGCAGTTTGGCTCATTGCCTAACATTTCGCCACACTCTCTCTCTCTTTTATCTCTTCATCTTTATTGCTCTCTATCTCCCTATTTATTCATTCACACTGCTCTGCAGATTGTAGGCTCAAGTGGGTACGTATCAATCCTTCTTGGTAAATTTCAGCCCTCAACCCTCTCTCTCTCTCTCTCTCACATCTCTTCCTCTATATTTTCTCTTGTTCATTATTTTGGGTTCCATGCATGCTTGAATTGATTGCAGGATACTCTTTGGTTTCCCTCCTTTCGCGTCTAAGGCGCTTGTGTTTTTGTCCCACCAACTTTCTTCTTTCCGTCTGGTAATTCTTCATTTTATCCAATTTTGATAGAGAAATTGTTTTCTATCTCCCTTAGGAATTAATGTTGTGCACTACATGAATATTTCCAATTCCCCTCACAAATTTGCATGGTGATATACTATTGATTCCACCATGTCAATTGGCATTACATATATGTGTTGCTTCAACTCTTGCTAGTGAACTCTTTCAGATGATGTGATGTTGGAAATCCTGAATAATATTTAAGAGTTTCTTTCCCCCCCATGCCCCATCCTTTTTGTTCCTTTGGAAATGGAGAGGGAGTGGAACTGTCACATTCAATTGCATTTGCATTTGCTTCTAATTGTTTGTTACTCGTTCGTACCCGTTGAATCGTTGAATGAAGAGGGGGCTTTTCTTTTGGAGTTCAAAAAATCCCTTGTTGATCCCTCTAATAATCTTCAAAGTTGGAACTCATTAGATTCAACTCCATGCAATTGGAGCGGCATAGGATGTGCTGATAACTTAAGGGTATCTTCCATCAATCTCAAGGCCTATAATTTGTCTGGTAATCTATCTTCATGCGTTTGTAAGCTGCCTTACTTGACTGAGTTGAACATGTCGACCAACTTCATTTCTGGTCACATTCCTAGCGATCTTGCTCATTGCCATAATTTGGAGGTTTTAGACCTATGCACTAACAGATTTCATGGGGAATTGCCAACCCAACTTTTCGAAATGGCCTCCCTTAGAAAGCTTTCTCTATGTGAGAATTATGTCTATGGTGAAATTCCAGAAGAGATTGGAAACTTAACTTTGCTTGAAGAGCTTGTTATTTACAGTAACAATCTCACGGGAATGATCCCCTTGTCCCTTAGTAAGTTGAAAAGGCTTAGGATTTTAAGGGCGGGTCGAAACTTTCTATCAGGCCCGATTCCAGCAGAAATCAGCAAATGTGGGAGGTTAGAGGTACTTGGGTTGGCACAGAATAGGTTAGAGGGTTCTTTTCCTGTAGAGCTTCAAAGACTTAGGAATCTCACTGACTTGGTGCTTTGGCAAAACTTTTTGTCTGGTGAGATTCCTCCTGAAATCGGAAACTTCAATAGCTTGGAGCTGCTTGCTTTGCATGGCAATGCTTTCATTGGAAGCATTCCCAAAGAGATTGGAAAATTAACCCAGTTGAAAAGATTGTACCTTTATACCAACCAGCTGAATGGGACAATTCCTAGGGAGCTAGGAAGTTGTCTTAGTACAATTGAGATCGATCTCTCCGAGAATAAATTGAGTGGTTTTGTTCCGAAAGAGTTGTGCAATATTTCAAACCTCCAGTTGCTTCAACTTTTCGAAAACCTCCTTCAAGGAAGTATACCCGGGGAGATTGGACAGTTAAAGCAGTTGTGGAGATTGGATTTGTCCATAAATAATTTGACGGGAGTAATTCCCCCCGAGATTCAAAACCTGACGCTCTTGGAGGATTTACAACTCTTTGATAATAATCTCCAAGGCACCATTCCACCTCTCATTGGAGTTAACAGTAACCTCTCTATTCTTGACATCTCTGCCAATGGTCTTGTTGGTAGCATACCTCCTCAACTTTGTAAATTCCAGAAGTTGTCATTTCTCAGCCTTGGGTCGAATAGGTTATCCGGAAATATCCCTGATGGTCTAAAAACATGCAAGTCCCTTATGCATCTAATGCTAGGAGATAATTTGCTCACAGGAAGCCTCCCTGTTGAATTTTCTGAACTTCACAATCTATCTGCTCTGGAGCTGTATCAGAATAGATTCTCCGGGCCTATACCCCCAGAATTAGGCCAACTTAGGAATTTAGAGAGGTTGCTCTTGTCAAATAACTATTTTTTGGGTTTTATCCCTCCTGAGATTGGAGAACTGGCGACACTTGTCATATTCAATATCTCTTCCAACCGGCTTTCTGGGAGCATTCCTTATGAGTTGGGTAATTGTACAAAGCTCCAGAGGCTTGACCTTAGCAGAAACCGGTTCACTGGCTACCTTCCTGATGAACTTGGCAAGCTAGTAAATTTGGAATTGCTTAAGCTTTCTGATAATAGATTTAGTGGGCCGATACCAAGTACCTTAGGGGGTCTGGCCCACCTTACCGAATTGCAAATGGGGGGGAACTATTTCTCTGGCAGTATCCCTGTTGAGCTTGGTCAAGTTGTTTATCTTCAAATTGCTCTTAATATTAGCCATAATGCTCTTTCGGGAACAATTCCTGCAAATCTGGGGAACTTACAAATGCTAGAGTCACTCTATTTGAATGACAATCAGCTCGTGGGTGAAATTCCAGTTTCAATTGGTGAGTTGATGAGTCTTACGGTGTGCAACCTTTCTAACAATAACCTGGTTGGGACATTGCCGAACACCCCTGTTTTCCAAAAGATGGATTCAAGCAATTTTGCTGGAAACAAGGGATTATGTGGATGGAATGTTAGCCGGTGTCACTCATCGTCAACCCGATCACGATCGAGAAGTTGGCTAAAGGAGGGTTCTTCCAAGGAGAAGCTAGTGAGCATTATCTCTGTAATTGCAGGGTTGATCTCTTTAGTTTTCACGGTGGCTGTTTGTCTGTTTATAAAACGCCGAAAACCTCCTTTCGTTTCACTTGAAGACCAAGCGAAACCAGACGAGTTAGATAATCATTACTACTTTCCCAAAGAAGGGTTCACATATCAGGACCTTGTGGAGGCTACTGGGAATTTTTCAGCAGGTGCAGTCATAGGAAAGGGAGCCTGTGGCACTGTCTACAAAGCTGTCATGACTGATGGAAAGATGATTGCTGTCAAAAAGTTGAAGTCTCGTGGAGAAGGAGCTAGTGTTGACAGCAGCTTTCATGCTGAGATATCAACCCTTGGAAAGATCAGCCACCGGAATATTGTAAAGCTCTATGGCTTTTGCTACCACCAGGACTCTAATGTTCTATTGTATGAGTATATGGCTAATGGCAGTCTGGGAGAACAACTTCATGCGAATGAGCAAACGTGTTTACTGGACTGGAGTGCTCGATACAAAATAGCTTTTGGAGCAGCCGAAGGCTTGTGCTATCTCCATTATGATTGCAAGCCCCAAATCATTCACCGTGATATCAAGTCGAACAACATTTTGCTGGATGAAAAGCTTCAGGCCCGTGTGGGAGATTTTGGCTTGGCGAAATTGATTGACTTTCCTTTCTCAAAATCCATGTCTGTTGTTGCTGGTTCATATGGCTACATCGCCCCAGGTAAGGGTATTGTCAAGCAATCTTACCTTTTCTTTTCCTTCATTGCATGCAAAATCTTATGAAAATTACGCTAGTAAGAATCCTCATGATATATTGACATCCACTTCCAAGTTTTACTGTTAAATGAGTGAAGTTTCTTAGTGCCTCATTTATGGGAAGTTGTTTATTCATCCTTATAATATGTTAGTACTTAGAAGGGTGAAAAGTATACTCCCTCCATCCCATATTCTTGTGCCCGTTGGGGAATTGTAACTTTTTAAGGAGGCATGTAGCAATTGCATTCAAATTCAAAATAAAAGGTTTGTTGTTTCTGTATTGACCCTTTATTCTTACTTTGGAATTAATCCCTCGTTATCTGTAAGGGGTAGTTTTTGATAAGCTAACGATTCAATACATTCACTTCAAAATAGACCAACATTTTGCTACATCTCAAAACTGGAAGATGGACCGAGAATATGGGATGGAGGGAGTAGTATCAGAACGTTAACTTCTTGTGGGAAATGACAGAATGTTTTTTTGCATAACAAATTCTTGTTTTTTTTTTTTTTTTTGTTTCAGAATACGCTTACACAATGAAAGTGACCCAAAAATGTGACATTTATAGTTTTGGAGTTGTTTTACTGGAACTTATTACCGGGAGGTCTCCAGTGCAACCCCTTGATCAGGGAGGGGACCTGGTCACTTGGGTGAGAAGATCAATCCATGCTGGCTTGCCAATGTCTGAGATATTTGACAAACGGCTGGATCTGAGTGCAAGAAAGGTTATTGAAGAGATGACTCTGGTTCTCAAAATTGCATTATTTTGCACCAGCTCATCCCCTCTTAGCAGACCGACCATGAGAGAAGTTATTGCCATGATGATAGGTGCTAGAGAATCTGTGAGCAGTGCACCGTCCTCTCCAACATCAGAAACTCCCTTAGATAAAGATGATTCAAGCAGAGGTTAGAAATGTTGTGATCTCTCTCTCTCTCTCTCTCTCTCTCTCTCTCTCTCTCTCTCTCTCTCGTGATATGTTATTGGACTACATAATCTTCTTGAATGTTCATACACTAAGAGCTTCACTACTGACAAACCGTTAAGTACTGATACCTGACCATTTAGGGGTATCAGAAAGTCTACACACACATACAATTTGTGCACAGATTGTGCACAGATTTCATTGTGGGGTCCACCACGGGTCCCACACAAATCATCCGAGCCGTTCATTAAATGTAAAACATTTTTTCAAGGGTCCCCGTAAAAAATAATATCAATCCGATACCTATAGGTGCTCGATCCAATCATATAACTTTTCATTATCCGAAAATCTGAATGAAAAGTTAGATGGTTGGATGAAGCACTTATAGGTATTGGATTGAGCTTATTTTTTACGGGGACTCTTGAAAAAATGTTTTACATTTACTGAACGGCTCGGATGATTTTGTGTGGGACCCGTGGTGGGCCCCACAACAAAATCTGTGCACAATCTGTGCACAGTTTGCTGTGTATGTAGCAGGACTGGGTAGGTATTAAGGTGTTTCGTTGAGATTTGCTATTCAGCAATGGGACTAAACTAATCTGATCATTTCTGTCAATTTTTGTTTGTGGAAGCCCAAGGAGATGAGGTAAAAGGGCGTTAGGCACTTGAGTGCTGATTATTTCTGGGTACTAGGTCATCGAGGAATGACAAAAGGAAAAGAATTATTTTGAAATGATTGCTAGTTACTTTTTATTTGCTACCACAAAACTTATAACCTCACGTCTAGTGAAATGTCTGTCAGTCTATGATCAAATAATTGCTGTAACATTTAGCTATGTAGTGAGGACTTCATTGAATGAAGTTCATTGTCTCAAGTTGGTCAGCTACCCCTAAGAAACAGCTAAGATGTTCTATATTAGAGCCATATCGACTACTAATTTCTAATAGAAATAATAATAATTTGTTTGTCACCGCTAGGGAAGACATAATGGTTAGTTACAATTTGTTCCTTGTTCAGAAGACAAGATCAAGAACACGTCGTAAGAAAAGTGAGAGTTGCCTTGTGGTGAACACAAACCAGTACTTGAGAAAAACTATGACACAGCTTCACTGTGCAAAATGACTCCTCTTTTGGCTAAGCATCTGTAACTCTCTGTAAACCCATCAACAGATTCAACACCATTCTAGCATCTTTCTACTACAAAGTATGAGACATTAGGATTTTGTTTTTCACTCATTTCCCGTATGCCTATTGGATTGCACCTGTACCACCACATCCCAATCGGCACAACTTCCGTTTGTACCCTCATTCACATGCATCTTGTGTGCCACTAGCTATATTTCAGCTGATTACAATGTAGGCTTTGTCATCACTAGCGTCGTCCTTTATATGTTAGTCTATTCATGGGTATGCAGTGCTTTTCAATGCATCAGTGATGCTTATTGGTGGAGGTATTGGTTTTTCCATTGGAGGACTTATAGCAGACGTGGTTTCGAATTTTGCAGATTGCATAATGCCATAGGCCTTTCACTCCCGATAGAAAAGAAGAGAGGTGTGCTCTGAAGATTTCGTAATGCTGATGTTTTTATACCTCTTATAGTCTTTCTGGTCTAATTTTGCTTATGCAATGCAATAAAGAGGTCATACCTCACCTTATAAAATCATGGATCAAGAAGGCTGCCCTTCCTCTCTTGGAGAATGTAAGTTTTGATCTGAAGCAGCTTAGTCTTACCATGTTGACAAATAAGGAAAAAGAATAGTTGCTTTTAATAATTTTCTGCTGAACCTCTCTGCCTTCTCCATTTTTTTTTTCTTCTAACCTCGTTAACTTGTTAGAAAAAAAATCTCCAGATGGTCCATTATATGAGAGACAAGCTTAAAATCTCAATTGCATGCTCTAGGATCTTCTGTTATGTTCTCACTTTGTCTCCAACAACTGAATTTTCTTGAAATTTTTTTGGTCAGCCACTTGGAGCATCAAAGGTATTCATGAAACCTTTATGTTCTTTTATTCAAGGATATCATTCCACCCAAAAAAAAGAAGCCAAAACTGCACTAGCAGAGAATTTTAACTGAAAATACAAAGACACGAATAAACTACATATAAATATGAAAAACCAGAATAGGAAGGTAAATGCCTATGCTCTAGCCACGAATGAACCTGAAACTATTCAAACACATATTGCAAAGCAGATGGAAAATAAGTTCTACAGTAGAGCATGTCAAAGATAAAGACTAAAAGCCCTCAAGTGATGCCTAGGTTCAAATCAGTAATGAAATGGCAAGAAGAATCACATTGAGAAAAGAAAACAAATTAAATAAAAATGTGAACAAAGCAAAAATCCAATATCCTTTTGTAGTGGCACCAACGAGCCAACAGATTTGATGGTGTAGATTTAATTCGTCAACAGATCACCACCCCCTCCATTATTGTTGGTCATTGTCGTCGCCGCCGCCTTCCATCGGCGATGGACCATCACTCGCCACCACTATCAAACCCTAAAATGGCACCACTGCTCCAATGAGTCAATGACTTAAATCAACAAAATAATTTTAATTTGTACTAAAGAAATGGTCAAAAAATCCCTATCAAAAAATAAAAGAATGAAATGGTCAATGAATGAAAGTTCTGACCAATTTTTCTGTGTGTACCCCTGTCCCTTCCACTTCCACCATTCTCGGTAGCCATTAATTCAACATATTAAAGGATTCATCAAACTATTTGTATTACGTTATTTCATTTGAATTAGTTTTTTTTTTCTTGGTCTTATTTATTTTAGGTTGTGATCTATTCTTAATTTTTTGGTCACCCAAACTTTTTTATTATGTTACCCTCACAAATCTGTCATGTACGGCTATCAGAGTCCTTGTAGGTGCACACCAACTAAACTCGCTTGCACGTATTTATTCTCTTCGTGTATATCAATACAGGCATCCATCATTCAACTTTCATGATTGCTAGCCACGGTATAAAACTGTAACAAACCAATACTGTAGCTAATAACCCGCACTCATCCTATCTCCCTTTTAATTAGTTGTCATGTTTTTTATCATACGTGATATACATTATGTAATAACCCGACCAAACATTTGAAGTATGTATCTCATCATGAATTTTAACTCCCAATAATGTGATGCTAAGATATGCAAGTACATGATAATATTATGATAGTGAGATTTAGATTTTGTGAATTGTAAACATGGTTTGTTGTGGCATGGTGTGGTAAATGAGATTGGCAAATTGCAAGCGTGCGAGTTTCCGCCATTGGAAAACAAAACGAAATCATCAACTTTCTCATTCATGACCTTATAAATGCATACAACAAATGGTCCATCTCATGGAAACCTTGCCCTCTGTTCCCAGCGCAAGGGAAGACAGCCAGTACTTAATCTAAAATGCGAAAAAGAACAGAAGTATGGCAGCAAGCAACACTGCAGAGTGCAGATATCAAAATTCAGCTGAGCCAGGCGTTCTGGGGAAAGGTATTGCATCTCTTATATTCTCTATGCCAGTTGCAAATTGCACAAGCCTTTCAAAGCCTAATCCGAAGCCTGCGTGAGGAACTGCCAGAAACGAAAAACAAGTTAATACTATCAGAGTGCTTGAGGTCCTTGACATGAATCACCCAAGTTTGTAACTAGTTAGAGAACATAATTGTTAGAGCTTGTCTCACGTTGGTTAGTTATGACATCCAAAACGAGTATATGAGTTTGGACGACCTCTCCACTCATTGCTAATTGGTTTGGGGTTGGATGCTTAACAATAATAATTAAGAGTAGCTTTACAAGGAAGGCCTCATCAACCTCTGACAAATAGCTGCACCAATTTTGTAGGGAAATCAGGGTTTTTTAGTCTTTTGAACCCATAATTATAAAGCAGTTGCTATTTCAATAAGGCCTCCAAAACGCCTCAGTGACTAAGCACAAAAGACGAGCAAAATTTTGAAGATGCAAACAAATATCTAGAACTGCAACATGACTGATATGATCACGATTTCAAATTTCCTACTTTACTTTGGGTCGAAGATGCACGAAACATGACTTACCCGAGCCATAACGCCGTAGATCAAGATACCACCAATAGGTTTCTTTGTTGAGGTTTAAGGTGTCTAAACGCTCTTCTAGATACTCAAGACGTTCTTCTCTTTGGCTTCCACCAATTAGTTCACCAACCTAACACAAAAGAGCATTTTTTAAGCATTTGTGAGCAAGAAGAGTTCACGTAATAAGTTGAAGTCGTCCTTTGCTTCATTTCAGTTTGAAATGAATTTATAGCTATTTCTAAGGGATATCTTTGGAAAGTTCCAGCTTTTTGCTGGTTTTTCAAATGGACAATATTATTTGTCCCATAAAGGAAACACGACAAAATACAAGGCACGGAGGGAGCATTTATTCATCTTTCCGCACTTGCGATTTTTATTTCCTTCTAGACAAAATGGTCCAACACATGGTAGAGATAGAGCTCCAAAATTTCCGAGGTCACGATAACACGAGCAATGCATACATACCCTTGGTACCAACATATCCATGGCTGAAACTGTCTTTCCATCATCATTTTGCCGCATATAAAATGCCTTTATCTCCTGTTATGCATAGAGTCTTGAGATCAAGTTTTACTATAACTTTTCTTCATAAACACGAGCAAGAAAGAAAACCATACCTTGGGATAGTCTCTTACTATCACTGGGCATCCGCCAAATGCCTCTTCTGTAATATACCTTTCATGCTCACTTTGCAAATCACATCCCCATTTTACCTGCATCATGAACAAACTGGAAGATGTGAAAGAAGTGCATGCTCATCAAATTTAGCTCTATTTATTAGTGAATCCAACTGATCATCACAAGCTCATCCTACTGATCATCACAAGCTCATCCTAAAGGAATTTCTAGAAAATAAAACTAATGTTTCTTTGATAGATGGGTATCTGGAATATAACATTAATACTTAATTGAACTCAGCAAACTATAAAAAGTAAGCTAAACGCAAATTTCTGTCCAGGATGAAAGATATCTTATCCAAAAACAGAAAAGCGTACTGGAAATTCAAACTTCTTATCTGCTCTTAGAAGAAGCTCCACAGCATCCGTGTAAGTCAACTGCACAAAATTCTTCTCCACCACATCCTGTTAATTTGATAAGAATATAAAAAATCCCTAATCAGAGGTGACACAACAAAGTATCCATAACCTGAGAATGACTTGGTCAACTATTTGCAAGCCAAGTCCTATTACAGGACTTCAACGATTCAAAAGAGTGATGGACAAGAATTTGCTGCGAAATTCATACACTAAGACGGTTGATAATTCCTTTCTCGATCCAAGTATTGAAGAAATCCATATCCTCCTTGCAGTGTTCCAGGACATACTTTACCTTCCACATGCAGAAATGATATATCGCTCGAATAATCCAACTTCACAAGAGAATAATATAGATGAATGGCGAAATGCAAAATTAATGTCACGATGTAAAGGTAAAATAAACAACATACTGGAATTAGATGTGAAAAGGTAACATACTACATACTGGAGATAGGCAGTTGCACAGGCCATGTCATCATTCAGGTCGGCAAATGCAAGTTCTGGTTCAATCATCTAAGTAAAAGGAATAATATTTGTAAGATGTCATTCAACTGTAACAAAAACACCAGAACTCCTTATATCAAGGAATCGAGATCAACAATTGAAGGCAATAAGTACCCAAAATTCAGCTAAGTGTCGAGAAGTGTTGGAATTTTCTGCTCGAAAGGTGGGGCCAAATGTGTACACCTGACAATCAAATAATTATGCGACGCTGAGAATATGATGAATAGGATAGATTTCAAATACCAAAGTTTTCCTCGACAGTTGCACAATATTAAAAAAGAATCAGATAGCATTGTTTACATCGGAGAGAGCAGTTGCATATGTTTCAGCATTCAGTTGGCCAGAGACAGTTAAAAATGCTGGTTTCCCAAAGAAATCCTGGCAAATGAAAGAAGAAAAAGGATAATGACATCTCCAGTTTTTCAAGGCTATATAGAGGCAAATAAATGTCTGGTTGTATCAGTTTCTATGTGATCATGTTTTATGCAGAATACAGTCTGCATGTGCATAGCAATTGAATAATAACCTAAACAAGAATTTCAACTTGCTCCTTATGACTAACAATACTTTTAAACATGTGATAATAGACTCATTCAAAACCAACTAGACGACATAGACTGCCCACGGAAAATGTATTATTTTCGGATGATATTGTCTTAGTGGATGAAACTGCAAGGGTGCTTAATGCTAGAGTCCAAAGGATTTAGGATAAGTGGGGGTAAAATTGAGTATATGCAATGTAAGTTTAATGACAATAGAAGTTCCCAGGCAGAAGAAGTGATGATTCAGGATCGGGAGATACCAAAAATTGAGCATTTTAGGTACTTAGGTTCAATTATTAGCAAGGATGGAGAGATTACGGACGAGTTAACCCATAGGATCCAAGTTGGGCGGCTCAAGTGAAGAGCCGCTTTTGGTGTATTATGTCATAGAAGGATACCTGTAAAATTGAAAACAAAATTTTATAGAACTACTATACGACCAGAGGTGCTATACAGGACGGAGTGTTGGCCTATCAAGAAACAATGAGTAAGATGAGTGTAGCTGAAATGAGGATGTTGAGATGGATGTGTGCTAAGACTTCAGAGTAGGATAAATGGAATTAGAAACAAAACTATTCATGAGATGATAGGAATTGTATCTATACAGGATAAGTTGAGAGAAAATAAATTAAGGTGGTTTAGGCATACTTACCGTAGATCTACAAACGCAGTAGTCAAAACATGATAATAGTGGATAGTAGGGCTAGGGGAAGAGGAAGAGCCTAAACTAACTTTGGATGCCGTGATACGAAAGGATTTGGGCTTACTAAATCTAAGGCCTCATTTGATTCAGGGACTAAAATAGACAGGATTAAGAGTGTTGGGATTAACAATCCTGGTACTAATCTAATCCGGAATCCTACACAATCCGACGTTTGATTCACGAGGATTAATAATAATATCGAGATCTTTCATGCTTAAAATTTCAGGATTAAAAAATTCAAACAAATATATTGCTCAAATGACATCTTCCAAAAGCTTCTAGGTAAACTTCCTCCTGAAATTATATGGTACTATTAATCCAAGTAGCCTTTGTGGGAGCCAAACGCGGGAAAAGCGGGATTAGGCACACATAGTCCAATCCCAGGCACCCAATCTCAGAATCAAACAAGGCCTAAGTGAACAAGTAGCCCTAGTCAGAGCTCAATGGAAAAATAGGATTCATGTAGCCAACCCCAATTGATTGACAAGGCTAGGTTTGGTTTGAGTTCAGCATTATTAAGGCCAGGTATCTTGCAATGGTCATGTACATAAACCAATGCAAAATAGTTGGCTGCAATGAAGTTGAATGGATTGGACATGAATTTGACCAACCTGTGACCAATCAATAGAACCATCTTCTGTTTTTGGAATGGCATCCACCCGAGAATCAGAAACTTCTGGAGAGCTTGGAATCTGTAAAATCAAAAAAAGACTTACAGGACAACACAAAAATAAACCGAACAATGCCATAATAATGTACTTAAGCGTACTTATGTGGCTTCTAGAATGAATTGCAGCTGCATATTGCTTGTTGCAGTAAGCTATTAGCTTGAATCACAAAGTTTTCATATCTTTAGGTCATACATTTCGAGGTTGGAACGAACTAGTAAAGCAAAGCAAAATAAACAAGTTGAGTTTACAAATTAATTGTCCTTGAGAAGAAGATCTTGCTCTTAACAGAGAAAATGATGAAAGCTCCTATTCAATAACAAACATGCTTGTCGCAAAAGTTGGCCCTGCTAATGTGGTAACCTTCGAAATGTCTACAAATGCAAGTTTAGTCCATATAAAAGCTGCAGTTGTTCGAGTGAGGGACAATCATTTAATGTTACGCATTTAATGATAATCTATCTGGACCATCAACTCATCTAAAAGCACAAAGTGTTCAATGAAGAGGTAACTTTTAAGCTATATCCTAAACATATCCCGCTCAAATGTGAGCTGCAACTTAAATAACTAATATAAACTAAACCATAAATAATGCAAGTTTCACCAACTCAAATCTCAAACTACGAACACAAACAAGGGGGCACTCGCCAACAAGTCCTAATTTGCAAGATTCCTTATTTACCATAAATAATGCAAGTTTCACTAACTCGAATCTCAACTACGAACACAAACATGGGGGCATTCGCCAACAAGTCCTAATTTGCAAGATTCCTTATAAATAAGTCCTAACAAAAAAAAAAATTGTATCCTAGCACATACTCAAATCTAAAATATCCCCAAAATACCCTTACCAGTAACATGGCGTATATGAATCATCTGAAAGAAATTGTTTCTTTCAGATGAGGAGCTGCAAGAAATTGTTTCTATCCCCATCTCTCAGTTCAAGCCGGGGGACTCCCTTGTTTGGCATCATACTAAGAATGGAAATTACTCGGTCAAGACTGGCTACCATCTTGCTTTTCAGGCTCTTTCTCCTCAAGCGAATGGACCCTCTTCCTCTTTTACCCCAAATAAGAAGATGTGGGATATAATTTGGCATTTGAACAGTCCACACAAGATGCGTCACTTCTGGTGGAGGGCTAGTAGTAACAGTCTAGCCACAAAGGAGAACTTAATGAGAAGGAGATGTGGTTCCTCTAAGACATGCCCAATCTGTGGAAGCTTTGACGAGTCCATTGAACACCTTCTGTTTGACTGCCAATGGGTTCGTGCGGTTTGGTTTGGGTGCAGCTTAAATCTTAATGTGGGTCATGGCCATCCAACTTCTGTCCAAAGGTGGACCTCTCAGCTAGTGGATGTTTTGAAGGGAGAGCAATTGATGAGTATTCTGGGAAGAGTGGTGACTATTGCATGGTATATATGGAAGTCTAGAAATGATTTCGTTTTCAATTACAATCCTGTTGATCCTGAGACTACTATAAGGCAAGCCTTTGAGGCACTTCATGAGTTCTCGGACCTTAGGATCCCTGGTTTGGCCCACATGGACAACCCAACAGTTGAGGTCGTTTCTTCCCACTAGAGGCCTCCGGATCATGGAAATTTCAAGCTTAATTGTGATGTCACAGTTCACGGTAATGGTAGGAAGGGAGTTTGTGTTGTGGTTCTTAGAAATGAGGCAGGGTCTCTACTGGATGGGCAAGTGCTTAATGCAGACATCTCCTCACCACTTCATGGTGAGTTGTTGGCAATTCATTTGGCGTGTGGGATGGTGAAATCGCTGGGCCTTAGAACAGCTCTAGTGGAATCGGACAATCAATTGGCCATTAAGCTAAGTGTCTCGGAGCTTGTTCCCCCTTGGGAAGTTGCAGCGGTTATGTTGGATATTAGGCAATTCTGCCTTGAAGAAGGAATTAGGTGTGCCTGGACAAAGAGGGAGGCTAATGGGCTAGCTCATAAAGTGGCGGGACAGGCTTTGAGAGGTCTTCTTCCGGTAAATTGGGTGTCGTCCCCTTCTCCTGTAATTTGTTCTATCTTATCTAGGGATCTTTCCCCTCCTTTGTAGCCCTCTGGGTAAAGTTTCGATAATAAAAAATATATATCATCTGAAATTAACATTTAGTCAAAACCTTTCTGCATGAAATGTCAAGCAAGATATACTTCCACATCAAGAATCAATTATTCATATATTATCCTTCATATCCATGTCCAAAATAATATTTCCATAGATCAAAACATCGACAAATACTTTAACTCTCTAAAGTCGTAGAAACCAAAAGGTCGGGCTATTATTCTTTCTTTTTTCCTTTGACTTGTTCTAACTTCTAATGGGGGGAAAAAGACAACAAATAATTTAGACATGAAGAAAACATAAGCACAAGATTTTTGAAATAATCAAAACGGTTAGGCTGTAAAATATTAACAATATGGAGAGGATATATTTCCAAAGTATGTACAATCAAAATGATGATAAATTCACTAAAACGGAACAGTTTACCGAGGATGATAAATTTTTCAAAACAGATATATTTTCAGAACACAATAAATACCCAACTTCGTCTTGCCTCTATCTCTCTATTCTTCTAAGGAACATTCTTCACAATCTTTTTCTTTTCCATTAAAAGGGCTCTAATGATCGTTTCCCTCACAATACCTCTTGACCCACACCACAAGCACAATTTGCAGTCTTCCGATTTCCAGATAGTGTAGATCCAATGAAATCCCTTCCTACCACATGCCACCTTGTTGTGCTGACACACTAAGCTCTGACCCAGGGTTTTCGTTTATGGTTGGATTTGGTGTCGTAGCTAACCTGGCTGATTAGATTTGAACTTCCTATTAATAAAAAGTATGATGTGGTTAATAATCTACTAATTGGCAATATACTTAAGTACGAAAAGGGGTATTCTAGTCCTCTTGAACATTATCATGACTTCATCAAATCTACTACGTCAAAAAAATTTAACCTAGGTCCACTCTCCAAACAAGAAATATAATTAACTCTCAAAAGAGAGTGTAGGATATTTGTCCACCAGTTAGAAGAAACACAAGGTACAAGAGAACCCAAAAAGGACAAAGAAAATGAGAACACAGGATTCTAGGAGGGCACCTCACCAATAAAAACTAAAGAAGGCTTACCACTGATGGAAGACAAGATTGTAGGAAAAAGGATTGAGGCTTTGAATTTTGAGCGGATTATCTCCCTACAAAAATTGGGTAAGGGTAATCCTACACCCTGGAATAAAGCCGCATAATCTGGTCAAATAACCTTTCACCTCTTATCGAATGCTATTATCCTACCCTTCCAACTATAGTGCAATTATTTAGTAGTCTATGCTGTATGCACTTCCATCGATTATCCCAAGTATTGCAAATCTCTCTACAATCCATAGTCATTAACCACCCTCCAACTCCCTCAAAATCATTTTAGGCAATCAAAGAGGGTCTAAGTAAAGACCTGCTTTAAAACAGCATACCAGAGTTGTAACGCAGAACTGTTCACCAGCTCCTTCACAATCCGAGGCGGTAATGATAGGACTTGAGATCCAAACAAAGCCATTGTCTTGAAAAAATTTATGTGTAGCGTAGGCCAAAGCATTCCTCACCCTTGCGACCTAAAATCAGGTAGCACCAGAAACAAAACTAGATTACATTCACCAATGAGATGACCAAAGATAAAAAGTGATCGCAAATTCAAACCATATCAAGCATCTAAGAAGCATGGGCACTTAAACCAAGGTGGAGTGCCCTTGTCCGACACATGTCGGACACCAACACTCCTCGGACACGTGTCCGATACTCTTTTTCATGTCCATAATTAGATGAAAATCTTAATTCAGACACATGTTCAACACTTCTTTGGCTTCTATGACTAAGAAATAAATGTGATCGACACTTTTTCGACACTTGCTAACATGTGACTGTCAAAGATCCGAAATTTGACACATCACTATGATATACAAAGTTGGAAAAATAGTAGATTTTCATAAATTATTATGGAATTAGGGACGTGTACTTGTGGTGACATATACTACATCTGTAAGACAATATGTTTAGACATGCATAATTGAATGTATCCTCAATGTGTCTGTGTCCTACGTAATAACGTTTTAGAGACTTAACGCATCCGCGTGCCCGTGTCTCATGTCTGTATCCATGCTTGTTTGTCAAGACTGTCAATCTTCAGATAGTAAAACAGAATATGCAGCTCACAAGCAGAACTAAAATGACTAATCAGCAAAAATGTGATTTAGAAAAAGATAAATTGGAATTGCTGGAAAACTTGCATGTTAAGAGGGCCTCTTGGGGCGTGGAAATGATGTCTAAAGCAAGAAAGATTAACATTTTTGCATGGGAAAGGCCAGGTGATTAGATTAGAAAACATCCATCCTCCCTACATTTCATTTGGTATAAATAGTCAAGTTATAGATGTGCCCTACTGTAAAATTTAATAAGATGGATACTCTAACTCCATATTGAAGATGAAAAATCTCAATCTTGGAAGACTGATAGTCCATAAGTGGTAGAGATTTGTAAGAACAATGCAAACAACATTGGTAAAAAAAAGTACCAGTACGACTCCCTGATCCTGAAGCACCACTATCAAATCATTTCTATACGTAAGAGTATACAAAATGAAGGAAATAGTTGTTTCGAATAACTAACATAGCAAGTAAAGTCTCTAGGTAGTCGTAACAAAGACTTGAAATTGAATCCCACGTGAGCCAGGTAAGCTATTATGAGAAGGCGTAGATCCATATCCTGATGTGTCAACCCTCACTATTACAAGGAAACACAAGATGAAACGGAATGGGATGAAGTATAACATTTTTACCAAAATGAAAAAGTGAACACTGTTTAAAGATGTGACAAAAATTCGAAGCGAACAGAACCCCTGGAACAAAAAAAATTCAAACAAAAAAGCATGCAATGAAAGAGGACAGATACAAACCGAACTGACCAAATGCAACAAGGCTAACTGATTGCATCTTAACAAGTGACCATACCGCACTGAAAGTATTTGTTCTAGGACGAAGATGAGCCTTGGTTCTCAAAAATTCCCTGCTGACCCGTTTCTTTTGGATGGGAAAGGAAGGGTCACTCCTGCCAACCTACAAAACGAACGAATGATCACTAACCATCACAAAATAAATGAATATACAAGTGGGAGAGTTGACATTTACGAGGTCTATGTTGTCTTTTCTCCCTTCCCATTAATAATGGCATAAAGACCTTGGTTAACCTAAATTCAGTTAACAAGGCCAAAATTGGCGTATTTCAATTGTTCATGCATATTAGATTCTGCAAGTTTGACTAACATTATGGTTAACTAGTAGAGTGTTATTGACTCCCAACGTTAGAGCATGCTGAAATTATGACATAGTGACATACTAATGGGGCTCATTGTACTTCACCGATTATGGTCTGTGAAATTTACCCAAAGGCTAAATTATAGAACAAAATTGACAAAACATAGAAGCATAACGGGGTGGCATGAGGTAACTCAAACTTACATTTGTTAGCTAGCATTAAGTCGTTATTATGTGGTTGGCTAAAGCTTCTACCATCATGGTTTGAAGGGTGTTAAAATGGAGAGAGGAAGGAACTTGTACGGACAAACTTGATTTTGCAAGTAATCGGACTACAGGAATTGCAAGAAAGACTAGCTACTAGGATGTTTATCTATGTTACATCAACTATTCTAAATTAATGGAGTACCCATGTCGCTAATCTACAGACTACAATACAAGAAACTAAGAAGAAAATAAAGGGACACGAGGGAAAAAGTCTGTAATTACATGCTTTACAGACGCTAGCAACCACAATGTAGGTGTTTACAGAGTATCTACAATTACAAAATCCAAGCAGCTGGCAAAAATGCATCAAGATATCATCAAACAACCTTCGAACTTAACAATAAGGCAAGAAATTCTTCACCGTTATGAGTTTCTCAATCTGCAACTCTACTTTCTGCTTTGATCCTTGACTAGCTACTAAAATCCCCTTCACCCATACCGATGCACCAGTAGCAATGAAGCCACTTTCCACCTATTCACAACATCTACGAGGTTAACAGTGACAATATTACAGAGTTTTACAGAAAAGTAAGGTAATATGCGGACTGTAATGCGCAGGGTAGCTGATTTTCGTGATATCACTGAGAAAGGAAAACTGAGCAAACACAAACAAATTGGTAATAGAATTGAAAACTTGTTCCGACTAAGAAGCCCACATAATAGTACTTCAAATTCTCACCTGCTGATGTATTCTTGCTTGAAAATCATTTCCTGTTTCTCTAACTCATCAATTACATATATTCCACCTATCCCAAAATTTACCTACTCGTTTCTTTCAAGAGTCGGAAGGTTGATTTCTTATAACAAGACTAAATCACCCCAAATGAGTTTATTGGGAATGAGTTCCGGCTCCATAATGATCTTCACATGATGAAATGGACCTACTTGCAATGAAAATAACAAATGTGTTCCGCTATGCATACAAGATCTCCAATATCCATGTATTATACATGATATTTGTATGCTCAGAATTTTATACTGTATTTTTCCTTCGCACCTTTTTACGAATAATTATCCATTCTTTTGGAACAATAGAACATCGTACAGTTAAATTAACAATAAAAAAAAAACTACAAATGTACACATTGTTGTCACCGTAGTACCTCATCGTAGCCTTCAGCATCTGAATTCATCACACATTGCATGTTTGAAAGGCATGATCCATCATTAACCTATCTCCCCACAAAAAAAATGTAGTACAACGGTACAACCAATCATTAATAACCAACAATAGCCGGAACTTTCAGGAGATACTAATTCAATGCACACATAATCACATCTAAAATGGGATATCCAAAGGAAGCCTGTTGGCCAACAACAACTAGCCAAGAGTGAAGTGTTTTCGCTCAATTTCAAAGCTGTTTCGGAGTTGTTTGGAGCTGTTGGGTTCATCTTGGAGCTGTCTGGAAAAACCGTCCGGACGGGATTGGATGGTCCGTACAATCATGTTATCTGGTTTCGATCCTTGCTCGCTATATATTCCATCCGAACGGTCGCTACTTCCGTCCAGACAGTCGACGCATGTTTTGGCCATTTTTGTTCTGTTTTGGACTTCCTAAAGATTGGTTTTGGAGTTTCCTTACTGATTTTGAACTCTATATGCAAAGGAACATGATCTGGCAAGGATTCTGGCTTTTAGAAAGCAATATGTGGCTATAAATATAGCCTTACTCTCTCAATAGGCCAGGACTTCTGGAGTGAATCCCTATGAGAGGCCCCCATGGGATTGAAGATCTTCATCCATATCTGGTTGCCCCTTCTATAGTGGGTTATCTGGAAGATCATCTGTTTCAACAATTTTATCTGTTTGAAATCGTAAGGTTTCACATGAATCATCTGTTTCTGTAGTCTTACAAAACCCCTCCACGATTTTAACCAAAAGACACAGATGGAACTCCACAAGATTTGATGAGAAAACTTGGATGTACTTTGGGGGTGGTGAGTGCCTCTTTGTGAGAGCTTTGTTTGTTTGTCACCATTGTAGCTCTTCGGAGCATTGTTCTCTTCACTTAGTAGAATCGTGTCTCGTTTGCTTGCCTAAGAATAGGTTTACAGCTGTAAGCCAAACCACGTATATCTTGGTCTCTCTTATTTGTTTAGTTTCTTACATGGTTTCTCTGTTAATTTTTCGCATACGTTTGGTTTATTGTTTTCCCAATATCATGGCCATCAAAGATTGTCGGGTTGTGGTTGGGTCCTTCAGGGCCCACCGCACGACAATGAGTTGTTTTCACTTTTCAAAACTTCAACACAAGGAGTATTGCCCCGGTCACACCTCACCACTATCTGTAGAGGTTCCCACCGCACCTTTTGTGGGACTGAAGCTAAGGTCCCACACGTGGTGATGTTAGGAGTACGTTTAGCCCCACCAATAAGGGACTATGCGGACTTGAACTTAGGCCTTGTCCAACCCAGTCCTAAGTTTCCACCACTTGAACCAACCCCATCATTGGTCCAACACAGTTCCACTTAGCTAGGCAAAATACCTCTTCCACTAATTTTCCATCGACTATGTCCAAATTTGCCTAGCCTAAGCTGCAAAACATAAATACAATAGGTTTGGATAATATGTATGAGAAAATGGACAGAAAAAATAAAGATTGCACTAAAATTGTGCATTTTTTACTATGCAAAGTAGATGGCGTTGAAACTTAGATAAGTTTTAAATTTAAAAGATATGCTTTATTAGAGATACATGTCATTAATTTAAAAGGTGTAACCTTAACGTTCAAGTGAAAGATGTTTTTGAGATAAGAGACATGACTCTTATAAAAAGGTGTTTATAATCCTATAAATAGGATGTCTCCCGCAGATTATTTTTAGCACTTAAGTTCTCTAATCTCACTCTATTATTTTATGCCTTATGGGCAATTCGATTCATTCTTAGCACCCCTGACTTCCACTGATCGTGTAACATAGAGACAAACCGTGAGATTTATGGAAAGTCATATTCAGCCGATAGAACCTACACGAAGGGATGCAAATATGGCTTAAGGACAGCGAATGCCGTGCCTTTCATCAATCTCACAGGCTATTTTCCTCACTCTAATTATCTTACATACTTCACTGATTATGTTCATGAGTTTATATTGGCATTTCTAACTATTAGTGTTTTGTGGTAATTGTTTAATAGATCCCCAACAGTTAGTAGTGTTGAACTTACTCACATACTTTCAAAATGGCAATCGCTCCTGCTCTCAATCCTCACACTCATGAATTTTAGTTGTTTGGGATGTTTTTGAAAGACAGCTTTCACACTCCTGCGTTATGTGACTTGGGGGTTCAAAAAATTAGGAGAAAGATATAATTGAAGAAAAAAAAAAAAACAATGTATCATTGCTATCATCACCTCAATGAACGTGACACTGCTCTGCACCCGAAGCGTCCGAACCCAACCCTGAACCACCAGAGTCTGGCCCAACCGATCCAAACCCTCGTCGGGCCCTCCCTTGACATCCACAACCTTCAATCTTCTCCGGAACTCACCGACTCTCTCGCCAATTCCGACGCCCTGTTTTCCGATTTTCTCTACGGCCTCGCCGGAGGAGAGAGCGCCTGCGGCAACGGTGCACAAGCTTCGCCGGCCTCTTCTGGGTACAGACAGAGCTGAGCTCCTGCTTGTGGTGTAAAACGATAGCGGAATAGAGTACCGAATGTATTTTCGCGGGAGACAATGGTTGGTGGTTAGGGTTTTGGGGTTGGCGGGGAGTTTAGTTGTTTGGCGGTAGAGGGAGAAGAATACGGGTTTTAGGCGGAGGGAGGAGGCCGGTGAAAAAGCAGTGGCCATGGGATTGGATTCCTCCGCAGCCGCTCTACTGGTTGTGCTGAATGCTGCTTGTGGTGTGTTTTTCCTTAACGGGGTGTCTAGCTTGCGTAACTTCCACTGAAATTCCGATTCCAGAATCTTAAAGCTAACGATCGAAAATGTTTTGGGATGTTTATTTCGGTAGAATTCGAACGTGCAATCTCATGAGAACAATTAATTAGGTTATGTTCCATTAAGATTTTTAATATTTTTTTAATATTATTTTTTTGTTTTATCAAATAAATTATTTTCTCATAATATATAATATTAAAATTTATTTTATTTAGTGTAACACATGACATACTCAATACTCATTTGGCCAATTGAACTCCTTGGGTTAATGATTGGTGAAATTATACAATATTTCGGGAGTACCATCATGTGGTACTCTGTATCATTTTACAATCACACATTTCCGTAGAGCCTACCATTAAGTATATGGACCCCACAAGAATGTGTTATTGTAAAGTGGCCCGAAATACCACGTGTCGGTACTCCCAAACTACTGAATAATTACTCGATTGGTTGTTCTAAGGGCTTCCGTTTAGGCTAAAAAAATTATCCGCCGCGGATTAGGCCAAATTGAATAAGTAAATTTTTCTTATGTTCATCCAATAATAAGTAAAATTGACTGGATTATTGGTCTTCAATAATCCAAAAATTAGGAATTATTTGCTTCTAATGTTATACTAACATCTCTAATGGTTGAGAGTGATTTTGTTCACCCTCAGCTAAGGTAGCTAAGGTATGCTCATTCCGTATCTCACTTTGCCAATCAAAACTGTTTGGTTATTCATTTTTTGGGAGACCGTAATAAACTTTAGCTAAATTGAATATCGATACTTACTTCATCCAGGAGTTTATTTATTTTCTTTAAAATTCTGAATGAAAAATTAAACTTCTAGATAAAATATTTACCAATATCTGATTAACCTGAATTTTTACATAGTCTCCTAGCAAATGAATTTTGACAAAATAAATGGTTTCAAATGTAATGTTGGTATCTCTTCTTTACGGGGATGCTTGCCCTTATTGATTTACTATTTTCTTTTTCTATCAATGAAACTATCCTAAACTTTGGAAGAAAAAAAACTTGTCGGGAAGTACTGCATTTTGAATCTTTTAATTTCTTGTTAACCCCAATTTTTGTTCACATACCCAAGAGCAAATGTATTTAAGATTCACAATATGTAGTCTGTATGTATATAAACTGGATGATGGGAAAAAGTGTCCCTCATTGGTCCATTATGTGAGAGACAAGTTTAAAATCACCATTGCATTCACTAAGATTTTTCTGTCATGTTCTCACTTAATTTGTCTGATGGTTAGGGATTCTTGTATCATACACAAGCTTCTGCTGCGCCCCTCTGCCTTTTTCCTTTTTTTCTAACCAGTTAACTTGTTGGAAGCATTGCATTTTGAATCTTTAATTTCTTGATAACCCCAATTTTGTTTGAATACGCAATAGCAAATGTATTTAAAACTAACTATTGGTGCCAGAAAATGGATGGGCAATCCGAGCTCCTTCCTTTTAGGGTTCCTGCAATCAAGTCCAATGACTGAAGGTGTTTCCAATTGCAGGCCCTCCGACGATCATGTTAGAAGTGGTGATTGTAAGTAGGCGTTCGATATTGAGAATGAAAGAGAGTGCCTAGCTACCTATCAATATCTATCGTATGCTTATTAATAGACAACCCCTCCTATCACGTACGTGTTACACCCCCACAATCATTCGACCAGATCGTGGGTGAGTGGAGCGGTTTTTCCCATGGGTGGATGGCGGTTGTGCGCACCCATGAACTGTGGATAACAGAAGCATAAGGAGTTGTGGGGAGTTACAACTCTCCCCCATGATGCATAAATTCAGTGCCCTTATGGCAAGATCGTGGGGGCTCCATCGACCAGGAATTACCTCCTGCCAAGCAGAATAGGAATTACCTCCTGCCGAGCAGAACCCTCATGGCCGAGCAGACGGGCTGATTCGAGCATCAATCCTCGATATGTGTCGATCGTCTCCTAAGAGAGCTCAGTGAAACGTCTTCAGAAACGTCCTCATCACTCACAAAAGCTAATCTGTATGTATATAATCTGGATGACGGAAAAAGTTTCCCTCATTGGTCCATCATGTGGGAGACAAGTTCAAAATCTCCATTGCATTCACTATTGATTTTCTGTCGTGTTCTCACTTTGTCTCCAACCGATGCATTTTCTTTATTTATTTATTTTTTTGTGTCAGCCACCTGGAGCACCGAAGGTTCATACGTCCTCAAGTGATGCCTAGGTTCAGATCAACAATGAAATGGCATTGTTAAATCCTTTTGACACCAGAAAACAAAGTAAATAAAAACACGATTACAAACCAAGCAAAAACCCAAACTCCATTAGCAGTGGCACCGATGAGCCAATGAATCTGATTTCTCATTAGACCACAACCACTAGCATCATTGGACAAGGGACCACCACCACCCTCTAACATCGCTGGACCATCGCCGCTGCCTTCCATGCATCAACTGCCACCACTATCAGAACCTAAAATGTCACCCACACTACCCTGATGAACCAATGGATCTAATTCGTCATCAGACGATCCACTACCCTCTATCATCGATGGACCACTGTTGCTGCCACCTTCCATCAGCAATGGGCCATCACCCGACACCACTATGATCAGAACCCAAAATGACATTTCCATGATGAAGGAGGAGCCATGAGAAAAAAAAGACTCTTCTATAAAAGAGTTTGACACTTCTCTGAAAGAGTTTTTTAAAATCTAAACCATCCAAAATACTATTGGACGATGATGAAATTGAGCGTTACTGAATCAGTCCCAACTTTTCAAAATGTCATTGTGGGATAGCCTCCAAAATGGATCTGACTAATAAGTATCTCAATATTACTGACTAAAAGCTATGTCAAAAGTTCTTCATATCCAAAAGATAATTTCGTTAATATGCTAACCAAAAATAGAAGCAAATAAATTCATATGCTGACTAAAAATGGAAAAAATAAGTAAAATTCAAGATGACCAAGATAGAAAATTAAATACTGATTAGAACCTCAACATAAAACTTCTATTTCTAATTTCTCTTTCGATTTACATCCACTTATCAATTCTCTTTATCAAAAAATACAGAAAACTGATATTCCCTCTCACCTCTTCTTTTTTTACAGGGATCGAATCAAGCAGACAAAGTCGAAGAAAATGTATAGTAAAAAAAATCATCGATACAAACAAGAAACAAAAAAAATTGAAAATCTCACCCAGATTTCCTAACCTTACCACTACTATTGGCGTAACAATAGTAGTTCTGGTTAGAATTTAAATTGCGCTTAGACCCCATACGCCTCCTCATTATACTATTCAACCCCTTCCACCACCAACGCCGTCTCCTCGGCGACAATGCCCCCCCGGTCACGTGGCTCACGTGCGACCTCGCCGCCTTCTTCACGACAAGCCCGCGCACCTCCGGCGGCTTATACATCCGAATCAACGGCCACTTGATCCCGTTAAAAAACGGGTGGCGCTTGATGTCCGTCGCGCCCCTGGCGCACCCCAGCCGCCGCCTCGGATCCTTCACCAACAGCCTCTCTATCAGGTCCCTCGCTTCCGCCATTCCCGGTACTCCCTCTTGTTCGTCCTGCACCGGGAACCTCGCCACCCTACTCGACGCAATGTTGCGCAGGGTGGCCTCTTTGCTCCCTCCCTTAAACGGCGTGGTGCCGTACAATAATTCGTAAATGAAAACCCCGAACGCCCACCAGTCAACCCCGTTGCCGTGACCGTTTCCGGTAACCAACTCCGGCGCCAGGTACTCGTGGGTCCCGACGCACGACTTCGAAAACGCCGCCGTCGGCTCCGCCACGAACTCCCTCACCACCTCTTCCTCCTCCTCCGGCCGCCCGTGACCGAAGCAGTGGCGGCAACGCCGGGTTTTTTTTGCTGTGGACCTGCGGGGCCGGTGGGACCGGGTGTCCAACCTGGGGACCATGTCGGCCGTGAAGCAAAGATCGAAATCGGACATCATGACGTGCCCGTCCTCGCGCAGTAAGATGTTTTCTGGTTTTAGATCCCTGTAGACGACGCCGTTGGCGTGCAGATACTCGAGCGCTATTAAAACCTCGGCCGCGTAGAACCTGACGGACTCGAGCGGCAGGCGGTTGGAGGGCTGTTTGCTGAGGAGAGAGTGGAGGTCGCCGTTGGGGCAGTAGTCGATGAGGAGGCAGGTGTAGTGGGAGACCTCGATGTGGGCGTAGAGAGTGGGGAGGAAAGGGTGGTCGAGCAGGGAGAGGATCTGGGCCTCAGTCTGGACCTGGCTGAGCTTCTTGGAGGAGAGGGAGTCGCGGTCGACGACCTTCAAGGCGAACTGGGTGTTGTGGTCGTAGTCGCGGAGGCGGCAGAGGAAGACACGGCCGAGGTTGCCGGTGCCGAGGTGGCGGAGGAGCTTGAGGTGGCGGAGGTGGATGGATCCGGTGGAGGAGAGGGTGGAGGCGGCCTTGATGGCGGACCAATGGGGGTCGGAGTTTCGGTGGGGGCGTTGGTGGAGGGTGGTTGGGGTGGTGGTTGCGGCGGAGGAGAGGCGGGAGTCGTTGAAGGAGAGGGTGATGCTGGAGCGGGCAAGGCTGGGGCGGGAGCTGGTGGTGGTGGTGGGGTCGGTGGTGGTGGAGGTGAAGCTGAGATCGAGGTCGGAGTACTCTGGTGGTGGGAAGTAGTAGGTGGTTTCCTTGTCGTCCATTTTTCTTTGTTTTTTTTGGTGGGTGATGAGTTGTTGGGGAGGAATGAGATAATGGGAGAGGAGTGTGGCGTTGAGGTTTGCTTATAAAGATGGAAGGAAGAGGGGGAGAAAAGTGAAAGAGTGAGAGTGGGGGCTGACATTTAATTTTACTCCTACTATACTACTCGTTTATTTATATTTTCGATCCTAGATGATTAGAATTAATTAATTAGCGGAGTTTCGCTTCCCTTGGATATATGTAATTTTCATTATGTTACACTAGGTTATTTTGGTGCTTCACGTGATGTTCGGTGACTTTTTACCACCACATATGAGCTAGGCATCACGTGACGGTGCAATCCCACGAAATATGTGATACTATGCATATTGCGATGTGCTTATTGTTTATTTTTGCCTGATGAAATTATATGTATTTATATACATCCACTTCCACATTATGTATATATAGTTCCATCAAATAATCAAAATTCTATATGAGGATTAATCATCAATTTATCCTGAATTTCTAACCTAAGCTAAGTCTTTAAGTTTTAGGCTTATTTTGGCTAAATAAGCAAATCGGCTTATATTTTTTTGTTCTTATTTAAATTTTTTTGGGCATGTGTCAGTTTTGTGTCAAATTTTTGTGGATTATTAGTTGGTCTTGACATGAGAAATCGGATAAGTACAAATTTATTATCAATACTCGAGATTTTTTTAGTAAAGACAAAAGTTTTACTTATTGGCTTATTTTTGTCTTTATGTAAAAAAAAATTGAGTTTCGATCGAAAAATTTTACTTTTTAGATTGCTCTCGTTCTGATAAAGCAATAATTCATAAAAATCGACGCAAAGCTAAAAAATTCAAAAAAAAAAAGAATAAGGAGAAAAAAATAATCCAACTGGATTAATATTTAGTCCTTCGTGTTAATGTCAACGATATCTAGTTAATTAATTCAACAAGTTTTGGTTGACAAACATAGAGAGAGTGGGAAGGAAGAGAGGTAATTAGTTGACCAAAATGTGAGAAGAGCATCTGTATATATCCCCGGAATTAATTTAATCCGTACTTTAACTTAAAAGGGTGGGTTTCTGAGAATAATAAGTATAATTAAGGGGACCGGGTGTTGAGCGGAGAAGAAGAGCGAGGGAATATATAATTATGAAGCCGCGTTTGGGCGTTGGGAGCTGCGAATTTGGCTGTACTTTTACTGAGGAGGGAGAGACGTACAGCAGCCTGCTGCATGCATGGACGAAGTGAGAGAGTCAAAATGACGCAACGTCGTCTAGCTTAGCTGTATGTATGTCGGTAATTTAAGTATACGTAGCCGTTATTACTGGGGGGGCGACCGTCTTTCCTACGTTGCTGATTAATCCTTAGCTGGAGAGTAATAAACTTCAACCACTCCAATACTGCCTTTTTGCTTTCTTTCTGCGTAGTTATTATTAACGTTGGGAGTAATTGTCCCTGCAGCTTTGACCGACTGTTCCCATATTAATGGAGGGAGGAGAGTCGGCGAGCGGATAAATTATTGGGAGGTCTTGGAGTAGTGGCAGCGCCATTATTTATTGCACCATGCAGAGTAACTACTAACTACTAAAAATGTACGAATTCCACATAAATTCGAGGCGAATTAAAGTATTTGGACATCATTTGACAGGCCGCTGAATTATTACTTAGAGACCGTTTTTCCAAATTGAATGACTTAGGAGGTGTTTCCACCGGTGAAAATCAAGGCACAAAAATATTTGTGATCGAAAAGTTATTAGGTGTTTTCGTTAATGAATAAGTTGTTGAGAAATGTTAAGTTATTTTCGATCAGCAGTGAATAAGTTATTGATGTTTTGTTAGTTGAAACGAGATGGTAAAATCTTGAAATTTTTTTGTTAGTAGAAACGAGATGATAAAATACATATTTATGTGTTAAGTTTTTTTGTTGTTTTTGTTAGTGGAAACGGGGCTTTAGAGAAATTTTGTGCACTATTTGATGTGTGAGTTTCACACCGAGTTCTATAGAGTTCTTGATTTTATAAAAAATTTGATTAAATATTTAAATGAATTGATAATTACTTATTGTTATTGATACTCCAATTAGATTAAGGCAATTTTTTTATTTAAATGCTTTACGAATTATTTCTTATAAAACCAACAACTGTATTAATCCATTTTAGACTCGGAGGGCGCCTTACACATTCTATCAGTACATAATTCACACCTTCGAATCTGATAAGAAAAATCAATACCTTCGTCTGAGCCGACCCTGAGGTAAGTCTCACAAAATCTCGGGCTTGGCAAACCCTCCATCATGGGGCAACAAAAAATGTAAGGTAAATTTATTTTCGAATCGAATCGTGTTAATCATAAAACACTATAACCAGGATTACATTTGATTTCGATTTTCTAGTGTAATTCAAGTTAAAAGTGCAAAATGTGACCTTAAATTTTTTTTTTTACTTGTATGTTTTTTTTTTTTAATTCTTTACGACTAAGTAATAAATAGTAATAAGTGACAATCAAATTTAGAATTGAGCTTGGACAATCCAAACATGGAGGCCGAACTCCGAATGGGTAGGCGTAGAGTTGTAATTTAGTGCAGGCTCTACGAACGAAATTAAACAGCTATATATTGTCCTGTTTTATTTTTGTAACAGTGGTAAGACAGCCGTATAGGACCACTTGTTTGAGTTTCCAAGGAAATGAGTACCAGAACCGAAAGCTTATTACCGGAGCCGACGCCATCGCCAACACGTAGCCGACTTCGATCTGCCTCCATATTAATAATAGAATATATACCAAACTTTATTATTGAATCATCAAACCAACCATCAACTACCATTGGATCAATTTCTTTCATTGGAGAAAAGCACGCAATTAATTACTCCATATACTAACATCAACATATTTTTCTGATAATTCACCAATAATCTGCATAATGTCGGTCTCAAATGTACTTTCTCTCTCTTCGTTAACGGCAACGTGTTTAGGTTTGCCCGTCAATTGGAAGGAGATTGTTTGAACTTCGAAGATCACTCCAAATTTGTCAAGCAATCATGCACCGAGTCTACCATACCAATGCGAAAATTTGATACGGGTAGAGGTAAAATTGATACGTATCTTGTGTTAAAATAAGGCTAATGATTTTGCCACTCTCTTTTTGTTTTTATTAGGTTGAATTTACTAAAACACCATTTCACTTTATGATGCTAACTTTTTCTTACTTTTCAAATGTATGGGTATTTTAGTAAATTCATCCTAACAAAAATAAAAAAGGGAGTGACATTAACAAATAGGGGAGTGGCAAAATCAGCTGCCTAAAATAAATCTCATCGTAATTGGTTCGTCAAAAAGTAAAACTTCTACATGTCTTTAATTAATGTTCAAGTAAATATTCCTACGCGATCTATGACGGGGACATGAAATATTTTGTCTTGATACATTGATACTAAGGCCCCGTTCCGGAACCCTTCTTATTTTATAAGTATTTATTTTAACACTTTTTTTAAAAAAATAAGAACCTTTGTTCCAAAAATCCCAAATAATAAGCCCTTTTCTTATTAGGTGACTTGTGTAATGCCCAAAATGCCCCTACATGGATGGGGAAAGATTGAAGAGGCCATCAGGAGGAATGAAAACAGTCAGCCGGCCAAAATGCCCCTACATGGTCTTACTTTTTAAAAAACTAAGAAGACAGACTTTCTGGAACAGGGGTTCTTTTTGGACAAAAAATAAGAAGTTAAGGGCGTTCTGGAACCCAGCCTAATTGCTACATGTTATATACAGTGTATATGATTGAAGAGTGAAATTTCAATCAACATTTTAAATGTATATGATTGAAGAGCGAAATTTCGTATTATAGTTTTGGGTTTTTGTGCAACCAATGTTGTATTTTATACCATGTGTGTCTACACTTTAACTTCTCTTTTCACTTTTTAACGTACGCATCATGCGATATTCGATACGTAGCCTACGTATTATAAACTATAAGATAAAGAAAAATGATATGTGCACCTTATCTTGTTTTGACAACCTTGCTCGTAAATATGTCCTCACCACAAGCTCGACTATATCATGGTAATTAAATACAACGACGAGGCTTTGCATTTGAAACAAGTGAACAATATTTGATCATAAAGGACTTGTTCGTTTGGCGTACTCAAAATCTTTACTCACGGTTCCTAATAAATTTTTTTTATTTATCTCTCTTTACTCATTATACTTTAAAATCTCCCTTAAATTCTAAACCGAACAGGGTCAAAAAGTAGAGAATAATGTCAGAAGCACAC
The DNA here is from genome assembly GCA_019656835.1 of Rhododendron ovatum. Lineage (NCBI taxonomy): Eukaryota > Viridiplantae > Streptophyta > Magnoliopsida > Ericales > Ericaceae > Rhododendron > Rhododendron ovatum. The sequence continues at coordinate 8,298,184 of CM033795.1, forward strand.
TTTAAAATACAATTATGAACATAGCTGCATCTAGAGTCGTGTACGTATGTAGTGTAAGACTAAATTTTGTAATTAGTCTTGATGGCCCACATGTTTTAAGTATGGCACATATGAATAATGGGGTTCAATGAGATTCTCCATATCTTTATGCCTAAGATTTTATTCTACAGGTCAAATATAGAAGTTGTTTCCTAAATAGACTCTACTTTGATGGAAAGTACGTATAATGTTTAATAAGGAAATTAGTTCTCTCTCTGCCTATAAAAGAGCGTCTAGGGTTCCATCAAATTAATGTGATATATTACACAGCTGGAAAGTAAGACAAGAAAGAGAAACCCATCTTCTACCTAGGGCTTAATGCTCTAGTAAATTATGGTTGCTAGAGTCACTTACTGAATTTCTCAAGTTCCGCATAAATGGATCCGGAAACGCCGTTCTTGATTCCTTAAGTTTCTGCTTAATGATTGTATTATGATAATCTTGATAGTTCTAGATTCTGACATAAAATAGGTTGTTAATTATTTAACGACATTAAGATTATAATTTACATGTAGGCCAACATACATCGAACAACTCCAAACACATTTTTGTTCGGAAGTTAATTTCCCGAATTTTTTGTTAACTGGGTGTTTTCATATAGGGGGGAAAGAAACACATGAAAAAGGAAGCTACAGATTAATTTATTTTGTTTGGTTGGATTTGAAGAAACAAGAGAAAATAAATCATTTTCCCATGACCCTATTTTCATTCCGTGTTCTATTTTATTTTTCTTTTACCAATTCCGTATAGTGTAGTAGAAGATAAGATATTACTAGTAGAAAATTGGAAAGTGATGGCCCCATGTGATGGGCCTGGATTATTATTCAGTCTGGGTCCCAAGTGGGACGTTGGACGATGCTGTCTGCCACGTGGTCAACACTGGCCCTACGTTGTCGCTGCCATCGGCGCGCTACTCTAATTCATTCACAAAATGAAATTCTATTCTGAATCTCTGATGGTACTAAAATTATCAAACGCCAAGACCTTTTAAAATAAATTATTTTTACATTATTTTGTCCACAAAATAATTTTCACCAATAATGCCTCACCCATCGAGTTAATGCTTAATAATGCAGGATAATTATACAATGAAATTACTAATAAATAAAACCTGCCATGGGCACGTGATCCGGGAATGTACTTGGATCCTCTTGGGGGATTGGAGAAATGATACGACTAGTCTTCTACTACTACAAGGCTACAAGCTAGTATGATACTCCTGTACAATGGAGAATTGACTCAATTGAGTGTCATTTGTTAGTGTCAATGGCATCAGATGAGTTACTTTAAATTCATCAAAAAATTCATAGGTTGTTACTTGCGATATATATTGTAAAATTAACTCCATGCAGTACTATTAGATGTGCAATTTAACAGGGTTGATTGAGTGGAAGCATAAATGACAAGTGCTTACTTTCCAAACTCGTAATTTTATCTCTTACAATTAGTAAAATTTCCTTCTCACCGAAAATTTACCACCCTGAAAGTGGTGCTCATAAGAAAGCCATATCTCCTATCACACATAATAGTGATCAAATAATAAGTGATGGTATTATCGTTATATGCGGTTTTACCAATCAATCTACTTAATAAGATTTGACTGTGAACGTATTAGTATCTTCTAGCAACTTAACTATTTTATTCTCGTTGTTTACTGATGTTGTCACGTAATATTAATAAGGACACCCTCTGTATTTATCTCATGCGTGAACAAGATTAAAGGTGCTACTTAACCAATTAATGCAATCGCTGTGGTAAAGTCAATACCTTCTGATCATAACAATTCTTGTTTGTTTACCTTATATGTTGTACATGATCATGAAATTCATAAGTGGATGAAGTTGTTTTCATATCTGTTGCAGGTAATGATGGAGGAAAATTGTATTCGTCTATTTCAATTGAGCGTGCATTACTGATCATCCTCATTGGTTAATTCATGATGTTATTTTTATTATAACTCACTTAAATCAATGAGATTCAATGCAGTGCTGACATGAACGATGGGTTAACGTTCATTCACTTACTTACAAATATATCCGCCTATTGTAATACTCATTGTATACTTTCTTTGGTTTCTCTGACAAAGAAGTAGGTCCATATGAAAATGGCAAGTGCATGTGCCCCAAAGATGTAAGCATTTAAATCTCCATTTCGCTAAACATGGCATAATGTGTGTCCACAATATATAAAAGAGAGCGACATGTGATGCTGCTGCCTATCTCAGCATTATAAACAAAAGACTACGTACTCCATGAGAAAGAGACCCACCCGAATCAAAAATCATTTGGGCCCGGGTGATATTCAATAATATTGGGCCTGGGTCTACATGGTTTTAGTTGTCTTTTTGTCCTTCTTTATCGGGGGATGTTTGGAAGCCTACTTTATAGCTTTTCATTTTCAGCTTTTTGGCTTTTTGTCTTTTTGAATTATGGTCAAAATGTGTTTTGAATAGGATAGGAGTGTTTGGGAGATATGTATAAAATGTATCTTGGAACAGTAATAGTGTTTGGGAGATATATGAACAAGATGAGTTATGAGTTGATTTTTTACCATTTTGTCCTTGATTATTTATTGTCGTATTACAAGATGTATGAATACTGTTGTTTATTTATTTATATACTTTTTGGGGAATGTAATATTTTGACCTGGACCGTCGAATTCATCGATGGCGTGGACGGCATCCTCAGGTTCATGAGCTATTTGGGGAATAATGTTCTCTTTCCCCGGTTCTCTTTGTATATCGTGGAAGTAATAGAAGTAATTACATGAAGGTTCTCTTTGTATCGTGGAAGTAATTACCTAACTCAATGAGGGTTTTTTAGTAATTTATCCAAAATGCAAAAATTCCTAAAGCCAAAAAGGACCTCCAGGCCTCATTCTCACTTCTTGCTTCCTTTGTCAAAATCTGGGAATGGGTTTTGAGAATGGAATAGCCAAACAACAAAAATGCAATAATGGAAATGGGAAAATGCAAAAATGCACTTCCCAAACACCCCCTTAGTCTTATCAAAATCTCAAATTATATTATCCTAGAGAGGGGTTTATCTTGAAGAACACGACTTATTAGGCCTCATTTCGCAAAGATTCTTATTTTTTAAGTATTTATTTCTCGATTTACGAGGCAGGTCATTCTTTCATAATACATTACATTTAGTTTTAAAAAATTACTTGTTTGAATCCTTAGCGGAACAGGACCTTATTTTGTACTTTTTTTTTGATAAATATTGTTCAAATTCTTCTATTCACCAAGTAAAAAAAAAAAAAGAGATGAGAAAACTTTTAATGAGAGATTGGTTGCATTGGAATTCCCAAACCTTACAAAGAAGGACGAGGCGAACTACAACAGGTCTAAGGGGGCCGGCGACCATCGATTTTCAAATGGGAAATGGTAGGTACAAAGAAAACTTACCCTGAAAGTATCCCGAAAACAGTAATCAGTGGTTGAGAATCACATTGATGATTGGGACACACACATCAAAGTGAATCTCAACCACTAATTAATCTTTTCAGAGTAGTTTCGGGGTATTATTTCTTTGTCCTTAGCATTTCTGTTTTCAAATTCGGGATAATTTCGGGGTACATAAAATTTTTTCTCCAAAAATTATCACAACGTACAGTGGAAAAAAGAAAGAGAAATGCTAAGTGCAAGAAAATTGGCAAAGAAAAGACCCTTAAAGGGTACATGAACAGTTCAGATTCACTGAAATTGAATCTGAGCCGTTCATGTATATTTTAAGGGTATATTCTTTGTTCCTAACCCTCCTCAAGCCAAACAACCAGGCTATACAATATCCATAAAAGTACTTAGTTGATGATGCGGTGCTTAGATCGAATATCTCAGACTGAAATTTTACGCCTTAAAGTTAACCACCGTACAAATCTCTCAACTACGACCAAATCACGTTTACTACGTGGGAATACTCGAACAATGGGATGAGTCTCTAAACTAGGATCAAATCACATTTAATAGGTGGGAATACTCAAACAGTCGGATGAGTGTGAGGTATGCGATGGTATTTAAAAGTCTTATTTATCAAATGCATGGTTCGTTTCGACGAGAGGAATCGAAAAAGTAAAAAAATTATGACTTGTACCCAAATATTTTTGAAATTATCCAAGAAAAAATCCCAAAAAGTCCAAATATTCTTGGATATTTCAAAAAATATTTGAATAGAAGTTATAAATTTTTACTTTTTATATTCTCTCGTTAAGATAAATCAATAATTCACAAAAATTTGGCGCAAAACTAATTAGTACAGTACGAAATATATATATTTTTTAATAAGAACAAAACAAGATAGCAAATTGGCTTTTTTAAGAGAAATGGTGTATGGGAAGGTCTAAACCGAAAAGATCACCTTTCTCAAACTTGTCAATGACTCAAAATAAATGTAATAATTAAGCACTCCACATTTGAAGGATTTATGACTAATAATTAAGAGAATTGGGAAAGGGTACGTGGGGCATTTTAAAGCACATACATGCACATGAATATGCCAAAGCCAAGGAAATGATCAAGGCAGACATCCTCCCCATATCCCCTTCTACTTTTCCAGGTCCAATGTACATACCCCTAAAAAATGCATTCAGCTACAACTTTAATATTTAATTAGCAAATCACCAAATGATAGTACCATTCATTGGGTGTCCCTTCATTCTTTAGTCCTAAAATTCCTAATCAACCCACCTTCTTCTTCTCCTGAACATTGTGGTCACATGAATCATCTTCGTCAAATTATTGGTCTTGCAAACTCCTAATCATTTACTCAGATCCCAACCACCGTGGAGAGAGAGAGAGAGTACATGGGCAATAATCGTTGACAAGATGCCCCAACCACTGCTTTGTGGTAGAAGCCAAAGCTTGCGGTTTTTAGCCTAAGCATCTCATGTTTGAATAGTAATAGTAATAGTAACACTGAACTAATGGGTCGCAGCAAAGTTTTGTATTGACTAATCCCATAGGAGTTTATAACACCTGAAGGCAATTAGTTTTACAAGAAGTAATTAACGAGCTGTCAAAATTAGTTGAGGTTTACGTAAACTGTCCCAGACACCTGAGTCATAACAAAAGCTGAATGCCCTGAAAATCTTTGTGGTTGCTTTCTTCCCATATGTGGCAGCTCAAGTAAGCTTTCTAAGTGTTCTTGGAGCAGGAGCAGGAGCAGGAGCAGCCAAAGCATTCAGTCAAGATTTATGAACTTATAAGAACAACAAAGCAAGAAAAGTCAATCAAACGCTTCGTTCGTTCCTTAATTTTGGTTCCATTGTAATTACTTGGTCTATGTGAATCGAAAGAGCCGTATATGCATTCGTAGATTGATCGATCAAAGACAATGCTAGACACCCTATTCTGTTAATTCGTCGGGAAAATTAAAAAACACCTGAAAAAAACAACCCAAATTGGACTCCTAAAGAAAAAGAGAAATCAAACTTGTTCTTAGAATACAGCTAGCTAGCTAGGGCTTCTGTTTGTCTGGTGACCCACCAAATTTGGCTTTTATTAGAGGTCAATAGACAAGCCATGATTAGCAGAGAGAAAATTCCCAAAATTGCTGATCGACCCAACTTGATCGCTCATTATAGGTATTTCAGTTACTCATGAGTACTTTTTCCCTCCAAACAAACAAGAAAGTGGAAAAATACAAGAAGAACCTATATATTATTAACCACCACACAACAAAGAAGCTAAATTATTGGCAACAAGGAATAAATTGGGAGCACATTTTTATATTGGAGATTGGAAGCATATATAGTGAAAGTGACAGTCACGTGAAGAAGAACACTGGCATATGAGTTGATTGTCTTAGATCCCATCAGAGAGAGAGAGAGAGAGAGAGAGAGAGAGAGAGAGGATGTGATAAACAACAAATGAGATGGCAAGTTGCTTTATTACTTTGTTTGGCCAAATAAATAAGCCAATATTTTTTTTCTCAAAAAAACTATGAGCAGAGACAATTCGCAGAGGACCACGCAGAGACAAACGCGTTTGGCTTCATTTCGGGTCTCAAAAAAATCTAGAAAAATATCCATAAATTTGTGAATATTATTTTATGGGGCCCTGTAAAAAATCAGCTCCAGTGGATATCGGTAAGTATTACTTTTTGATTCGTAAGGGCGAACTGAGCAGTTTCGCCCCTACGAATCAAAAAATAATACTTACCGATATCCACTAGAGCTGATTTTTTACAAGGGCCCATAAAATAATATTCAAAATTAAAATTTATGGATATTTTTCTAATTTTTTTTGGGACCCGAAATGGGGCCACATGCGTTTGTCTCTGCGTGATTCTCTGCGAATTGTCTCTGCTGTTAGCAGAGCTGTTTTTTTCTTTATTAAAAAAAATTGGATTTCAATAGTAATTTTTCGCCTTTTAGATTCCTCTCATCACGATGAAAAAATAATACAACAACAACACACCTCTTAGATTATTGTCATGATGATGAAACAATAATCTAAAAAAAATTTGACGAAATACTAACAAATGTCAAAAAAATTGAATAAGGACAAAATAGGAGTGATTTTATTGTGAACATAACTGAAACACAAAGTTTACTCACACACCTTTGAAACACAACTCTAAATGTAATTAATTTTGTGTTTGAAACATGTAAACCATGTGCATGCATCAACGGTTCTAACCACAGTTGTAGCCGCAGTTGCTCTTGTACTGAAAGTAGTCCAACCTAGCCTAGCGAAAAATGAATGATGCTTGTTTGTCCAATGTGCAGTAAAAAATCAACTTTGCCCCACAATTTTTGAGGGGTTTGCAGATTCAGATTTCTCTTCATATATCTTGATCGATCAAAACAACATTTATCTCTGTTCAATCGATTTTCAAGAATTTTCTGAACAAACAATATTTTCAAAAAGATAGAAAATATTGAAAGGAATAAATGCATTCTATAATTTGGTTGTAATAACCGTTACAAAAGCAATGCACATGAGGATTGTTACGTATGATACCTCGAAGGGTTCTATGAAAAGGAACATGAAAGAAAAATGAACAATTCAAATTCACAGTTACATAAATGAATGGACTGTGAATCTGAACCGTTCATTTCTCTTTCATATTCCTTTCCATGAAACCTTGTCATGTATCCAAACATTTCGGATGCACATTTATCCAAGTTAAATTTCCATTCAAGCATAATAACACAATTAAGTTCAACCAATCACAAGCCACTTCAATTTTCGTCACTTTCTTGCTTAGCTAATGCTAGAAAAATCTACTTCTCCTTTTTTCTGAACAAGAAACTACTTTTCCTTTTCTTTTTTTATCAACGTCAATGATTCTCATTCAAGAAGCCCAATGGCAATTACAAGAAATTCCACCTAAAATACCTAAAACACACCCGGTACACAAAAGATAGAAAATTTACTCATTGCAGCACTTTTTTATTTCGCTCGTACTTATAAGAAAGAATTGTTACAAACTTACAAATAACGAAGTAACTAGTAGATTTAAATACGAAGGGACCCTAACAAGCATGGACTTGACTCCGGACTGCTAACCACATCAAACTCTAGTCCCATCTTGTGCAATTCAGCCCAATCTCTCGTTATTCTAAGCCCAGTTTGAATCTCTATTTTTGGGCCTGAGCTCAATCTATCCATCGGGCTGGGTAATTAATCTCAAAGGTCTGTCGTTGGGCCTGAGCCCAATCCTTCCACCGGCCTGGGACCATGCACTGCCTTCCCAAGGCTATGATTCGAAAGAGCAATGCTAATGGTACAATAGAAGTGGGCAAAGACAGCGCATACAGTGCGTGTTTGGGCCCGTCTCGGGTCCAAAAAAAATAATCGGAGCCGCTCATTTTGTTCAATATATTTTGCTTAAGGTCTCCGTAAAAAATTAGCTCCATCCGACGTCGATAAAAGCGTTTACGAAGCATCCAAAATTGCTTATGAAAATTTCTAAAGCCATTTTTGACGCTTCGTAAACGCCCTTATCGATGTTGGACGTGCCTGATTTTCTATGGCGACTTTAAGCAAAATATATTGAACAAAATTAACAGCTCCGATTATTTTTGTTGGACCCAAAACGGGCCTAAACGCACGCTGTACGTGGTGTTTGTGTCACTTCTGTTATACTAGCAGCATTTCTGTTTTCGAAAAAGCTAAAAGAAACCAACTGGGGAGACCGACGGTGCAAACTGACTGCTACGGGTCCACTCCGGGGAACCGCACGGATGATCCAAGCCGTTTGATAAGTTTAAAAAAAAAAACGAATCAGCTTATAAAAAATCAGTTCAATCCGATATGTATAAGCGCAAGATTCAATCTTCTACATTTTCACGGATCTGAAACCTTAATTTAATAAAAAAAATAAAAGATTGAATTCTTCGAACCACCCATGCGAGACCGGAGCGGACCGCATGACCATCGGGGCTTCCGGTCGGTTTCTATAGTAGGATTGACCAACGTCATTAAATTACCCACAGTCCAACTGGACTCTATCCTCAACTCCCATTGGTAGACCAACGTCACCTACTCACCAAAAAGCAGGCACATTAAATGGAACCCTTCAATGCACACGTCCCAACTTCCTCCCCTACTCGCAAAATCACACCTCACCACCACGCGCCGCCTTAACACACCGCGTGTCCGTCTCTCCTTCCGCGCGTCACCTCACTCGCCCTTCCGCGCCCGTCCCGACCAAAAAAACCGTTTGCCGTTTCTAGATCCCAGCATTCTGGTCACGTCTGGGGTTGTCTCAATCTGCGTGTGGTTTTGGCGTTGAATGAGAAACAAAATCTTGAAAAAATGGAAACAAGCTGTAAATAGCCCACAATATTGTTGTGGACTAATGGTTTCGATCTGTGTATTCTACATATATATATGCATGGCATTGTGAGAGGATTTTAGGGGGTTTTGTGCCTTTTTTTAATAGGGTTTTGTAATCGATACATACAGAACATATATGTACTACTAGTAGATATATCCATATGGTGATGGTGGAAGCAAAGATTGGAGAGAAGAAGAAGCGGAGTAGTAAGAGGCGGGGGATATGGTTTACTGGGGCGGCGATCGCGGTGTTAATTGCGGTAGCGGTGGCCTCCAGACACTCGCAAAAGATCTCTCTTTTCGTCAACAATCACAAGTCCTGCAGCTGTTCTGAGGTTCTCTCTCTCTCTCTCTCTCTCAAATTGGAGCATCATGAGTTGCACTGAAAAAGACTATGAATAGTGAATGCAGATAGGTGATTTATGTTATGGTCATTGATGCAATTCTTGCAAGAAATGTTGATTTTGTTAGTTGATCAGAACTATTTTGCATGTGTGGAATTTGATATATATATATATATATATATATATATATATATATTTTAATGATTGTGAATTGTTGAGTTATTAGATGACTGAAAATCAGAGTAAACCAAATTTTGTGTCCCAAGCAACTGGGTTCTGCTTGTATCTTTTTTTTTTTGCCAAGGACTAGATAAACCAAACCAGGCTAAGCTTTAAGTCCCAATCAATTGGGGTCGGTTGGTGAATCCGTTGTCTTTGTTGTCTTTGTCGAGTTATGTCGAGAGCATCATGTTTCGTGATATCGAAGAAACCTAGTTGTTATCAAACTACCGCATATGAAGTCGATTTTGGCTAAAAATTTAGTAAAGTCATGTCCTCTTTATGAGGATGAATCCTCTAACGAAATGTTTGAAGACTTCACCTTTGACTTTTGAATTTTGATTCATGGTTTTTAGTTGGTATGTGAATTTCAGGGATTGGTTCAATGTCCATGAAATGGGTGAATCAGAATTGGGTTAATGAGTATTTGGTTGAAATTTCTTAGGATCTGAGTTGAATTGTTGTTTTGTTCTCTTTAGCATATAATCTAAGGCTCTAAGCGTAGAGCAAAAGAATGATGCAACTAGTAAAATTTAGGAATATAGGAATGGAACTTTATGCTGATTTCTGGTTTTGACTTTAGGCTTTTGATGCAGGATTCACTGAAATATACAGGCATAGTGGAGGACTGCTGTTGTGATTATGAGACGGTAGACAGTATTAATGGAGAAGTGTTGCATCCTTTGCTCCAAGAGCTTGTCACGACTCCATTTTTCCGATATTTTAAGGTCTGGTGGGGATTGACATTGGCTCAATGTGGACTCCTAATTTTACTCAATGATTCAAGTTTGGTTTATTTATTACTAGTACTTTTAGATACTTTGTTGAAAAGAGTTCAATGTTTCGAGTATTTCACATAAAAGGAATATCAAATTAGCTAGAAAAGCAATATTTTGAGTATGTCACATGGACATGAAATAGCAAAACTGTACTTTTCTTAACCCCTTTGGGCTTAAATACATTGATAAATATAATTAACTGTACATAATCTGAAAAATTGTGCAATATATACTACAAGCAATTGTTCAGGATGTGTCCCCATGCCCACCCATGTAACATAGCCCCTAGAGATCCTTTGCTGATTTTGACATTCTAATCCATAACCTGTTTTTATCAATTGCATCATCGTTCCATTGGCCATTTGTAATTTGTGTTGTCAAGTCAGAGCCACAAGTTCCCTACGTATTGTACTTGTATCTTGTATGAGCACTTCACTACTTAACGGCCAATAGATGTGTTCTTGAACTGCTTCGATCACTAAACTGTTGCATACATTTGAGTCCGGGGAAAAATCCAAATGCTTAAGTACGTAAGAAAAGGAGAGGGGTACAAACTACTAAAGTAACAGTAGCGTGATATTCTTGGAGAGCAAGTTAAGCTCTCATTTGGTGCCCAAGTCTCCTCTACCTCTGAACTTGTGTGTGGCTTTTTTTAGTGTTCAATGCTTTACGTCATTGTAATAAAAATGGATAATTTCATGTAGTTGTTGAGATGTGGAAGGAAGGTACCAGGGTCCAGGACCATCAATGTTCCATATTAAAGAAATTATGTTGGTGGATTCTGAACTAAAAGTAAAATAGGAGTGGGTGGGGTACTGAATAACATGGACTGGGTTTCTTGCCTGCCTTTTGCGTAGTTCGCTAAAAGCAGTGATCAATCTTCCTTCCCTTTGTTGCTCGCTAGGTCAGCTAGTTTTGTTGGGGCAACCTCGGGTAGTGGATCGGAGGTTGTTCACAACTTTTTCCTAATCGTATGAGCCGGTTACTTTCCTTTGTAGTCTTAGAGAGTATGTCATATGACTCAGATCCCATATTTTGCCAGCAGGATAATGTCCCCAGTACAATTTTCATGATGAAAGATTTATTCTCCAGGAAACGTTGTTATGTTGGAATATTGCATTCTTTTGTTGTGATTTCTTGAAACTGATTTGTCTGGACCCTTTGGCAGGTAAAGCTGTGGTGCGACTGCCCTTTCTGGCCTGATGATGGTATGTGCCGCTTGCGAGATTGCAGCGTTTGTGAATGTCCTGAAAATGAATTTCCAGAAATTTTCAAGAATCCATTACATCGTGGTCTTCCATCTGACAATTTGGTGTGTCAAGAGGGAAAGCCAGAGGCTACAGTTGACCGCACCTTAGACAGTAGAGCTTTCAGGGGCTGGATGGAAGTTGATAACCCGTGGACCAATGACGATGAGACAGACAATAGTAAATATCTCTATCTTTGATGATGCTGAATGTTTTCATTACTTATCTGGACCTAAAGTCTTCTCTTTGTTGGTTGGTCATGAGATATTAAGCAGAGGTCGTCTAAATTCTAATTACTCATTACATCCTTCAAAAATTTGATCCTGGAAGATTGCATCCGTGTTGCTGTTGGTTGTCAATCTGCCACAATGCCTTGTTTTTGTTCTAGGGTGTAAATTTGTTCCTTCCTTCACATTGATTGCTTTGGGAAAACTTATCAGAGATTGACTTAGGAGTTTTTGTCTGCAGGCGAGATGACATATGTAAATCTTCAATTGAATCCGGAACGTTATACAGGCTATGTTGGTCCGTCTGCTAGAAGGATATGGGATGCTATATATTCAGAAAATTGTCCAAAATGTGAGTTTGCTGGTTTAGTGAGTTTCTGAAAATCAGACCCATTTTCAGTTACAGGAGATGCTCCGTGACACCACCATGTAATATGAGGGATGTTAAACTGCTTTGCATTGGCAATTATTTTTCAATCTATGCAATCGTTAGTTCCGAAGGGCTCACATTACTTGTATTCTTAGATTAGAATAAGTTTAGGTCCCTGTTGAAGAACAAGTCCACCCTACTTGCAGGATTTTTAACTGCCAGTTCACTTGTGTCAAAGTGGCCATGCCACAGTAGCAGGAATCACCCCCCACAATGAAGTCAATAGTACCTTTGTTGGCACTGGCCACGGGAAAGAAAAATTGATTTTATTGTCTAATAGTGTTCCTCTTGGTTAATTGGTCAATTTGAAAATTGCTTATTATCAGATTTAATTAATGATTCTTTCCCTTACTCTGGTAATTGTCATCACCTGTTTTGTGCATCCTTTCTTTATAGTCTTTTGTTTCTGATGGAATTTTGGGATACTATTGACTTTTTTTCCTTGGATGCAGATTCATCGGGAGAGATTTGCCAGGAGAAAAAAGCCTTGTACAAATTAATATCTGGTCTTCACTCCTCAATCTCAATCCACATAGCTGCTGATTACCTTCTTGATGAATCCACAAACCTGGTTCTCACTCCTTCCCGTTCCCCGCATTTGCATTGTGCTATCACCTTTTAATTTTCTGTATAAGCATTTATGATTAGTTTTGTTTGTTCTATTAACTTCCATAAACAACTAGCTGTTATATGGCTCTCCTTTCTTCTTGTTTTGACCCATCAAGTTTAACTAGCAATTTATGCTGGAACCTTGTTGCTTTCTGGAGGATCTTTTTTTCTGCCAAGTTACGGAAAGGAATAGCTCATTGCCTCGTTCTGCTAGGCATTACTCTGCATTTGTGAAAAGTCAGTAATTAGAGAGGATAATGAGATACATTCTGTAGAACCTTAAATTGCATCATTTGTTCAAAGATGGACAGTGAGCTAACAGTCCTTTTCTGCCATTGCAGTGGGGTAAAAATCTTGAGTTGATGCACGATCGTGTCCTTAGATACCCTGATCGTGTTAGAAACTTGTACTTCACTTTCCTCTTTGTTCTTCGAGCTGTGACAAAAGTGAGTACCTACTGCATGCCCTCATCTTGATAGAATCTAATCACGTTTTAGGACATTTTCTTAAGCATATTTTTTGTTTAAAATGTTTGTTAGGCAGCAGATTACTTGGAGCAGGCTGAGTATGACACTGGTAACCTTGCGGAGGACCTGAAAGCACAATCTTTGATGCGTCAGTTACTTTACAACCCCAAACTGCTAGCTGCATGTCCGCTTCCATTTGATGAAGCTAAACTGTGGCAGGGCCAAAGTGGACCTGAACTAAAGCAGCAGATTCAGAAGCAATTTAAAAACATTAGGTTTCTCTCTGATATAATACACTTTCGTCTCATTTGCTTTGGGCAAGATGCTCGAAGTACTAAATTCAGATGATTATGTGCTTCTTCACTGCTGTAGTTATATTATCTGCTGCGTATATCTAGTAACAAACGGATTATTGATATTTGTGTTACTTGACCTGCTATATTAATCGGGATTATGTTATATTCTTTCCATCTATGGTCTACCAATTAATTTTTAGGAGTATATTTTTTGTTGCTTAATATGTCTTCATTTTGCAGTGCCCTAATGGATTGTGTGGGATGTGAAAAGTGTCGCCTCTGGGGAAAGCTTCAGGTTCTTGGTCTCGGCACTGCACTAAAGATTCTCTTCTCTGTCAATGGTCAAAACCAACCTCATCAGATTGTAAGCTTCTGTGGTCCTATAATGGTTTCTTCGTTTTATTTGGAATAGTAAGTTCATCTCTCTCTGTTTCTCAAACTTTTGGCGGTCTTCACAGCTGCATTTGCAAAGAAATGAGGTGATTGCCTTGATAAACCTGCTCAATCGACTTTCTGAATCTGTCAAACTCGTAAATGATATGGTGCCTAAAGCTGAGAATGTTAATGGAGGGCTGGTCTTTGAGCCAACTGCAAAAGAAATTAGTTCTTGGCGAAGAATCTGGGAGTCGGTGATTGAGCTTCGGTATTAGCTACTTACTATCCGCGACCTTTAGTACATCATTAAGCGGTATAATTTCCCCCTCCTTTTTTTCTGGTCAAACAGTAAAAGTTTTGGTCTCCTAGAATCTGACTTACTTCTGAAATGATTTTTTCTTTTTCCAGGCTGGGGAAGCCGCCATTGTGACACATCTTGTGACCTTAGAGAGTATAGAGCAGGGTTAAGAAGAGGAAGTCAGAGGCATATAGACGCAAATATATATACAGGACAGAGCTGAGTAAATATAGAATTTAAATCAATACTTAACGGATCAGATCATTTTGAATTTCACATTAGCATCTGAAAGAAGGTTTTGTTTTGTGCATTTGAACAATTGTATGATGAATAAACCAATGATCATTTAATCTGTCCAACTGTTGAGTAATGGATATGCGCTATTGCTTCACTAACGTTTAGCTCTTCCTGTTTATTCAGACCCATTTTCAGCCATTCTATGTTGAAACTGTAACTGTGTAAGTTTTTTGAACGGTACTATTTGGAGTTATGTTCATTAGTTACGGTGGCAACGGTTATTCGAGTTAATTTTTGATTAGTTAATAATAAGACTATCTGTCCACTTCTTTCAGGAAGAGTGTCAATGCCTAAGTACATAGTAACTGAAACACATTTGTATCAAGAAAAATTTGTCACCTTTTTTTTCAAGAGAAGGGTATTTCTAATTCTTACAGATCAATAGCATGATTTTTGGCAGGTACGCAGGCTTGACATTACCTCAAGCCAACCACCTAATATCAATAAGACATTGTTCAAACAACATTTCCAAAAGTGAGTCACAAATTAACTGATGAATGTTGTTATATACCAATCCATTAGTTAACGGTTGATAGGCATACGGTTGATGGGCATCAACCCGGAAGGAAAATAAAATCAACACAACTGTCTTTGTTTTGTTTCATCTCTGCAGTGATCCATGGTTGCAAGCAAGGAAGCAACCCAACACTCTTAGTTCGAACCTAATATGAACAACACATTAAAAAAATATTTAAAAAAAAAAAAACTTCAACATTCATATGATTCTGCTATTCCATCCTCTTTCCTTCTCCCTTTGGTTTTCCTTTTGCTGTTGAACATCTTTCATTGCCCTTCTAGCATTGCCAAGCAACACTCTATGAGCCACCCTTCCTCGGCCTCCAATAGAGACTCTAACCTTTTCCATCCCCACGTTTACGCCACCACCTCTTCTGATATGCTGCTGCATTGGGGACCTTATTTGAATTCTCTTTTGAACACTCCGTCTCAATATGCTGTTTATAAGCTTCTTCCCTCCACTTTTATGTTCTTTAGGACTGTTACCACCCCAATTCATGGGTTCGGGATAGCATTTCGCTTCAATCTCTGTCTCTTCTTTCTTATTGGCTTGAATTGGTGGCAAGTGTAGAAATGGTTGTGGGAATTTGGTGGAGCCCACAGCACTCGGTAAAGGAATCAGAGAAGCGCGCCTTGGAGCTGGGGCTGGTAGAACCCTTTGTGCTATTGGGCATAGGGAAGCTCTTCCAGTTTGCTTTGGCACTGCTAGCGGTTGGTCTGCAATCTTTGGGTTGTTTTCTTTCTCCATCGGATCAACGTGTTTACAAATGGCGTCTATTGGAGGAGAGGGTGACTGAAGTTTGTAGCTGTTGAGCTCAGAAAATGGTCGATTGTGAGTTAGTTCTTTGCCTTCGTTAAAATTCTTGAGAACTCCGAGGGGTCTATTTGCAAGTGGTGGCCTTGAAAGTGCAGAATTCTGCTCTTCTTCTTGGTGTTGTCTCATTAATTGTTGTTGCTGTTGCTGCTGTTCTAATATTTTTGAGTCAACGTGCTGTCGTGCTAGCCTTCTCTCTATCATTAGTTGCGATTCCAATTCCTTAATCTGCCAAATAAATCAAAAATTTGATCGCAAATTTCGGAGGAATGTAATTACTTTAAGCCAGACTTAGGAAGAGCTAGATTTCGTGTTATATTACCTTGTCCTGCAACAATTTGTTTTTGGTGTCTTTTTCTTTCAACTTCACATCCAAACCAGAAATGGTGTCCTCCATTTTCTTAATTTGCACATCTTTGCTTTTTCCATCTAGCTTTGTCTTCTCGGCCTTATCAAGAACAGAAAGGAAATTTTATCACAAGTAAAACACAATAGATAGAAAGGGATTTTGATGAGTAGAAATGAAAACTGTAAGCGAAGGTTACTCTTACCAATTGCTTGTACTTTAAGAGCTCAGTGCTGTCTGCTTGCTTCTTTGCAGGACCCAATTCTATTCCTCTCACTCTACTTGCAAAGTTCAGTGAGCAAAGAGTCTCACTCAAATCATTCTCATTAGGACTTATCTGGACAAACATTAGTGTCTTCGAATCTCCCCCTACAAACACAAATACACATAGGTTGTTATCATTTCCAATCTTGCATTATGGTAGTCAGAAAATGCTTTCTTTCTCTCTAAATTCTTGCAAATAAAGTACCTAGGGAGTCTTGAAGCAAATGAGTAAGCTTGGAGTTCCTACCAAAACATGATGCCGAAGAGCATAAAGTTAGTACCAAAAAATGCTTAGAATCATCATCAAGTTGCAAGAAACGGGATCGATAAAGTATACTTCAGTACCTGAAAGGGATGTGTGGGCTCTTAGTTGCAAGAGCAGATATGACATCACCAAGTGCAGAAAGAGATCGATTAATATTTTGGGTTTCCTTTAGTCTTTCACCTTGTACTTCAGTCTTAGCAACTCTCTCACTTCCAGCTAGATCGACCAGCCAAAGTTTGCTTCTTGTACATTCCCCATTCAACAGATTCTCCCCCTTCACCATCACACAGTGTATGCTGCACCAAAAAGTAGCGGACTTCAGTCTTTTGTAAACTTCTTTGTCATGTGACAATCAGATTAAAACAGAAGAGGTGTAACATGTGGAACAAACCAATGGGACCGGCTGCTGTGCTCATTAGCGTTAGTTGATCCAACAGCCCTTGCATTACTTCCAGTCTGTAGAACTTCCCAAACCTCACTCATGTTGTTCACGTGAGCTTCAATCAGACCTGGAACATGATGTATTGCATCACCAACTTGTCTTACTTCTAGCCTGAAAGCATGATGTTAGACTTTAAATTAGAGAAGATAGCATTTAGTCCAATTGATCCCCACTAATAAATTTCTTGCTATGTGTTAGAATTTCCAGTGCCTTACAAGCATATTGATGTAAGCCATCCGACCCATTCAACTTGTTGAGTAGTACCCAAATCATATTTGCAAAAATTGTTATCCTTATAAAAGTCTCTTGCAATGCTAAAATTTCTTGATAAGTCTCTATTGGAACTTATGCAATAGAATTAAGTTGCAGTTTATTATATGCATTCCTTTGTGTATGGGACTTGAACAAGTACATATATGCTCTCAAAAGCAGAAAAATAATTTCCAATCCAGAAAACTGTAGCTCAAATGTACATATTAAAATATCTTTATAAATCACTGCTGAAACGTATGTAATAAACCATGTTTCAGTTTGAATGCTATGTGCATTCCTCGTTTGAAAGTAGAAAACTGATTTATATATATATCAAGAAATTGTTGCTTAATCTGACAAGCAATGTAGCATACCTCTTTGTAGTTCCTCCTATCTGAGTTCCAGGAACTAGTAAGTCCCGTATCTGCTCATTGTATACCTCTAGAACGCTTACAGATAGTTCGTATTGAAACTCTCCCTTTCTCTCATTGATGATGTGAAACAACTCCTCAAGAGTCCTAAAGTTAACACCTCGGGCTCCATTTGTTCCCTCCATTGTAAAAGTTTTCCCAGTTCCTGTCTGCCCATAAGCAAAAATGCACACATTGTATCCATCAAGGACTGATGTTGCAAATGGGGCTGTATTCTCAAAAACATCAACTGCAAGAAAGAAAAAGAGGAGGAAGAAATTTATCAGCGACAAAAAGTTAGAGGAGCATTATTATAGGGCAATCTGCCTTTACATCCTTTTCTAGTCACTAAGAGCTTCTCAAATGGCATGCTATGTGCTTTGTTGTCTCTGTTTTTAGCATGAAGTTTCAAATATCGTCCTTCAATGATGAGTTAAAACATATCCCACACCTATAGCTGTATCTGACATTAAATTTTGCGAAAGATTTAATTGTTTCTAGAATTCAGAATGCCCATCGTGGGGCTCATACTTATAGGCCTAAAGCAATTCAATTTGGCATTTTACGAAAAGCATAGAAGAGAAAACATGTGCATATAATAGGAAAAAAATTGAACCTCTGGACATGCTCGAAGTCACTAGTTACCTTGGTTGGACTGGGGTCCAAAAACAGCATCAAACTTAAAGGTCTTTTTTGGTGCACCGTTTGATGTTACTGTCAGTTCACCGTCTTTCGCTGCTTCAAAATCCATAGCCATTGAAGCTCCAGCAGCAATCTCATCAGTGTTCAAAGGCCTACACCGGCAGAAGACCCTAATGTTTCCTGCAACAAGAAGCCAATACCACAAGAGAACAAGTTATATGGAATTCTCAACTCCCTTCAATCACCACAAGAGATCATACATAATTCTAACCTTTCAACTCCAAAATCTTGTTGTAAAGTTCTTTCCGTTCCTTGGCCCCTTTGATGAATTTGTTTTTAATATCGTTATGTAATTCTACTTGCTCATTTACTGTAGGCAAAGAACTAAGAGTTAGGGGAAGAACAAACTAAATGGATATAGGATACGAAAGTCAAAAGGGAAAATAAATTCACATTTGGACTGAATGATAGAGCTCATGTCATTCATATCGACCAAGCATTTCTTATATGACAATGCCTCCTCTGATAGCTTGATTTGATCCATTTTCAAAAGCTGTTAGACCACTCGACAACAGCCAAAAAAAATGTTAGAAAAAAAATTGGTCCATTATTTCTAGAAATGAACGAAGAGCAACGACAAAATGTTAATGTAGCTAAGAGAATAGATTCAGTACCTTCAATTTTCTTTTCAAGTCTCTCATGGAGGAAAACCATCTGCTTTTCTCTTTCACTTGTCCCTCAATGGCAAAAGCTATTTAAAAGCGAAAACTAATCAACCCTACAAATTAGTAAGTGCTACAAACAGCGAGTGTCATTAGAATGGAAGTTCCATACCTAGTGAACCAACGTGCATCGACTTGCGCATGAGCTCATTTTGGAGATCCTTCAAAGATCTCCATGCTTCTTGGCATTCTCTGCTCTTACTTTCATTCTCCCTCTTAAGCTTCTCTAAAGCTTTCCTTGTTTCAGTTAGTTCCCTTTTCTGGCACTCATACTCTACTTGAAGCTTTTCAATTTGTCCAACTTCATATTCCCCGGTATCCTAAACACACAGAGCAAAGAATGTCATTCCTTTTTCACGAGTTCCATTAATTACAAATCGTGAGTACCTTTGGAAAGAAATATTACTTTTGGTGGCTCAGTTTCTGTTATCTGTGACATTTCTGTAGCTTTGATCAATTCAACTTCCCCAAAACCTGGAAACAATCGAAAATTACATACTTCTCAGAATCTGGAATGGTAATTGCAAAATTTTCATTTATTGAATGTCGCATATAAAATACACTATCGAGGGATATCTTCAACTTATTAACTTACTTGCAGAGAGATGTTTCCTCACAGAAATGCCGCAGACAAGAGGATTTCCAGTTACTCCTTCAAATCTTATTGATAAACCCTCATCACCATTTACGAAAGCTTTTAAATTGGGGATAACTAGAGGTTTATTAGCACCAACACGGGCATATATGTCTATGCAGGAAACAACCTACAACCAGAAAGTTGCAGTCAACAAACCTCATAGTGCAACTTAAATAGTAAGATGCGCATGTTGTTTATGACTCGTGGCTTCTTACCTTCTGCTCTTGTATGTACACATCAAACACTCTCATCCCAGGTGGGCCATCCGTGAACACAATCTCCGCGAGGTGCAGATCAACAATATAGTTTCCTCTTTCCAATGTCTTGAATCGATACGAAAAGTTACCGAATCTTGCTGTTTGGTAAACCACAAGCCCTCCTCCATCCCCAATTTTTGTTTCAGTCCTTAGCGTGTCGCCACCAGTGAAACAAATGTCCTCTTTAAAATTAGCCCCATCCAAAGTCGTTGCACCTTCCAATGAGCCAGCATTAATACCAATAACAGGAAGGGGTTTGGTGGAAAGATTGTCTTCACTGATTAGCATTGGAAGAAGCTCTAATGAAGCATCTGTAAAAGAATCTTCCTCCCTCAATTGCCAAGATGCTGGAAATTTTGATGCACCTGGAGTTTCTTGGTCACCGCCCATTTCGGGCCCATTGATTCCGTTTTCTAAAGAAAGCTCAATGGAGGCACCCCTCAAAAACCTAGGGGATTCCTCATAGCTCCTCACGGGCATGTCGGGTGAACCGGCACAAATTACCAAATCAGGTGATGTAAGGGAAAATTGCAACATGGACCGACCTAAAAAAATAACACAAAAAAGGGTATTGATCAAATCGACATCTTGATAACCCACAAGACAACTTTCTTGAAATTCCTATTGGATCAAATCAACATCTTGATAACCCTCAAAATCGGAAACTTTCTGAAATTCCTACCATCAACAACAACAAGGTTCGGTATCGGGTCAGTCGATTTTTGGGTATTATTGGGCACAAAGCTTGAATTTTTCCAATAAATATCTACACCAAGAAAAAGGATTCACACTTGATAGCAAGAACTAATAACCATTTCTGTAATTGAGAAGGGTTCACCAAGATATGAATCAAAATAGCAAAAGTTAGGGTTTTTAGATAGTACCATCATTTGAACGAGGATGAATATCATCAGGATCTTCCATTATCGAAGTTTGCGAGCTTGGCGATCTTGTAATTAAAGGGTCTGACAAGAAATACAATGGGATCAATTGATTAGTGGGAAAAAAAAAAACAGATTAAGAATTACAGTGTGTTGGTGGGTATTTAGTGATAATCTTACAGTGAGAGTGGGAATTCTGCACGTTTTGCCAAGAAACGTCTGTTATAAGAAGTGGGTCATGCCATTGACCATCATCTTCCATTGATAAAGAGGGAGCGAAAACTGTTTGAATTGAAACAGTCCTAATCAAATGATACTCTACTGTTGCGTTTTTTCAGAAAGAAAAAAGACGAGAAAAGGGTATGGATGCTTTTGTAGAGAGAGAGAGAGAGAGAGAGAGAGAGAGAGAGGCTTTTGAGAAAGGAATTTTTATTTTTATTTTGGAGATGGCGTTGATTTCGTCGGTTTGGGAGAAACATTCACGTTCATTGTTATGTTTTAAAAAATGACCGTTGGTCTTTTGAATTTTGAACTCTCTTAACCGGGAAGTAATAAAGTCAAGGAGAAAGGCATTTTGGATATAATTAAGGCTTTGACTCGTTCATGTAGACATTAACCAAATGTTAACAGTTTTGCTAAACACCACAATTCAGCTGGGACATGTATCCTATATAAATGGAGTAACAAGGAATTGAAGTATTGAATTTCAAGATGCAAATTGTTTCGGCCCAAACAATTTAACTTAAAGTATGCGAGTTTGAACTCTTTTTGGCTTCTTTCCTAATTTTTCTAAACTTCTAGTTTGTTCTATTTGATCTTTCCCATTCCCATCAACCCAAAAGAGAGTCTTACTTAATTGCGAAAATAACCTAAATCTCAAAGGGTAAAAAAATTTCCTCTTTCAAATCCATACCATGACCTACAAGGGTGATGTACTGATTATCAATAGACTCAATACTCACTCTAACATACAATAAACCTAATTTATTCAACTACCTCATTGCCCGTTGAAAAGGTTTTCCTTGCGTCCTCACATACAAAACTCTAACCAAATTGCATCTTGATACAATTACAAAAAGTTTTGGGTTTTTGCCCATGAAAATAGGCTCAATAATGTTTGGTCCGAAAGATTATTTTTGTGGTCTAGTTTATAGGATAGAAGTTTCTACACATTAGTTTTAAGAGCACATGACTTCACATGCTTGTGTTAGCTTCTCTTAAAAGCCAAAATAGAGCTTTTATCACTTTGGGAGAATACATCAGTGCCAGAAAAGGGAAAAATCCAGTAATTCATTAACTAAATACATAATGGAATATACATTATGTCTATGGAACTTCTGTGAGGAGGCACAGGGTGTAAATGTGCAATACAAATTTTTGGACAACCTTCTAGGAGTTTGTAATCGTTTTAGTGCTTAATTATAGAGTGGAAACAATGAAAGAATGTTTAGGATTTCAAAGCGTGTCAGAAAAATGGTCAAGGTTCATATACTGTGACAGAGAATATAAAATGGTAGCTTTTTTGTTGAGAACCACACAACTGCACAAGGGACATTTGAATATAAAAGTGAGGGGGTAATCTATAATTTTAAAAAACCTTGGGGTGATTTTGGTAATTATCCTAAGAATGTAGTACAAAAGTCCTCTTTCCGGTCTCATACGCTAGGTTCGACAAGGGCTTCATAGACTACGGTGGGTAAACCGGAACCCCCATTCTGGGATTTTCTCATGCCTGTAAGTAGGAGTGATTTCGGTTCGGTTTGGTTTGGTTTGAAGTGAAATTCCAAATATTTCTAGAATCGATCCCGACCAGAATTGAGTTCTGTTCGGGATGGGATCAATCCGATAATTTAAGGTTGTTTTATTTCTAAGATTGTTTTAAACGTTAAAATTTTTCCATCCAAATTTGAAATTTTAAACTGCTATAGATAAGAGTTTTAGTTTAGACTTTTTGGACAAATATTTTAGCAATCATTTTTTTTTGTTTTACTAAAATCATTTTTTCATTAGGATAAAGTTTGAAGGTTTTTGGAAGATTTGGAGATTGGTGATTTTGGCCTTTTGGGTAAGATTTGAGAGGGGTGAGAGAGGATGTGGGCTGGGTTCCCTACTGTGGATTTTAGCGTGCCTGCAAGCGAAAAACGCTTTACACGTACTCTAATGAAAAGATGAGAAACTGAAGCATATCCCTACCAGTACAATTGAAACGACCTACGCGTGCGTTAATGAAAAACCGAGATACGGCAAGGCCACACTACCGGTATGACAAAAACGCTATACAGGTAATTTAATGACAAGACGAGAAACTGCAGCATATCTCTACCGGTACAATTAAAATGACCTATGCGCACGCGAATGAAAAAAACGAGATACTGCAAGGCCTCCTTAACTGGTATGCGGAAAGTACTTTACATAAAAAGATGAGAAACTGCAGCATATCCCTACAGGCTAGGCCATTTCGATTGAATTCGTAGAACCAGCTTGTAACATTACCCAATTTCTAACATTAAAATCCACTCCCAACCTTTCCAACATCAAAACCAACTCAAACTACCACATAAACTACCCAAAAGTTTTAAAGGTCGCCAACCAAATTTGTTTACAATCAGATCATCCTCAATGAACACTTGTATGACTGCAGAACAAAAAGTTGGCATGCAAGATATCTCTTGCCAGGTGCAGGAAGCCAAGGAAGTGGCCCTTCAAGGCAAGTCACATTGAAACTAATTGGATTACAGATCTACGAGGCAAGTCAAGAGTAACTATATACTCTTCAATTTTTTTACCAGAAGGAAAACCTCAGGTCCCGTGATAAAGGAGATACCAGGCCCCAATGAGTGGCAAAGTCTAAAGTTGTTGTAAAGTAGAAACAAGACATAACGACTATATAAGAGGTGTAGATGCCAAGGGTTTGATGCTTCACTTAATCTGATCATCCTCAACGAACACTTGTATAATGTCTACGGAGCAAAGAGTTGGCATGCAAGATATCTCTTGCCAGGTGCAGGAAGCCAGGGAAGTGGCCCTTCACCCTGATTCAAACAGAATAAACAAAGCAGGTGTGAGGAACAGCCAGGTTATCTTTCAGACAATGTATGATAACTGCAGAGATTGCAATAAGTTGTCTATACTTACCCCTTTTTTGATGGTGTTTGGTCATAATCAACAATTTGTCTTGCAAATATTTCCTGAAATAGATTAGACATTGTAAATAACATATTTAAGACAATTTATCTACAATACAATACCAACTTGTGAATTGATTCTTACCCGCGCTTCTCTGATCTCCCTTTTATCGTCAATATTAATGCCTCACGAAAAATGGAAAAGAGATCAAACCATAGGTACAATAACTCATCCAAGATCCCATCCTTCCCTAGTGTCGCCTAGTAAAAAGTCAAGTGTTAAAATCAGCGATAAGCACAAAATATATGCATCAAATTATAATCCATACATACTACGCGTTGCTGCAGTATTGCAATGGTGGAGTGCATTCCTGCAAAATCGGAGGAATAGACTTCTATCAACTTTTTCA
This sequence comes from Rhododendron ovatum, assembly GCA_019656835.1. NCBI lineage: Eukaryota > Viridiplantae > Streptophyta > Magnoliopsida > Ericales > Ericaceae > Rhododendron > Rhododendron ovatum. The sequence goes on from CM033795.1 coordinate 8,322,579, forward strand.
AATCCCTTTTCTGCTCCAACATCCTTTTGCCACTCATCATCTTTCCCCTACTCCTCCATCTCCCTCTCGAACTCCCACCTCTTCTCCTCCAATATCCTCTTTGTCTCCCCCTCCTTTTCTTCTCCATTTGAAGTGTAGAACATCATGCAAGACAGTGCCCTTTTGAAGTTGTTCTTCCCATTGCAAATTACCCGTAATGATGTCATCGAACTTATATCTATTGATGTAGTTCTTGTCCATGCATTCATCCAATTTTTTAATAAAAGCTACTTGTGCTTCTGCTGTCCAAAAAAACGAACAATCCATGATAAATCTTGGATCAAGGTTTGCACATCTACATTAAGAAAGAAAACGTTACTCTCGGTGAAAAGTAAAGATAATGCATAAGGAAAATGGACCGATTTACCCACAAAAAAAGTCTTACTCGATATCGCTATCTAGTAGGGTCAAAAATTTCGACAACTCCTCAGGCAGACAATTGTAGTCAAATTTGTTGATGGGCCATGAAAGAAACTCATGAATCATTTTCGTTAACGACTGAAAATTGTACACTGTTTTACTAGTTGGAGAAGACCAACTCAATTCCCTCTCATTCGACACAACCAATAGTCTAGGTTTGTTATCGGTACCCAACATTATTTCGTTTGTCGACCATGCAATCGATACCCCCTTGTCACGTAAATCACATGTCGTTTTAATAATATCCCTGAAATCGAGCTTCACAAAACCCCACCAACTTGAGGATGAATCTCTTTGGTAATCGTGGCTCGATCTCCATTTGTTAGCTCTCGTTTCTCTGAAGAGTCGGAGTGGTTGAGCTAACCTTCGGTTACTATTTGCACGCTCCCCGGGTCAAAATATAGAGCGTACATCTCCGCAACATTCGGGTGTCGAATCTTGTCCCAGATTTTCAAATTCTCTCCGTTGTAACTGTCCATTTTAAAGATTGATACTTCCTGAGTTTAAGGATTGATACTTCCCTATCAAACTCGGGGTCGTTTGATAGGCGGAGTACTCCTTGATGGCAATGAGGGTCTACCTTCTTCTCTCTGTAACGCAATGGAAATATTCGCTAAGAACAACAAATAAAAAAACTTAATAAATCATACTAACTACTTAAGTTTCAGCTTTTTCTAACTTGATAAGGTAAACAAATAACTACTTGAAACTTCAATAAAAAATACCTCAACCTCCTCTTCCTCTTGATCTCTCTTTTTACCTTCCTCTTTCTTTGGCTCTTCCTCCTCTTGCTCATTCAGCTCATGGATGGCTCGTTCTCCTCTTACTCATTCAGCTCATGGAAAGAGGAAGGGAAAAAGAGAGATCAAGAGAAAGAGGCGGTTGAGGTATTTTCTATTGAAGTTTTAAGTAGTTATTTGTTTACCTTATCAAGTTAGAAAAAGCTGAAACTTGAGTAGCTAGTATGATTTATTACTTTTTGTTTTTTTTTTTGTTCTTAGCGAATATTTCCGTTGTGTTACCAAGAGAAGAAGGTAGACCCTCATTGCCATCAAGGAGTACTTCGCCTATCAAATGACCCCAAGTTTGATAGGGAAGTATCAATCCTTAAAATGGACAGTTACAACAAAGAGAATTTGAAAATCTGGGACAAGATTCGACACCCGAACGCTGCGGAGATGTACGCTCTACATTTTGACTTGGGGAGCGTGCAAATAGTAACCAAAAGGTTAGCTCAACCACTCCGACTATTCAGAGAAACGAAGGCTAACAAATGCAGATCAAGCCACGATTACCAAGAAGATTCATCCTCAAGTTGGTGGGGTTTTGTGAAGCTCGATTTCAAGGATATTATTAAAACGACATGTGATTTACGTGACAAGGGGGTATCGATTGCATGGTCCACAAACGACATAATGTTGGGTACCAATAACAAACCTAGACTATTGGTTGCGTCGAATGAGAGGGAATTGGGTTGGTCTTCTCCAACTAGCAAAACGGTGTACAATTTTCAGTGGTTAACGAAAATGATTCATGAGTTTCTTTCATGGCCCTTCAACAAATTTGACTACAATTGTCTACCTGAGGAGCTGTCGAAATTTTTGACCCTACTAGATAGCGATATCGAGTAAGACTTTTTTTGTGGGTAAATCGGTTCATTTTCCTTATGCATTATCTTTATTTTTCACCGAGAGTAACGTTTTCTTTCTTAATGTACATGTGCAAACCTTGATCCAAGATTTATCATGGATTGTTCGTTTTTTTGGACAACAGAAGCACAAGTAGCTTTTATTAAAAAATTGGATGAATGCATCGACAAGAACTACATCAATAGGAGGCAACTGAAAAGAGGCACAATTACAGTTTAATGAGAATCAGGGATCTCATAGAACCCACACACAATTTAATCATCCCACATAACCAATCCACTAAACATCAAGTTGCAGTGTAGAAAGGAGGAACAGTGACGGTGGTAGTTGGAAGAAAAGAAACACAATATACATCCCATAAATACAAACACTAGTCCAAACTATATTCACAAGCAACTACTTGAAGAAGGATGAGAAACATGAACGAGATGACTGACAAAGCGCATATAACTATATAAGTGGAATAAGCCTTAATAAAACAAAGATAGTGTCTTCCAATAAACAAGTATGCCACCTAAAAAATCATCTTACTGCCTCATAAAACCAAATCCTGCATGGCAAAGCAACTCAAGCAAAACAAAATACCCATGAGAACAAAAAACTAATGCTCAGAAACTAGCTTAACTGCCTCTTGTCAGCACCAAATGTTCTGGGAACAAGATAACAAAGTGTTCTTTGCCAAAAAAGATGCTGATAGTGGATAGCCGACAATTCGAAAAGAAGTTCATAGATTTGTCTTTGAGTGTCACACTGTTGGTAGGTATAGAGAGGCATTCGAATTCCCAAAAGTCAAACTCACTAATTTTATTGAATCAAACATACAAATTACAAACACTCTCACTTCTCACATGTCCCTCACTAACACAACTTCGACCTCAATGGTGGTGGTGGGGGGGAGACCCCCTTAGGGACTCCCCGATCACTCCCATCTCACACACATTCACATGGTTACCATTCACAACACGCACAACCCCAACTCATTAATCCAGACTTCAATCTTCACCTTTGTTCATCACTATAATGGCAGTTATATATAAATGTACATAACGACACCGTCGAATCAAATGTAAGCAATACTAGTATTGGGATGCATCATAATCCACTAAAATAAATTGCAAACAACTACCTGAGTCAGCATTGTAGGAACGTAGCTGCCAAAAGACACCGGCACTGGATCTTTAATTTTCAAAGCATTTCTCGAGTGGGTCACTGCCTCCGCGACAGCAAGGATCACTGCAGCCTCAACGGCATCGGAAAGGTCTGGTCGGAGACTTTCCAGTTCATCTTTTCTGGCATTAACGAGGGGTTTGGAGCTCAGTTTTGCACATTGATCTGGGTTAGGGGTCTTGCTACTGAGTTTCAAAACCTCCCCAACATACAGATCTGTTCAAACTTTTTCCTATAGTTACGTACGCGCTTGTCAATGATGTCGAGGACGAGGCCGCCGTTTGATTCTGAGAATCTGTGACGTTTGATAGAGAGGTTGGCAGCCTTTGTGACGTCGGCGGGGAGATAGAGGCTCAGCTTCTCAAGGTCGTGTATCCTGGAGAGAAGAGCCTCGTCGACGAGATCACTAGAATTGGCAGAATCGTGCTTCCTTTTGAGTTTTGTACGTGTTTCTCAATGACGTCGTGGACGCCGGTGGGTTCAACAGCCAATGCGTCGGCCATACCCAAAACACAATCAATTTCACCAAATCCCAGCGACAAAAACAAACCAAACAACTCGGTCCTTAAAGGTGCTTGAAGAGAGTTTAGCACTGTAATCGAGGTGGGCAGAAGTAATTACCTAAGACGAATAGGGATAGTTCGGAAACAGAATGAGAGTCGCCAGATCTAGATGCATGTGCTCCGAGATCAGCCAAATCCAGTCACCTTTCCTTGCCGTGTAATGGAGACCCCTCGCCACGTCCAGGTCCAGCACGAACCTGTTGGGATTATGCCCGGTAATCCCGCCCTTAACGGAAGCGCAACAAATAAAAACGAAATTACACAAGAGAGCAACACAACCAAAATACGTGGTTCTTCAAACTCGGGTACGTCCACGGGCGAGAGAGAAATCTTTCACTGTATGAAAAATAGAGATTACAATGTGAGATGTAAAACCCTCCCGAGCTTCTAACACACGGCTCAATACAATATTTTACACTCATCCCCGCAACTCTATTTTCCCTCCCATCTTTTCTCCTCCCACCTCCTGACCGGTGTATCCGGCAACCCCCAAAAGGACTGCCCTCTCCTTTTTCTCACACTCGGCCCACACTAACTTTTCCTTTTTCTTTGTTCTCTGCCTTTTCTTTTTTTCATCTCTCTACACTAATCTCAACACAGGAAGCCTATAAATAGGCATGACAAAGGCCAGCACAAGAAAACCCCTTCATTTGCCCGAGACCCTTCTGGAACTAATCACAAATGCTCTTGGAATTGCCAGCACCCACTCAAGAGGATTTTCTACTGACCATATTTACGTGGGCAAATTAAATACTCAACAACCCATTATTCACTTTTTCTTTTTCTTTTCAAATTGCATTTAACGTGGGAAAAACCCAACAGAACCAAAATTAGGCTCTGTTTCGAAACTTAAATAAGTTCTTATTTTTTATTTAATAATAAGACTTGTTCCACAAAATAAGAAATAAGTACTTATTTTTTGGTTAAGGCAACTTTAAGCTCACAAATCATGAGTTTATGCAAATAATTTTTTTATCAATATGGATCTTATTTGATAGATCTCATTGAGATTTTTAATACGGTGCAAAAAAAATTAAAAAATTATTTTTCATTTACGTTATTTTTGAGTTTGAAAATGTGAAATAAGCTGCTTATTTGAGTTCTCTGGAATAACCCTTCTTATTTTTCTTTGATAAGTTTCAAAATAAGTACTTATTTTTTAAGAAGGTTTTTGGAATGAAGCCTTAGTCGGCACCTCAGATCGAAATCAGAGATCCGTTCCTCCCTATAACCCGTACACGCGGAGATGAAGAGGATTGCAAAGGAGAAAAAAACCTTGAAAGTCGTACATAAGGGATAAAAGCAGTAGATCGGCCGGCCGACGAAGGATATAAAGTCGCTGGTGAGGCCGACGGAGGTGGTGCTTGTGCCGGCCGATGAACTAAGAATGAGGCGTGAATGGGACGATATTCCAGGTTTTACACTCGCGGATCAAAAAAGGTTTTACACTCGGGCAATTTATCTGTTTGAAACTCGTGGAAGGGAAAAGAAAATTAAATTCTATTATTATTATTATTATTATTTAGTTGAAAAGAAAAAAAGGAGAAAATAAAAGTTTCAGTATATAGTAAAATTTTCCTCTTATTTTTTTCTCATTTTCTTTTCCTTTTTCTTTTTCTTTCCTTTCTTTTCTTTTCTTTTCGATAGGTTCCAAACATATTAGGGTTTCGCAAGTTAGAGTTTTGCAAGGGAAAAATTTTAAAAAAGCCCCTGAATTTTTAAAAATTTTACAAAAAAACATTTGAATTTTAACTAATTACAAAAAGGCACCTAAACTTACCATTCATCTTTTTTTTAATTTTACTTCAAAAAAATACTTTTATCTCACACCACCAATCAATGCCACCACCAACCGCTAAAACTCCGGTCCCAATTCAAAAATTCAAAATTACTTTTTACTTTTACATGATTTAGGGTTTGAATTTCGGAAAAAATCCAAAATTCTCCTTTCTGTTAATTGTGGGGTTGATTGATGGGGTGGAGTCAAATTTCAATAAAAAAAAAAGGAGTGAAAGTAATTTTCATTAATAGTTACTCCCTCCATCCCTTTTTAAGTGTACTGCTTCGTAATTCCAATTTATTAAAAAGACATCATCATTATATATTTCACATCAACTTTTTTCTCCACTTTCCCTATTTACCCATCATTATTACACTTTTACTCACTTACTTTTTAAAATGGAATCTACTTTTAGGGACAAAATAGACAATTCACCAACTTTTACCTACTAACTTTATAAAATGGATACTTATTAAGGGACAGCCTAAAATAGAATACCGGACTATAAATAAGGGACGGAGGGAGTAAAAAAAAAAAGGAGTGAATGTGATTTTGGAAAAATAGCAGTAAGAAAAAAAAGAACTTTATTGCATATATATTTATTACTAAAAGAAGAGTTAAAAGTAATTTTTAAAAATAAAAAATTAAATGAATGTTAAAAAAAAGAGGTTAAAATTAATTTCAAAATTCTAAAATTGGGGCTAAAGCTTTGTCGGTTAATTGGTGGTGTGGGGTCGAATTTCTTAAAAAAAAAACCCAAAAGGTTAATGCCTTCCGTTAGCTCCATCCATTGCAAATTCACGGAATGAGTAGGCAAGTGCCATTGTTGATTGAATGGTAAGTTCAAGTATTTTTTTTGTTATTAGTTAAAGTTTAGATATTTTTTTTATAAAGTTCTTGAAAGTTCAAGATTTTTTTGAAATTTTCCCCGTCGCATGGAAGGGTTGGTTCAAGCCCGACCCCATACAATGTTTCATTTCCTAAGCTTGTCTAACGTCCCGTTCCACTAAGGTTTTTATCTTTTTTATTTTTCATTTTGTAAGACAAGTTATTCTCTCATAATACATCATATTTAATTCGAAAATAAAGATATATTTGAGCTTATTTTGGAATGAGTAAATTTTCTAAAGTATAATGCTCATAACCAAAAATAGGTACTTCTTTTGTCCCGTAAAGTTAGTCCTCTATAAAATTAAGCGCAATTTACAAACTTAATTATATACTTACTTGAAATAATTCTTTGTGCAGTATGGATTTCGTTTAATAGATTTCAATGAGATCTTTTAAACGATGCAAAAAAAAATTGAAAAATTATTATACTGAATACTTTATTTTTAAGTTTTAAAAATGCACATAATTTCGTAAGGAACCACCTCTATAGGAGGGAGTATTATCTATCAGTCTTTGCTAACAAGCACTCCCAAACACATAAGTTTAGTGCATTAGTGTTAGTAACAATAAACGATGTGCTTACCCTTAATATGCTTTGTATTGATTGTCTTCTCATTAGTGCGGATCAATTATTTATTTATTTTGTCATGTATTTGTTAGAGAAAATGTATGCAATAGGAATTTCTCATAAGAATAAAAATTTAAATAATATTTGTCGATCAAATTGACAAAATTAAATAGATAGAGAAAGGTATAGAATAGCTTGTGAAGTAGTTGAGACACATGGTAGCGTTCTCCTTATGAATGATTCTCCTTCCCCAAGACACAACGACCTTCGAGTTCTCTTCTATGCAGTGTGACTTAAACTCACGAACAAATGTAGTTTTCCGACACTCAAAATAATGAACAAAACTACTCCTATGTATCACTATTGGTAGAATCTTCTATAATTGAAGCCTCGGAATTGGACAGAGTGCTAAGGAGCAGTGGTTGGCTGGTTGCTATTGTAAAATAGAGATACAGAGGAGTTAGTAAGTTGGAAGAGAGAATTCTTTTTGGGTGGCGATAATGGCACAAGTATATTCTTTAATTCCACGACTTTTTTATGTAGCCGTACAATTATGCCCTTCTCTCTCTCTCTCTCTCTCTCTCTTTGTACTTTACCATTTCAAATCTTACTGCATTTTGGACCACCGATCGCTGAAGAAGCCCACTAGAGAGAGCCATGAATACAAGATAAATCAGGAAAGCTTCAAAATCATTTTGCCCTTCAATTCATCTTTTGTCGATAATGATAGTGACAATTTCCCTTCATATTTGAATCAATCTACAGTACCATCATACACAGCACTTAAATTCTATCTAGATTCAACTCAACTCTATTTTTAACACGATGATCTGAAAAATCCCAACATCAAATGGCTATGCTTTACCAAAATCAACCATTGCTCTGTCTATTATTTGTATGCATGCATAGATTGCGAGCTAATTTGGAGATCAAGATTTGATGTATGGGTTAAGAATGAGGCAGGGAATTAAAGGAAAACTATTGAGAGGCAGTGGGCAAACAGTTTCTAATGAGAGGGATCAGATTGATCTGCAAGTGGTTTGACAGTGACGATGATTGAAGGCCATGGAAGGGACAAAGGGAGAGATTAGTACAAACTGGGTTTTGCTTCTTACTCTCAGGACAAAATTGAGAGAGAGAGAGAGAGAGAGAGAGAGAGAGAGAGAGAGAGAGAGAGAGAGAGAGAGAGAGAGAGAGAGAGAGAGAGAGAGGTAGTCATGTAGCAGTGTCACTTGCATTGATCAAAAGGGTATAATAGTCAGCGACATCAAAATGTCGTGATAGGAGAGGATATGATCGTGGCATTATCATTAACCTTCTTTTTATTCCCTTAGGAACAGCCGAATAATATATCCCAGTAATTTGTAACAAAATCGATCCTACTATTTTGCAAGTAGTATAATAAATACCAGCTGCTTGGCTTGGCTTGGCCTGGCCTGGCCTTCTCCTTGACATTCTATTGCCCAGCTGGTGCTCTAGTCCCTTCATCCACCAAACCTTGTCCCTTAGCTCTGCCAACCATAGTTAGGCACGTATCTGCTTAACTGAATCATTGCATCAAGAAATAAACTAGTACTAGTAATTTATAACCCACAGTTTAAGTTGGCCAAAGCCCAATCAAGAAGGGATGACCGATGAGTCACCGAAAAGAAACACACGTTGAGAACGTCAAATACGCTTTTGTTCACCGGAGAAATAAGCTAGTTCCAATAGCAAAATCTTTATCAGTTGACACATGCGCAAGGAAGACAGATTTCAGGTTAAGGTATGATGTATCTAACGCAGGGCACCATTTTTCCTTTCTTTTCTTTTCTTTCCTGAATATTTCTGCACGTGTAATTGTAACTGCTACACCACTGAATCTTCAGCGTTTGAATGAATGATCCCAAACTTGTTCCTCTTTACAACATGAAGCTGAATCTGATATATTCTCTATTTACATTCTACATAATGACAACTTTCAAGAAAAGACCAAAACCCTTTTAGCTAATATCCACCGAGCCAAGTATCAGGGACGGTTAAACTCTGTGAGTACTCATCCATATCACGTCCACCCGAGTGACGTCAATCCCAGGGACGGATCGTACCTCAAGTCTGCTCAAGTTAAAACACATGTCGACAGATGAGGAAGTACATACAGTCATTGCCGAGTTCTTTCAATTGCAGCTGCCATTGTGGCTGAAGCCTCTTCAAGCGTCCGCTTCTTTTCCACACTCGTGAAAACCTCAATAATATCTCATCATAAAAGTCATCCGTCACAATTCCACACTCCAGTCCTGCATTTACCTGTCCAGAGGAAAACTCTTGTAACGCGAGAAAAGCATAAAATGATGACTATAACTAACATGAGAGCAAAAGTCAGGGAACAATGCGTTTGTGCCACTTGACGAGGCTGCTTATCTATCTTACATGGACTCAGGTACCAGTGTCAGGAACAGTATGTGCTGAGGAGTCGGGTTCAATCTAGTTTTTCCATATCAAAGACACGGAAAAGCAAAAAATATCTGTTTCGGAGTATATCCCTGTTTCCTCTCTGTATTAATGGTGTTTTGAGTGTCCTGGGGAATTCTAGGCATAGCATAGAAGTTCCACGCATAATTCACAATAAAATCAGGAAAAAAAAAATCTGCTTGCTAGATGAATGCAATTAAAATTGCCGAACATGGATCCTATGCCTTATCCAACTGTCTGACACGGGTATTTCATACATTTAGAAGAGGATATGTAAGTCTTTACTTGTACCATACAGTGGTTATTATCATTGTGGTTTCCAATATAAGCAAGCTAAACAAGTGAAAAATTAGCCGTGGCCAACATGGAAGCATTTCCAATTTTTGTTGAATACAATAAAAATGTGATTAGAATGGAGTAAAATACAAAACTTGACATTGCCATATATTCAGGTGACCTAGATACACAAACAAAAAATTATTCATTATTATGACTCGCACTGACATGAAAAAGATGATCGGACAAAACATTTACTATATTTTCATTATTCGTAGCAACTTTTCACTGGGCTTCAATGTAGAATTAAGTCTCTAATCTATTATGAACAATGAAATCAACACGAAAGCGAAATCATACAATAGAACTTAGGGCAAATTTTCGCAATCATCCCTGTAGTTTTACGATTGTCTCACTTTCGTTCCTCTAGTTTCAAAGTGCTCTAATTTCGTCTCTGTAATTTGTTTTACGTTCCAAATTGGTAAAATCGTTAACAGTCGTTAACGAAACTAACGGAAAAAAAAAAGTATTCCAATTTTCAATCCGTTTGAACCGGTGCGAAGATCTTACTTTTTTGATCATTTTATCCTAAATGGTCGTAATGCATTTTTGGCTCTAAGGCTTTTCAATGAGCACCCTAAAAGAGCCCTGAAACTAAATTAGGAGTCTTCGGGTACTCGTTGAAAGGCCTTAGAGCCAAAAATTCATTACGACCATTTAGGATAAAATGATCAAAAAAAATAAGGATATCTTATGTGCTTGAAAAAGTACTACAAGGATATCTTATGCTTTTATCAAATACTACTATCTCACAGAAAGTCTAAGGCTCCGTTCCCGAAAGGGAAATAAGTATTTATTTTTTAAGAAAATAATTTCAAACTAAAAAATTATGTGCTTATTTAAATAATTTTTCTATCAATATGGATCTTGTTTGATAGATCTTATTGAGATCTTTTATACAATGTAAAAAAAATTGAAAAATTAATTTTCATTTATATTATTTTTGAGTTTGAAAATGTGAAATAAGTACTTATTTTTTAAGAAGGTGTTCTGAAACGGGACCTAACTGCACTGATCATGGAATGGGCTTGCTACGGGTCTCACAAAAACGATTTAAATCGTTCCTTAAATTTAAAACATTTTTCAAGCTACAACCGGTGAATTGCTTGGTCCCCACAGAAAATGAAATCTCCGATGACAGGATTTTCCTTGCTAGGAAATTTCTCATTTAATTACCAACGTCGTACTATCAGAACCCACATTTGGGAAAAAGAATCCCACATCGGCTATGTGGGGAAATGTTAAGTGGAATATAAAGAAATCCGACCAATTATGGTATGATTTGAGATTATTAATCTTCTGAGCTGCGTGGTTAGACTGATAGTTAATCAGATAGTTGGGATGGATAGTTACCGTTGTGTATGAGCACATTGGGTGCAGCAGGGACGTTACCTTGCTTCCAAGGTGGGGAAATTATGAGAATCCACTTCTTGATGAACTTTTTGAGAAATGTGGTTAATTAGCTATAGATGTTGAATTTCATTGAATTACACCCTTCATTAACCATGTGCGGAAATGGAGTTCGATCGGCTAAGGAAAATTTACGGGGCATATTTCCTGATTTTTCCTTCTGAAAAAAATGCCCAGACGTCCAAACACAATCACTTGAATGTCCGGTCACAGGTCTCGCACGATGCTTGTAGACGCGTGAGTGTCGGATGGCTACGGATACATCTTCATTCGGAAAAAAATTTGTCCAGATGCAAAATGCTATATTTTGAGAGGGATGTGTCTGAATGACTAACCAATAAGTAATAAGTATTCACTGGTCTCGCACGATGCATGTAGACGCATAAGTGTTGGATGGCTATGGATACATCTTCATTCGGAAAAAAATTTGTCGAGATGCAAAATGCTATATTTTGAGAGGGATATGTCTGAATGACTGACTAATAAGTAATAAGAATTCACTGACTGAACCATACGTGAGGAGGAAATCTTATCCAGATTTTTGTTGCCCTTTGTAAAAAATCAATACATCACATGATTACTTGAACATGTAATTCTCCTTCTTATCCAGTAACTTGGAAATTTCAAACTTTTTGGCAAAAGAATGACAGTAACATATGTTCACTTTTGAATGAAAATTGCTTTACAACAACTAGGACGGTTTGGTCCCCCTTGTACGTGGCTTTAAACGGAAGCTGTGGTCACAAGTTTTTATGTACCTGCTAAGGACATTTCTTGTTCTACGGATGGCATACGGCATTCAAGTACAAAGCATATTGATTCTCTATTCCCAAAATTACTGTCCTCCTTGAAATTCGTGTATCTTGAGAGTCTCGCCGCGTCCAATTGAAATTTCTAAAACGCCATGCAAAATACTTCAACCCTGCGCACCACTATCTTAATGCATAGAGGTACATTGTGACAACGATGTGACCGATGGGCACATTGTGGATGTCCCGAGACCCACCTATTAACTTATTGCACTGGAACATACATAGAAATTATGAAGACACAAGATATTTGGCAAGCTCAACATACAGTGAGTCTAGTTTTTTTTTTTTTTTAATTCAATTGTTCATTGCTTTATCAATTGGCATGAGAATTGGTTTGTGTTGGAAACCAATGTGCCATGCGTTAACAATGGAATTAAGGAGAAACAATGATAAAAATTTATGGACCGAAACCACTAGTGGTTCAATTCTTACCCCATGCGATGTCAACCAAATGCGCACAAGCAGCTCCTAACTTATGTAATTCACCGCGTTACATGAATGTGCGATTTTAACTCGAGCCACATGGAGGTCCCGACTCCCTTTGTGTACGGTGAAAGTGAAACGCAAAGGTGACACGTCATGCGTATCATAAGAGAGAAGAGCCATATATAAGAGGGAAATCTTATCAAGATCACTGGTCCCCGGCCCCTTTCTTCCAGGAAAGTCACACGAGACATATCCCTCGTGGTTCTCATAGTGAAGTCTTTTTCTTGTGTCAAGAAGCAACTTTATGTGCTTAATGCAAAAAGTAGGGGTTGGGGACAGAAATTTCACTTTTTAGTTTCAAAGCTGGCCTATAAATTTGGCTCAATATTGCTCTTCTCAGCAACCCATCTCCCCAAACTTCAGCGACTCTCTCTCCCTCTCCTCTTGTTGATCAGGACAATTCTTGGTTGTTCTCATTGCCTGAACAATGGCCAAGGAGTCGAAAACAAGGTTCGTGACAGAAGTTGCTCCATCAAAACTAATCTCCATAAAAAAGCGGCCGTTGATGAAAAAGCTAGACACCATCGATGAAGAAGAAAGAGATTTCGATGCCAATGGGAGCCTTTCAACTCCTTTTGGTAGCTCATCAGATCGAAAACCATCATACCGTGAAGTCTCACTTGCTGCATAGGCTTTTTTGTGCTGGTTTCAGTCTCAGTAACTGCAAAAGATGAATAAGTGTTGAGCAGCAACAACAGAGTGGTAGTATTAGATTAATATGTCTAATTAAATAAATTAATGGTTTATTTTTGTCGAGGTGAATGAATCACCACAGCCTGCATTTTAGGGGGCAGTGATGGTTGGCATTTTTTTGGAGGAAAATGTCTCATGTTCAACCCCCTCTTCACCACCATTTTTGAAAAAGGTGACTGGGTGGCTGTGAGTAAGTTTTCTTGAAATAAGGCGAATCGTAGTGTCTGTTTTCGTAGAACAAGGCATTGGCCTTTTATGCAGTGAAATAAAAGCTTCGAATTTATCTACTGCAGTTAGCATGCATCACCATGAAGATTGTAAACTACAATTACTGTCAAGCATTTTCGGAAATCAAACAGATTGCGGTGATTTTAATGTGGCCAATTCTCTCTTTTCCAATCACGTATTACCGGAATAAACCTGTAAAAATAGTATTTCAAACGTTCTTGTCATAAGGAATATAGGTCTTGTGGAAATAAGAACAAGCAGAAGGAGAACAATAAGTAAGAAAGATCGGAGTGCGATGGATGGATCAAGCATACAGCCGAAAGAAACCCTCGACTCTGATGGAAGTAAAGTAAAGCTTAACAGATTAACCCAGTCATTGCATCAGGAAAGAAACTAGTAAGTAATTTAACCCACGGTGTAAGTCGGCCAAAGCTCGTTCAGATGGGATGATTCACTGGAAAAACACATGTTGAGAATGTCAAATACTCCGTCATTCAGCGGAGAAATAAATATTGAGAATGTCAATTACACTGAAACATGGATGAGAGAGAGAGAGAGAGAGAGAGAGAGAGAGAGAGAGAGAGAGAGAGAGAGAGAGCTGGAAACCCATGAGAAATCTGGCCAGCAAAAATGAAACATTCGTAGAGAGCTGGGAACCCATGAGAAATCTGGCCAGCAACAATGAAACATTCGTAAAGAATTGGCCTCATTCACAAGATAAGCTAGTTCCAATAGCAAAATCTGTATCAGTTGATACATACACAAGGAAGACAGATTTCAGGTTAAGGGATGATGCATCTAACTCAGATCATCTTTTTTTTTTTTTTGAATATTTCTGCACGTGTAATTGTAACTGGTACATCACTGAATCTTTCGCGTTTGAATGAATGATCCCTTTGTTCCTCTTTACAACAAGAAGCTGAATCTGATATATTCTCTATTTACATTCTACATCATAATAACTTTCAACAAAGGACCAAAACCCTGTTAGCTAATATCCACCGAGCCAAGTATCAGGGACGGGTAAACTCAGTGAGTACTCATCCATATCACGTCCACCTGAGTGACGTCAATCTCAGGGACGGATCGTACCTCAAATCTGCCCAAGGTACGTAAAACACATGTCGACAGATGAGGAAGTACATATGGTCATTGCTGAGTTCTTTCAATTGCAGCTGCCATTGTGGCTGAAGCCTCTTCAAGCGTCCGCTTCTTTTTCACACTCTTGAAAGCCTCAATAATATCTCCCACCGCCCAATCATCGAAGTCACCCGTCGCAATGCCACACTCCAGTCCTGCATTTACCTGTCCAGAGGAAAACTCTTGTAACGCAAGAAAAGCATAAGATGTTGACCATTACTAACATGAGAACAAAAGTCAGGGGACAATGCATTTGTGCCACTTGTCGAGGCTGCTTATCTATCTTACATGGACTCAGGTATCAGTGTCGGGAGCAGTATGTGCCGACTGCCGAGGAGTCGGGTTCAATATAGTTTCCATATCAAAGGCACGGAAATGCCAAAATATCTGTTTCGGAATATATTTCTTGTTTCCTCTCTGTATTAATGGTGTTTTGTGTCCTAGGGAATTCTAGGAATGACAGAAGTTCCATGCATAATTCACAATAAAATCAGGAAAAAAAATCTGCTTGCTAGGTGAATGCAATTAAAAATGCCAAACATGGATCCTATGCCTTATCCAACTGTCTGACACAGGTATTTCATTCATTTAGAAGAGGATATGTAAGTCTATACTTGTAACATACAGTGATTATTATCAGTGTGGTTTCCAGTATAAGCATGCTAAACAAGTGAAAAATTATCCGTGGCCGACATGGAAGCATTTCCAGTATTTACGAAGTTGAATACGATAAAAATGTGATTAGAATGGAGTACAATAAAAACTTGACATTGCCATATATTCAGGAGACCTAGATACACAAACGAAAAATTATTAATTATTATGCCTCGCACTGACATGAAAAAGATGACCGGACAAACCATGTACTGTATTTTCTTCTCCTGAGTCCTGAACATTGGCACCACCACATAAAAATGACATGGCCATGAACTGCCACTGAAACCACCAGTATGGCAGTCTCAGAGCAAGATTCCACCCTCCTATAAAAGCACAAGCCAATTTTTACAACCTCATATAACTGACTGGGTCTATATCACGCTGGAAATTAGGACAAGACTCCAACGCACTAAATATCCATCACTCAAAGGTCCAAAAGTGAAGTCGAAATCTTATGTTTCACCGTATTTGTTAATCGAAGGGGTGGAAAAAATTGAAAATTTGCTTTCCTACCATGCGCTATGACGTCAACACATTAATAATACCATACTCGACAATAATGGTATGGCATAATCTACATCCATGAAGCACCAGAACTTTTCTGATCTCTTTTCTAACCTGTGATGTGTCCTGTTAATACTTCTTGACTGATTACCGAAAGTAGTTCCATGATTAACTTAACTAGATCTGACATGTGGGAACTCTCTGGGAAAAAGCTATTTTGGCTAGACAATGAGCTATGCACACAAGTATCCTTTTTGGATATGAGAGGCCAAACCAGCTTAGGTCAGGATAAATGAAACTGACGAGCAGCAGTAGGGTTCCATTTAAAAAATCACTAGGTAGAAATATAGAAAATAAAATGACAAACACACATAGCTATATCTCCATTCCTGCATTCAAACTTCCGCGCATTTCCATACTTTTTTCCTCAAAAAGTGAGCAAAATTAAATAACCTTGCGTGCCAGGACCAGATTGCAGTCCAAATTGGTATTTAAGTAAAAAAGCTTCAGGATGTAAACCTACATGTATGGTTACCTACAACCTCTATTCCCTACTGTGATCAAAATTTCTGCACCATTACTCCATAATCCTATGCACAACCTCGCAAACAAGTAAACCATTCAGTTTTCTAAGGTTTCCAGAAGAGTTCAGTATGGCAATTTCATGAGTCAAGCCTCAAAATTGCCCATTCTAACAAGATTTAGTGCCATAAGATACAAAGCAAACTAGTAATTCTCTTTACAAGGAATTATCTCAGCTAGCAGACAAAGGCAAGGGCGGAGGTGGGGGAAGCGATAGTCGTTGAATAATTGCTTCTCTAGTCTCTGTTACTTCTAATAATAGAAAAGATCCTTAACACTGCAGTCCAAACACTAAAGATTATTCCTTGAAAATACATCACAGCACACTCGTAAAATTCGTCTAGTCAATATTCCGTGTACTATAAGCATAAAGGCTCCAAATATACATTTGGACTAAGTTGACATGCTGCACTTTTGCATTATGTGTGACAGCCATTGTCCTAAGCAAACAAGAAAGTCCAAAAGTTCAAACATTCTGCAACGAGGGCAAAGGTCAAATGTATATACTAGGTTGCTCAATTACTTAAAAGTTGTAGAGGCATGGAATAGCAATATCATAACCCAGGAAAGTAAAACATGGGTAGGAAAGAGCTAGATATACATACCTCTTTCGCCATCTCCTTAACCCGTCTCAAAGAATTGAGGACACCAACATATACTGTCTTTCCATTTCTCAGAACCCTAATGCCACTATCTTTCACAACTTTTCCTTCTGTTACCATGCAGCCAGCAACACGACCACTACCACTGGTAAATATGGCCCGGACTTCTGCTGCGCCAATTGTTACATGTTCCTGTCACGAGAAAACAGTAGCTTTCAGCTTCAAATATACAGTGACCATAAACAAATGCAAAAATCAGACGAGGATAAAAGTGTTTAAAAACGAATAACTTCCTAATTAAAGTGCACAATCAATTGATCCATTGAATAAAACACCCTCAGGTTGGTCAAATTTCCGCAAGGGAGTTCTCAGTAAGTATCCTTGACAGAAGTACTTTACTTTTGTGCACCAGGTCATCACATTTGTTGTATGGAAACTTGCAAAATGAGTGCAACTGCCCATGGCCAACATGAGTAAACAGGATAATTGTACGCATTTTTTCGTCGACATATCAATCACGCAAAATCGACATAGGAACAAAATCTCTCCAATTTCTTTGGAGCATCCGCCTTTTGGGGGAAGGCTGCCTACCTACTAGACCTCCAGTCCTGGAACTTGGTAATGATCTAAACACGTCAACATTCAGATCATTAAACACGTCAACATTCAGATCATTAACCATCACATGATGCAAGTACATTAAATCTTAGTTGTGCGACTTGTGTCCGTGCCCTCTAGTAAGATTTGATGCTATAAAAGACACCCAGACCATGTTCGTTTTGGGTTTTGAGGTAATGAGTGAACAAAGATAGATAGAGAAATGAGAGTAATAATTGGAGAGAAATTTATTGGGGACCGTGTAGAGAGAAGTTTGAGTCTAGGGGCCCAAAACGAACATGGGCCCACTAACCTACACAAAAGTGTACCAAGCGACATACATATTCTCTACAACAGGGTATTCCCGCAATGATGTTTCAGATTAATGGGAGGAAAAATCCAACAAGAGATGTGAATATGGTAAACCTCAACAGGCTCCAGAAGTCCCTCCATAGCGTTTCGCACATCATCAATAAGGTCATAGATAACTTTATACAGACGAATCTCTATGCCTTTGTTGTCCGCATAGGCCTTAACAGGACCAGGCGCTTTGACATTAAATCCCAGAACAATTGCTTTAGTGACAACCGCAAGGTCAATATCGCTGGTGCTGACATCCCCGGGTGATTGCAAAAGGAACTTCAAAGATACATTATCTTGTGGGAGCACCAGCAGGGCTTGTGTTATAGCCTCTATCGATCCCTATACACGATTAAGAAAATTTAAACTTAATTATAGGAACAAAAATCCAATCACAAGGAACTAATTAAATAATCTTGAGGCATTCTAGATACATTAAATGTTTATCAGTAAGTTTGATAATGTTTTAATGGGATATTCTTCCAAAGAACTAGATGCTATATGTAATTTGAACGCATTTAACAGTTAAAAACTTCTATTTGAAAGACAGTACATTCCAGCCTTCCTATTTTTCAACATTTTTTGCAAGTACAAGTGGGACAAATGTACTGTTCCAGTATGAGTGTATCCATGCATTTTACGGGTTTATGCTGTGAATATGTTGTTGCATGGGCACTATGCCCTTCTTGGGGATTTCTTTTCCAAAATGGGCATTATCAATTGGATCATTCCAGTGAGAACAGACAGCCATAGTTGTTCAAGGTTTATTCAAACTCTATATTAGGCAGCCTGTAACTATCTGCACATTGATACAGATAATTTCTTAACTACAACAGGTATGGAGACACGAACATCAAGAGCCAAACAAAGAATAAGAATAACAGAACGAGAAAAAAAATGTATACCTGAACATCAACCTTCAGAACTATATTCAACTGGTGCACGTCTAATCCAGATTTCCCCTTTGAAACACCAGAAGCTAATGAAGCAAGTGTAACCTTCCCATACCCAGCCTGAGCTGCAATATGATCTTTTCGCAATGACTCTGCACGTGCCTCTGCTTTTTCACGTGCAGCATCGAGTGAGCTAACAACCTCGAACTCATCACCAGCAATTGGAACATTATCCAATCCGATGACCTATAGAATTGTGCAGCTGATATTTTCATCAGTAAAGCTTCAAACCAGAAGCAATAACATGCAACACCAGAAAAAGAAACTAAAAAAAGAGATTATTTGGACAACTTTGTGGTACTTGAGAAAGCAACATCATCTAGGAATGGGTTCAAAGGCCACTAGGCTGGTTTTACTGGGAAAACTTAAAGCATATGTCCCTGCAGTTATCACTTCTTGATCCTTTAAGTCATTAGATCAAGTCACTCAGGAGCCATTAAGCAGCCAAAGCCAAAATTTGACAAAACATACGAAAAAGTGGTGCTCCAACAGTGAGCCAAAGTTGCTGCAAAAAATGACACCGAAGATGGCTGTCATTTTTGGCAGCAACTTTGGCTTTGACAAATCTTCCACATCATTCAGACCAGTAGATTTGCATCCAAATATGAGATGATTTTAATCCAATGGTTTGGATTTGAGATTGTGTCAAAATGGCACCAAACCAGTTCAACAACATTGTTATTGTTTGACTTTTTGACGCTGTAGCAAGCCATAAAATGGCTTAGCAAACAGGTGCACTTGCTCTTATCAACCCAAAGAATGCCATAGTTTTGGCCATACCACAATAATCATGAACTTTGACAACAACGGGTACACGAAGAAGTGCTTATGATAGGAGGTTTTCACGTCATATATGAGTCATATGACACTATCGACAACAGTTACTCGATTGGAATATCATGTATGGACTATATATTGATGGGTGTACAATGGGAAGTTAGATATAGGTCTACAACTTAAACCCCTATAAAACAACTTCCAATGCAAGATTAAACTTGCTACTTTATCATCCAGGTGACTTTGTCCATGTCATAAGGTATGCAAGGCTCATGGACTGGCACAATGTTGCATCTCTGTGCACTTCATTTTGTTCTATAACCGTCCTCAACTAAACAATGACTGAAGAGAGAGATTCTGTACAGAAGTCAGAAGAACACAATTGCACAGAAAAGTCAAAGTAGTTCGCATATCAATTAAGCAGCAAGGATTATGACTATCCATTATGGGAAATTCAGAAAACATCATCAGCAAAATTCAAGTGGTCTACCCTTCCCTAAATCCGAATAGCGTGTAGCACCTTCCAACTGAAAGATCAACATTTCGAAATCAGATTGGGTATTATCCGATACTCTTGTCCCATAAGGAATACAGCAAGAATAGCCATTTTCAACCATGTCATCCCTTCGTAATGAAACACAGCATGAAAACGTAATACTACTTAAAATCAGTAAATTAACTATGCATACTAGTGATGTTCAAAAGGAAAAAAAAACTTTGCCAAGTAGCAAAAACAGTTATAGAGCTACGGACCTGTACAGGAATTGATGGTCCAGCTTGATCCACACGATTTCCCTTTTCATCAAATAAAGCCCGGACCTGACAGTGAGAAAATGGGAAAGCTTATTAAAAATTTGGAAACAAAACAAACCCAACCATACCGGTTTGTGATCAATCATCATCGCGGTGATGTTTCATTTTACTGTTGGCAAGTTCCTTCTACATAAAACTAGTTTCCTAAAGTTAGCACTAGTTTACAAACCTTTCCAAAGGCTGCACCAGAAACAATTATATCCCCTTTCTTAAGAGTCCCATTCTGCACAATGAATGTGGCCACTGGTCCTTTAAATTTATCAAGACCTGCCTCAATTATGGTTCCCTTTGCACTTCTATGAGGATTAGCCTTCAGGTCTTGCAACTGAAATACAAAAAACACAGAAAGTAAGACACACAAAGCAGGTACCAACAAGAGCAAGAAACAATAGGCTAGTTATCATTAATTTTGCAAGATTCCATATATGAATCATCATTGATCAACAAAAAAGACTTTGCTGATAAAACATTTGTAACACTGAAATAAATGAACACAAGCCCAAATTACATTGCCATAGAGAAGTATTTTATTGAGTTAGTAATAAATATCGAGGAATTAGAAGGATTATTATCGACGAGAAATGAGAATCCCCATAATTTTTGTAACGTATCTTTTGTTATTACAAGCATGACTCTTATACAAAGGTGAACTACCCATAAACCAGAGATAGTGACTTCTATGAAATAGAGTATATTCAGGTGCAATTTTTCCTTTGACAGGGCAACTTTAGGAAGATTTAAATTACCACACCAATGTAGGAGAGTAAACAGGAAGGAAAATACTTTCAGTAGAATTGCACTAATAGACTTCTGCAGATGTCCCAGAGTCCACATTAGCAACACAAGCCTAAACACTACACTACTAAATATGTTCCAAGATATCTACATACCCAGCATAGCAAGCATTTCCAACTACAAATTGCAAAAGAAAAAAGGGAACAAAATACATGCATTTACAACAACAAAACGAGAATGAACCCAAGTAATTCTGAAAGCTAGAAAATCTATCAAAACATGACCAATTTAATAACCTTGAAGAGTGTCAAAGCTAGAAAGCCAAAGTATTATATCAAGAGCTTACCTCTGCAACCAGCATAACAGTTTCCAACAACTCATCCACATTATCCCCTTTAAGGGCACTGACCTTTTAACCAAGCAGGAAAACAATAAGCGTCATAGAAAGAAATATAAAGCATCACTGCTGGATTAGGAAACAAAAGTTTCACAGTTGCTATAGTATAAACACCTGAACCACCGGGACATCGCCACCCCAATTTTCTGGCATTAAACCAATTGAAACAAGCTCTTCCATCACCCGATCTGGATTAGCTCCATCTCTATCTATCTGCATTATTGAATATAGAAAACTGAGTGTCTTCTACTCTAGAAGCGAAACTTAATGAATGGCAAGTTGAGTTATGTTTGAGCTTAGAAAGGTGCTAGTACACCTAAGATACCTTATTTATTGCAATCACGATGGGTACACCAGCTGCTTTGGCATGAGCTATGGCCTCATTTGTTTGAGGACGGATACCATCATCAGCAGCCACTACAATGATAGCAATGTCTGTCACCCTCGCTCCACGAGCTCTCATTGCCCCAAAAGCCTACAGCAGTGGATAAACAGATACCATTTACAGAAAAATTAGCAAGTTATTGTCACAGATGAGGCAGAACACCCAACAAACAAAAGGTAATCAGATGCACAACAAATCAGTAAGTAAATCAACAATAGGAGGGGGACATTTGAGAGCTACTGAACAACACATTTCTGGCAAAGAAACTCAAAGTTAGAGAAAGAAATGTCCCAAGAGCCAACCTCATGTCCAGGAGTATCAAGAAATACACATGTTTGCAACTTTCCGTCAACAGGTACAGGTACCACATATGCCCCAATTCCTTGTGTAATCCCACCGGCTTCAGAAGCAACTACCTGTACTGTCTAGAAGTCAGACTGTAATTTCCGGATGAATATATATAAATCAAACTCAGTACTGTCTAGAAGTCAGACTGTAATTTCCGGATGAATATATATAAATCAAACTCAGAATACACCATCTTGTAGCAAAACATGGTATGCTCGTCAGATACTCGTGCTACAATAATGTATAACCACGACTAAAGCTAAAACTATAGAATCATGGAGATTACTAAGTTAAAAAGATGCATGTGTCAGACACTCGTATGTTCCACACGTTTAGTTGGACATTCATCAAACATTTTGTTAGTTGAATTTTCACACAAGCTACGTATAGAACACTTACACTATCCATGAAACAAAATCTCGTAAACATCATTCATCATAGAAAGTAAAAGAAACATAAAAAAAGAGAATACTTTGGTGTGTCCCGGTTCCAACACTTATACAAACCGTATGTAGTCCAGTTGCTAACATATCAAACAAAGCACAATATGATTAAGCTTCTGGATACCTTGCTCGTCCGTATGTAGTCCAGGAGAGTTGTCTGCCAAGTTGACAACACCAAAAACAAATAAGTCAAATCTTGCTATTAGAAACTCAAATAACAACTCTAATGCAAATGTGAGAAGTACATTATCTAAAGAAGAAAGATGCACTACAAAAGAAAAGAACAGATAAGTGGTTTCTCTTACCTTCCCATGGTCCACATGACCCATTATAGTAAGGACAGGAGGCCTGTCTTCTAAACTGTCCAGGTCCTCTTCGTCAAGAATTTCCTTCTTCCTAGCCATATCCTCCACTCTGGTGGGGTCAGCATCTATCACTTCCACATCGTACTCTCTACAAATCATCTTCACCACGTCTCTGTCAATACTTTGCAACCCATGCATTCCCATCCCCCTAGAAAACAGATAACCAAAAATCTCTCCTTCACTGATAGCCAAGTTGTAGGCTAACTCGTCAGCCATCATACCTTCTTCACCAACCTCCAAAATTTCTACTTTGACAGGCGCCGCCTCTCTAGCCGCCTGCAGTCTAGCTGCCTTCCGACTTGCCTTGCTCCATTTCCTTCCCTTCCTTCTTTTAGTAACACCTGGGATTGAAACATCAAGTAGCGCGGCCTCCTCATCAGCAATCTCATCCTCATCACCCTTACGCCTCCGCAATCTTCCAGATGGACCTCCACTTTTCTTTCGAAAATCATCTCTAAGTTTTCCAGCGGTGGGACCCTTTCCAGGTCTTGGAGGTGCTAATACTGCTTCAGCAATCAAAGGATCAATCAGCGGCTTCTTTGATGCAAATTTGTCAACCAATATTGTTTTGTGCTCCTTCGTTTTTGAAGCTAGATCAATTCCATCTATAGTTGGGGTCTTTGGAGCAGCGCCCACATCCTTCAAGATAGTAGGTTTCTTGACCAAAGGTGGAGGAGCAGGCGGTGGAGCTACAGCTGGCTTTGCTTGTAATGTCGGTTGAACTCTTAGAGGTGGTTGAGGTGGTCTTAGGTTTGCAACAGGCTGAGACTCTACCTTATCTGGTGGTCTTAGGTTCCCAACACGCTGAGATTCCTCCTTATCCGCTGGTCCTAGGTTCCCAACAAGCTGAGAGTCCACCTTATCCACTTCCTTTACCCATGGTTCGTGTTTCCAAATCTTCTCAACCTTAGGAGGCTCATTGACAAATTTTGGTACACTAGCCACGGGGTTTCCCTTCCGCCAAACACTCTTTGAAGCTGTAGACTTCAAACCATCCACCGAATTAACTGGTTTGGCATTTCTTTGGTCAGCAGTTGTATTTGTGGATGTTTTATTTACTGATATGCTAACTCTTTTAGTGCTACTAGTTTCTAACTTCTCTGCCTTCTCCAATACCTCTCCCAATGATTCCATCACTTTATTCCTTTCTCCTTCATCATCCTTCGACTTCCCATCCTCAGAATCCCCACCAAGTTTCGATGGGTCCCAAACCACCGAGTTTCTTGCGTTATTGTTTACAGGTGGTTGAATTTTGGGTGGAGACTTCAACAATGGCTTTGGGGCCGCCTTAAGAACAAGATCAACATCATTTTTGTCTTTACTTCCTCTATCAAGGGAAACTGAAGTCCCTTGCTCATCTATGTAATCAGTTGTTGTTACCGAATATCTACATACACCCACATACCTCCATCTTTTCCCAACCCAAATTGGGCGAAAACTACCGGCATTTCTAGAAAGAGAAAAACCATGAACTAGCGAAAGAGATCCTTCCGAATACCCGGATTGACTCACACTTGTGCTTCCCAAACTCACCAGGGAAGCCACAGAAGCCATTGTCACAATTATATGTCCAAAACCATCAGAGTTTACCCCAACAAGACTTTTTCACAACCTAAACTGTAATGTAGGAACAAATGTATAGTCTTGCAAATATAACAACCACCTCAACTCTCTCTCTCTCTAATTTCTTTCTCTTACAAGTTTCTTATGGACCTTTATTCTAATATGGATGTTTAACAGGCAAAAACCCACAACAGAATTCTCAAGAAATGGACACAGCTACAAAAGTAATGGGTTTTAGAAAACCCAAAATCTCCAATACAGAATTGGATATGAATATCTGTATATGAATGTGACAAATAACTCCCTATGGAGAAATCTTACCTCTGGGTATCCGCCAATTCGCTCATTCTATATAAGTGTGCGGATTGGATGGGCTTAATCATTTGGGATTTGATACTGTTAGTTGATATCAGTTCTGAGTAGAGAAGAAATGGAAGTTAAGGCACGGTGTGGTTGTGGAGGGAGACTGTGGGGATGGGTGGTGACAGTTTTTTTTTTTTTTTTCCTGAAAATTCTCTCTCGCTGGGGGGGCTTGTGTGGCTATTTCTCTGCCTGTCAAATTGTGTGATAAGGCTTTTGGGTAAGGTTTCCTCATGGAATTTTGACAACCTTCCTATTTTTCTGTTGGATTTTTTGGACATCTTCCCTATCTATCCTTGGTGTGTCCTGACTCTCTGTCCACCAGTTTAACAAAAATGAGGTGAAAAAGGAGTTGAAACTCTGTATAAAGCTCAACAACTAAAACGAGGGAAAATACCTGACAAGGGTGATCAATTAACCGGGATAGAATCAATTTGGGTTAGCTTAGTTGGCCAAGACTTTTGCATTTCATTGGAAGGTCAGAAATTCGAGTCTCCTCACCTGAGTGTGAGTGTTCCTTCCTTAGAGGGAGAAGGATTGGGATTTTCCTTTTTAGAGTCTCCCCATCTAAGTGTGAGTGTTCCTTTCTTAGAAGGATTTTCATTTCTTTCTTTGTTTCTACCCTATAATGGCTTGTTTCTTGTCTTAGTTGAGTTGTAGGGTTTCGTTGTCTCGTGGACTCTCACAATTAATTTACGTAAAAATGATCTCTTCTACTGATTAAAAAAATTAAAAAACCGGGATAGAAAGCTCAAACAAATTTGTAATTGCATTTAAGTGCAGATTCAAATGCTTGATGATTAGGTAGGTTTAGAATAGTGAGGATTCTTTTGAGGCCCCTTCTTTTGAAGGGAAATGATATTTATTACACCCTTTTTATACAGTAATTCATACACTCCCGGTTTTGTTTTTATTCATATAAATTTACAATATAATCATTTTTTTTACCATTCGTTAAACCTCGTCTCTTCTATTTTAGGGGACTTGAGAAAGAGAATGGGTACTTACAAGATAAAGTGTATTAAAAAAAAGGCAAAATGCTGAATTCATGTGAACAAAGACAAAAAATAGAGTGTAGATCATAAAAATTAAAGTGTGAACATCACTCTCCTTAAACACGTGTCATAAAAGTAGGGTGCCCAACGGGTCAACCGGATCCCCCAAATCCCTCAAACCAAACCGTTTGTGAACCCACCCGACGTATAGTACGGATGGATATATCCTCATATATAAAATTTGGTAGATCGAGTTCGATTCAATTTGGAAGGTCTTCTAATATATGAACAGCCAAAAGCACCCAAACCGCATCCAAATTAACAGAACTAAGCACCCAAACCGCATCCAAATTAACAGAACTGGACATCTCTCACAGACGGATGCAAAAAGAGAAAATGACAAACCGCAAACAGTTCGGTTTCATTCTATCCCTACATGAAAAGGGCCATCATTTTATCCCACGGCTTTGCCCAAAGTCTTCTTAGCCCGTCGGCCTTCAGTTTGTCTAGCCCAAATAGAACATAGCCTATACCCGATGGTACGTGTTCAAGCCTACTAGCCCATTTAATTCTGTGCCAATCATGCTTCGTACCATGCCATGAGGTGTCCGTGATGGCCCACATCCATCTGAGTTTCGTCGGAAAAAGTTTTGAGTACCTAACTTGGTACTTGATGTGCCATGTCCCGTGCCTTATCGTGTCTGTCTAGAATCGTGCCGTTCCCAACCCACTTTCGTATCACGCCTGTCTAAGACAGTGATTTGCCATGCTCGGTCCGTCTAAAATTGTGCGCGTGTCGTGTGCTATGCCAATTTGGCGCGTTTAGCACCTCTATTCAAGCCCAGACCGTTAGCCCACCAAAATATTAAAAGCCCGCGGGGAGTCCTTTCCTCCACTTAACAACGCTCCTCCCGCCATTCTCTCGCTCTTCCCTCTGACGTCTTCTCCAAACCCTAAGCCGTGATTCGAGTTTTCGCTCTCACCTTAAGGTCAGCAATTCCATCGGATTTTCAAAAATCTGTTGCCTTTACGTCTCTTGGTTTACTTCTGGATACTGATGTCGTGCTGTTGGTAGTACATATATGCAATGATAACACCGATTTGTTTCCTTCTTGCTGTTCTCACAGAGCCCTGAATTTGATCGTTTATGGATCCTCAATCTGAAGAACAACCAGTGAGCTACATATGCGGAGGTTCGCAATTTGCGCACCCTCTCTCCTTATGTGTATTAAACACACATGCAATAACGTTTATATACCCTACCTCTGTGT
Organism: Rhododendron ovatum; assembly: GCA_019656835.1. NCBI lineage: Eukaryota > Viridiplantae > Streptophyta > Magnoliopsida > Ericales > Ericaceae > Rhododendron > Rhododendron ovatum. Next base: position 8,349,919 of record CM033795.1, read on the forward strand.
TTCTATTTTGGCAAAAGGCTGGGTCTTCAGTTGGACAAGATACTTATATCTGCAGACACCTTATATATCTAAATAATTAAACGAGTACGGGCCAACCTTTGTGGTTGGGCGGGGATTTGGGTGCCTAAAACACCTTCCCCTCACCATACCATTGGCTTCCGAAAAGAGAATCTCTGTCGGGTTTCTTGGTTCCTAAAACTGAGTGGCAACTCCAAACAGTACAGGTGGGCCGCAACAGGCACTTCCGATAGACAGACATGCAGCAACGGGTGTCTTGAGTATTCGCTAATTGGCCATCTTGTGTGCGAGACCATCACCCTCTCGCAGGGTGGTAATGTGGTATATCACGGTGGAATTTGGTCTAGTTATGAGTTGTGTGTGTGTCATCTCCAGCCCTTACTAAAATGTACATTCAAATATTAGTACAAGTTTGACTAAAAGTTTCGAATCACTTGAATGGAAATACATCAATCTAAAGCATGAATGTGAGACTGGGAGTAAAAGCGTATTGTTGGTATAGTTCCAAATTTGGAAGACACAAAATGGCCTTCTAATTTCATTTTTATTTTGTAGAAGTTTAAGTAAAGTTCAGTTTGATATAGGCTGGAGTCCAGGAGTTGGGGGAGTTTGATGGGGGTTTTTGAACTCAATTTGTATTTGAGTGGGTGTCAGAGTAAGGGTTGGAGATGCACTAAGCATATAGATATTGATTGAGAACTCCTGTTGGGGAAAACATGATGACAAGAAAACTTGTCTTCTTGGATGCCGTACTTGGCATTTGATTGCCTGTATGAAGCGGGAACTGGATAGGGCACCTGTTTGAGTGATCTTTAAACAGAGGAATTTAGTGCTACTCAAAACGAGTTTCTTGCAGTTATTATGACAAGTAAATTGAACTACAAGATGCAATTCTAGTGTAATGCAGGCATATGTTTGTGTTTACGCACCTATGTATAGACTGGTCAATTCGTAAAAGGGTATTTGTACTCCCCTCAAATCTTGGTCCTGTAGTTGATCAGCTTGATCTATGATGTAAATTGCGGGCAGGAACAAACGCTGAAGCAAGGTGATGTGATTCAGTGCCAAGAGTGCGGCTATTGTATCTTGTACAAGAAGCAAACTAGCAGAAGTAAGTCTGTCTCAATGGCCTCTTTTGTTTGTCTTAGTATGATGCGGTAACATTAGTGCTCTCCCAATTCCGAACTAGTTGCGATTCTTGTGAGTAACCACTCATTATTCCCACCAGCGGATAGTTTAAGTTGCTTGTAGCATTATGTTCTTTGTTCTCTGGTTCTGGATTTCTCATGGCACTACATGTGGTGTTGGCTCGTTGAAAAAAGTGCTTCTCAAGAGTTGTTTTCCACGTGGAAGTGATATTTAGCATTTTGGCCGGCCTCATCATGTGTGTCCTGATTTTATTTCAATGTTAGGTAGTTGCTGGCATAAGCTAAGATCCATATCGTCTTATTGTAGGCTGGAGTTTTTTTGGAAGCTTTCATTTGTTTGTTTACCAAGTTAATTGTGTTGGATTGTCTAGGTTTTGGTTAGGGCATAATGACATAATGTGTTGCTATGTAGCTAGGCTATGTTGATTTGTGCGGTAATCAATGATCATTCTGGCAGATATTTGGTCACAGCCAGTCTGATAATTTAGGTGCTCTCTTAAGATGATGGGCCTGGCGTTGTCCGAAGATGTTAATTCTGTAGTGAATCTAGTGATTAGGTTTGGAATGCAATATAAAAAAGCTAGTGAGTCGGCTAATCATGAATGTTTTGATTCCTGTTGTTTTAATAGAGGTTGGATCAATAGATTTCTTCATGTGTTTCTGTCATTAAATTTGGTAACATGTTTGCCTAGGCTTGCTTAAAAGGTGTTATAAAGCCAGTCAGTTGCTAGAAAGAGTTGAGCGAGCTTCAAAATTAGTTGCAGTCTGAAATGCTAGTAATTATGATAGGCTGGTTTTTGCCTGCATGACCGTTGTTACGCATATGAATGTTACTTTGCATTCGTAAGGGACTTTTGGCAATGTTTAAGTAAATAAGGGCACCCAAAACTTCAGTTTGTAAACTACTGTATTTCTCCCAAAAAAACCTACTGTAGTTTTTTTAGTAAAGGATTTTGTGAAAAGAAGTCATACAGCCCTAATCCCATCTCAATTACTGGTGTTCAGCATTTCAAGGAACACCATGAAAGGCAAAACAAGATGGTAGTATCATGTCCTGTTTCAGATCACTCCTAAGTTCTACCTCCTGGCCATCTACTCTGTTTGTGCACACAATTTCTGCACTGTCCACTGGGTCATTTTAAAGCTTAAAGAGTTAAAGTCGTATGAATTCGTTTTCTTCTCCTTTTTCTTCTTCTTTGCCATGTTTATTTTCAACAAAACTCCCTTCTGTGTGTGTTTTTAATAGGAGCCATAATAGTTCATGATTTTTCTCGACTGGTGCTTAGTGATTATTACTCGTGTATTTGCTGCAGTTGTTCAATATGAAGCATGCTGAAGATGTAATGAAGGTAGGTTCCCGAACAGAGTTGATATTGGGAGAAAATGAGTGTGCAGAAGACCCGGTAGTTTACTTGGTCTAGTAAAAAGACATGACATGTAACTAGTAGTTAGTTCCCTTAGGATGTTGGACTACTACTTCCCATGGTTTTATTATCATTATCTTGTGAAGACTGAGAAAAGAGAAGACCCATGATTTCGACTTTAGTGACTATTGCGCATGTGGGAGACTATTTTGTGCAAGACAAAGGGTACAATTTTCGACAAGGCCAATGCATTATGTTTCGTTTTTTGTTTTTTGATAAGCAAGTCAATGCATTATGCTAAGGGTATCATTTTGTTTTTCGATCTTTTCCTTTTTCTCAAGTCAACTCACGTAGGAGTTGGGATGTCACGGTCCATTCGAATAAGTTGTGCCGTTGGGAAGAAAATTGAGGGTTTCGGTCTTTTGCCATTGAGTAGGAAAACTATTGGCGGTTCTCTTGTATCTATCTCCCTTTCATTTGGATTTTACAGCACGTATAGCAAGGCTTGTAGTTGCCCAACCAACATCTACAGACCATTCATTTTCGGTTCGATGGCATCTCCCAATTTTCAACTTTATCGATTGAAATGAATACATGAAATGGAGTCAATCCATGTCTGCAAAGCATAGTGGCATTATGTTATTGAGAGAACATTGTACACGACTAGTTAAAACACAGCTTTGATTTGTTTGGATCCTGCATTTCTAGAGTGATTAGCGGATGGGGAAAAGAAAATTTCCTCTGCTTTTCTTTACGCCTCCGAAAATCTCCTGCAAATCCAACATCCAAACGTAGCCCAACAGACTGGGCTAGAGGAACACGGTGGCTGATCAGCCGTGGAAGGTGGCACCGATCTCGATTCCCTTGGTGATGCTGCGGCCGTGAACAGGTGGTGCGTCGTATTTGCTGAAGAGTCTGTAGGAGGAGATGAGAGAGAGCACTGCGTAGCAAAGCACCACGGCAAAGGTGATGGCAACAGACGCGACTGACCGGCGACAGAACCTGCCAAAGGACCCACAAGCTTCACTCCATGTAACAGCTTGGTCTCCGTTGTAAGCCAAGTACACCACCTCCATTGATACAGCGCCCGCGGCCAGTATTATGTATGTCAGGAACTGCGAACAAATTAGGGCTTATCACTATGCAAGAACAAGACCAATTGATTCACACGAACGTATAGAAAACGAAATAATCAGACAAGAAATAAAATGCGCGTTCATAGGTCGAGGGAAAGATGAACGATATATGTATTCTACAAGGGTAACCAACTAGTCTTATAGAGGTAATCTATTACTGTTATAAACGGAACGCCCCTTTTGGTGTGAACGTCAGTTTTGAGGCTGGCTCACAATTTTAGACATATCATCGACTTCAACTCCTCTTTTCCACTTTCACATCCCAAATTTTTTTACAGATTAATCACAATTAAACATTTTCCACTTAATTTCCGCAGTTCTCATAATATGATTTGTACACGCAGTGTATGGATGAGAATAAAGTACTAGACCTGGTCAAGGAGGAAGAAAGTCCAGGCTCGGGACATGGTTGAGGGACGAGGCATGGCTGCAACCACTGCTGTGAGTAGAGAATATCCTGCGCATATTCCGTTGGCGTGCACCAGGTACCTGGGCATAACATTTTTAGCATCAATTAGATTAGATTAATTGCAATCGAACTATACATGCTCTTAATTAATTACCTCCAAATAAAAGAGATTTTTCAATACGGTTTTGAGTCTTTAGTAAACCATTTGCACGTTTCTTATGTTTCTTCCTTCCAAGAATTTAATTTAAAAGAGGATTAATTAATACCGGGTAAATGTCATCAAGTTATAAACATTTTCTGTTCTAGCACAATATGAAGTTTTGGTTACCTTTTTTTGGTTCGGCTGATGTCTGGATCAGCTTAAGTGCATCACGACTATTCCTCTTTAGTTCAGTAAAAAACAAGCAATTATGCTCAGACTAGGAGATTTACAAGAGACTTATCTCTTTGGGTTGTGTTTGGGGTGTCGACAAAAGTCTCAAATGTTTATTTGTTCTATTAGAGGGAAAATGGAGCTAGAAAAAGCTATGAATTCTGAGTTGGGAACTTCCAAGTGGGGAGACTTTAAGGAGTACGCCCCCGAATCGTCCTTTTTTGGGCTTTTCTTTTATTAGCAAGAAGTCAACTCATTACTGATGCCCAAGGCACTTGAGACTCAAAAGTGGTAGGTACACAGGGTATGCAAAAATTATCTAGAATACATTTTTAGAGATATTTATTAGAGATAAAAAAATCCTGTTTTAGATGATCTGCGGACATATTTTCTTTGTAAATAGTATTCCTCTTTCACAAATGGACTGTATAAATCTGTAGGGTTGGACTTTGGATCCGAAGAAAGTAATTTCACCACCAAAATAGGAAAAAAAAATGATCAAACAAGGATTCTTCATTTGATTTCCTTGTTTATGCTCCAAAACAAAACGTGGATCCTGCTCCTAACAATATTTTAGTGCATGAAACTGATGAACAAAAACATTACAAAGATAGGAAGGATTTCTACATGCTATTAGGTTCTGTTCTGCTAAGAAATATAAGTATTTATTTTTTGAATTAAAAATAATGTATTGTAAGAGAATGATCAATCTCGTAAAACAGTAAATAAGAACTTTAAAAATACTCTATCCGTCCCATTTTTATTATCTATTTTTATTTTTCGTGTCGTTATTTCAACATTTATATCTTTCAATATGAATTTCTAAAAATATGCAATATAAATCTTATTTGATAGTTCTCGATTAGATCTATAATATAAAATTTTTAAAATTATGAAAAACATCGTAGATTGGGAGATATAAGAAGAACGACATAAAAAATGAAAATGAACAATAAAAATGGGACGGATGGAGTAAAAGTTTTAGCAAGATGAGAAGAATAATTTACCTAAAAGCCCCGAGATTAGAGTAAGAAAGAGAACCAAAGTCATTAGTCTGAGAGTTCTTGAGCATCACCACAAGTGCTACTATGCACAGGCCCATCGGCAGTAGGCGCAGCAGCGTCTCCGCCGTCCTCATGCCGGTGGTTCCGCCGCAGCCCACCTCATCTCCGCCGCCGTCGTCCCTCATAGCCGACCCCATATCCATCGGAGAGCCTCTCTTGTCCGCCATCGTTTTACACCTCTCTCTCTCTCTCTCTCTAGATTTCTGGTACTGTTGGGAGTATAGTCCAGTGATGAAAAAGAAGTGGTCGGAGTAGGAGTACTTATTAATGGATAATTAGGTGAGATGGGTGGTGAGGCATTGAATGCCCCATCAAGGCTGGCCAGTGGCCACCACGCTTTTCAAAGTGCATGGATAAACCTAGCTAATTTTTATGGCTATCTCTCTTCTCTTTACGGCAACTCTCTCCATTATTACGGGTCTCTCTCATCTTGACCAACTGGCAACTGCGTACTTCGGCTGATTTCAAGAACCAGTCAGATACTTTGGAAACAAAAAGTCTACACACACCGCAGATCTGTGCGCAGATTTTGTTGTGCAACCCATCACGGCAAATCATTCGAACCGTTCATTAAATGTAAAATATTTTTTCAAGGGTCTCAGAAAAAAATAAGTTCAATCCGATACCTATAGGTATTCAATCTAACCATATAACTTTTCATTATCTGGAAATCTGAATGAAAAGTTAGATAATTGGATAAAGCACCTATAGGTATCGGATTGAGATTATTTTTTACGGGAACCCTTGAAAAAATGTTTTACATTTAATGAACGGCTTAGATGATTTTTATGGAACCCTTGGTGGACCCCACAATAAAATCTGTGCACAATCTGTGCACAGATCTGCTGTGTGTACTAGGACTCCTTTGGAAATTGTTTTTTATGAGGTCTTTAGATTCTCAATTTTTCACATGCTATCAACTCTTATTCATGGAGTACATATGGTTAGAGAATTTTCTTTTTTTCCCTTAATTGTCGTTTTTAGCTTCTTTCTTTTGGGCAAAGGAGTGAATACTCTCTCCAATTTCGGCTCATAAAAATTTCTTACAATCTCACATCAATGATCGAAAAACAGTTTATTTTGTTTTGCTTGTTGAGAACATGAAGTATGCCAAAAATCAAGTTTATTGGACATTATTAGATATGATTTTGGGACACATTTAGAACACATTATCTTGCAAAATATAAGATTGCAATACCGGAACAGCATTGGAACAAAATATTAAATATTAGTAAATTTGTTTCAAAATCATATCAAATGATAATTGATCAAACTGATTTTTAGAATGCTTGGTGCTCTCAGTAAATTAAAAATTATGAACGGTCCCGACTATTGAAATGTGATTGAAATTTTTTTTTCCGAGCCAAGATTGGTTAAAGTGTTCTCTCCAATCCATTTAAAGGGATTGGAGAGGAGCCAAACTCGATTTATATACCTCTGCCACTGGCAGGTGTAATCACTCAAGCACCACAACATGCCAAGGGTTGGTGGAAGCTACCTAGGGGTGAGCATGGACCGGATTGGTCCGGTTTTATAGTAAACCAATAACCAAACCACTACCTACAGATTAAGAATTCAGAGAACCAAACCAACTGATAAAATTCATATAACCAAACAAATCCAAACCATTAAAAGGCGGTTCGGTTTCGATTTTGAACCATTGTTCGCTCGAAATTGATATATCATCCCCATAAACTATTGAAGTACTTAAAATTAAATACCAAAACTTATATTAAACTAGCTAGTTATATAAAAATCACCAAAAATCACTAACATCAACTAACTAAATAAGAGTAGAATACAAGAAATTAGCGAAGGAATAGAGCCATGTAATAGAGTATTAGATTAGAAAATTCGTAACCGAGCAAAAAGAGTGAGAAATCAATTGACTTAGTCAAACCTATGTTTAGTGTATTGAAAATGTAGGAATAGGTTATCGCATATAGAAGTTTAGGAAATCAATTTGGAAATAAAATAATAGGGTGGTCGAATAGAGAATTAGATTAAAAAAATAATTTTATTTAATGTATCTAAACATATTATAGTATATGTATGTGTTATATAGTTCGGCTCAGTTTGGAACCAAAACTGTTAACGTAAATCCACAGACCAAACCATTTAACACGGTTTTCTACATTTTTAAAACTAGAACCAAACCACATCACTAAAAAACCAAACCAAACTGGTTAGTTTGGATTGATTTGGACTGGATTCACGATTTGATGGTTATTTTGCTCACTCCTAAAGCTACCAAAAGAAGGTCGTATATACTTGTACATTAGGTGCTACCATTTTAGTTTCCAACAAGTAAAATTATACCGATAATAGCACACAAACTCACATAATAGAATTCATTATTAATATTATGGACAAAACCAAACTAATAACAGTTAGATGATTAACTAGATTCTAACTAAATCAAAATGAGAATCGATGTCTTTCAACCCAACCCAAGTATTACGCCGGACATATATCTTGTCGAAAATTTATATCTAGAACTGCCAGTTTCAAAAGAGATAAAGTAATAGTCGAAGATAAAAGACAACAAGAAGGATCAAACGGACTCTATCCAAATATGAATACACCAATGAACTCCCAAAGTTACAAATCTGACAAGTTACCACGAGTTACCTCGCTTAAGACATCATGTATGATTAGAGCACTGTTGTTGACATGAGTATCATTGTCAAGCAACACCATCTGCAAGAATCTAATCTAATTTGTAGACGTTCAAAGATGAAACAAACAATTCTCGCAAGACTGATATAACTCTTGCAGATCAAAAGACAAGACGTAGGTTGAGCTTAAAGAGATGAGAGAAAAGCAAACCAAATATTACAGTATAGTAGAAGCAGTTTAGAACTAGGATCATAGCCTTCTCTTCCCATCGTTGCACAGGGTAGAGACTCCAATGGAGGGGGGGGGGGGGGGGGGGGGGGGGGGGAAACATATCTCTCTTCCCATCGTTGCACAGGGTAGAAACTCCAATGGAGGGGGGGGGGGGGGGGGGGGGGGGAAACATATCTCTGACGGGGGAGACTAGACGACGACGTGGTCAGGTGGTACAATTGAATAAGCCCGATTTTTAATTTAATTTAATTTTTTGAGAATGGCCAAATAGGGCAACATAAGTAGGAAGGATAAGGATATGCCTCTCTTCTGTGTAAGCAAGGCACGACAATCAATTTGCCAAAATCAATCTGTACTAAGACCGGCATTGGGTAAAGGGAACAGAGAAAAAAAAAAAATTATCTGCACATTGATAGTACGAAACGAGAAAAACTTCTTCGAGGAGTAACTTGTAAACAAAGTTTACGCCGCTCAATCACGCACGTCCAAAACAATTTTGGACGGTCTAGGCTTAAAAAAAAAACTATTCGCTAGAATAATTTTTTTTAAATCTAGACAATTGATTGCCGAGACGGACAGTTAAAATTGCGCGAAGCCGTGAATAACTTGTGAATTAAGTTTCTCTCGTATGAAAGACCACCGTAAATTTAACGCAGGTTGTAAGCATAAATATACCAAATCATATCCAATGAATAATCAGTAAATTAATCAATTATTCCTTGCGAAAACTACACTATGAATCTATTCCAACAAAAAACGCAGGTTGTAATTAAGTTTTTTGTTGCACCTATCTATCAATATTCTATAGGAATGTATGTGAACCCCTAAAGCTCCAAACTTTCAATCCTAAATTCCTAAATTTTTCATTTTTTAAAAAATAAGGAACCCCACGTTCACCTGTACTAGTGTTCAACCCGTTCTATGCATGGGCAAAACTAACCCGTTCTAGCGTTGTACCCGTTCGATGCACGGGACAATTAATAAAAGTAGGTTCAAACGGGCACAACGCTAGAACGGGTTAGTTTTGTCCGTGTATAGAACGGATTGAACGCTAGTTTATGAAAAAATATAATGATAGCACGTGAACATTAAACACAATTGCTGATAGCAATCATGCTGATTTCATATGCTATGCTTGCTACAATCACATGGCCTTTTTTTTCCACATAATTTGTTTGGAAAGCAAGAAATAAGTTGATTTTTTTAGGGTGGATACCAATTGGGAGGAGCTAGTTACTACCATCAAACTAAAAGTTGGATACCAATTGCAAGACCATAATGAGCGTAGAGAAATTCACCAACAATCAAATGGCAATAAACAACAACAAAAATGTACAACTTGAAGAAGGCAAACATGGTTTGAATTTTTCCTTCACCGATTAAATAACAATAAAGTCAAACTACTATGTCATGCTATACAATAGTTCTGGACATTTTTCATCCTATCCTCCGGCTCTAAGACAACCCGATTCTATTCATTGAATGGTTGTTCCTTTGGATCTTTGTCCTCCGAATCTGAAGATATGTCAATGTAGACCAAGGGTGGTGTCAATGGTCCGGAGTAATGAGATCTCACGCTCTCGGGTGAAGCTTGGCGGTAGGAAACATATGGCTGAGCCAAAACTCTGCTCTCAATTTATTGTACTTCACATCATCCTTCAGAATCCGATATGCTTCCTGGTACTTTCGGATATGATTTTTTATGCGGTGACACACTAGTTGCTTCTGTTTTCCTTCCTCGACAACCGCGGAGTCCTCAATCACCTTCTTCATGTCGTGCTTGATGCTTTTTTCCAGCTTGCCATTTGAGTCTCCCTTAGTGTTACGTTCATCCCAGAGTTTCATCTGACGTCCTCCCTAAGTATAGTGACCATACGTATCGAAACTCGTACCATATGATCCTGACGAAGAAGAGCTCGATATCCTACATTTAAAATTTATTGTTTAAATGTTATAATCTTCATACTAAAAAAACGACAATAATAATTTGGTGCATGAGAGGGCTGTATTTAATCGTATTGTAAATATACAGCCTTTTCATGCGCCAAATTATTATTGTCATAGTTTTTTAGTATGAAAATTATACCATTTAAACATTAAATTTTAAAATGTAGGATATCGAGCTCTTTTTCGTCAGGATCATATGGTACGAGTTTCGATACATATGGCTGCTATACTCAACGAGGATGTCAGATCAAACTCTGGGATGAACGCGAACACCAAGGGAGACTCAAATGACAAGCTGAAAAAAGCATCAAGTACGACATGAAGAAGGTGATTGAGGACTCCGCGGTTGTCGAGGAAGGAAAACAGAAGCAACTAGTGTGTCACCGCATAAAGAATCATATCCGAAAGTACCAGGAAGCATATCGGATTCTGGAGGATGATGTGAAGTACAATAAATTGAGAACAGAGTTTTTGGCTCAGCCATATGTTTCCTACCGCCAAGCTTCACCCGAGAGTGTGAGATCTCATTACTCCGGACCATCGGCATCACCCTTGGTCTTCATTGACATATCTTCAAATTCGGAGGACGAAGATCCAAAGGAACCACCATTCAATGAATAGAATCAGGTTGTCTTAGAGCCAGAGGGTAGGATGAAAAATGTCTAGAACTATTGTGTAGCATGACATAGTAGTTTGACTTCATTGTTATTTAATCGGTGAAGGAAAAATTCAAACCATGTTTGCCTTCTTCAAGTTGTACATTTTTGTTGTTGTTTATTGCCATTTGATTGTTGGTGAATTTCTCTACGCTCATTATGGTCTTGCAATTGGTATCCAACTTTTAGTTTGATGGTAGTAGCTAGCTCCTCCCAATTGGTATCCACCCCTAAAAAATCAGCTTATTTCTTACTTTCCAAACAATTCATGTGGAAAAAAAAGACCATGTAATTATAGCAAGCATAGCATACGAAATCAATATGATTGCTATCAGTAATTGTGTTTAATGTTCACTTGCTACCATTATATTTTTTCATAAACTAGCGTTCAATTCGTTCTATGTACGGGCAAACTAATCCGTTCTAGCGTTGTGCCCGTTCGAACCTACTTTTATTAATTGTCCCATGTATCAAACGGGCACAACGCGGTTAGTTTTGCTTTGCCCGTGCATATAACTGGTTGAACGCTAGTAGAGACATGTCAATTGTATGATACAGAATAACGGATCTCATGGGACGTACTCAATAGGATTGTACTTGGCCGCTGCGCTACGAAGAATCAACATGGACGTACTCAATCGGATCGCATGCACCCGAAGAACGCCTACGGAAGCAATCGGTTCGAACGCAACTCTGCCAGATAACGCTTCCTGCGCTTTTCTTGCTTCTGCTTGCCGAAACCCTTGGCGTGAAACTTGTGGCAGTCAACCCGGAATGCTTCCTTGGGAGTCATGATCTTCCCGAACTCGTCTCTCCTCTCAAGGCAGGCTGCTGCCTATTGTCTCCTGATCACCAACGACATCATGATGATCAGTTTCTTGTGTTCTCAGCGTTCCCCTCTCTTCGAGCAACTTAAGCGTCGCCGCCAACCCTTTCCAATCGGGGCTTCGCGCAGAAAAGTAGTTTCATCTGGCGGTGCTACAATCTTCTTCTTCTCTCTGTCGTCGTCGTTCATGGTTTGGGGTTCGTGTTGGGGATCTTTTCCCTCTTCGTTGCCTTCAGAGAAGCCCTCCTGATTCATCGGAAAGTTTGTCGCCTAATCACAAACTAGAGAAAAAGAGCTTGCGATTGCCGATATTAATTAGGGCATTGCGTAGGGGTGAGTCGATGGGGTAATATACCCCATTAACTCGTTGAAGTCCATCTCTCTATAGGACTTCAATAAGACCGATTGAGAGCATATGAAAATAAAAAATAATTTGAGATAAGTATTGACATTATTACATCATTAATTGTCCATCTGCTTAATAAATTTATGTGGCTAACAACTATTGGGCGCTTTGGATCATAGATGTGGATTATATAACGAAAGGATTTGGACTTGTTTATTTCGTAAGAATAGCTCACATCTAAGTTTGATAGAGAAATTTTTACAGTGTCGGGTGGGAATATTCCACGTGGTATCCGCTCAATACATTCGGGCCGTTCAATACACTTTTGGACGGCTCCGATCGAAACTCTCTCTCTCCTTTCACTCCAACACTTTCTCTTTCCTTTTTCTCTATCCAAATCTGAGCCGTCCAAAAACGCAGTGGACGACTATGATGCGCCCAACGGGCACCACGTTGTACCCACCCGACACTGAATTTTTTTCCAAGTTTGATAGTTATTACGACGGATTTTGAAATCAAATCTGGGAGTTTGAATACAGTAATGTTTTATGATGAGACTAGGAATGGCTGATTTGAAGTCAAAACTAATGATAAGGATTGGTATATAGTTATGAGGAAATTTCAATAGTAAATTATATATCTCTAATTTTATCATAAATTCATCTTTTACAATAGTTTCCAAAGCTACCTCCTATACTAATCATCTAATATTATTTGGTGAAATTTCACACTAACTCCGTTCATGTAAAAATCATATGTATTAAAATGGAGTTGGCCTAATGAGCGTGTCATAACACTTTGTGATGTGAGATCTCGGTTCGACATACTATCCGGGAAAAAAAAGGCCTGTAGTTATCACCTATTTCCTTTTCTTCTTAGGAAGAACAATCTCTAACCCCAGTTGGGTCTTCATATATGCATGCACAAGGACAGACGCATAATTTGAAAAACTTATGGTAACACATAAAAGGCAGTATATATTAATTTTTTTAATACAAATTGGAAAATAACGTCAAACGATTGTCGTTTTGGATCAATCTAATTAACTACTAAAGATATGGTCATCTATAATAATAATAATTGCACACTATTTTGTGCATCTCTTTTCATTTAAAAATAATAATAGCTCAAAAATAAAAGTACTTCTTAAGTGGACATTATATTTCTCGAGAACTTTTGGTTGGGCGAGTGTTGGATTGTTCGAAACGATGTTGGGAAGATAAACGTATATAGTTTTCTACTCTCCGAGAAAAAAAAATACTTCAGTTTTAACAAAAATTTAAGACATGGATAGGTCGGTCGTCCGGGCTCTGGATGCCCCCCATTTCGTCCTTGTGCATGCACTGATTTTTGTGGGTGTGGTAGGGGTGATACCGGTCCGGTTTCGACCGGTTTGGGTGTACTTTTCGGTCGAAACCGGATATCCGGTTTGAGATTTTTAGAAACCGGAACCGGTTGAGATAAAACCGGTCCGGTTTCGACCGGCTCAACCGGTTTCGGTCCGGTTTATCCGGTTTTCATTCATGGGTCATATTTTTTGCTCAACATATCAAAAAATTCACAATTCAACCCATAAAATATCAACCAAAAATCTATAATTCAACTCTTTTTTTTGGACCCAACAAAAAAAGATTAATTTTGAACCCAATACATAAAAAAAAAAACCCATAAAAACATAATTAAGCCCATAAAAATAGTTTTTATATAATAAATATATTTATTAGACCAATATACACCACAAAATATCAACTAAAAACTCATAATTCAACCCCTCCCCTATGTTTATATATATGTATATATATATATATATATGTATATATTATACATATATATAACCGGTCCGGTTTCAACCGGTTTTTAAAACACATAAACTGGATCGAAATTATTTTTCCGGTTTATAAAATTTTATAAACTGAAACCGGATCGAAATTATTCAACCGGTTTAAAAAATCCGGTCCGGTCCGGTCCGGTTTTTCCGGTTTCGATTAATTTTCCGGTTTCGAGTAACAGCCCTAGGGTGTGGGATCCAAAGGCCTTTGGGCCTTAAAAGGGCTTGTTTGGACTGTGGGCATTAGTGGCATATCCCATCTCAAACCCAAACCAAGATGAAACAGAATTGACCTGTCTGGCTCAAGTCTAGCCATCCATTCACCACTTCAGGAAGAAGAGAGAAGATAACAATAACCAGAAGAAAACAGAGGAAAATGTCACCGGAACTTCTTCACCATGTCCACCACCACCAATTGCCAAAACCACCAGTGCTCCGCTGCTCTCTTCCCTCTCTTTCTTTGAATTTTCGAGCCGTGATGGTGGCGGGACAAAAGAATGAGATGAGTTGTTTCAGGCGGCTGAGATGGGCAATGCGAGGATCCTCACAAGCTCTCACTCCACTGCGGTACCGAGTAATTTCAGCGTCATTACAGCCACTAGATTTGACGGAGGACAACGTTAAACGGGTCTTGGTTGATGCTCGAGCTGAGGCAAGTTATGAAGTGATATGAACCATCCTATGTGTGTGTGTGTGTGTGTAGTAAATTCTCTGAACTTTCTTTTTTGAAAGCACAAAACATTCAAACCTGAATAATGTGAAACCCCAAGGTGGCCTTATAGTCAAGGTATCAAGTTCGAAACTTGTGCTATCAACCCATGTGTGGCCAGTATATATGGGCAACGTCTTTGCTTTAAATGGCCGTGTAAGTTGGTCTAGACTACTTGAGTTATCGAAATAAACCTGACAATGTGCAATTACATTTTGGAAGTATTTAGCTGATAGATTTGTGTGTGTGTGTGTGTGTCAAAATGATCATAAGACCCCAATCTTCTAGAGATTTTTTTGGCATTTAACATTGCTACATAATCTCCTATTTTTCTACTCAATTCCTCCACATTTGCCAAGAATTCTGTAGTATAAAAGTTACAATACATAGTATTCGAAATCCATAGGGAAGTGGATGTAAGATCGGATTATGATATTGTTTTGAAGAATTCTTCACCAGAATGTTGGAGTAGTTGCAATTTCTGGAGTAACAGGCCATTTGGATAGATGTCTTGTTTGAGATAATACCCTAGTCTACCAAGTTATTCTATCTAGATTGTTTCTATCTGTCTGTCATTTATCGATTTTTCTATTTGCTGATTGAAATGTGATGGGTTCTTGTGTTTTGGCAGTTCGGGCAGATATTTGACATATCGGCTGGCATGACAGGTGACTAATCTCCTTTAGGTACATTTAGCCTTTTTTACTTTCTGCATTTCTTGTGGTGTAATGTGGCGCAAATTCGAAGGCGAAAAAATGTAGGAGTAGCAGAGCTCGTTGAATTGGATGGACCCTTTGTGAAGATTAGTCTCAAAGGTCGGTTTTGGCACAAAAGATCAACTGTTTTGGACAGACTTGCTAATTACTTGAAGCAAAGGATCCCTGTAAGCCCACTGATTTTGATCTTATATCTCTATGCATATCTTATGGAAAATTCCAACTTCTTGTCATGGGTGGAGCATTTCATGAGATTTGAAAGCATGGCCGTAGGCTTCATGAGACGCTTATCACGGTGTGATTTACCACTAGACTGACCCATTGGAGAGTTTCTGGATCACTCTATGGTGATCAATGCTGTTTCTTTTCTCTCAGGAAATCTTGGAAGTAGATATAGAAGATGAGAAACAATTGGATGATAGTCCTGAAAACTTCTGAGGTACTTGAGCACTGTGTTTGGATCTCGAATACACATTCGTTTTCCTACAGTAACTTGAATGGGTAATATTGGTATCCACTAATCTGTTATCATGGCATTCCTTGTCATAATGCTGTTTCTCTCTGCTTGGTTTCAGCTGATGTTTTCTAAGGGTGTTTTGAGAGTGCTTGGCACTCATCTTCACTGGTTCCAACTTCCACACTAGCTCGGTTAGTTATTGGAAGGAGCACAACTGCAATAGACTTTTGGTGTATTGGCTTGCAATAACTGGGGTAGGAACAGGAACTGGAGCAGGAGTTGCATCAGAAGTTACATATCCAGTGATACATATACTTTCATGTGTGTTTTGAATGGGTTCCGTTTGCCTGATCCAGTTACCATTTATGAATTACCAGAGAACATTTTAGTCAATTTCACCTATTTGGGGTCAATCTATAGCGTTTGCCTGCTGAAGTGATTCTCAACCTTTAACCGGATTCCTTTTGCCAGTTCGTCGACATCACCAAAAGCTGCACCAGAAGTTTATTTTTGATAAACTATGAATATGAAATCTCAAACAAGCATTATATCCACATACAGAGAGGATTCAATTAGCTTCATTCTATCACCGATTACATCATTCAGCAACCAGGACTAGATTATGATCAAACCCTGACACAGCTTGCAAAACCTCAGAACCTTCCAAATAATCAACCAACTGTTGTTCAGCTTCATCCATAGAGCTACCTAACCCTAGCCTCCCATTTCTACCGCTCCCCCAAACCCATACCTCCCCTTTAGATGTGAAAGCAACGGAATGTGCACGCCCTCCTGAGACTGAAACAGGGGTTTCCGCCGCCAGCTTGTTAACCACCAGCGGGAGGTTCTCAGGGCCTTCCCTCCCTAGCTGAGAACTCTGGTTCCATCCCCATGAAACAATGCCTGTGCTTTCTCCTGTTCCCTCTGACCTTTTGATTTGGCATATTGCCAAGCAATGCCCGAGTCCTGATGCAATAGAAGTAGGATGGAATTTTATGTCAACTGGAAGCATTCCCAAGTCTTGAATCACCCTGCCCAATTGACCATATACATTGCTTCCACCGCTCAATAGGGTTCCATCACCTGAAACAAAACAATAATATTAACACTAATGCAACTGTATATAAATGTAACATGCTTAAGGTGTGCTTGGTTCACTGGAATGATTTTGAGAAGTAGAATGTTGGCCTCTGAATAGGATGGCCATTCATCTAATGAGTTCTTAATCTTCTGATTTTATTTGGAATGGTACATTCTGTTAGTATTTGTTAGCTTTCCAAACGTAGGAATGAGCATCATTTCAAGGGAATAGACATTCCATTGTGATCTCATTCCAGAGAACCAATCAATGACTAAATGCGTGTTTTGATAGTTAGTACTTACGGCAAAGAACTAGTGAATGGTCAAACCCACACGCCACGTCTACAACTTCAAAATCATGTAGTTCTTGAAGTAAACATGGCTCCCAGACAATAGGCATGTCTTTCTCCTTCTCCATTCCTTCCAATACCAACTTTTCAGCAGCTTCTAGAACTGAACTTGAGACTTGTGTTGCTTTAGATAGATCACTACTTGAATCCAATGGAGAGGGCTCCAATGGCTTTCCCATCTGTCCTAATCTACCATCTGCTGAATAACCCCAGCCAAACAGCTTTCCATCCTTGGTCTGAGCGAGAGCGTGTCCCCAACCAAGAGATACCTGTTAGACAAAGATGAACAGAGGTTTCAATTTACATCCATCCTCAAACAAATGACTCCACATGTGCTAGACGGACCCATCCTAATCTAAGGTTAAATTGGCTAATCAGATATCAATTGCGACATCAGTACATTTTTCTACCTTAAGCATTATTAAAGGACCACCTTAACTATCTCTTCTCCCGAAAGTGCTTCAACTTTGGAAGGTGAAGCACATTCTGCGATTCCTTCTCCAAGACCAAGCTGTCCACGCTTGGACTTCCCCCAGACCCACAAAGAGCCATCATCTCCAATTGCTGTAGAGATGACACCAGATGCAAATGCAGCTCGAACTCTTACTTGGTCCAACCCTTCCACTCTCTTGGGTTCATTCCACGATTCTCTGCCACCAAAAAGCCGGATAAAAGAAGTCAGTAAATTAACTCTGAAAATAGAATCTTTCCCGCAGTGAACTCCTTGAGCCCATCAATTTGTCTTCATCTCTATCACCCACAAATATGACAATGATGTAGGACAAGATTCTGAAAGATTTTATTCTTATTTTTATGATTCCAGAATTATAAAAATAAGAATCTAAAATCTTATTTAGAATTAGAATTTTATTTTTGAAATTATATTATTAGGAAATCTTATTTGTGCTACCTGTTTTGCACGTTTTTAATCTTCTTGTTTTGGCATGATTTAGGATTTCTTTTAGGAATTTTATTTTATTTCCTTTTAGGATTTTATAAGTCCTTTATTTTCTTCTTTATAATTTCTTGACTAGCAAGAAATTGTCTTACTAGATTCCTACCTAAGATAGGATTTCTCTACTAGTATAAATAAGGATGTAACCTATTCAATTATTAAGCTTTTAATCAATAATATTGCAGAGATTCTCTCTTTCTTTCTTGTGCGCAAGATTTGCTCGTTGCGACAAGTTTATCTCGTTTGGACTAGTACGCTAACTAGTCTCTCGTGAATTCCGCTGCGTCAAACAGCTTTTCCATTCAGGAACCAAAAGAAAGCATGTTTGATGGTCAGTGCCGATAATACAAAAAAACTTAAAACGACTTATTACGGCTGAGAAAATATTGCAACAAATAGTAGAAGCCTGGGAAAAAAGAAGAGATTTGAGATAATCATTGGAGGGGAAATTTATCAAACCAATTACTTACCAAAAAAGAAGAGGTCACACCAACATGGGAAAAAGCTGTTCCCAATACAGTAGTGAAGATTCAACAACCTAACTGGGAAAGGCTCTTTTGATCAAGTGGTTTAACGAGTGAAGTCTAAACTGGACTGTAGTGATAGCTTGTCTACATACAAAAGCTGCTCAATAAGATTTCTAATGCCAAGAAAATGAAGGATCCTTCTAGAAAACTACTAAAGAAACTAGAGAAGATCTAGCTAAGAGGACCTCATGAAGTAGCCATGCACGTGCATGAAAGATGGACATACACGGTGCTCAAGTCGGGACAGGGAAATTGCAAGAACATTACATACTTTGTAAGTACTCAAAACACTTAACCAACTCAAAGCTCAGATGCAAATATGTCAAACTTGCCAATTCACATTACCCCATTAAGTTTTTTTTAAGGTAAATTAAATTATTAATCAAAACCAATTACAGGTTCTAAGGGGCATACCCCCACAAAGAACAACAGAGACAAACTAGAAGAACCACAAAACAGCCAACAAAGCATCCATCAAAACCTTAACTATAGCAAGGCTACCAGAACACAACACAATCAGAAGGGCAGAGCCACATGCCTACATCCAAATCCCCACATTACACAGAGGAAAACACCTCGACAAGATGTTCCATTCAATGCCCAAAAGTCTATTTAGGTCAGAATTCTAATGTTTCTCCAACAGTTAATAGCACTCCTAACATCCCTTTTCGGTACCAGCAATCACCATTGGAGCACCTTCAGATCAAAAGTCTATTTTTGGTCAGATTCCTTACTCCATGAAGTTGATCATTACCGTTGCTAAACTAGGAAACCTAAAATAATGTGAGCATTCACTTAGCTAAACTGGACATCACTATGAAACTATATTGTCTCTTTGTTTATATTGTTAAAAAGGACTTTCCTAAAGTTCAGAATACATCCCATGATGATCATCTTACGAATGTTACAAATTTTGTCGGTAAATCGTACAAATGCAATGTCCAACTCAACCTAGTCAATAGTATCAAACAACAGTGGTGCAACTAAGCTAAAAAAGCAAAATAGGTTACAGCACAATAAAAAAGAACCAAAAATGCTACACTGCATCCCGATATGCACCCTTAAGCTGCCTTAAGTTCATAACACATAATGTAAAAATTTAAAGGTAACTTTCATAAAAAATGCTAAAAAATGTTTTGAAATTATTAACAAGGGTTATGAATTTCATAGCATATAAATGTTTTGAATTTTTACACAATATTAAAAATTTCTGCGCCAATGTTATGAATTAAATAAGAAACGTCATGAACTCAAAAGCGATTCAAAAGAATGCGTACAACATGCCCAACTAGAGGTGTGTATTATAGCATTTCCCACGTATCTATGTGTGTGTGTCTTTAGAGAGAGAGAGAGAGAGAGAGGACCTAGGAGCGAGAAGGCCGCGGCCGAGCTGACCTTCGATGTTGCGGCCCCAAGCCCAGACCTCACCCTGACTGGTGACGGCGAGGGAGTGGTAGTGACCCGCACTGATATTGGAAACGTCGGGGGGTAGTCCAGGCACAGGGGTGGGTTCATAGGCGTCGCCGCCCATTCCTACGGCGGAGGTGGCCAGTCCCAGCGCCCCTTGGCTTCCGTCCCCAAAGCTCATCACCACCGTGTGCTTGCTTCGTCTGATCCATCTACTTCTACAACCGCCGGTTACGGCGGAAGCACTTCGCGCGGGGTTCAACCGCTTCAGAAATCGCAGCATCACCGAAGAAATCAACGGCTTTTACTCCTCCATGTGCCTGCCTATTGTGATCAGATCCATCTACTGTCAATTGAGTCCATTTTCCACATGATGGGTTTGGATTTTTCACTTTGGGCCCAAAAAGAGACCCGGTCCAGCCTGCCGATGGTTCCGAATTCGGATGAGAATGAGTCAAGGCGAGTTTTATAGTGTTTGAGTTAGGCTCAATAACCAAATAAACTTAAAAAATTGAGCTTGAGCTCAGCTAGTCCAGGTTAATTTACTTAACGAGCCTCTATAAACGAGCTAAGTTTTAGCAAGCCGAGCTTTTGAGTATTGAATTTGGTAATTTTAGCTTGAACTAGGCTCAATTACTAAACGTGTCGAGTTGAGTTTTAATGATCCGAGCCACAAGCTACTTGCGACTAGCTCGGTTCGTTCACAATCCTACTGATGAATCAAGAACCTAAGCAGCCTATATCTCGAGTCTCTCTCACTTTGTCCTTCGACTCCTTTCTTTTTAAAAAAGGAGTTGGCCTCCGGTCAATTTGGCAAACTCAACTATTGTGTGTAGTTATTCCATCTACGGACTCGTGGAAAGTTTGTTTAGATTATCTAAATTGTTTACTTTGTAAAACTTCTTCAGGTTCTCCTTTTTCCACGAAGATTCAAACCGAATTAGATTTGAGGCCGAATTAGATTTGAGGCATGGCCAACTCCCATAGTAAAAATGTCATGTCCATTTCTGGACATTTCTCAACCAAGTCCGTAGTTTTATACTTTTTTTTACTTCTTTTCAAGAAATGAACAATTTGTAAAAAATTAACAAAATACCAACAAAAAATTATTAAACATCACTAATATTTATTGTTTTTAAAAAAGTTAAATTAGGTGAACCATACCTTTTATTGAAATCAAGCTTTCAATAGTCTATATATATATATATATATATATATATATATATATATTTTTTTTTTCTTTTTAAGGGGCTTCCCATAGTTTAGCAAAATCTTTTTGTTCGTAACATTGTGTAACAAGGGATACTAATTACTAACGCTCAAATCAGGATAGAAGAGTGATAGAATGGGCTAAGTGATACCATATGATAGTAAGATGAAGGGGTACAATTAAAAAATATGATAGTTTAAGGGGCAAGTTGTAATTAACGTTACGGGGTCGTGTCTCGTGTCTCGTGTCTGCATCATCACTCTTGTCAAAACTAGCCGTTATCATTAGGTGGCACCCACTGGCCTCAACGCGCTCTTCTTGTCTCACTTCTCCAGAAACCTTAACCCAGCTCCTTACCTCTCTCTCTCTCTCTCTCTTTCTCCCAAAACCCTGGAAAGATGTTCACCGAGGGTCTAGACCAAAGCGCAATCAACTGGATCAAACAGGTACCAAAATACACCAACTCTTCGCTTTTCTTTCGAAATCGTTCATCACACACACTCAAATACACAAATACCGTGGCATTGGATCATAGTTGTTTCTGTTTCATAGGGGTTTGAATCACGACTTAAGTAGGAAAACTTTACATGCAGGGATCTGAGGTTGAACAGAACCATGCTCGATCGCCATTAACCGAAAAAATCGGTCTTCCATTCCCCTTACCGAGATCACCCCTTGCTTTCAATAGTCCAACTTACAAGTCTACCCATGTTTTGCCCCCATTGAAATTCCACTCTGGCCTACTCGGACCTCGTAATCCGGCCACTCTTAGTCTGGATAGCAATGAGGAAGAAGAAGAAGAAGATGATGATGAGAGTGTGGCCTCGGCCCCAGATGATTCGGGTGGGGCCGATTCCGGCTGGAATTATTCGGAGGAGGGGAGTTTGAGATATAGTGATGTTGAGTATCTGGAAAAGCCAGTTGAGAAACGGTACGATGAAGAAATGTTTGGTTCAAAGTTGAACACAAAGTTGAACCATAAAGTGTCTAGCTTGAATAAAGGGGTTTTGAAGGAGGGTCTTCGGGTTGAAGTGCCAGGAAATTACAGGAGATTTACCGATGGTGAGTTGGGTTTTGGAGGAGGTGCATATCAGAAAACAGTAGGAGGTGGCAGCTGTCAACTGCGCGAAAAAGTTCAGTTGCACAATGCATATGTAAGATTTTGATTTCCATTCCCCAATAAACTAGAAATTGATAGATTGAATACGAAAAGGATTTGTAGTCTGTTGTCTAATTGATTTGATTGTAATTGCAGGGTACTCCCATTAGTGACAGTATCCAGAATAATGTGGTTGACTTGGGAACGCCAAGTGCACCTCCAATTGTTGATATTGGAAGAGAGGAAAACAGTTCTGGACCTGAAAGCGAACCAAGAGAAGATTCTGGCGGCTTGAATGGAAGGGAGAGAAGTTTTGGTGATGAGATGCCAATATCTAATGAATCAGCAGACCGTTTCCACGGTAATAGAGAGGTCTCCTCTGACTGGAGAGTAAAATCTACAAAAGAAGAACATGTTGAGAGGTATAGGAAATGACCGGTCATGATATTTTTGCATGTAAAACCGTCTTGAGTTGTTTTCTGCATAATATTTTTTCACAGTGTTTCTATTTTACAGGGAAAACAAAAAAGTAGCTGGAGATAAGGAAGCACTGGGCTCTTATGGGCAAACCAACTTGTGTGATAATTCACCCTATTATGACACCAGGTATGATCCATGTTTTTTCTATTTTTCTTATTGTTCACTTTATCTGGAGATTGTACTGCCAGTTACTTCTTAGTTACTGGTCAGAGTAGGTACTTTTGTTTTTTGCCCGACTTCTGCATCAACTGTACTCTAGATAGTTATGATCATACAACTGCTGAGGTTAGTAGGAGCATATATGCATATGGCCCAGCCCAGAGTGGCAAATGGGTCTATTCGGTCATCTTTAAGCAAAGGGGGTTAATGCTTTTATTAGTTTTTCTGCAGAAACCGAGTAGTCTCTACAGTTGGGAGAACCTGTTTGATTAATAGCTGGAATATACTGAATCATCAACATCATAGTGACCTCATTTTCGTACCAAATCCTGTTTATCGTCTGATATGTCAGTCATATCAACAACGCGCTTAGTATGAGGGGTTCCCAAATACTACTTTTGGGACACAAAACTATTCAATGTTACTTACCCAAAAAAAAAAAACCTATTCAATGTCCATACATTTACCAAATCTTGTTTATCGTCTGATATGTCACATCAACTATGCTAAGCATAAGGTGTCCCAAGTACCACTTTTGGGAAATAAAACTATTCAATGTCCATACATTGTGGGTATGCCATGTCAGACGGTAACTAAGATGTTGTGAAAAGATATGGTTACTATAGCCTTGTGGATAATGAATTTGTGGATAGTCATTGAATATAGTTTTGGTATTGACCCTCCAAGCAGTTGTGGCGCCCATGGAATCTTGAGGGTCAAATCACAGAAGTCTACTCTCAGTGTTGTGTGGGGCTGCACTCAATCAATTTTCCAAAGTCAAACAATTCCCATTCTGTAATCTGAATGGGATCTTTTAATATAACCATTTTGAGACTTCGACATCTAAATTTGCTCTTCTCCTCTCTGGCAGTGGTCAAAATGCATGGCAAACTCTAATAGCTTATGATGCATGCATTCGCCTTTGCCTAAATGCCTGGGCAAGGGGCTGCATGGAGGCACCTGAGTTCCTACACGATGAGTGCTTGGTTCTCCGGAGTGCATTTGGGTATGTTACCTTTCTAATGCACTAGTGAAGTCTATCATCACGATTTCCTTTTGGTGGTCATTTTTTCGAATGCTAGTAATTCTTAAGTCTAAATGGAGATGTTTGCATGTTAATGATGAAACAGGCTCCACAAACTTTTATTGCAACCTCGAGGTGTTCAATCATTGGGAAGGATGGATACTGCAAATACAGAACAAGCATGCCCTTTGAAAGTAAAGAAAATAGTTGGAAAGGTCAGAGTTGAAGGTATGCTTCTTACTACACAGATTCTATTGTTAAACTCACTCGTTATGCATTGATATAATATCTTGAAGCCATATCAAAGAGAGTTTCACATTTGTCTATTGTGTTTTTCATTTGCGGAACCAAGTTTTTTCATACTTTGAGTTGCATTTTGTGGTACCTAGTATGTAGTTGTGATGATTTCAGTTCTCAATTTGTTAAAGGTTTTATGCACATGTTTTGGTTCTCGTACATCTATTGGCGGTGACAATTAAGGAAAACAGTCTTCTTTTGGTCGACTGTCAACTTGAAGCAATCTAAATTCGCCACATAATTGTTGGCAGTGAAAAAGCTGCGCATAATACCAAGGAGGAAGCTTAAGAGCACATACTCAAGTACAATCTATATGCAAGTCGGCACAGAATATGTCCGTCATGTTTCATCACTTGTGAAATCTAGCATCAATTCTCTTGGAATTGCCTCCCTTTCAGTGGCATCGGAAGGTTTGTGGTTCTTGACACATTTTTTTTTTCTTTTTGCTTCGATATGCTATTCATCTCTACCTTCTAGTGGCAAGTATGTTATGTTATTCATCTCTACCTTCTAGTGGCAACAAATAATCAAATAAGATGTACTCATCTTTTTTTATCCGAATAAGTACTCTGATAAGCAATGAAAAGTAAGTCTTTAAAAGGATTACATAGTCATGAACCTAGATAGGAAAACAGAAAATAATACTCTGCGGATGTTACCCGGTAGATATCCAATTTAAGTAGTAGATACCAAAATGTCTAATAGTATACACCTTTTCTATGTCCAAGAGTCTGTATATAGGTGGAGAAAAATATATCTTTCGGAAGGAGTCTTTGAAGGCTACTCCACCTTGGGTGTGTAACATCTCTTCACTTCTCAACTGAATTGCTTTTCAATTAGCTGATTGACTATCCATTGCATGTTTGCAGAGCGATTGTCATGCCTATTTCACCTGAAGAGTTCTGCCGAAGATAGTCAAGTGGAACTAGGATCTTCTATCTGCTTGAGGCCTGGAACTGGAGATTACCATGAATTGTAAGTAAACCAAACCAAACCGAGCCTTATGTCCTAATCAATTGGGTCTTGATTGGGTCGGCTACATGAATCATTTTTTTCCATTGAGCTCTGTCAAAGGCCACTTGTTCACTCAAACCTATTAGACTCATATCTTTGCGCACAACAACATCTAATGTCAATTTAGGTCTTTCCCTCCCCATAGCATTGCTACCCAAAACTATCCTTTTTGCTCTCTTAACTACTGCATCTCCAAGTCTACGGTAGACATACCCAAACCACATTAGCCTATTTTCTCTCAACTTCTCATCTATAGGTGCTACACCTACCATCTCACGAACCGTTTCATTTTTAATCCTGTCTCGTCTAGTCTTACCACACATCCACCTCAACATTCTTATTTCCGCTACACTCATCTTACACACCTGTTGTTTCTTAATCGGCCAACATTCTGTCCCGTAAACCATCGCTGGACTTATGGCAGTTCTATAGAATTTTCCCTTCAATTTTGTGGGTGCCTTCTTGTCATATAGTACACCCGTAGCGTTCTTCCACTTGAGCCACCCCACTTGGATCCTATGAGTCACATCATCGGCAATCTCTCCTTCTTTACTAATAATTGAGCCTAAATACTTAAAATGGTCACTCTTTGGTATCTCCTGGTCTTGCATCACCACTCTTCCTTCATGCGCACTGCTGGTACCACTAAACTTGGACACCATATACTCTGTTTTGCTCCTACTTATCCGAAAACGCTTTGACTCTAATGCTTCCCTCCAAACTTCTAATTTCGCATTAACACCTCTTGTGGTTTCATCCACTAGGACAATATCATCTGCAAACATCATACACCATGGGATATCCTCCTGAAACTGTCTAGTCAACTCATCCATACCTAAGGGCAAAGAGGTACGGGCTCAAGGGTGACCCTTGATGCAATCCTACTATGATTGAAAATTCACTCATTTTCCTTACTGGTAATGGTAGTGACGACAGCTTCATACATGTCTCTAATCACCTTGATATACCCTTTGGTCACTCCCTTTCCCTCCAGAACCCAACATATGATGTCTCCAGGCACCCTATCATAAGCCTTTTCTAAGTCTATGAAAACCATATGGAGATCCTTTTTCTTTGCTCTATGTTTTTCCATCAATCTCCTTAATAGATAGATAGCTTCCATGGTAGATCTCCCAGGCATGAATTGTAAGTAGCTTATTTAAATATCAGATGAATATTTTTGCATTTTCTGAAGCAACAGCTGATAATCTGCTGGAGGAAGGTTTCCAAACTTGGCAGAGAAGTTCGTCTGACTGATGGATTAAAAGGAAGATAGAATTGTGTATGATTCTTTTGTTTGGTAGTGCTACATTGTGACTTTGTAAGGATCTCTGACCTAAGGTGTACCAGGTCTATGCATCCTCTTAAATGTTTTCTTTTTAACCCTTTATAAATCCTTGGTCCAGGACTCCCTCTTAGGCAGTCTCATGCTTAAAGGATTTAGCATTGCACTTGGTTTTGACAAATGTTTAACTGAAGGGAATATCTTACTATGTGCATGAATTTCAGTTTTCCAGATAACCAAGGTGATGCTCTTTTGCTGGAAGTCCGGGATACAAAGAAAACTATTAAAGGTCGAGCTGTGATACCAATTGCATCCTTGACTGACAATCCTGTATGTTCCAATACTATACAATCTAATAAATGGAGGTTCTAAACATATGATATATTGCTTGTTAACCTTATCTGTAATCCAAATCATGCAGAATGACAGAATTCGGTGGTGGCCAATTTACCATGACGATCAGGAATGTGTTGGAAAGATCCAGCTCTCCATTGGTAGTACAATTAGATGTGACGAGACTGCCCACATCAAGGTTTGGATTTTCCTAATGAACTCAATTGTCAGCACAACCGTCTGGCTCAACTAGTTTTGTGTCATTTTTTTGCACCTCATTTTTTCCCCCATGGGTGCAAACCAATCATAACTCAATCAAAAAAATCAGACAGTAACTTAATTTACTTGAAGATGTTAGCTGATGTTTAGAAATGTGAAATCATTGCTTTCTGGATAATCACGTGGGTTTTGTCATGTGTATGTATACATGGGTTTCTTTGAATCGACCTTGATCAGCATCGAAGTGAATATCACATATGCATAGATTGGAGTATGACTTACTATTGGTAACCTCCTATGTGAAACATTTTCTTCTCCGGTCATAGTTTCATCTGGTTTTTCAATGAGTAGCTACTGAAGATAAATGGAGAATTAGCATGTCCATGCACATGATTTGTTTCTTGTTGGTCCTAAGAGGTACCTTATCTTTGTAATTCAAACATAATAACAGAGTGGACCTATTGTGGAAACCCTGGCATATGATCTGTTGCTGGAGGCTGCCATGCGTGCACAACATTTTCATGCACGAAACTTGAGAACAGAAGGTTCTTGGAAATGGCTGTTGCTCGAGTTTGCTGACTACTATGGAGTTTCAGATTTTTACAGTAAGCTAAGGTACTTCAAAGATCAATTTCCATTTCCCACCATGTTTACAAATATTTGGTCCATGCTTCACTGCTTCATGCGTTTCCTTGCAAATTTCACTCAACTTTTGATCGTTGCAGATATCTTTCATTTGTCATGAATGTGGCAACTCCTACAGAAGATTGCTTAGAGCTTGTGTACGAGTTGCTTGAGCCCATTATAGAGGCCAGGACTGGAAAGAGCCTAACTAGACAAGAGGTAAGCCTTTTCAAACCACCACACATCCGTGATTTCTGTAATCACTACACACTTTGTACATGTAGATCTTATTCAGCCAACATTTTCTAGGAGTGAAACTCCTTATGATGACATGTTAAGCCAATAAACTTTTTACAGTTACATGCTCCCAAGTCGGATTCTTTGCTTCATAGTAGCCAATGGAAAAAAAGTAAACAGGTAGTTAAATCTTGATAGTTAAATCTTGAACATAAACTGTGAGATATAACATGAAATGCTTTACACGTCATTGAACCACTATTGTGAAATTAAAATAAACATATTTTTCGTATTACTAACAGTGGCAAGGTTGGCGAACTCCTAAAAATTGTTAGGCTGGAGTGCATGGCTTGTAAACCCTCTATATAACCAATTTTCTGCACTACATTTTCCATGCCCCTTGTTCTTACTCATTAACATAACACACTTTTTTGTCTTGACTCTTGACTCCCACAGAAAAGTATATTGCTGGATTGTGAAACCCAAGTTGAGAGTCTCTTGGAAACAGTCTTTGAGAACTACAAATCATTGGATGAGAACTCTCCAACTGGTTTAGCAGATACTTTTGGTTCCACACCAGAGGTTGCTGCACCAGCTTTAGCGCCTGCTGTGCAAGTATTCATCCTTCTTCATGATATACTTTCTCAAGATGCACAGTCAATGTTGAGAAACTATCTACAGGTGAGACAAATTCCCATTAATAGTGTCCCACATCAGAGGACCACATTTTGAAGGTTTATAAACATGCAATATGAACCTGATATCCACAGTACACATCTAATTCTTCACAATTCTTCATATGTTTGCAGGCAGCAGCAGCAAAGAGGTGCCGGAAGCACATGTTAGAGACTGATGAATTTGTGTCAAATAATTCTGACAGTTTTCTTATTGATTCTATTACAATCACCACAGCATATTCGAAGATGAAGAACCTTTGCACAAACTTAGTCAATGAAATTCAGGCAGATATTAAGATCAACAATCAGCACATACTCCCCAGGTAAGAGACACTCATTATCGATTGGTTAGCTTCACTAAGCTTTTTTGCCAAGTTGGACAACTTTATTATTATTATTTTTTTTTAAAGGAAAACTGCTCTTAGCTCCAATATCTATCCTTGGACTACTTGATTGTAGGTAGGCATGGATAGTGAAAACTATCATTTAACACATTCAATCTGATGATGAAGTTCTATCTTATAACATGTATTCGCCCCTTTTCAGTTCGATTGACCTATCAAGTATCACCGCAGCTGTCTACAGCACTGAGTTGTGCAAGAGGCTTAGAGGTTTTCTTGCTACATGGCCTCCGTCGAGCCCTCAGTCACATGTAAATGAACTTTTGATAGCGACTGCTGATTTCCAAAGGAATCTTGAATCGTGGAATGTCAGGTGTGGGAATTTTGTTATTGACATGTACTTTATTTCCATGTAAAATTTGAAGCTCTCTTTCTCATGCTATACCTCCTGTATCCTTCAGTCCAATGCATGGTGGGGTAGAGGCCAGAAATTTGTACCACGATTATATAATGGTTTGGATACAGGATATGCAGCTCAACTTACTTGAACTTTGCAAAGCAGAAAAGGTACCTCCTAAGAATAATATCCAAGCCATTTACTTAGAGATCGATTCTTGTCATCCTAGTCGATTGAATTAGACAGTATTGTTTCCTTGGTCTAGATAAACTTGTCGACCCAATTCAACAACAAACTGAATAATTTGATGACTAAAATCCTCATTGCAGGTTCCATGGTCTGGAGTTCTTACTAATCATTCTACCTCACCATTTGCTGAGGAGATGTATGAGAAAATCAAAGAAATGCTTATTGAGTACGAAGTTGTGATGAACCGATGGCCTCAATATTCATTAATAGTGGAGAATGTGAGTTCTGATTTCCATTTGTTTCACAAGCCTCGAATACGACTAAGCGAACTCGCATTCATGCACACAGAGACACATTTATAAATTCAGAAGCTTGTTTTATGTCTGGCTGTATTTACTTGCACATATTCATACAGCTAAGCTCTCATATTTCTACCATGTTATATGTTTCTTTTCATAAGGCTGTTGCAAATGTGGAACGAGCCATTATAAAAGCACTGGAAAAGCAGTACAGTGATATCTTGGCTCCTTTGAAAGATAGCATTCCGAAAAGGCTTGGGATGCAAGTTCAGAAAATAACGGGAAGACAATCAACTGCTCTTTACTCCATTCCTAGTCAAGTAAGTTCTGATGGAGTACTATATTGGTTATTGACTGGAAAAGCAGTACAGTGATTTTGCAACTTGTCAATGCTAAACATACTTGGTAGAGGTTGTGGGATTTAGCAGTTAACCAGGTGCCTGAACTGAACAAATTTCCAATTTGGCCTGAGAGTACACAACCAGAAAAGATGGAGGATAACAAATAAAATAAAGTAGGGCTACCATTTTTTACCAGTAAATCAAATAAGAATTTAGATTCTGCCCTTTAAAGTTAAACAGAGTTCAACTAGGGATCAGCAAAGTCTTTGGACTAAAAAAAATCCTTCTCTTCAGTAAAAATTGGCCATATGTCTTATTGGGTAGGATTACAACTACTCATTGCATTTTTCACCAATTCATCAGGGAAATTTAGATGATTAAGTCAGAAAATTATCTTAAATTAGGGCTACCATTTTTCGCCAGTAAATCAAATGAGAGCCATTTAAGTTGAACAGAGTTCAACTAGAGATCAGCAAAAGTCTCTGGACCAAAAAATCCTTCTCTTCAGTAAAAATTTGTCATTTCTCTAACTGGTTAGTGTTTTGTGTCCTTCTTTGCAGCTGGGAACTTTTTTGAACACCATCAAGAGAATTCTTGATGTTTTACATTGCAAGGTTGAAGACATTTTGAAGTCTTGGGCATCCTATCTTCCTGTCGTCGGAGACAAGAAGTCCCTTTTTGGGGAGCAGATGAATGCAATAACAGTTCTGTTGAGAACAAAATACAAAAACTACATGCAGGCAACAGTAGTGGAGCTAGTCAACAATGTAAGCAACAACCCGTCCACTTTCATTTTCATCCTTTTTTCCTTTTCTGTAGAGCAGTATGTGGTAACCTTGAGGTTTGTTAAACTCAGGTCTGGTCATAGTTCTGTCAGCTACCACTTCAAAGGGAAAGAGATAATACAGTATTAGCTTATATGCATGGAGATAATTTTAGATGTGTCATACTAGAAGTCTAATGTCCTCGCACTTTAATGGTGAAGAAATTTAAGGAGATCTATGTAAAAACTTTATATCCATCTCAAAACCAATTGGCAATGAGTAGAGAAGTCCCAAATGTTATTAAGTGATCACCCATTCCACTCCCAAGCAATGTGGGATAAGTTTCGACGATCTATGCTTCAGCTTTTTAGTTTGCTGCTTAATAGTAGGCGATTCTTGAAAGTATGGAGTATTTGAATACAAGCTGAAATCCTATGCTTTCATCTTCAATATATGCTTGATATCCTATAATTGTGGAAAAAGTGTATAACTTGAAATGTCTGAGGAGAATTGGAACCAGCTTGATATGACAAAACTAGTCACAAAACCCCCATCTAAGCCAAATCTCACTTATATCAATATTCAATAGCTACACAAAAATCCTGCCATGGATATAAAGTTACTGCGGTTGTAATATACAGATTATGATTGTTGCAGATGCAAGCTAATAGGAATACACGGCTCAAAAGGATTCTAGAGGAAACAAAGGAAGCAGATGGAGAAGCTGAGGTCCGCGAAAGAATGCAAATGCTAAGTTCACAGCTCATCGACTCCATATCAAACTTGCATGAGGTCTTTAGTAGCCATATATTCATTGCAACCTGTCGTGGCTTTTGGGACAAAATGGGACAGGTAAAGAAATTATTTTTGTTTGATTTGCTTAAGGTTGTGCTTTTTCCTAATCCAATACGCATCTTACTAGGTTGTGTTGAGGTTTCTGGAGGGCAGAAAAGAAAATCGAGTCTGGTACAATGGCTCTTATTATGCTCTGGGGGTAAGTACCTACTCCGTATTTGTTGGGATTAGAAGTTACTTATGCACCGAAGGGGTTCTACGCAAAGAAAATTATCCACGATAAAAGAAAAAAAAAACTATGTTATTCACTTCATTTTTTTTTCCATTGCAGATCTTGGATGATACTTTCGCTTCCCAGATGCAACGGTTGCAAGGAAATTCACTCCAAGACAAAGATTTGGAGCCCCCTCGTTCAATTATAGAAGCTCGATCCATACTTTGTCGAGATACAACGAATGCAACAGATTCATCCACTTACTTGTATATCTAGAGCTAATCATTGTTGCCTCATTGTTGTAATAGCATACGAGTATATATAGAGATGTGAACAAACAGACTTTCCCTTGTAATCTTTTTAAGATAGTATATTCTTTTTGATGTAATATGCCAAGGGAAACGATAATGCCAAAACTGTTTTTGTTTGTGTCAAAATTATAGTGCATAAAAGCCTTGTACCTTACAAATGGTACAAAAAACTTATACCCTACAATTTTGGTACAAACAAAAATAGTTTTGGCATTAGCAACACCCAATATGGGCCAATTCATTGTGCAATGTACTGCTGCTCCAATATCAATAAAAGATAGTCAAATCTTTGTCCCATTCAGGTGTTGCATTTCATTTGAAAAGATACTAACCAAATTTGGAGACTACTTAATAAACTGGTATAGCGTTTGTGGTAAGAACATGATAGAGAGAACCAACCTTATTCAATGACGAAATTGCATATTTAAGATTAATGTTACGAAACACTTGATCAAGATTACATTTACTAGAAGACTTTTTGAAGTTTTGGAAAGGCAGTAACCCTCACCAATTCTTCGCAATCCTTGTTGAACAACAGTCATACATCAACTTCCACCTCAGTCTCTGCTGCCACCACCACCACATCCACCGCCACCAGTACCGCAACCACTACCACCACCACTACCACCACCATGCCGTTACAAAAAACCACCACCACCACCAGGAACGGAACAAGGATTTCTTTAGTGCAGTGGCCAAACTACGAACAATAAGATTTTAAAATTTCAAGATTCGGAAATCTAAAGGATTTAAATGTTTAAATAACGCCAAATACAAAACATAATATCTAAGTGCTCTTAACAAACCAAAAAAAAAACTAGAAGGTGAAAAAATAAAAGTTTCTCAATACGTTACCTCAACGATGCATCAGAATGGAATGCGACGCTCCTTTAGATTCTTAAAGTCGTCGACGATTGAGTCAGAACTGAATTTTGCCACAATTTCCTTCTCGATGTGGAAACATTTTTTATATTTTAGTGGTGGGACCACCCATGTGTTTTCTTGTGTAGTCACGTGAGATATTGAAGATAAAGATTGTTTCACTTTCCAGTTTCTTTCTGTCACCACTGGGGCCACTTGTCCTATATTCTAATTTATAAAAAAAAAAAAAAATTTCCTAAAACAACGGGGAGGCCATGGCCCCCCTATGACCATGCGTGGATCCGTCAGTGACCACCACCACTTCTTTTGGCTCTAGAAGACTTAACACAAGCGAAGATATATAACCATAGAAATCAACGTGGCCCCAGACCCATGATCCAAACTATGATCAAGACCATCTTTCAAGTATCTTGCCATCTCTCCCTCTCTCTCTCTCTATCTCTCTGAAATGTATTGAATCTTCTGAACTATAAAATCTAGAGAGGAAGATAATATTCCACAACTGATCATCAAAATGCAGTCGTCATTTTTCATTTTCTTGCATTGACAATTTTACAGCAACCTGAGAGTGTGGTTTTCAATTAGCTTAAGGTCAATTTTCGGATTTGCAGCGAAAAGATTCTGTGGGTGGCGAAAGTACTTAAAGAACTCAATCTGTAATATAAAATTCTTATTTTGAATACCTATAGATAGAAAAGTATGCATGTTTTAACCAAAACTCTACGCCCACCCTTCTCTTTCACTGCTCCATCCACTGAACTTGATATTGCCATCTAAAAGTGCTTTAGATTATCCGAATTTTAATTAAAAATTCTTCCATCGAAGAGAGTTAGTTAAACTCTTCCATCAAAAAAGTTTGTTTAAAATTCAAACTATTAATTTCTAAGATGGATGGTGAGTTTGAACGAGCAGTGAAAGAGAGCAGAAGAGGTGGACTGATTTTTTAAATTTGATCAGCCATGCCTATAAATAAGCACACATGTTTTAAGACCAATTATACGTAATGCCTATAAATAAGCACACATATTCTAATTATTCATTAACATTTAGATAATAGTTTTAAACTATCCATCAAAGTGCAACTCGACATTCTTTAAAATCTCAAAAATGTCTATGTTAATTCTAGATCAAATTTCATAACAATTCCCTTCCAATGAAGCAAAGTGTCCGAGAGAAAATCATCTTTAATCTTGTTGTGAAGCCTAGTTTTGATAATTTTTTATTGCTAAAAATAGTCGTCTAGATGAGTGTGGGTGTATCTTTGGTCTCTAAAATGGAAGACTAGTGTTACACGCATGTAGGAGAATGGGATCTGTTGTGTGTGAGCCGATTCTAAGAAAAATACTCCCTTCGTCTCATAAAGGATTTTTTGGTCTGTAAAACGACAATTTAAAAAGAAAATATTTTTATCAAAAATAATTCAAACTTTTTTTTTATAAGTTTAAAGAACTCATTGATATCTAGCTATAACATAAGAAAAAAGAAAAAGAACAAAAAATAAATAAATTCAAAAGTAGTGTTTTTGATAACCATGTGTCCAGTCTAGGTTATGCGGACCTTGACTAGTCCCTGGAGACAAAAAAACCCATTGTCCACTAGTGGAGCCTCACTTGAAACTGGAGCAAATGCTCCGTTTGAGCTGGCCTCAAAAAAATTGATAGCACCTGAAAAACTTCAAATTAACCTAAATTCTTACGAGATAGCAAATCCTTAAATTCCAGACTTTAAACCACTAGCCAATTCCCTTGTTTACCAAAGCCTTGTCAAGCAAAACAACTGTGGTCTTTTGCAAAGATTTGTCCTCGGCACATCACCAGGTACTATATAAGCATAAGTAGGGTTGTAAATAAATTGAGTCATTTGTGAACTGTTCGAGGCTCGGTTCGGTAAGAGCTCGTTCGAGTTCGATTCGTCTGCTAAACGTACTGAACCTGAACCTCAATTCTAGGCTCGTTCAGTAAATGAGCCGAACTTGAGTCTAATGGTATTCGGCTCGGTTAGGCTCGCGAACCTATATTTAAACTTAATTAATAATTCAATAGGGGTCTATTTGTAAATATTAAAAATTTTAAGGTTGTATTTATAATTCAATACTTATTTTTCTCTCAAATTCTATACGATCAATGAGAGAATTTGGGTTCACTTGAGTTTAATGAGCCGAGCCGAACCAAACCCGAGTCTTGACGAGCTCAATTCGAGCTTAGATTCGGCTCGGCTCGATTCATTTGAGTTTAACGAGCCAAACTCCAGCCAAGATGTTCAGGTTTGAATCGAACCCGAGCTGAACTCGAGTCAGACTAATACATTAACGGACCCAACCGAGTCGAACCCAAGTCTTGAAAAATTTTAACGAGCCGAACTCAAGCCGAGTTGTTTAGGCTTGAATCGAACTTGAGCCGAACTCGAGTCAGACTAATACCTTAACGAACCCGAGCCAAACTTAACAGGGTTCGGATCGATTCGGTTTGTTTACAGCCCTAAGCATAAGATGCATCAAAAGTCTCTAGTTATTGCTCATCCTCATAAGATTTTCATTCACTAGTAGAAAACTAGCGGGTACATTAGTAACATAACACCAACAAAAGAAAAAGAAAAAGAACTACATAACGCGTGTGTACAATAGCAATGGGGTCCGCAATGGGCGGCGGTGAAAACAGGTTAAACACGGGTTAAACGTGTTTTCACCGCCGACAAAAATAATTTAATCTCTTAATTAAATGTGTCCAATATAGTTTTGTGGTAGGGAAAAAAACCCTAGCTATGATAATTGGACTGTACAACCAAAGCAAAGACCCATTAGGGGAAGCTATATCTGTTTGGCTTCTTCATTATTGCATTTTCGGTTTCTCATTTTTGCATTTTGATTGTTTGGCCCCCTAATTCTAGAACTCATTCTACCAGAACTCATTCACTGATTTTTGCTTTAGAGCCCAGAAGTCAAAATGAGGTCGCGAGGTCCTTTTTGCATTTTTGAGTTTTACCATTTTATGTTCAATTATCAAAATACCCTTTCTCTTTTTAGGTATTTACCAGTTTTATGTATTCTCTGTGTTTGTTTTTTATGCTTCGGTTGGTACTTGTCGTTTTTGTTATGAGCTTAGTGAATTGTTTAATTAACTTAATGATTTTTTATTTCAAACTTTACTTACATGGTAATATTTATTTATTCTAACCTACCGAATAAAAAAATCAAGACTCGAAGTTATGGGATATTTCTTAAGTGCAATTCCCAAAAAAATTATTCCCCTAAGAATACATCAACATAAATATAATCAAATGAAAAAATATTATTCATACATCTTTTAACACAATAATAAGGAACCAAGGGCAACATGGTAAAAAATCAACCCATAATTCATTCTCATCATTTATTTACCAAACACTACTCCTGTAACAAAATGCATTCTGCACATATCATCCAAACACTCCTACTAGATTCAAAATACATTTTGACCATAATTCAAAAAGCCAAAAGTCAAAAAGCGAAAAATGAAAAATTAAAAAGTAGGCTTCCAAACACCCCGCCGTTGATGGTAAAAGTCAAAAAGTAGTTGAAGGTAAATCATTTTTTTTCTAAACATGCACCAACACCATGCTGACTGGTAACACCAACCCAATCAACAACCTCCTCCACCGCCGCCGCCACAACCACCACCACCACCACCTCCGCCGCCACAACCGCCACCACCGCAACCTCCACCGCCATCACCGCCGCCATCACCACCACCAGCATCACCACTGCAGTCACCAAAACAGCTACAATCACCACAATCTGGCTGAGGATAATCCTTACGTTTTCGTCTCCTTCGTTTTTCTTCGGGGCTAGAGGAGCAGGCAAAGATGACCATAGAAATGATGGAAACAGATATGACAATCATGCAGAGGAGGTAGAAGGTAGCCCCGGAGCTGTGAAGCAGAAGATCATTACTACTACCCCCAACAATAGCCATGTACCTTGCCATGTTTCTCTCTCTAGCTCGCTATATTTCAGCTGATCAGATATATGATTGAATTTCGATACCTTATTACTATATATACATACACACCATGTCACCATGCTAATTACCTGGAAGTTTCTCTCTCTAGCTCGCTATGTTTCTCTCCCCTGTTTCTGCTAATTACCTGGAAGTTTCTTGGAAACAACTTTTGAAGGATCTAATAACAATGATTTTAGAAAAATTGATTACGAAACTTTTCTTGTGGGTTTGATGTTTGATGTTTCTCCATAGATTCGAACCCGGTCCAAACTTTTCTTGTGTAAGCCAATGGGTACTACAAGATGAGCTAAGGACTACGTTTGTTTGGTCACAATGTAAGTAATAGGATTTTAAACATGTTGGAAAACTTGAAATGGTGGAACTTTTTTTTTTTTTTTTTCAGTCGACAGTCAGGAGTTTCCGGGCCCAATCGCGTACGCGCACTACCAATGATTTTTATTTTTTTTTTCTTTCTCGGCAAACAGACCTGATGAAAAGTCGCGCACTACCAATGATTGGTAACCCTCCCTGCGAATCCTGTTTGGTAACCTTCCTTGTGTATTTAAGGTAGCCAAAGCGGTCGAAATTTTAAATTAAAGCCAACACAAATTTCAAAATCAACCAACCTTGTTCAATGCTGATTAAAAAAAACCCCATTGTTATTCATGGACGAATTTTGTTCTTATTTGAATTTTTTTCGCATTCGTTAGTTTTGCGTCAAACTTTTGTAGGTTATTGTTTTGTTTTGATGAGAGGGATCGGAAAAGTAAATTGTTTTTACTATTACCCTAGTATTTTGAGAAATAATCATTTTTTAGCAAAAAAATTGCTTTTTGTGCTAAAAAATGATTATTTCTCAAAATATTAGGGTAATAGTAAAAAAATTTACTCTTCTAATTTCTCTTGTTGAGATGAATCAATAACCTACAAAAATTTGGTGCAAAACTAACAAATGTAAAAAAAATTCAAATAAAAATAAAATTTTTAAATTTAAGTTAAGTTCATGAGAACGCAATGGGGTTTTTAGCTTAATAAATCAACTTCAAAATTACTTTTTTTTACTGCAAATTACGTAAGAAATTGATATTGGGTTTCGGTGACTGTTCATTTCTTTTGTTGGAATCTTGATTTGTCAAATTACTCGTATTAATTGTCTCTCAGTTCCTTCTTCCTTATGTTACTAGGACAATTTTTTTTCCACGAACTATGATTTTTTTGTTTGTTTATAAGCAGGTGTTCAGACTCACATACACACATCTCGACTAATCATACAATACTAATTTCACTATGCACCAGCGGGGGCTTCATTCAAAGGCAAAGTAAAGCTTTATATAGACTCCATATGCTATTTTTCCTTCCTCTCTCAAGTTAGAAAATCACAATATTCATAGTTTTTATCTTTCCTTTTCTTCCTTTTCCTGGAGTCGAGAGTGCTTCAAAACTATTAGTTTGGAAAAATGACGGCCCATGACGTGTTTTAATAATTAATACCCGTCAAGGACATTTTCAGCATTAACATATATTCTCAGTGTGTCCTTAACAGATACTCTGTATTAATTATCAAAATACGTTATTGGCCGTCATTTTCCCTATAGTTTTTGGTGCCCATTTGCTTTGTGAAAAAATCGAAGACTTGGCTATCAAGAAAGGAACCATAGGTGGGATACTTCTATAATTTTTTCCTTCTTAATTTGGATTTATATCAAGCAAAAAAATTGCCCTTTCATTACTAACAAACAAATAAAAAAAGAAGTATAATTAACAAAAAAGGGATTGTGAATATCAGTTTCCTCTCTTTTTTGTCTTTTAGCAAAAACATACATACATTTCAACACTAAAAAAATAAAAAAAGGAATGTGAATATCAATTCCCTAATTATTTTGGTATTTTATTTTTTCCCTTGATTTTCTTCCGCTGAATGGTATTAACATTGTGCTCTTTCATGGGTGCTTCCTCTGTCTTCTTGTGTTTGACCTCAAACCTGAAGCCAGATTTGAGTTTCACGTACGTGTTGTTTAGTTCTTTCTTTTTAAAATTGATCAATTGGAATGTTGACTTTGTCAACTTCTTCAATTTTCTACCCTGTTTGGATAATTGTTCGGACAAATAAGCCAAAGTTGCTTATTTTTTGTCCTTATTCAAATTTTTTTCGTATCACTTGGCTTATCCTCATTTTTTTGGGGATTATTGCATCTTCATGATGAGAGGAATCTAAAAAGTTATAAAATTTTGATCGAAATCCAATATTTTTTGAATAAAGACGAAAAAAGTGGCTTATTGACTTATTTTTGTTTTTATGTGGGTTTGTTTGGTTTATTTTTGGCAGGAAAGCCAATGGCTTTTTTAGCCGAACGGGTTAGATTTTAATAAAAATTAATTACAAAACTTTTCTAGTGGCTTTTTTTTTTTTTTTTCAACATTGTATTTATTAGTAGAGGGTTAAAGCCTTAGAGGAGAATTAGAGGGTTAGCAACCGAAGATGGTTTGGCGACGTCTCTCCTGTTGTGCAGAAGCGTTAACAAACTCAGAAACAGACGTAATTAATTGCTTTGTAATTGAACAAACCACAGAAAAGCGAGAGAGAGACAGAGCAATCACAGAGAACACAGAGATATACGTGGTTTGGTAATGAATACCTACTCCACGGGCAGTCAGACGATCGAGAGTTTCACTATACGGAAGTAATTGGATGCTCAAAAGGCTACAAATGAGATCTTTCAGAGTTCTTCTCTTTGCCTCTCATACAAAAGCTGCTGTGAATGCAATACGATAAACAAAAAACCTTAAAATATGCTTATATAGTAATCTGTCCCGTCCACGCTGGTCCGGACCAAGTGTGCACTGGTCCGGACCAAAAAATTAGCAAGCACCAGAAACGTAGAACACGTGCTGGTCCGAACCACCAAGGCCTTGGTCCAGACCATGGATGCCGAGAAGTCCAAAATGAGCCAAAAAACTACAAATCTCCACCTTGGCAAGATATTGGACTACGAACCAGAAAACCAGACATGCAGCAACTAGAAAACCAGATAATCAGAATATCCAAACGAATCGTGCTCTGACTGCCATCAGAGCACCCAACGGTGCATGCACCCGAAGGTGCT
The DNA here is from genome assembly GCA_019656835.1 of Rhododendron ovatum. Classification (NCBI taxonomy): domain Eukaryota; kingdom Viridiplantae; phylum Streptophyta; class Magnoliopsida; order Ericales; family Ericaceae; genus Rhododendron; species Rhododendron ovatum. Next base: position 8,390,357 of record CM033795.1, read on the forward strand.
GAGATTTGCTGTATATGGATCAAGTCCACGCAACGCTGGAACTTGACCCTAGTGGCAACCTTAGTCATCATATCAGCCAGATTGTCCGCAGTACCAATCTTTTCCAACAGAATATCTCCCTCATCAATGATCTCACGAACAAAGTGAAAGCGGACATCAATATGTTTGGTCCTAGCATGATGCACCTGATTCTTCGCAAGATGAATTGCACTTTAATTGTCACAATGATCGACGACGTAATCTTGCCTAACGCCCAAATCAGCCATCAACCCATGCAACCAGATCGCCTCATTTATGGCTTCAGTCACAGCCATATATTCGGCCTCGGTAATGGACAATGCAACCATCGACTGCAAAGCACATCGCCAACTCATAGGCCCACCAGCCATGGTAAACAAATACCCAGTTGTTGAACGACGCTTATCCAAATCACCCACATAATTCGAGTCCACAAAACCAGAAACCAAATCACAAACTGATGCGCACCTCTCGAACTTCAAACCTAAATTCACGGTCCGCAGAACATACCGCAAAATCCACCTAGTCACTTGCCAATGCACCTTACCAGGATCGTGCATGTAACGACTAACCATACTGATTCGTGCAGACCATGGCATACATCAGACTTCCAACCAAGCTTGCATAAAGAACGGTCGCCATGTATTTTCGTTCCTCATCTGTAGTGGGAGATAGTGAAGCACTAAGCTTAAAAAGGGGAACCAGTGGTACGCTCACCAGTTTTGAGCTACCACCTACACCGAACTGCTCAAGCACCTTCTTCAAATATTGCTACTGAGTTAGGTGAACGGTGCCCTTCACCCTATCCCGAGTAATCTTCATCCCCAAAATTTTACGTGCCTCCCCGAGGTCCTTCATCTCGAATTCCCAACTCAGCTGAATCTTCAACCTATCTATCTCCGCCTGACTTTTACATGCGATCAGCATATCATCGACATATTAAAGCAAATATATAAAGGATTTATCCGCAAGCTTTCATGAAATATACACAATGATCAAATTGGCTCCAAGTGTATTTCTGACTCAACATGAAGCTATCAAAACGTTTATACCACTGATGCGGCGACTGTTTTAAACCGTAGAGAGACTTATGTAATCAACAAACCAACTTCTCTTTACCAGCAACACGAAAACCATCAGGTTGAGACATATAAATCTCTTCCTCCAAATCACCATGTAGAAATGCAGTTTTAACGTCTAACTGAGCCAACTCCAAATCAAACTGAGCTAAGCTAGCAAAATGCGAATTGAAGCATGTTTCACAACAGGAGAAAATACCTCATTGTAGTCGATTCCCTCCTTTCGTGCGTAGCCCTCGGCTACCAGCCTAGCTTTGAAGCGAATACGACCCTTCCTTGTTGACTCTTCCGGTGTAGACCCATTTACAACCAATCTCCTTCTTACCTTTCGGAAGCGAAACTAAATCCCATGTCTGATTCTTGTGAAGAGAAGTCATCTCCTCACCCATTGCTTTCTTCCACTCCACTGTTTCTGGACTACCCATAGCTTCTTTGAAAGTGGACGGGATATCAGCATCTATAATCGGCAATGCATAGGCAACCATATCAACATACCTTGCAGGTACATGGATGACCCTTTTGGATCGAGATGTTGCAATGGAATCTTTCAGCTACTGCTGTTGCGAAGAGCTGTCTACTGGAACTTCACCCTTAACCATATCAGTATCATTTGATTCAACCCCACTGTCTTCTTCAACTGACTGAATCGAATCTTGAGGAACCATCAAGGTCTCTAACTCCACCTTTTTTGAGCAACTTTACTACCCACAACCTGCACAGGCGGCTTTATCATCTCAAATTCATTGAAGGTCACGTCGCGGCTAATGATCGCCTTCTTTGAATCGAGACACCACTACTTATATCCCTTAACACCTTCCATAAAGCCCAAGAACTATGCCTTCTTGGCTCTAGGATCCAGCTTTGATTCCCTGACATGATAATAAGCAGGGCAACCAAAAATATGTAAGGAATCATAATCTGATGCAAGGTTACATGACCATACTTCTAATGGCATTTTACCCTCAAGTGCAATGGATGGCAAACGGTTCACCAAATGACATGCATACGTCACTACTTCAGCCCAGTACTGTCTACCCAAACCAGAAGTCGATAGCATACACCGCACCTTGTCCAGTAAAGTACGATTCATCCTCTCTGCCACACCATTTTGCTGTGGTGTGCCTCTCACCGTCAAGTGCCGCGCTATAAAAAAAATTTCACAAATATCGAAGAGAGGATCAGATCGATACTCTCCCCCATTGTCTGATCTGAGGCGCTTGACCTGTCTACCTATCTGGGTCTCAATCAACTTTTTCCACTTAAGGAAAATATCACGCACCTCATCTTTATGTTTCATGATATAAATCCAAACACGGCGAGAGAAATCATCAACGAATGAAACAAAATAATACTTACCACTCAAATAAGCAACCCTAGCTGGTCCCCAAACATCCGAATGAATGTAGTCAAGTGTACCCTTCGTTTGGTGAATAGTAGTGCCGAACTTGGCTCTAGTCTACTTCCCTAGAACCCAATGTTCACAGAAATCCATCTTGCAGGTCTTGGCACCTTTCTTCAGTAGGCCTTACATGGCCTTTTTGCCAGCATGACCCAAACGCATGTGCCACAGTCTGGTAGTGTCCGAATCATCCTCCTCGACATTGCTACAGACGGCAGCTGACCCACCTACAATTGCACTACCCTGCAGGTAATATAAATTGTTCTGTCGAATGCCCTTCATCACAACCATAGCACCTTTCGAAACCTTTAGAGCTCCACCTTCAATGGTAATCCTGTAACCTATGGAGTCTAAAGTACCTAGCCATATCAGATTCTTCTTTAAGTCCAGTACATACTGAACATCAGACAAAATATGGACGGACCCATCATGTAGCTTCTGCTTGATCTTCCCTACCCCGATTGTCTTACAGGCATGATCATTACCCATAAACACTACTCCACCGTCAACCATGTCAATGCTGGAAAACCAATCCTTGTTAGGACACATATGGTAGGTACAGCCGGAATCCATAATCCACTGATTAGACTGACAAACTAGCAACGAACCCAACAGAGCTAAATTAGAATCATCATCTTCATCAGAATGTACTATGTTGGCTTTGGAATTATCCTTGCCCTTTTTCTTGGGATAATCTTTCTTCCAATGGCCCTTCTCATGACAATAGGCGCATTCATCTGTAGTAACTCTACCAGAAGTTGAGGTCCCTCTCCCCTTAGAGTTGGAGCGACCCCGATTACCGCTATTCTTCCTATTTTCAGACCTGCGCCCTGACAGATAAGGCTTCTCCAGAATCTCCATGTGCTTGCATATCCCTCTTACGATACTCATTGTTCACAAGAGCATTGGAGACATCATCAAATTTAATGGTATCCTTCCCATACATTAAAGTGGTAGACAGATGCTCATAATCTTTGGGCAAGGAATTTAACAAAAGCAGGGCTTTATCCTCATCTAGAATTTCAACATCTAGATTCAACAAATCAACAAGTATTTTATTATAATCATTCAAGTGCTCGGTCATTGATATACCTGAACGATAATGAAACCTGAAGAGTTTCTTCTTCAGATAAAGGCGACTCTCCACGCTTTTGGTCATGTACTTGTCCTCGAGCTTTTTTCACAGAACCTTCACATTTGTTTCCCGCATAACAAAATACTTATGATCTTTGACAAGACACATCCTGATAAAACCGCACGCCTGATGGTTGATCCGATCCCATCCCTTGCATCAAGGTCCTTAGGCTTGTCTTCCAAAGTAAAATCCAACTCCTGTTGGATCAGAACATCCATAACTTCGCACTGCCACATACCGAAGTCATTTTTGCCATCAAATTTTTTCACATCAAACTTCGCACTCGACATAATCGGCCTCGAAGCCCCAGGCTGATAACTCGATTTAGTTTTGGCGGATTCTCCATCTTCTGGAGTTTTACCAAATTTACCGGATTCTTCAAACATCGTTCTTCAATAACAAAGCAAAAATCACTAGAAACAAACCCTAGATCGAAAACCTAGAGCTCTGATACCAGTTTGTTATGTGGAAGCGTTAACAAACTCAGAAACGAACGTGATTCATTGCTTTGTAATTAAACAAACCACAGAAAAGAGAGAGAGAGAGAGAGAGAGAGAGAGAGAGAGAGAGAGAAAGAGCAATCATAGAGAACACAGAGATATACGTGGTTCGGTAATGAATACCTATTCCATGGGCAGTCAGACGATCGAGGGTTTCACTATACGGAAGTAATTGGATGCCCAAAGTGCTACAGATGAGATCTCTCAGAGTTCTTCTCTTTGCTTCTCATAGAAAAGCTATTGTGAATGCAATACGATAAGCAAAAAATCCTAAAATATGCTTATATAGTAATCTGTCCCGTCCATGCTCGTCCGGACCAAGTGTGCACTGGTCCGGACCAAAAAATCAGCAAGCACCAGAAACGTAGAACATGTGCTGGTCTGGACCACCAAGGCCTTGGTCCGAACCATGGATGCCGAGAAGTCCAAAACGAGCCAAAAAACTACATCTCAATAGACTCGAACCGACCCAATTAAACTTCTCTCTTGAAAGACAGTATATGGGTACACTACGAGATAAGCTAAGAGCCACGTTTGGTTGGGTAATTATTTTGTTTGTTTACTCTGACAATGTAACTAGGAGTAGGATTTTGGACATGTTGAAATGGTGAAACTTTTTTTTTTTTTTTTGATGGTTAGGGGTGTTCGGACCCATTTACGCACACCCGCACCTCCCTACCAATGTTTGGTAACCATTCCTATACAAAGAGTATTATTCAATAGTCGAGTTGTACTGCCACGTTGTACTCTAGATCACTTTATAATCACACGTTCATGTGGAGTCCATACACTTAGTGGTAGAATCCACATCAATGTGTGGTTATAAAGTGGTACCATATGGCGGTACTTCCAGTCCCGGACTATTGTATAATTCAGCAACCTTCCTTATCTATACTACTCCCTCCGTCCCATAATATTTGTCTGGTTCGCAAAACAAAGACTATAAAATAATGTATTTTTTTCAAGAAAAAATTCAAAGTTTTTTCATAAGTTAAAAGAACTCGTCAAGATCTAGTAAATTGTTGAATTTTTTTTCAACTTTTCTTACAAAAATTGTATTATTTTTACGTCTCCGTTTTGCAGACCGGACAAATATTATGGAACGGAGGGAGTACTTCTTTTAAATGTACGAAGATGTTTTCTTCGTTTTCCATTCCACAAATGCTCCAAGCACTTGCAGGTAATACCACCCTTGTCCTACACCTCTTCCAAAAGACACAAGACGCGCCATTCTCCAGACAACGGTGACAAGCGACTAACGGCTTCCAATAAGCACCTCTTCAATCCTTCTTTGTAATGGTTCGCCTTCACATCAAGAGGAGAGGACATCGATTTTCGACTCCTGTAACTTGTAAGAGAGCATTGCAACTTTTGCCCCTCTCTCTCTCTCTCTCTCTCTCTCTCTCTCTCTCTTGTAACTTGTAAGAGAGCATTGCAACTTTTGCCCTCTCTCTCTCTCTGTTCCTAACCGTCAAGTTCTTTTTCATCTTTCAGAGGAATCAAATTGGGGTGAACTCGGGGCTGTCTTATAAAGGAAACGTCATATGTTGTTCGTACTTCCACCATGGAAGTTGAGACTCTAGGGTACTCTTAAGATGTTCCTTTAAGTTATTAAACCTGTTGAATGCCATTGTTATACAGTATACACTATGCGCCAAAGGTGTTCCACAAAATGCCTGATCTTTTTTTCATCGGCTTCTCCATTATCCCCTCACGACAGCGAATAAGTTCTGTGGCCGCCATTGCGGGTCATCGCCTAGAATACTCTCCAGCTGGACCTTTACGATTTTGCATGGTAAGCATTCCCAAAGGTAATAATGTGATGTCGAGTTCCAGATCAAAACGCAATTGGTCATAACGAAAAATTGTTGCACTAAAGATGTTTGATGAATTGCTTCAATTGGCATTGTGTATGATCCAAACATGTTTGACGTATCACTTATTTTCTTTTTCTGTCTCTCTGATGGTAAATCCACATTGATGATCTCACTGCAATGAGAAACCAATGAAAGGCAAAAGAGGACCTAACATTAGATACTATGGGTGGTGAACTCCAGTTTGTTTTGGGCCCGCAATCAAATCCCTACTTGACTGTGTAATTCCAGTTAAGTGCCTAATGTGTTCATTATCATCCTTTCTGTTACTTTCTTGAAGTCGGTGTTCCTTTACTTAACAATTGTCGAAAGAAAATATAAAATTGTGCATAATTCTTATGTTTAGCTTTGGTCACATTGGATGTCATCTGTTGACCTACTGTTTTTGGTAGATATTCCACATATTCGTCCATCAAAATTGGAAGCCAGGAATAAAAAGAGACTGAAGGCAGAAATTCTTGGAAGGGAAACCCAAATGTGTTTGAAGGTAATATTCGAAGACCATAAAGTGGTACTAACATTTCCAATTGTTTATCAGCATGTACAATAAAAATTTGCACCCATTTTTCTTTCTTTCTTTCTTTCCTTCCTGTTTTTGTGTTTAAAGTAGTGAACTCCGTGATTAGCTTAATGCCTTTCGGCTATATTACATTAGACTCTACCGGCTACCAGAAAAACTATTAGACTAGATCAAAAAAGTAGATTGATCATTAGCCATAGGCCATAGCTACAATATAAAAAGTCGCAGTTAGAGTTTGTTCTTCAACCGGTGCTTTTTCAGTCCCACGTTCACGTTGATTCGAGGCATTTTCCTACTTCCAGGAAAAAAAATGAAATGGTTGGTCATAGATCAAGTCTTTTTGTCCCCAATTTGGTAGGATACCAAAAGGTTAGCGAGTTAGTGTTCCAAATATTTATGTTTCTCCATTAGTTTGATGTTGTGGCATGTGATGTTCCTTTTCCATAACCTATGCGAAAGAAATAATCTTGACCTATCTGAAATTGTGACATTTGATCTTATGTGTATTGTACTGTTTTATTTATGGAGGAGAAAAAAAACCTTATATGTTGGTGAATTCATTCCGTAGTTTGTCATTGGAATTGTTGTGAATGTTCAATACTGGAGACATCTTTGGTGTAGGGAGGATAAGGTAGATGTGTCTTTCCCAGCTCTTAAAAATCCTAGCCACTATTAAAAATCTAGTCTAGAAAAGAAGAAGCTGATGGGGACTAAGTAGGAAGAAGCTGAAAGGCAGGTATTGGACCGAAAGGAAAATGCAGGCAGTTATTGGTCGTTTTATCGTGCCTAAATATGTAGGTCATCAATTTTGAGGACAATGTTGTCATTGAGAAGATAATGTCAGCTTTGGTTAATCATTTATCAACTGCCACTTACAACCCCAACCCGTCCTTTTAAAAGGCATTTGCGGCGTCTGGTCCTTTTGAAGAGCCATATTCGAAACCTTAGCAGCTTGTGGGATCTGAGGAAAAAAACCATTTATCCAAAGGTCTTCATATGTCTCCCTTAGACCTTAACTGTTGCCCCTTAACCCTGCTGAGAAAAATAATTTCAACCAATAGAGTTCTATATCTCACTTGATATCAAACTGATGTTCCCCTGGTAGCCAGAGAATAAGTGGTTGTTTGGCTCTTAACATTGTTGTTGAGCGGTAAATCAAGGTGGTGTTCCTGCGGTTACTATGAAATAAGCGGACTCGCCTCGGGCCAATGCTTGGCATTCCATGGCTTGAAGTGCCGGTACTTTCTTAACACCACAATAATCTTATACTAACGATGCTTCTTATTCAACGCAATATGTATTTACATTGCCTGTCCTTCAAATGAGTACTTGATTTGGTGTTGTTGACACCCCCTCCCAAAGTGAGGGTTTGTCATATATTGAATTAGAAAATAGTGGAATGAAATGAAAGAAGATGAGAAAAACTACCTCTGTATTGTTTGAAGGCCTACTCTTGCATTATTGGTGGGTTCACTTTTAATTCGGGTCTATATGAGAAGTTATTCCATTTTATATTTATTTATATAGTTGCTTACTTCATGCTTTTCTATATAGCACTGAATGAACAAGTGAAATGATACGAACACGACATTGACACGTGGACACAATCCGGGAAAATTAATCACGAAATAGAGACGAGCTATTTGATTTCATGCACATGTCCACTCATGTTAAGAAGGTAAAATCCATTCCAATAATACATCTCTCTCTCTCTCTCTCTCTCTCTCTTGGAAGAAAATACATAATTTTTGTGATTGTCGTGAGAGTGTTCGGAGCATTTTTTAGAGTGTCCCCAAAGTGTCCAAACAAAAAACGTTGAGAAAACTAAGGATACTACGGATTTGAGTGTCAAATACATGTCTAGAGAGTGCTGATTTTTAAAAAGCGTCTAACACTGGGTCATGGACTCTGATGAAGAGTCCATGCTATATAGGCTACATTGGATCACTTTGAGTGTACTTTCTTCCAACGGGTGCAATCACAAAAATTCATTAAACAAAGTATTCTCTTAAAGTTTAAAGATAACAATCTTTAAAATGCTCAATCAAGAACAAGGACTTACTATGTCTACTAACTTTGTTGGTCGATCAATTTCAGTCATCTGTTTTTGCTGGGAATTTATCATATTACTTCCCAAAGGAGGGGATTCTAATTGTTAAGGTTTAAATCTCACATAATGTCACCATGTCATTGGTAATGGTTGTGTTTCTTAGCCTGAATGCTGTCTTTTCTATCTGTATTGCTTCTGATGTTTTTTTATTGACCATTCTAGGGCAAGTAGTTGGGTTAAAGCTACAATGGATACTCTGTTTTCCTTGTTGATGAAGCTGAACCAACTAGAATTGGGTGATGTTCAGTCCACTCACAATTGATGTTAAACCAATTCTGAATTCTCAGTGAAGGTGGTCCATAGCTTCATTCTTAGACAAGCTATTGGTGCAACTGTAACAAGTCCTCGGTTTCCTTGTAAACATATCAAGTTTCTTTCTTCTTTTTTTTGGATAGATAAGCAGATGATGTTCCTTGTCAAGGTAGTTGGAAATGATTGATCATGCGAGATTGTGTATTCATTTATAGGTGCGAAAAATAGATTGCCACATTCAGCATTTGTTGCGATTTTTTAGGTTCTAATACCATGTAAAAACATAAGCTGGATTTTACGTAAGCTTTGGAATGATATGAATAGGGATTGGCCCTCAAATTATCAGTCTCTAAATCATAGAAACGTTAGTTGCATACTTGCTGACTCATTTGCAATCTGAATTTGAAGAATTCCACGTGCAAGGCATGTGCACTCTTACTAGTGTATTTAAGGTAGTCAAACGGGTCGAAATTTTAAATTAAAGACAACACAAATTTAAAAATCAACCAACCATATTCAATGCTGATTTAAAAAAAAAAAAAAACCATTCTTATTTATTGACGAAGTATACATTCCGATTAATATCATATATGGTGACGGAGAATACATTTTCCAAAATAATTTACCGTAATTAAGGAACCTATGTAAATCAGAACACTTTATCAATATTACAATAGAGAAGACTTTTTTTAGAAGCATGCAATCACCACCTCATCAGTTCTCCACGGTCCTTCCTAATAACACAAGCTTGCCCATCAACATCCCCCTCCTCAGCCTCCACAGCCTCCACCACCACCACCACCACCGCCTCCGCAGCCTCCACCGCCGCCTCCGCAGCCTCCACCGCCGCCTCCACAGCCTCCACCGCCGCTGCCTCCACAGCCTCCACCACCGCCTCCGCCGCCTCCACCACCACTGCCTCTACCACGTTTGGGTGAGCTAGAGGAGTCACCACAAGCGAAGATAATCATAGAAATGATGGAGACTGACAAAACAATCATGGAAAAATAGAAGAAGGTCCCAGACCCAAGATCCAGACCTGCTCCAGAGCCACCACCTGGAATTATCGAGTACCTTGCCATCTCTCTCTTTCTCTCTCCACAGATCATTCAATACAATTTATAGATAGGGAGAGAAACAGGAAAGTAGTACATGGTATGATGTGTTCCACAAATATTTGTATCAACATTTGGCCAGTTTTCTTACATTGACTAGCATTTGATAGCAACCTCAGAATGTGGCTAACTTCGAAACTACTCAGAAATTGATATGGCCATTTTCAGTGACTTTTCATTTCTTTTGTTGGAATCTTTGACTTGGCAAATTATTAGTTTTGTCTAGATCTGTTCCTTCATTTACTAGGACAAATTTTTTTCCACGAACTATGATTTTTCCTTTTTATAACCATGCATTCGGCCATTCGGACTGGCTTTCGCGTAACTCGATTAACCCTATGAGACTAATTCCACTGTCTATCAGCGGGGATGCTTTAAGTTTCAAGTTTTGACACCAACTCTTGGGTTACTATGACGTGTGTTGGCATATTAAGAATAAAGGACAAAATCAACTTTGTGATTTGCAGATAAATTTTCACCAGTCTAGGCCAATGGACCAAACCGCCGCATAAGGCCACCGCTTCGTAGTTTCATTTCTACGAATTCAGGAAACATATCAACCATAATCGTTGGAGCTGATTTTTTACAGGCCCCATTAATAAATATTTTAAAATTTATGAATATTTTTTTATACTTGTGTGGGGTCCGGAGTAGGCCTTACATGGTGTGCGGTGGTTAATTCCTTATGCGGTGTATATATGTAGATGTAATCATAAAAGGGTAATCAAGGTTTGGATGAAAACATAACCACGAAAAGTGAGCAAAATGTGTACTTACGTGTATGGCTGATTGAGATGGGTATTTCATTCATCCTTAATATTATGGCGATGGAGAATACATTTTCCAAAATAATTTGGTGTAACTAAGGAACCTATGTAAATAAAAACACTTTATCAAAGATTATGTTTACAATAAAAGACTTTTAGAAGTTTTGGAAGAGCATGCAGTCACCCCCTCGCCAGTTCTCTGCTGTCCTTCCTATATAACACAAGCTTGCTCATACATTAAGATCCCCCTCCGCAGCCTCCTCCACCGCAGCCTCCTCCATCGTGGCAACCACCAGTACCTGTACCACAACCTCCGCCACTGACCAAACCACCACCACCACGACAACCTTTCTTGCGTGTTTTGGTGCTAGAGGACTCACCACAAGCGAAGATAACCATAGAAATGATGGAGACTGATAAAACAATCATGGAAAGATAGCAGAAGGCCCCAGACCCATGATCTAGACCTGCTCCAGAGCCACCACGCGGGATTATCAAGTACCTTGCCATTTCTCTCTCTCTCTCCAGGTGATTCAAATACTGAACATGATATATATGATGAGCTCCACAAATATTTAATCAACATTTGGCCAGTTTTCTTGCATTGACTAGTATTTGACAGCAAACTCAAATTGATATTAAGAAATTGATAAATCAACTTCAAAATTACTTGAGAAATTGATATTGGTTTTCGGTGACCGTTCATATCACTTGTTGGAATCTTAGGCTTGTCAAATTAAAATTTCTATCTCTGTTCCTTCTTCCTTAAGTTACTAGGTTTTTCCACAAAGTATGATTTGTGTTTTTTTTTTTTTTCTCTTATAATCAGGTGTTTGAACCCAAATACGCACACCTCGACTAATCATGCGAGACTAATTCCATCGTACGCTAGTTGATAAGGTGCATGACCGCAAACCTAAAACCAGATTTGTGTTTCATGTTTTGTTTAGTTCTTATTTCGGTTGACAAGCAAAATTGATCAATCGGGATGTTCTACCTGCTGGGAAAAAGTAGGATTTCTTTTATGTGAAGCTTTGACTTTGTTAACTTCTTTTTGTTTTCTCCCTGTTTCTTCTTACCTGGAGGTTTCTCGGATAAAACTTTTGAAGGATCTAATTACAAAGATTTTAGAAAAATCAATTACAAAACTTTTCTAGTGGGTTTGGGTGTTTTTTTTTCCGACATTGTATTTGGAGGGTTAGAGCCTTAAAGGGGGCCGTTCAAACAAAAAATAGAGCCTTGAATTAAGCTAAGGGAATTAGAGGGTTAGCAATCGAGGAGGGTTTGACGTTTCTACATAGACTCGAACCCGGTCTAGACTTTGCTCGTTGAAGCCAATGGATACTACGAGATGAGCTAAGGGCTACGTTTGTTTGGGTAATTTGTTTGGTTACTATGACAGCGTAAGTAATAGGATTTTAAACATGTTGAAATGGTGGAACTTGTTTTTTTTTTTTTGGTTCGAAAGTCAGGAGTTTCCGGGCCCAATCACGTACGCGCACTACCAATGTACGTTTGGTAACCCTCCCTACGAATCCTGTTTGGTAACCTTCCTTGTGTATTTTAAATTAAAGCCAACACAAATTTCAAAATCAACCAACCTTGTCAATGCTGATTAAAAAAAAAAAAACCATCGTTATTCATGGACGAATTTTGTCCTTATTTGAACTTTTTTTGCGGTCGTTAGTTTTGCGTCAAACTTTCGCAGATTATTATTTCGATTTGACGAGAGAGATTGGAAAAGTAATTTTTTTTACTATTATCCTAGTATTTTGAGAAATAACCATTTTTTAGCAAAAAAATCACTTTTTGCTCTAAAATGTAGTTATTTCTCAAAATAATAGGGTAAAAGTAAAAAAAAAATTACTTTTTCGATTCCTCTCGTCGAGACGAATCAATAATCTACAAAAGTTTGGCGCAAAACTAAAAAAAAATTCAAATAAAGATAAAATTTTCAGATTTAAGTTACGAGGACTCTTAAAAAAATCTCTAAAAAACCCCCCCCTAATTAAGTTATTGATTGAATTTTGATGATCCGAGTTGCTCAATATAATCAGAACATGATTTTAAGGGTACTTTTGAGAAATCAGCAAAAAAAAATGACCGGAAAGGGCTTTATCCGAACAGTTTTTTTATTGAACTTTATTCCTGGTTATTTTTTTTGCCAATTTCTCGAAGACACCCTTAAAATCACGTTCTGAACACATTGAGCTGCTCGGATCATCAAAATTTTATCGTGAACTATTAGATTAAGATTTGAAGGGTTTTTTAAAAGGTTTTTTTAAGGAACTGTGCTATTCACACAGAGAAAACCCACACATATCACGCACAGATTTTTTGTGGGGCCCATTATGGGTCCTATACAAACAATCCAAGTCGTTCATTAAATGTAAAATACTTTTTCAAGGGTCTTCACAGAAAATCAGCTCAATCTAATATCTATAAAAACTCAATCTAATTATCTAACTTTTCATTCGGATTTTATGACAATGGAAAAAATAAATGATTAGATCGAACACCTATAGGTATCAGATTAAGCTGATTTTCTACAGAAGCCCTTGAAAACATGTTTTACATTTAATGAACGGCTCGGATTATTTTTGTAAAACTCTTAGTGGGTGCCACAAAAAAATTTGTGTGTGATATGTATAGATTTTGTCTGTGTCGTTAGCATTATACTTTTTTAAGGGTCTCGGAAACCACTCCGTTTAAATTAAGTTCATAAGAATGCAGTGGGGTTTTTAGCTTAATAAATCAGCTTCAAAATTACTTCTTCTTTTTTTTGCTGCAAATTACGTAAGAAATTGATATTGGGTTGCGGCGACTGTTCATTTCTTTTGGAATCTGGACTTGTCAAACTAGTATTAATTTTCTCTCAGTTACTTCTTCCTTATGTTACTAGGACAAATTTTTTTCCACGAACTATGATTTTTTTGTTTGTTTATAATCAGGGTGTTCAGACTCACTTACGCACATCTTGACTAATCATACAATACTAATTCCACCATACACCGACGGGGGCTTCATTCAAAGGCAGAGTAAAGCTTTATATAGACTCCGTATGCTATTTTTCCTTCCTCTCTCAAGTTAGAAAATCACAATATTCATAGTTTTTATCTTTCCTTTTCCTGGCGTCGAGAGTGCTTCGAAACTATAGCTTGGTAAAATGATGGTCCAAAACGTATTTTGATAATTAATGTAAGACAATTGATAATGCCAAAACTAATATTGTTCCTGCCAAAATCAAAAGTGTTTCTGCCAAAATAATAGTAATGGCTCCTCATTGACTTATTTGCCCCTGCTATGACTTTTCAACTTCACGTCTTTGCAAATTTTCTCTCTCTGAGACTCAGACACACCAAAACACACCCACTCGCCCCCCAAAACTCACTTTTTGACATTTCCCCCCAAATTTCTCTGCATTTCCTCCCCCAAAACTGAAGTCAAAGCAACAAAATGACGGGATTAACTCCTCCGCCCTTAGTGATTTTGGTTTCCGATAATGGCAGAAGAAAAAGATAGCAACAATTTAATTCTTTCTTCTTTACGATTCCATTTTGCAGTCAAAGGAGGGAAAAAATTATAGGCCGAGGTAACTAAGCATGACCATCTAACATCAAATGATTTAGATCCCAAAATACAATTGAAAAATGTGATTCCATGGTAATTGATACCCAATTTTCTTCATGGAACTGATATCATATACGTTCATATTTTACCAAGTTGGGTGCCTATGCGAATAAAGAATATGAACTAGAGCCTTCATGAGAGAGAGAGAGAGAGAGAGAGAGAGAGAGAGAGAGAGAGAGAGAGAGAGAGAAGAGGTGGTGGTCGATCAGGAGGAGCTTGTCACCATGTGTTGAAGTGGGGGCTAATTTGAGAGAGGAAACCGGAGAAATTTTTGGGGGAGAGCTCAAAAATGGTTTTTGGAGAGAGAGAGACTATCGAAGGGAGAGAGAAACAGAATATTTGCAAAGATGAGGTTGAAAAATTAGAGATGTAGCTGGGGCAATAAGTAATTCAGGGAGGAGCCACTACTAATATTTTGGCAGGAATATTTTTGGTTTTCGCTGGAACAATAATAGTTTTGACATTATCTTTAAGGTAATGTCTCATTGTCCACATGTGTTGTCTTCTTCTTCATTGTCCACATGTGTTGTCTTCCTTTGCCTAGTCATTGCCTTTAAGTTTTTCTAATCCCGAGATTAAAAGATGCCTAATGCAAGGGTAAGGACCAAACCATTAAAAAATCACAATCAAAGGATCCATACATGGTTACAGGAAATGAAAAATGATACCCAAACATCTCATTCAAACATTTCAATATTTCAATTGGACAGAAACCTTGCTAAATTTCAATTTCAGAAACTTCCTAGCCGAATGGTACTCAGATGGTCGATACATTTAATCAAACACTTAACATTCTCACAATTCATCCTGTCAAAAATTGATTGGTCATTCCTGTACAACGTGTAAGGGGGGAAACAATTAATGATTAGCCAACACATAATTCGTGTACAACATGTAAGTGGGGAAACAATGAATAGCCAACACATGAAAGTAAAAAAATTAGATCAAGGCTTACAATGGAATTGGAAGATTGACCGATCTTCCCCTAAAAGAAATTATAGTCACTGGAAGAAAAAGGACAGCAACTGTATGGAGATAGGAACATTAGAAGGAAGGAAGGAGAGAGAGTGAGAGGATAATCAAAAATTTAGCCACCGGTTTTGGTTTCTTTTGGAAAAATAACGTGTTCTGAAATGAGGGGGCCGGGAGGAGAGAGATGGAGATAATCAAGGAGATTATGATGGATTTCAATTAGTATAACTTCCTTAATTTAATTATTCCAAATAACGTGTTCAGAGAGAGAGAGAGATGGAGATAATCAAGGAGATTAGGATGGATTCCAATTAGTATACTTCCTTAATTTAATTATTCCAAATAACGTGTTCTGAGAGAGAGAGAGGGAGAACTTCCTTAATTATAGATTTCCGAAAAGTTAGTACTTCAAAATTAGTCTCTAATTTCCGGAATGTTTTGTTTCCTTAATCAAAGACATGGCTTTTTAATTTAATTATTTCAAATTACGTGTTGAGAGAGAGAGAATCAAGGAGATTAGAATGGATTCCAATTAGTATAACCTCCTTAATTTAATTATTCCAAATAACGTGTTCTGAGAGAGAGAGAGAGAGAGAGAGAGAGAGAGAGGGGGAGGGAGAGAGAGAACTTCCTTAATTATAGATTTCCGGAAAGTTAGTACTTGGAAATTAGTCTCTAATTTCCGGAATATTTTGTTTCCTTAATCAAAGGCATGGCTTTTTAATTTCAAAAAGAAGGTATGTATAGAAAGAGATTTAAGGTGAGAATTGTATTTTCAATCCAACGGTTGAAATTTATGTACCAATCCAACGGTGAAAAATATGCCAAAGAGTGATACCTGTAAATCTTCTTCTTCATTGTCCACATGTGTTGTCTTCCTTTGCCTAGTCATTGCCTTTAAGTTTTTCTAATCCCGAGATTAAAAGATGCCTAATGCAAGGGTAAGGACCAAACCATTAAAAAATCACAATCAAAGGATCCATACATGGTTACAGGAAATGAAAAATGATACCCAAACATCTCATTCAAACATTTCAATATTTCAATTGGACAGAAACCTTGCTAAATTTCAATTTCAGAAACTTCCTAGCCGAATGGTACTCAGATGGTCGATACATTTAATCAAACACTTAACATTCTCACAATTCATCCTGTCAAAAATTGATTGGTCATTCCTGTACAACGTGTAAGGGGGGAAACAATTAATGATTAGCCAACACATAATTCGTGTACAACGTGTAAGTGGGGAAACAATGAATAGCCAACACATGAAAGTAAAAAAATTAGATCAAGGCTTACAATGGAATTGGAAGATTGACCGATCTTCCCCTAAAAGAAATTATAGTCACTGGAAGAAAAAGGACAGCAACTGTATGGAGATAGGAACATTAGAAGGAAGGAAGGAGAGAGAGTGAGAGGATAATCAAAAATTTAGCCACCGGTTTTGGTTTCTTTTGGAAAAATAACGTGTTCTGAAATGAGGGGGCCGGGAGGAGAGAGATGGAGATAATCAAGGAGATTATGATGGATTTCAATTAGTATAACTTCCTTAATTTAATTATTCCAAATAACGTGTTCAGAGAGAGAGAGAGATGGAGATAATCAAGGAGATTAGGATGGATTCCAATTAGTATACTTCCTTAATTTAATTATTCCAAATAACGTGTTCTGAGAGAGAGAGAGGGAGAACTTCCTTAATTATAGATTTCTGAAAAGTTAGTACTTCAAAATTAGTCTCTAATTTCCGGAATGTTTTGTTTCCTTAATCAAAGACATGGCTTTTTAATTTAATTATTTCAAATTACGTGTTGAGAGAGAGAGAATCAAGGAGATTAGAATGGATTCCAATTAGTATAACCTCCTTAATTTAATTATTCCAAATAACGTGTTCTGAGAGAGAGAGAGAGAGAGAGAGAGAGAGAGGGGGGGAGGGAGAGAGAGAACTTCCTTAATTATAGATTTCCGGAAAGTTAGTACTTGGAAATTAGTCTCTAATTTCCGGAATATTTTGTTTCCTTAATCAAAGGCATGGCTTTTTAATTTCAAAAAGAAGGTATGTATAGAAAGAGATTTAAGGTGAGAATTGTATTTTCAATCCAACGGTTGAAATTTATGTACCAATCCAACGGTGAAAAATATGCCAAAGAGTGATACCTGTAAATCTTCTTCTTCATTGTCCACATGTGTTGTCTTCCTTTGCCTAGTCATTGCCTTTAAGTTTTTCTAATCCCGAGATTAAAAGATGCCTAATGCAAGGGTAAGGACCAAACCATTAAAAAATCACAATCAAAGGATCCATACATGGTTACAGGAAATAAAATAATGATACCCAAACATCTCATTCAAACATTTCAATATTTCAATTGGACAGAAACCTTGCTAAATTTCAATTTCAGAAACTTCCTAGCCGAATGGTACTCAGATGGTCGATACATTTAATCAAACACTTAACATTCTCACAATTCATCCTGTCAAAAATTGATTGGTCATTCCTGTACAACGTGTAAGGGGGGAAACAATTAATGATTAGCCAACACATAATTCGTGTACAACGTGTAAGTGGGGAAACAATGAATAGCCAACACATGAAAGTAAAAAAATTAGATCAAGGCTTACAATGGAATTGGAAGATTGACCGATCTTCCCCTAAAAGAAATTATAGTCACTGGAAGAAAAAGGACAGCAACTGTATGGAGATAGGAACATTAGAAGGAAGGAAGGAGAGAGAGTGAGAGGATAATCAAAAATTTAGCCACCGGTTTTGGTTTCTTTTGGAAAAATAACGTGTTCTGAAATGAGGGGGCCGGGAGGAGAGAGATGGAGATAATCAAGGAGATTATGATGGATTTCAATTAGTATAACTTCCTTAATTTAATTATTCCAAATAACGTGTTCAGAGAGAGAGAGCGAGATGGAGATAATCAAGGAGATTAGGATGGATTCCAATTAGTATACTTCCTTAATTTAATTATTCCAAATAACGTGTTCTGAGAGAGAGAGAGGGAGAACTTCCTTAATTATAGATTTCCGAAAAGTTAGTACTTCAAAATTAGTCTCTAATTTCCGGAATGTTTTGTTTCCTTAATCAAAGACATGGCTTTTTAATTTAATTATTTCAAATTACGTGTTGAGAGAGAGAGAATCAAGGAGATTAGAATGGATTCCAATTAGTATAACCTCCTTAATTTAATTATTCCAAATAACGTGTTCTGAGAGAGAGAGAGAGAGAGAGAGAGAGAGGGGAGGGAGAGAGAGAACTTCCTTAATTATAGATTTCCGGAAAGTTAGTACTTGGAAATTAGTCTCTAATTTCCGGAATATTTTGTTTCCTTAATCAAAGGCATGGCTTTTTAATTTCAAAAAGAAGGTATGTATAGAAAGAGATTTAAGGTGAGAATTGTATTTTCAATCCAACGGTTGAAATTTATGTACCAATCCAACGGTGAAAAATATGCCAAAGAGTGATACCTGTAAATCTTCTTCTTCATTGTCCACATGTGTTGTCTTCCTTTGCCTAGTCATTGCCTTTAAGTTTTTCTAATCCCGAGATTAAAAGATGCCTAATGCAAGGGTAAGGACCAAACCATTAAAAAATCACAATCAAAGGATCCATACATGGTTACAGGAAATGAAAAATGATACCCAAACATCTCATTCAAACATTTCAATATTTCAATTGGACAGAAACCTTGCTAAATTTCAATTTCAGAAACTTCCTAGCCGAATGGTACTCAGATGGTCGATACATTTAATTAAACACTTAACATTCTCACAATTTATCCTGTCAAAAATTGATTGGTCATTCCTGTACAACGTGTAAGGGGGGAAACAATTAATGATTAGCCAACACATAATTCGTGTACAACGTGTAAGTGGGGAAACAATGAATAGCCAACACATGAAAGTAAAAAAATTAGATCAAGGCTTACAATGGAATTGGAAGATTGACCGATCTTCCCCTAAAAGAAATTATAGTCACTGAAAGAAAAAGGACAGCAACTGTATGGAGATAGGAACATTAGAAGGAAGGAAGGAGAGAGAGTGAGAGGATAATCAAAAATTTAGCCACCGGTTTTGGTTTCTTTTGGAAAAATAACGTGTTCTGAAATGAGGGGGCCGGGAGGAGAGAGATGGAGATAATCAAGGAGATTATGATGGATTTCAATTAGTATAACTTCCTTAATTTAATTATTCCGAATAACGTGTTCAGAGAGAGAGAGAGATGGAGATAATCAAGGAGATTAGGATGGATTCCAATTAGTATACTTCCTTAATTTAATTATTCCAAATAACGTGTTCTGAGAGAGAGAGAGGGAGAACTTCCTTAATTATAGATTTCCGAAAAGTTAGTACTTCAAAATTAGTCTCTAATTTCCGGAATGTTTTGTTTCCTTAATCAAAGACATGGCTTTTTAATTTAATTATTTCAAATTACGTGTTGAGAGAGAGAGAATCAAGGAGATTAGGATGGATTCCAATTAGTATAACCTCCTTAATTTAATTATTCCAAATAACGTGTTCTGAGAGAGAGAGAGAGAGAGAGAGAGAGAGAGAGAGAGAGAGGGGAGGGAGAGAGAGAACTTCCTTAATTATAGATTTCCGGAAAGTTAGTACTTGAAAATTAGTCTCTAATTTCCGGAATATTTTGTTTCCTTAATCAAAGGCATGGCTTTTTAATTTCAAAAAGAAGGTATGTATAGAAAGAGATTTAAGGTGAGAATTGTATTTTCAATCCAACGGTTGAAATTTATGTACCAATCCAACGGTGAAAAATATGCCAAAGAGTGATACCTGTAAATCTTCTTCTTCATTGTCCACATGTGTTGTCTTCCTTTGCCTAGTCATTGCCTTTAAGTTTTTCTAATCCCGAGATTAAAAGATGCCTAATGCAAGGGTAAGGACCAAACCATTAAAAAATCACAATCAAAGGATCCATACATGGTTACAGGAAATGAAAAATGATACCCAAACATCTCATTCAAACATTTCAATATTTCAATTGGACAGAAACCTTGCTAAATTTCAATTTCAGAAACTTCCTAGCCGAATGGTACTCAGATGGTCGATACATTTAATCAAACACTTAACATTCTCACAATTCATCCTGTCAAAAATTGATTGGTCATTCCTGTACAACGTGTAAGGGGGGAAACAATTAATGATTAGCCAACACATAATTCGTGTACAACGTGTAAGTGGGGAAACAATGAATAGCCAACACATGAAAGTAAAAAAATTAGATCAAGGCTTACAATGGAATTGGAAGATTGACCGATCTTCCCCTAAAAGAAATTATAGTCACTGGAAGAAAAAGGACAGCAACTGTATGGAGATAGGAACATTAGAAGGAAGGAAGGAGAGAGAGTGAGAGGATAATCAAAAATTTAGCCACCGGTTTTGGTTTCTTTTGGAAAAATAACGTGTTCTGAAATGAGGGGGCCGGGAGGAGAGAGATGGAGATAATCAAGGAGATTATGATGGATTTCAATTAGTATAACTTCCTTAATTTAATTATTCCGAATAACGTGTTCAGAGAGAGAGAGAGATGGAGATAATCAAGGAGATTAGGATGGATTCCAATTAGTATACTTCCTTAATTTAATTATTCCAAATAACGTGTTCTGAGAGAGAGAGAGGGAGAACTTCCTTAATTATAGATTTCTGAAAAGTTAGTACTTCAAAATTAGTCTCTAATTTCCGGAATGTTTTGTTTCCTTAATCAAAGACATGGCTTTTTAATTTAATTATTTCAAATTACGTGTTGAGAGAGAGAGAATCAAGGAGATTAGGATGGATTCCAATTAGTATAACCTCCTTAATTTAATTATTCCAAATAACGTGTTCTGAGAGAGAGAGAGAGAGAGAGAGAGAGAGAGAGGGGGAGGGAGAGAGAGAACTTCCTTAATTATAGATTTCCGGAAAGTTAGTACTTGGAAATTAGTCTCTAATTTCCGGAATATTTTGTTTCCTTAATCAAAGGCATGGCTTTTTAATTTCAAAAAGAAGGTATGTATAGAAAGAGATTTAAGGTGAGAATTGTATTTTCAATCCAACGGTTGAAATTTATGTACCAATCCAACGGTGAAAAATATGTACCGCTCTCCCATATTATATAGATGGGCGGTGTTTGATGGTGATGTGCTAAAAGATGGTGGGTGTGTGGCTAACTTTTCTCCCTCTCCCACTCTGACTGGATAGTAGTACATGGTATGATGTGTTCCACAAATATTTAATCAACATTTGGCCAGTTTTCTTACATTGACTAATATTTGTTGATAGCAACCTCAGAATGTGGCTTTTTAGCTTAAAATTCAACTTCGAAACTACTCAGAAATTGTTGGGTTTTTCTCACATTAAATGCAGTTTGAAAAGAAAAAGAAATTTTAATGAAATTAATTGACTGAAGAAATAAATGTGTTACTTGCGGCCGGCTGTGCATTAAAGAAGCAACTGTAGCAATTGGATTCTAGACTCTTCTTTGGTCAGTTGAAGATCGGAAGTGCTGTAGGCACAGCACTTTAGTGCCACACCCAGCCACATAAGCTGATGTGGCAGGCCATTTAAAAAAAAAAAAAAACAGAGAAATCAATATCAAAATCAAACAAAATCTGGAGCGGAACCCATGTATTCATCCCGTCGAAATGGGTGCCTTGATAGCCGCCATCTATCTACTTCTGATTGAGAATGAAACCCCAAGTTTCTAAGATGAAATACCGCAAACTTCCAAATGAGAGAGAGAGAGAGAGAGAGAGAGATGATGATGATGATGATGATCGATGGTCGACGATTTTCACTTGAGTTTTTTTCTGGGCGAGTTCAAGGGGGTTCCTTGGGAGCAACTTTTTTTCCCTTCTAAATTTTTCTGGTTTGTTCTTGTTTGTGGTCACAGGCGAAGGGAGACAATGATGTGGAGTTTTTCCGTATTCAGACACCCAAACGCTGTCGGTGGAGGGGAGGGAAGGAGAGGAGCCGATGGCGGCGGAGGTCGTTGGTCGTGGCGATGGAGACGGAGGTCGCCGACTCACCGGTGGTGGTGGTGTTGGCCGGTTGGTCTTTCAGAGGAAACCAGATTTTGTTTGATTTTGATTTTGATTTTGATTTCTCTTTTTATTTTTATTTTTATAAATGGCCTGTCACATCAGCTGATGTGGCTGGGTGTGGCACTAAAGTGCTGTGCCTGTAGCACTTCCGGTTGAAGATAACCATAGAAATGATGGAGACTTCAAAAAAAAAAAGGGTTTAGAAAAATGAAGGTAATTTCAAGTCTAAAAATCATATGTTTATGCAAATAATTTTCTTATCAATATGGATCTTATTTGATAGTTTCATTGAGATCTTTTATACGGTACAAGAAAAATCAAAAAAATATTTTTCATTTTCATTATATTTGAATTTAAAAATTAAAAAAAAAAACTTTTTAAAAAAGAATGTTAGTTTGAAACACTACCTAAAACAATCATGGGAAAATAGAAGAAGGCCCTAGACCCATGATCCAGACCTGCTCCAGAGCCACCACGCGGGATTATGAAGTACCTTGCCATCTCTCTCTCTCTCCAGGTGATTCAAATACTGAACATGATATATATGATGAGCTCCACAAATATTTAATCAACATTTGGCCAGTTTTCTTACACTGATTAGTATTGTATAATTTGGCAACCCTCCTTATGTATTTAAGGAGTGTCAAATGGGCGGGTTTGGGTCAAAATGGGCAAGTTATAAGTGGGTTGGGTCTTTAATGGGTCATTGACCCATTTAGACCCATTAATTATGAGTTCAATTACCCATACCCGACCTGACTCATTTATTTAAAATCAAACTCGACCCGCCCATTAACCCAATTACTCACCACGACCACAACGCCGCCACCACCACGCCACCCTCACCGCCGCCGCCGCCGCCACCACCATATGACAAATGACAAATCCTAATTCAGCGAATGATGTAAAACATATGACAAATCCTAATTCCTACTTACCTTAAGTTTGAGTTTTCTACGTAAATTTGAATTGAATGATGTAAAACCAATATAACTTGCATAAATTGGATTAAGGGAAACTTGCCCCTCTCTCTCTCTCTCTCTCTCTCTCTCTCTTTTGTGACAACCCAACTCCATCTCCACCGACTCACTCCCACTTTTGGCACGCATTGGTAATCCAACATTAAAATCAACCAATTAATTCACAAGTCCACCCAAGTTGTTGAAAACGTTTAATCAAGTAGCATCAAAAGTTGGATGCCCACAAAGTAGTTTCTGCAACTGGTCCCTCTATAGATCAATTCTAACTCTACATTTGAGTTAAGATGGATAGTCGAATTGTATTGGAACACCGAACACTGCTGAAATGAAACCCCCAGTTTGCTATCGTTTCCCCACCTACATTGAAACCATTTCAGATGGAGGGGTTTCCTAAAAGGCTTATAAAGTGGCGGCACGGTGGTGGTGGCGGTGGTGGTGGTGGCGTGGCGATGGTGGCGTGGTAGGGGTGGTGGTGGTGGCGGCGGCGGCGATGGTGGCCGTCGTGGTGGTGGTGGTGGTGGTGGCGGTGAGGGTGGTGTGGTGGTGGTGGTGGTGGCAGCGGTGTTGTGGTGGGGGTGGTGAGGGTGGCGTCGTGGTGGTGGTGGCGGTGGCGTTGTGGTGGGGGTGGTGGGGGTGGTGAGGGTGACGTGGTAGTGGCGGTAGTGTCGCGGTGGCGGCGGCGGCGGTGGTGGCGTGGCGATAGTGGCGTGGTAGGGGGTGGGCTGCATTCATTGGGAATCTGGTAAAGGATGAAAATTTTTCATGGGTTACTTTCATGCCCATTGGGTCATTTTAGTTGACCCAATTAATGCCCAATTAAGACCCAACTAATAATGGGTTAGTTGGGTTTGGACCAATTCTTATCCAATTAATAAATGGGTTGGGTTGGGTCTATTTTTTAGTTGATGGGTCTAGGTTTATTAATGAATTTGCGTTCAATTTGCCACCCCTAATTTAAGGTAGCCTAGGGGTCGAAAATTTTAAATTAAATCCAACACAAATTTAAAAATTAACCAACCTTATACTAATGCCGATAAAAATACCCATTCTTATTTATTGACAAAATATACATTCTGATTAATATTACATATGGTGACAGAGAATACAATTTCCAAAATAATTTAGCGTAATTAAGGAACCTTTTTAAATCAAAACACTTTATCAAGATTACAATAGAGAAGACTTTTATCAGAAGTTTTTGAGAAGCATGCAATCACCACCTCGCCAGTTCTCTGCGGTCCTTCACAAGCTTTGCTCATACATCAACATCCACCTCCACCGCCGCCTCCGCAGCCTCCACCACCACCTCCACCGCCACCTCCACCTCCACAACCACCTCCACCACCTCCGCCCTGGCCACCAGTTGCACCACAACCTCCGCCGCCAAACACACCACCACCTCCGCCGCCGAACACACCACCACCACGACGTTTCTTGGGTGTTTCGGAACTAGAGGACTCACCACAAGCGAAGATAACCATCGAAATGATGGAGACTGACAAAACAACCATGGAAAAATAGAAGAAAGCCCCAGACCCATAATCTAGACCTGCTCCAGAGCCACCACCCGGAATTATCATGTACCTTGCCATCTCTCTCTCTCTCCCCCTCCCTCTCTCCCCACAGATGATTCATTTAATACAATTTATTTAAAGAGAGGGAGAGAGAGAAACTCATGAGCAAGTACATGGTATGCTGTGAGACCAGATCCCCTATCCGAGTGAAATCCGGACAGGGGCCTGTCCCACTGTTCGGAGCCGTTGATCTCGCAAATCAACGGCTGAGATCTGACGAACATTTTCTGGTCCAAAACAACGTCGTTTTGGCTCGGCAGATCTCAATCGTTGATTTGCAAAATCAACGGCTCCGAGCAATAGGACAGGCCCCTATTCGGATTTCACTCGGACAGGGGATCTGTGCACAAATATTTGATCAACATTTGGCCAGTTTTCTTACATTGACTAGTATTTGATAGCAACCTCAGGATGTGGCTTTTTGGCTTAAAATTCAACTTCGAAACTACTCAGAAATTGATATGGCCGTTTTCAGTGACTTTTCATTTCTTTTGTTGGAATCTTAGACTTGGCAAATTATTAATTTTGTCTAGATCTGTTCCTTCATTTAACAGGACAATTTTTTCCCACGAACTATGATTTGTGTGTGTGTGTGTGTTTTTTTATAACTATGCGTTTGGGCTCATTTATGCACAATTCGACTAATCCTGTGAGATTTGTTAGGACCACGGTCTCTCTGTGTTGGCAAATTTCAAGACAAAACACACATTTATTTATATTCTTATTTATCGAGTTGTAATTTATTTACTTTTATTTTTAGAGTGTCTGTTTAGAAAGTGGAAGGAAATCAATTAATAATGTGTAATCGAGAGGCTAAGTTTTTGGGTTGAAGAAAATCAAGGAAGATTGGCAATCAAGGGAATATGGCAATATTCCGTGAGATCCCATTTTCTGTATATGGCAATATTCCGTGAGATTTGATTAAGCAGCCTAATTTAAATACAAGGCCGTCAGGATTATTTTTCTCTAACACGATATATGCAATTCACATTAGACTTCGAGAAAGGAGGGGTTCTACTTTGGATCTTGGAGTAAAATGGGATCGATGGATCATTGAGCATACAAGACATCTTCAAGAGGTTTCAATTTCCCATTTAGAATTTTCTACATATATCTTGATGTTCTTATATTTATTGCTTTCCAGTGATTGATTGGATTAATATTGAAAAAGATTCGAAACAATATAACAAATATTTATATTCCTAGGCGAGCTAGGATATTTCAAGACAATTCCACCCACTACTACTACTACTATGTTCCAAGTTTTGACGCCAACTCTTGGGTTACTATGACGTGTGTTGGCTTATTAAAAATAAAGGACAAAATCAACTTAGTGATTTGCAGCTAAATTTTGACCAGTCTAAGGCCAACGGACCAAACCGCTGCATAAGCCACCGCTTCGCGGTTTCACTTTTATGAATTCAAAAAATATTGCAACTGATATTCGTTAGAGCTATCTAGTATTTTACAGGCTTCATAAATAAATATTTTAAAACTTTTGGAATTTTTTTTTATACTTTTGTGGGGTCCGAAGTAAGCTTCACATGGTGTGCAGTGGCTTTATGCCATGGTTAATATCTTAGAGCATCCACAATGCAATAATCAAAAGTGAATAATCAAAATTTGCTACGTCAGCTTTTGATTATTCATTTAGAGGGTTGTTAAAGTTAGCATTGCAAAGTCCCACATTGTTACTTTTAATTATTCAAATGTCCAAATTTGATTATTGGTTAGAAGATTGTTAACTTTGATTATTACAATGTGAACACTTTTTTAAGCACACATTGCAAATTTTAGCAATCTTTTGATTTTGATTATTACAATGCTATTGCTCTTATGCTGTGGTTTGGTGCGGTGGATGTCGTAGGGTTCAAATTTTTACTGGAAATGATTTCTACACCCGATCCTGATATGATATGGTATTATATATGGTGCATAACACCCCTTCGATTGAGATTGAATCAATCAGTTATCTTTGTCATTTTTGAACTTTTCAGAAACTTAGTTCATATTTTCTTTCCATTTTTTAATCATTAGCAGAAAACTTAGGCACTGAAAAATTTTCCCCTGGTGTGTAGTATAGCTTTCTCCCTTCAATTCAAAGCAAAGACCTATCAGGGGAAACTACTCCATATGATTGACAGTAATATCATTTTTTTCTTCTTCTAAACATGCACCAACACCAAGCTGACTGGTAACACCAACCCAATAATCAACAACCTCCTCCACCGCCGCAACCACCACCGCCGCCACAACTGCCGCCTCCACAATTTCCACCGCCATCACCGCCACCAGCATCACCACAGAAGTCACCGAAACAGCTACAATCGCCACAATCTCCTGATCTGTCCTTATGTTTCCTTCGGGCTCCGCCCTCACGTCTCCTTTGTTTTTCTTCGGGGCTAGGGGAGGAGGCAAAGATGACCATAGAAATGATGGAAACCGATATGACAATCATGCAGAGGAGGTAGAAGGTGGTAGCCCCGGAGCCGTGGGGCAGAAGATCATTACCTTTTGGCTTTTACTATTGCTGAATCACTACTACCCACAACAATATCCAAGTACCTTGCCATGTTTCTCTCTCTAGCTTGCCATATTTCAGCTGATCAGATATATGATTGAATTTCGATCCATTATTACTGTTGGGATTATTTCCCCTAAATCAATCCCATCCGCAAACGGAAGCGTAATCAAAAATTAAATACGCAATAAACAAGGCACAACGAGAACAACCAATATACGTGGTTCTCCAAACTGGTGTACGTCTACGGGAGAGAAAATAATTTCCACTATCACCAAGGTTTACAAAGGGTTTACAAAGAGATCCAACAATCTCTCAAATACCCTATTCAACAACCTACAATCAAAATGGAAAGATCTTACCCAAAACTCTCTAACACAACTGAAACAGGGGGCACCAACCGGAACAAATCAGCCCACAAAAGGAACACAAAGCCTGCTGCAAATTGCTTGAACAAAGAGAGGAAAGTGGCTGTCTTGATCTCTTCCTTAGCACCGTCACAACACAAACACACACAGTGCACTCCACGTTTTTCCCTATTTCACAGTAGCACCCACAACGCCAAACCCTTTTCTCTCTTTTTGATCTTTTTTTCTCTCACACGTTCTGGAGCCATCCACCGAAAAACAAAAAAGACCTTTTTGTTACCAATAAAAACCTAGTAATATTGGGCTTCCAAAAACAAAACACTTGAGCCAAAATATTGGGTCTATTTTCATGGGCAAAAAACCCAACAATCACCCCCTTGCTCATGAAAAATATGCCCCTCACTCGGAACCTCGCACCCCGTCATCCGGGTGCCTTGCACCCCCTCACTCGGGTGCCTATACGAAGACATCGGCAACCAAATTGGTTGCAAAAGTGACTCTTTTTCTTGCACTTTTTCCTTCATCAATTCTTTCAAAACTCATCACTTGAGACACTTCTTTTTCGGTGTTGCTTGCCACACATATCGACTCATTTTCTTGCACCTTTACACGCCACACTTGTGTAACTCGACGCTTCTCTTTTCCGCTAGCTTGGTGTCCGAAACTTGTATGCCTCCTCTCAACACGACCTTGAAGCTTGTACAAGTTTCGCACCATCTTGCCTCGCAACACCACCTTCACATTTTTTAAAACCTCAAGAGCTCCATCCCTTGATGCAAAGCTACAACCCTTTGCGTCCAACATTCCCAAGGAAATCAAATTTTTTCTCAAACCCGGAACATGTCAAACTCCGGTCAATGTCACAAACCTTCCATCGGCCATACGAAAACGTACCGAACCCATGCCAACAACCTTGTTCACCGTGTTGTTTGCCATCCTCACGGTACTTTTCTCACAAGTCTCATACGAACAAAAATATTTTCGATTTGAACACATATGGAACGAACATCCGGAATCCATAACCCAACCAAAATGCTTTGTAACTTCGGAAGTCACCGCAAGCAAATCACCATCATTTTCAGTGGAGCTCTCAACCACCACCGCTTCGGATTTTCCTTTCTCTTGCTCTATCTTGGCTTTGAGTTTTGGGCAAAATTTCATTATATGTCCTTCTTCATTACAAAAGTAGCACTTTCTTTTGTCAACACCCCGTGACTCGCCACCTCGCGAGGATGAGCGCCCCTTTGGCTTAGACCCATTTCGCCTTTCGGTCGTCCACCCTCTAGCTTGACTACCGGAAGATGCAACCATGGCACGATCCTCCGACATCCTCTCGCTCTCCTTCCTCTGCATCGACTCATGGGATAGAAGTGTAGCAATAACCTCATCAAGTCCAAGAGTGTCTTTCCCAAATAATAATGTAGTTTGGAGATACTCATACGATATTGGCAAGGAAACCAACAAAATGATCGCCTTATCTTCCTCCTCAATCTTTGCGCCAATGGCTTCCAACTCCGTTATTAGCCGATTGAACTCATTCAAGTGCTCATTAATATTTCCTCCCTCGGACATACTTAACGCATACAATTGCTTTTTTAACGACAACCTATTCGTCAAAGATTTAGACTTGTACCTACTCTCCAACTTTGCCTAAAGTTCCGCCGGATCCTTTTCATTGATAACTTCTCGGAGAGTGCTATTTCCAAGATACAATTGAATGGTGCTATTTGCAAGCTCTCTCATCCCCTTCCATTTATCTTCCTTCATTTCTTCCGGCTTTTCGGATTTTGGCTTGAGTGCTTTCACTAAACCTTCTCTCACCAAAATATTCCTCACCCTTTGTTGCCAAAGAGTAAAATCATTGTGCCCATTGAAAAGTTCAACCGCGAACCCAGTGCTTTTTTCTGCCATAACTCACGTATTAATTTTTCCCTTAGCCTTAGCTCTGATACCACTTTGTTGGGATTATTTTCCCTAAATCAATCCCATCCGCAAACGGAAGCGTAATCAAAAATTAAATACGCAATAAACAAGGCACAACGAGAATAACCAATATACGTGGTTCTCTAAACTCAAGTACGTCCACGGGAGAGAGAAAACAATTTCCACTATCACCAAGGTTTACAAAGAGATCCAACAATCTTTCAAATACCCTATTCAACTCCCTACAATCAAAGTGGAAAGATCTTACCCAAAACTCTCCGACACAACTGAAACAGAGGGCACCAACCGGAACAAATCAGCCCACAAAAGGAACACAAAGGCTGCTGCAAATTGCTTGAACAAAGAGAGGAAAGTCGCTGTCTTGATCTCTTCCTTAGCACCGTCACAACACAAACACACACAGTGCACTCCACGTTTTTCCCTATTTCACAGTAGCACCCACAACGCCAAACCCTTTTCTCTCTTTTTGATCTTTTTTTCTCTCACACGTTCTGGAGCCGTCCACCGAAAAACAAAAAAGACCTTTTTGTTCCCAATAAAAACCTAGTAATATTGGGCTTCCAAAAACAAAACACTTGGGCCAAAATATTGGGCCTATTTCATGGGCAAAAAACCCAACAATTACTATATATATATACACACCATGCTATTTTTGGTGTGCATGTTTTCATGGATATTTCCTCTGGTTTCTTGTTTTGACCGCAAACCTGATTCGCCAGATTTGAGTTTCACGTAAGTGTTGTTTAGTTCTTTCAGTTGACAAGTAAAATTGATCAATTGGAATGATGTACATGCTGGGAAAAGTAGGATTTCTTTTTTTAAAAAAGCTTAGACTTTGTCAACTTCTTTTAATTTTCTCCCCTGTTTCTGCTCACCTGGAGGTTTCTTGGATAAAACTTAATTTTTAACGCAAACATTTTTCCCCGCTTGTATAAAAAGGGAATTCTTTTTACTACCAGTAATGAGAATCGATATCGCAACAACAGGGTAAGCGTTATTATGACAATTAGCCACTGCAACACAGTACCGTCTTTCTCTTACATATTGAAAAACTAGTTAATATATAAAATATTGAGAGGCATCATTTTAAAACCTCACATAGGGTCTCGAAAATATCAGGGCCGAGCCTGATTAAAACCAACACAAATTCAAAATTAACCGACCTTATTCAAAGCCGATAAAAAAAAAAATCATTTTATTCAATGACGAAGCATACATTGCGATTGATATTATGGGGACGGAGAATACATTTTCCGAAATAATTTAGCGTAATTAAGGAACCTATGTAAATCGAAACACTTTATATATCGAGATTACGATTACAATAGAAGACTTTTTAGAAGTTTTGGGGATGCATGCAGTCACCCCCTTGCAAGTTCTCCGCTGTCCTTCCTATATAACACGAGCTTGCTCATACATTAAGATCCCCCTCCGCCGCCTCCTCCACCACAGCCTCCTCCACCACCGCCTCCATAGCCTCCTCCATCGTGCCCACCACCAGTACCTGTACCACAACCTCCACCGCTGACCAAACCACCACCACCACGACAACGTTTCTTGCGTGTTTTGGCGCTAGAGGACTCACCACAAGCGAAGATAACCATAGAAACGATGGAGACTGATAAAACAATCATGGAAAGATAGCAGAAGGCCCCAGGCCCATGATCCAGACCTGCTCCAGAGCCACCACGCGGGATTATCAAGTACCTTTCCATTTCTCTCTCTCTCTCTCCAGGTGATTCAAATACTGAACATGATATATATGATGTGCTCCACAAACATTTAATCAACATTTGGCCAGTTTTCTTACATTGACTCGTATTTGACAGCAAACTCAAATTGATGTTAAGAAATTGATAAATCAACTTCAAAATTACTTGAGAAATTGATATTGGTTTTCGATGACTATTCATATATATCACTTGTTGGAATCTTAGGCTTGTCAAATTAAAATTTCTATCTCTGTTCCTTCTTCCTTAAGTTACTAGGTTTTTCCACGAAGTATGATTTGTGTTTTTTTTTCCTCTTATAATTAATCAGGTGTTTTTGTCCAAATACGCACACCTCGACTAATCATGCGAGACTAATTCCATCATACGCTAGTTGATATGGTGCATGACCGCAAATCTGAAGCCAGATTTGTGTTTGACGTGTTGTTTAGTTCTTATTTCAGTTGACAAGTAAAATTGATCAATCGGGATGTTCTACCTGCTGGGAAAAAGTAGGATTTCTTTTATGGAAAGCTTTGACTTTGTTACTCCCTTCTTTTTGTTTTCTCCCTGTTTCTGTTTACCTGAAGGTTTCTTGGATAAAACTTTTGAAGGATCTAATTACAAAGATTTTAGAAAAATCAATTTCAAAACTTTTCTAGTGGGTTTGGGTGTTTTTTTTCCCGACATTGTATTTGGAGGGTTAGAGCCCTAGAGCCACGTTTATGGGTACACCATGAGATAAGCTAAGAGCCACGTTTGCTTGGGGTAATTATTTTGTTTGTTTACTCTGACAATGTAACTAGGAGTAGGATTTTGGACATGTTGAAATGGTTAAACATTTTTTTTTTTGATGGTTAGGGGTGTTTGCACCCATTTTCACATACCCGCACCTCCCGACCAATGCTTGGTAACCATTCTTGTACGAAGAGTAATTATTCAATAGTCGAGTTGTACTACCACGTTGTACTCTAGATCACTTTACAATCACACGTTCAGATGGAGTTCATACACTTAGTGGTAGAATCCACATCAATGTGTGATTATAAAGTGGTACCATATGGCGGTACTTCTGGTCCCAGACTATTGTATAATTCGGCAACCTTCCTTATGTATTTAAGGTAGTCAAAGGGGTCGAAATTTTAAATTAAAGACAACACAAATTTAAAAAACAACTAACCATATTCAATGCTGATTTTTTTAAAAAAAACCATTCTTATTTATTGACGAAATATACATTCCGATTAATATTATATATGGTGACGGAGAATACATTTTCCAAAATAATTTACAGTAATTAAGGAACCTAGGTAAATCAGAACACTTTATCAATATTACCATATTGAAGACTTTATTTAGAAGCATGCAATCACCACCTCATCAGTTCTCCGCGGTCCTTCCTAAATAACACAAGCTTGCCCATCAAAATCCCCCTCCTCCGCCTCCACCGCCTCCACCACCGCCTCCGCAGCCTCCGCCTCCACCGCCTCCGTAGCCTCCACCACCGCCTCCGCAGCCTCCGCCACTCCCTCCGCAGCCTCCACCACCGCCGCCATCACCGCCGCCATCACCGCCACCATCACCGCCACCATCACCGCCTCCACCGCCATCACCGCCTCGACGACGTTTGGGTGAGCTAGAGGAGTCACCACAAGCGAAGATAACCATAGAAATGATGGAGACCGACAAAACAATCATGGAAAAATAGAAGAAGGCCCCAGACCCAAGATCCAGACCTGCTCCAGAGCCACCTCCTGGAATTATCGAGTACCTTCCCATCTCTCTCTCTCTCTCTCTCTCTCTCTCTCTCTCTCTCTCTCTCTCTCTCTCTCTCTCTCTCTCTCTCTCCCCAGGTGATTCAAATACTGAACATGATATATATGATGTGCTCCACAAATATTTAATCAACATTTGGCCAGTTTTCTTTCATTTATTATTTTGACGGCAAGCTCAAATTGATATTTAGAAATTGATAAATCAACTTCAAGATTACTTGAGAAATTGATATTGGTTTTCAGTGACTGTTCATATCACTTGTTGGAATCTTGGACTTGCCAAATTAAATTTCCGTCTCTGTTCCTTCTTCCTTAAGTTACTAGGTTTTTCCACGAAGTATGATTTGTGTTTTTTTTTCTCTTAGACTCCGTTTGTTTGGACGTAAAATATTTTTTTGTAAATTGTTTTACCTATTTTTCTGTGTTTGGTTGTGTAAAAAATGAGGAAAATATATATTTTACATGTAAAACATTTTCCATCAATTGTATGAAAATGACTTACCCTTAAATTTTTCGTAAGTTATTTTCCGAAATGAATCCGCTGCCTTCTATTGCAATTTTCACTGCTCGATCAGTTTCCTTGATCGTCAATCCTGACCCACATTCAATTCCAATAATCTCATATCTCTCCATCGTTTAAGCCCCCTCTTTCTCTCATACACTATTTTGTTGATTTCTGAAAATATTTTGAAGTGTCAACGACTAAACACCGGAAAATAAATGTTTGAAGTTTGTTTTCTGAAAAAATATTTTACATGTAAATATTTTCCATCAAAACAAACGGAGCTTTAATTATAACCAGGTGTTTGAGCCCATATACTCGACTAATCATATGAGACTAATTCCATTGTACACTAGTTGATATGGTGCATGACCACAAACCTGAAGCCAGATTTGTGTTTCACGTGCTGTTTAGTTCTTATCTAATTACAAAGATTTTAGAAGAATTAATTACAAAACTTTTCTAGTGGGTTTGGGGTTTTTTTTTTTTTTTTCAACATTGTATTCAGGGGTGGAAGTTTAGAGCCTTGGAGGAGAATTAAAGGGTTAGCAACCAAAGAAGGTTTGACCTTTTTCCATAGAATCCAACCCCGCCCAAACTTCTCTTTTGGAAGTCAATGGGTACTACGAGATGAGCTAAGAGCTATGTTTGTTTGGGTAATTTGTTTGGTTACTATGACAATGTAAGTAGTACTAGGATTTTAAAAAAACTGAAATGGTGGAACTATTTTTTGGTTCACGATCAGGAGGTGTCTGGGCCTGTTTACGCGCAACCGCACCTCCCTACCAATGCTTGGTAACCCTCCCTACAAATCCTGTTTGGTAAAGCCAACACAAATTTAAAATTAAATTGTGCTACACACAGAACATTCCCTAAATATTAAAATTTTCAATTGCTCTTGTCCTTTTAGTATTTGTAATCCTACGGAGGTTAATAAAATTTTCATTTGCTGATAAAAAAAAAAAAAAAAAACATTCCCTTACAACACGCATCTCTTGCCGTATGTCTCAGCAATCAACGGTTTGGATTTTAGAAACAATTTTTACCTGTAAAAGTTAACTATTACCGGCAAAAGTTCATTTAAAATCCAGACCGTCGAAAATATTTTTTGATGGCGAAAGATGTGTTCTAAAGGAATGTTGTAAAACTCTGTTGTAGGCGTATCATTTTGGTTTAATATTAAATAACCTTATTCAATGCTGATAAAAAAAAACCCATTCTTATTCATTGACGAGGTATACATTTTCCAAAATACATTGGCGTAATTTAGGAACCTATATAAATCAAAACACTTCATCAAGATTACGATTACAATTTAGGCTCCGTTCAGTTGTCGAGAAAGTTATGTGGGAAATCGATTTCCAGAAAAAGTGAAGTGAGGTGAAGTAAAAGAAAAAGAAAATTATTTTCCTTTGAGTGTTCATTTGACAAAAGAATTTTGCAAGAATAATTAAGGTTTAGTTGTTCATTTGTCAGGAAAAAGAAACTTTAGGGAAAATTTTGTGAGTGTTAACTCATTTTCCTTTTCCCGCGACGCAAAATCCTGTGTTTTTTGCAGGATCACTTTTGCAGGAAAGTAATTCCTGCAGGAAAACTTAAAAACATGTTTCCCACTACTTTCCTGCCAACTGAACACTACAAAAATCATAAGAAAGTTGATTTTCCAATCATTTCCTGTACTTTCCTGGCAACTGAACGGAACCTTAGAAGTTTTGAAGAAACATGCAGTCAGCCTCTCGCCAGTGCTCCGCGGTCCTTCCTATATAACACAAGCTTGCTCTTACATCAACCGCCTCCACAACCACCTCCACCGTGGCCACCACCAGTACCTATACCACAACCTCCGCGCTGACCAAACCACCACGACAACAACGTTTCTTGGCTGTTTTGGAGCTGGAGGACTCACCACGCGAAAATAACCATAGAAATGATAGAGACTGACAAAACAATCATGGAAAAATAGAAGAAGGCCCCAAACCCTTGATCTGGTCCTGCTTCAGAGCCACCACTTGGAATTGTCGAGTACCTTGCCATCTCTCATTCTCTCTCCCTCTCCACGGATGATTCAATACAACTTATAGAGAGAAGGAGAGAAACTGAGAAAGTACATGGTATATATGATGGGTTCCACAAATACTTTATCAACATTTGGCCAGTTTCTTAAGATTTTTTATTTTTTATTTTTGAAACTGCAAATTACATAGGGGTGTTATTCGGTCAGGTCGGGTCGGTTCAGGGTGGATTTGCCGAAAATTGATCGGGTTCAGGGTATATAATTCCGGGACCGATCCCGACTAATATTAATTTTGGTTTGGTTCGGTTCAGTCGGGAAATTCGGTCTGACTGAATTGAACCTAGTTGGACCAAAGATAAAAGATTAAAAATGAGCCAATTAAAAATTTAAAAATCCAACCTGCTCAAGGGATCCAAAAGAAGGCAGTCATAGGACGGAGGCGCCTGATCTAGAATTCTCCATCAAACTAGTGCATGATTAGAAACACAGGGGAGACTCCCTCGAGTTTAAGGCAATAACAGACCCTTCCCGATCTACCTGTACCTAATACATATAGGCTTTGCTGCCCCTGGGACCAACTTTGAAAACATGAAAGGGACTGCTGACTAGAGCTTGAAAATTGAGAAACAACCCTACCAGTGACTTTCATTTGCCAAAGAAAGAAGAAAAGGGAAAGCTTGACAGAGAATAAAGTAAATTGCTTTTCCCACCCCCCCTGACACCACACCCCTCCCGGTTCCACACCTTTTTTCCGCTTTTACCCTCCCTAAGCCCTTTTAATTACCTCCCTCCGCCATTGTAATTGGCCCCGTGCATTGCTGTGCACAGTAGCCCCCAAACGTTGCCGTTTCGGTTAAAAAAAATCTTCACTACCAATTTGCAATCCTATAAGGCAGAAACGTAATTATGAGAGCTCTAGAGACACAATTTGATTATGTCTCTTTAGAATAATATGATCGAAATAAAAAGATCTTCATACCTGTTCAAACGCATTAAAAATTGAAGTATTTAATTTTTTAACCATATTTTTTAATATATAAACTGTATAAAAAAATTAAGTGCTCAAATTTTCACTCCGTTTGAATTGGTGCAAAGATCTTGCTATTCTGATTATATTGACAAGATCTTTGCACCGATTCAAACGGAGTGAAAATTTAAGCACTTAATTTTTTGAGACCGTTTATATATATTAAAAAATATTGTTAAAAAATTAAATGCTTCAATTTTTAATGCGTTTGAACGGGTGTGAAGATTTTTTTATTTTGATCATATTATTTTAATTTATTTTTTTATTTAATTACTCATATCTTTTTAAGGCCTTTCAACAAAACACCGTAAAACTTATTATTTAGTTCCAAGACTCTCTTAGAATGTCCATTGAAATGCCTTGGAGCCAAAAATTTATTACGATCATTTAAGATGAAATTATCAGAAAAATAACAACTTTGCACCGGTTCAAATGGATTGAAAATTGGAACACTTATTTTTGTAACTATATTTTTTGGTTTTATTTTATTTTAAATGTTTATAATGAATTTTTTGATTTAAGGCCTTTCAACAAACACCCTAAGACTTATTATTTAGTTTCAAGACTCTCTTAGGGTATCCGTTGAAAGACCTTGAATCAAAAAATTTATTACGACCATTTAGGATGAAATGATTGAAAAAATAACATCTTTGCACTGGTTCAAACGGATTGAAAATTGAAATACTTCTTTTCGTAACTATATTTTTTAATCTATAAAGGACAAAAAAAGAAAAATAAAATGGTCGGATAAATATGATCAATTGAAACACTTTTTTTCTCTCAATTACTTTATAAAGCCTATAATTATACTTGAACCTATTATTAAAGAAAAAAAAAATTTTAACCGGAAAGAAAGAAAAGGAAAAGAAAAGAAAAAAAAGAAAAAGAAAAGAGCAAACTGTAAACAAAGAAAAGGGAGAGAGAGAGAGAGAGAGAGAGAGAGGTGGGGGTAACGTGGAAAAAGGGAGGTGGGGCCGGGGGGTGTGTGTGTGTCAGGGGAGGGGGGAATAGCAGGTCTCAGAATAAATCAAGGGGGATGCTTGACTTCTTATATAGAATCTTGTTTAGGTAAAAACTCGTCATCAAAAGAAAAAAAGGGGAGAAGCACTGCTAGTTATTGCCTGGAAATTTTGTGAATTCGATTAGAGAGAGAGAGAGAGAGAGAGAGAGAGCGCACGCGCTCAGAAGCTGCGGATGAGACTCATGAGAGTATGAGAGGGATTGAGGGAGTTAGAGATAAGAGATAGGGTTTGTGGCAGAAGGAAAGTGGAGCAATTGAAACAAAAAAAAAAGTTAATAATAACGGCCAAGATTAATACATGTATAATATATATGTTCGGTTAGGTTCGATTTGGTTCGGTTGGTTAAAAATTCCACAAAGCCGAGACCGAACTGAATTTGGTTCGGTCCACCCAGAACTTGAAAAATCCGACACCACCCCGACCGAACTCCGGACCGATCGATCGATTTTTTCGGATTTTTTTCAGTCCGGTCGGATTTGTAACCCCCTCTAAAATTAGGTAAGAGATTGACGTTGGTTTTCGGTGACTGTTCATTTCTTTGTTGGAACTTGTCAAATTATGAATTTTCTCTCTGTTCCTGACTTCCTTCTTCCTAAGTTACTAGAATTTTTTTTTAAACGAACCATGATTTGTGTCTTATTTATAACCAGGTCTTTGGGTCCACTTACACACACCTCAACTAATTATGCGAGACTAATTTCACCAGCCAGAGTAAAGCTCTATATGGACTAACTCCAAATTAAGGAGTTGATAACACCTGAGAGATTTCGAATATAATTGAGACATTAGGAGAAAACAAATTCCCAATTTTAACCAGCAGGCGTTACTATGATTTGTGTTGGGATATTAAAAAGTAGAAGACAAAGTCGACTTTGTGATTTGCTGCTAAATTTTTACTGGCAATGATCATGTCCGGAGACCCGATCCTGATATGATATGGTGCATGACACCCCTTCGATTTAGATTGAATAATCAGGTATCTTGGTTTTTCTTCTGTCATTCCATTGGAGACGTGCCAGCATGGTCACAACACACAATTAAAAAACTGCACGGGTGGCACGACAAGATAAATTAAATGGGCTGGCACGACACGAAGCACGGTTGCACGAAGTTAAACTGCTGGCCTGGCCTGTTCGACACCTCTTCCTCATCCAGGAGGTACTTGCCAGGGTTGAAACAAATTTGCTTTTAAGGAACAAATGAAGAATCACAATCGATCGATGATGATCTTTCGTTTTGCATTTGCTCGCACAAACGAAGAAGAAACCGAATGTCATTGGAAAAATGTATCAGAAGGGCAAAGGGAATAGTACTCTGTTTGGCAGCATAAAAAGAGGATTAAAAGATCAATATTCCACAGATATTCATTGGTCTTGGGACTTCTATTCACACCCATTGCCAATTGCAGCCCCTCAGAACGACGTTGTTTTGAGGGTGTTTTGGGGGC
This sequence comes from Rhododendron ovatum, assembly GCA_019656835.1. Taxonomy (NCBI): domain Eukaryota; kingdom Viridiplantae; phylum Streptophyta; class Magnoliopsida; order Ericales; family Ericaceae; genus Rhododendron; species Rhododendron ovatum. Next base: position 8,429,651 of record CM033795.1, read on the forward strand.
AATTTGAGAATCACAGGTAAACACGTGACCCCTCTGGCTCTGACCCAGCCCCACTCCAATCTCCTTAAAAAAAAAAAATTAGGTGTTCTAAATTTCAATCTGTTTAAATGGGTGGAAAGGTTTTATTTTTCTGATCATTTAATTCTAAATGGTCATAATTAAATTTTGACTCTAAGACTTTTGTTGATTAGCCCTAAGAAAGTTGTACAACAAAATATGTCTTACGGCTAACCAACGAGAGCCCTAAAGCCAAAAATTCATTATGAGATTTTATTTTTCTGATCATTTAATTCTAAAGGGTCATAATTAAATTTTGACTCTAGGATTTTTATTGATTAGCCTTAAGAAAATTATATAACGAAATATCTCTTACGGCTAACCAACGAGAGCCCTAAAGCCAAAAATTAATTATGACCATTTAGGATAAAATTATCAGAGAAATGGGATCTTCGTACTGGTTCAAACGGATTGAAAATTAGAGCACTTAATTTTTTTATCATATTTTTTAATATATAAACTGTAGGTTGAAAAATTAAGTGTTCCAATATCCAATCGGTTTGAATCAGTGTAAATATACTATTTCTCTGATCATTTTATCCTAAAGGATTATAATTAATTTTTGGCTTTAGAACTCTCGTTTTTTAGCCCTAAGAGATATTTGGTTGTATGACTTTCTTAAAGCTTATCAACGAGAGTCATGGTGTCAAAATTTAACTATGACCATTTAGAATAAAATGATTAGAAAATTAAAATCTTTCCAACGATTCAAACGAATTGAAATTTGGAACACTAATTTCTTTTGCTTTCACTCAACTTTCCCTCTTGTTTGAGAGAGAGAGAGAGAGAGAGAATGGGCTGGGTGGGGCTGAGAGGGCTCACGTGTTGTTTACTTGTGATTCTCAAATTGCCTCCAAAACGACGCCGTTTTGAGTTGCTGCAATTGGCAATGAGGGAAATTCCCTCACTGCAGGAACGCGGGATCCGAAAGAGTGGATCATACTGTTACAAGGTTGGCCTAACTTATTTACTTTTTACTTCTCTCCTTTTTTTTGAATTTTTTTTTTTAATTTCGCGTCTCCAACGGGCTCCAACCCAGTTTCGTCAGGTAAAAAAGACTAGGAATTTTTTTTCAATGTTAAATAGGTTAGAATATAGAAACAAATTGAAGACATAATAAAGAAATAAAACTCAATCATTTGATTGATATTGAAATTTCTAGTACAGTGAATTCCATCTTTAAGTACATCCCAAGTCCCAACTAGTTCGATGTTCATGCTGTGCCGTGCTAACCCGGCCCGTTTGACACCTGTAGGGGAGGTAAATTTGTCTCTAATACATTGACTCTGTAATTAATATGCCTCAGAAGCTGCATCTATTATTAGATTGTGCGTCGCCAAAATCTATACCGAGCTTTCAGATTGTTGAGGTTTTACACCAACAATTTGCACCCTCTAGAACTTGACAAATTAAGTAGCAGAATGGTCATGAAAAGATACGGCAACGGTAATATAGTTGGAGTAATTCATACATATCATTCTAGCTAGGTTTTTTTTGAATTATTATTTCTGGCATTTCCAATTAGTCGAATAATAGCGATATAACATCTGATTTCCATGTCCCGCGCATGTCAAACAATCAAAACATCAAAAGTAGTACTATAAAAAACAAGAAAACAGAAAAAAAATCGGTAAACCGTACAGAACCGGTACTCTATTTGGATTAGTTCAATCTGTGATTTAATTGATTGGCTCTGGTTCTGAAAAAATAAAAAACCCTATATTTTGCTTCGGTCTTTGATTCGGACTGTTTATCAACGTATATACTCCCTCCAATGTTAAATAAGAGTTCTTTTTTGACATTCGTGTCGCTTACAAGATTGTCTGTATCTCAAAATTTATGGTACTTTAAACAGTTTTAAAAATTTTGGCTAATATAATTAATTGAGCTTTATCAAATGAGATCTATATTGTATGTATAAAATATTATAAATTCAAAAATGTAGACATTTTTTTTAAAGCTCCGTAATAGTTAAAGTGGACTCTCATTTAGGAATGGAGCGGGCCGTTCTCCTTAACTTTTTGAAAAAAAAGGTTGTTTTTGTCCTTATTTGAATTGTTTTTCTTTTTGTTAGTTTTTCGTTAAATTTTTTTGACTTATTGATTCCTTTTGACGGGACGAATCGGAAAAGTAAATTTTTTTTTTTACTTTTATCAAAATATTTTGAATAAGGACTACTTTTGAGTATAAAAAAAAAGTTTTTTCTATTGGCTGTTTTGCTAAAAAGTGGTCCTTATTCAAAATATTTGGGTAAAAGTAAAAAAAAAAAAATACTTTTCCGATTTCTCTCTTCGAGACGAATCAATAAGTTGAAAAAGTTTGATGCAAAACTAACAAACGCCCAAAAAAAAAAAATTGAATAAGAACAAAATCAATAAAATGAAAAAAGTTGTTAGAGGAAGGGATGTGCTGCATCTATCTATATGAATAAAGAGTATACATGAAAACATCCCACCACCCACTGAACCCTTTGTTTCCCACAAAATTCTTCCACTTCCACTTCCACTTCCCCATCACAATCTCCTCTAATTATTTTGTGGACAAATTCAGTTTTCAAAATTAATAAAGCTATTGCAATTATTTTGCAGCCTATTTTGTTAGCTATTTTAAAGAACTAGTGTTATGTTACTCGTGTTTTTTTTTTCTCGGTAATTTTTGGATGCTAACATAGTTTAGAATGAAAAACCGAACCAATATCTACAATTGTCTTTTTTATACTAATATCTTCAAAAAAAATTCATAAATTCATTGGAGTTATAGGATCCCCTCCTCTATCACTTCTCAACATTTTCATAAGATGATGGGAAAATGACGGCTCAAGACGTGTTTTGATAATTAATACCCGTCAAGGATATTTTCAGCATTAAAAAATATTCTCAGCATGTCGTTGGCGGGTATAAATTATCAAAATACGTCATTGACCGTCATTTTCCCTTTGTCTTTTCTACAAGACTTTGAAGTTTCCTTAAGACATTAAAAAAAAACCTGGGTCACTCTAAAAAAATCATCAATGAAATTAATAAACTACTTGTTATCTTCATGAGTTATTATGTTCGTACGCGCGCACACATCAGTATGATTCGTATGAACAACATCCAATGGTGCTTAGTTTTACATGCCTTGTCCTTTGGAAATGCCTCCGGTGTTAATTCCCAAGAGCGCAACATTCACACACTTGTTAATTTTGCCTCTTGAATCATCGGCGAGCCATGCACAATAACCTTTGGTTGTAGATACTTCACACTTTGGAAATTCAAGTGCTTCATCCTCTTATGCCAAAGCCAAGATCTTCAACATTTTTGGCATAGCGCAAAGTAAGTGGAAAGTTTAGATTTTTCCCAATCTTAATGTTTGCCACAATTTGATTGCTCCCCCTTTTGTCAAAAATCTTGCAAGTATCATTCTCAAAGTGACAGACATACCCACGCTCCACCATTTAGCTAACACTTAATAAATTTTGCTCCAAGTCCGGAACTAATAAAAAGTGAGAGTCTCTATGACGATAGTATCCTTTTCCTTTGCTTGGACAAAGACATGAAATTTTTTTTTAATCAGCAAAGAAAACATTTTATTAAAGCTTAGCAAACTTTAATAATGATGCCTTTGCTTGAACAAAGGCACCATTAAACTTGAGATTTCGAGAAAGTATCAAGCTTAGCAAAAATGCTCTTATCACCGGTCATGTGATTACTACACCCTCTATTACAATAAACGAAAGATCATCATTTTGCTCTAAATCAAGTTCCCATCACCTTCTTTCTTTTCAGAAAAAAATTCTTGTTTGATGTAAGTCTACAATCTTTCTTGACATGCCCAAATTTCTTGCAACTATAACATTGTGGTTTTCCCCAAAACCAACATGGCTACTTCGATTGCAAATTCTACACTTTTGTTAAGTGGGCTCTTTATTTTCTCTTCTTAAAAATTATTCTTTAATTTCCTTCACTGTTGCCATTATCACATTTTTTTTTTCTTTTCCACCCTTAGATAAATTGAAATTCGAAAAAGTTCCTTGAGTTTTAAGAGTATTAACATTGAGCTTAGATTGAAAAGCACTTTCAAGTGGCTTCTCAGTTTGCTTACTTAATCTTTGCTCAAAATGCCCGACGTGGAAAACAGGGGAAGCACTGACTTGTTTTCTTTCTCAATAGTTTCAGGAGTTTTGTTTACATTGATGCTTATACAAACAAGCTTGGGCCTTTACTAGAAAAAACACAAAGGGAAAATGACGGTCAGGACGTGTTTTGATAATTAATGACGGCCCAATACAAAGCATAACTAACAGGACGGGTGTGGGGGCGGGGGCGGGGCTGCCGTCGCTGCCATCGCCGCTGCAGTGGATGCTGCCATCGACGCTGCCGCCGCCGCAGATTGCGTCGAGGCCAACGTGGATGCCGCTATGGCCCCCGCGGACACTGCTCCTAGATAACCACGATGTCTCTTGCGTGTTTTGGCTCTAGAGGAGGACTTAGCACACGTGAAGATAACCGTAGAAATGATGGAGACCGACAAAACAATCATGGAAAAATAGAAGAAGACGACCCCAGACCCGTGATCCAGACCTGCTCCAGAGCCACCACCTGGAATTAGCATCGAGTACCTTGCCATCTCTTTCTCTCTATAGAGAGAGGGAGAGAAATTGATCAGAAAGTAAATGGTCTGATGTGTTCCACAATTAATCAACATTTGGCCAGTTTTCTTACATTGACTAGTACTATTTGGGATACCAACCTCAGAATTAAGAATCACAAATATTTACGGTAAGTTTTAAACAGCAGGCCAACTCTTCCGTTACTATGATTTGTTCTGGGATGTTAAAAATAAAGGGGCAAAGTCAACTTTGTGATTTACTGCTAAATTTTTTTTACTGGCAATGATGTCTAGACCCGATCCTGACATGATATGGTGCATGACACCCCTTCCATTGAGATTGAAATCAATCAGTTATCTGAAATTTTCTTTTGTCATTTTTCGAACTTTTCTGAAACTTAGTTCATACTTTCTTTACATTATTTTTGATTTTGCTTGTCGAGACAGGTAGATAATTAGAAAAACTTGACGCAAAATTTAAAAAAGAAAAGAAAAGAGAGAAGTCGAAGTAAATAAGTTAGGCCAACCTTGTACAAATATGATCCACTCTTTTGGGTGGAATATATCTGTGGAACATTGCTCTCTTAATCCTCTTTTTATGCTGCCAAACAGAGTACTAGCCACTTTGCTCTTCTGATACATTTTTACAAAGACGTTCGGTTTCTTCTTCCTTTGTGCGAGCAAATGCAAAACAAAAGATCATCATCATCGATCGATTGTTATTCTTTGTTCCTTAAAAGCAAATTTGTTTTCAACCTGGCTCTTGCTCTGATACATTTGACTCTGTAATCTGCCTCAGAAGCTGTATCTGTTAGATTGTGCATCGCCAAAATTTATACCAAACTTCCAGATTTTTGATGTTTTACACCAACAATTTGTACCCTCTGGAACTTTACAAATTAAGTAGCAGAATGGTCATGAAAAGATGCGGCAACAATAATATAGTTGAAGGTCCCTACACACCATACTAGTTTTTCTTTTTTTATTTCTGGCATTTCCAATTAGTTTTTCTTTTTCTTTTTTTTTTTATTTCTGGCATTTCCAAGTAGTCGAATAATTACGATATAACATCTGATTTTCGCAACCACCTCCCAATTTAACACAAAAGAATTAACCTTGACTTGTTCAAAAGGGTTATGGTCTCAGGGGTACTAATACTATACTACTATATATAGCAAAACCACCCATAGTGTAAAACTAAAGTTGACAAGAGAAGCAAATATTTGCCCGCAGTTTCCACATTATCGTCTACTGCTGCTGCTGTTAACACCTAAATCTTATACAGACACTGGAAGCTATATACACCCAGGAGCTACTTTTTTTCCGTAGGGTTCATCTCTCAGTCTCACAGGACGATCCCTTGAGCTTCGCCTAGTCAACTTGATAAAGTTTCTGAACTTCCTCATCTACGTCTCAGGCTTATCCCCTGAAAAATGACATGTCCCGCATGTCAACGAATCAAACATCGAAAGTATAGAACAAGAAAAAAAGAGAGGAAGAATCTCAAACACAATATAGTCTTAATTTTTGAATTCAGTGGCATAAAGAGGATGCTTGATGATGTTGGTACTAAGCATCTTGTTACAAATTGGATTACAGGTGAAAACTATAGGTCCAAGCCCAATTATACGGACTCGTGTAAGGAAATATACGCCAGTTAGTACACTCTACTTCCAAAAAAGTTCACAAGCAATCATTCTTCCAGTATATGGGAAAAGGGGTAGCGACTCACGTATTGATTCAGGATCTATATGCACAAAATAACTCGCAGCAACTATAAGATAGCAGGAGAGGAGCATCAGTCCTTTAAAGTAGTTAGAAGTCCCCTCCTGCAAGCACAAGGAAGAAAGTACTATTAAAATGAACCGTTAAAAAGATGAGATGAAACCTTCGCCACGACAAACGAGTAGAGAAGGCATCCCCAAAAGAAATGCAAACGAACAATAAACAAAAGAAAGTTAAGTTATGAAAATACATCTTTCTCAATGGACGAACCTGCAGCATGAAGGCTACAACTAGAACTGTCATGAAAAGAGTGGCTGTCTCGAAAAGCTGAAAATTTAAGTCCATTGGATGCCCTAAGACCCATCCATAAACCACACAAAATGGGATCTGTGTCCAAAGCACGAGAAAACTATAAGTTAAAGAGGTATATCACGGAGCAATGAGTTTAAGAGGTTGTGCAACCAGAAGAAGCACTGGATGCTGTACGAACTCAACTAAATTATTATGAGCCACACTGCAAGCACATAAAGAACAACACAATAGCAGTGCCAAGCACACAATTCTTCATTGCTGTAAGTGTTTCCACAATTGGAAAAGATCAAGTAAAAGAATGAAAATCAAGAAGATACAATTTTAGAAGAATAAGTTCAAGTTTTTCAGGACTCTGCACCCTTAGCAAAAAACCACATCTAACTAGCACCTTAAACCCTAGGTCCACCAGCGGCACAGGCCTGAACTGTAATTTTTTTTTTTTTTTATTGATAGTTTAAGTTTTACTTTAATCAAACAATATTTCTTTTATACAGTTGAGCCAACTAGCTAACCCAACTATGTACATATTAAGAAATTTTGTCAATAACTGAAAATAGGGTGAACATTAATAGTCAAAGCCATTTTTTAATAGGGTGTACATATTAAGAAATTTATTTAGAATCCATACTAGGTCCCACTTTAACAGTCAAAGCCATTTTTTAACATTTTAACTTTTTAATTGTTTATTACTATCTCAATTAGACATTGCTTATAAAAACAAGAATGGACTACTGTACATTTTTCTTCTAGAATGTTCTATAAGATTGTAAACAACTCAATTATATGCTAGACTTGTGTGGAGAGTTCTGAAATATTCAAGATATGTGAAGAAGGAAATATATTTTTTTAGAGGATTCTAAAAGGAGAATATGGGTTGTTAGATGAAAATAATCCTAGCTGTTCATTGACGAGGTGGATGACTAAAAAGAAAATGTGTGCATTTATATAAAGTATTGTACAAGTAATCGTGTAACGACCCACTCCCGCCGTATACAATATTGTCCGCTTTGGCCGCCCAAGCTTCGATCAGTCTTCCCAATTAAGTCACCCATCCCTGGATTACTCCAAGACGAGCACGCTTAATTGTGGAATTCCAATGGGCTTTGGCGCTCTCACGGCTCTAAAAGGCCTTGTACAAGGTAGGATGATGATCTATTATTAACAGCACACAACTTACACTTCATGTAAGACCACCCCTAGTTGACCTCTAGTCACCGATCAGCTAGCCCCTGCACGAGTCCCAACCACCCTCAGGCAGATCGACCACTACCTAGAACTCCCAAGGGCCCGTCCATCCTTGTTGTCAGTAAATGTTTTGTTTTTTATAGTGCCCTTATTGATGCGTATTACGCCACTACCTTAAATAGCACTTGTTATGAAAATTCAAAGATATGTCCATTTTTGTATGAAGGTTTAGGAGACAGGAATGGAAAACGGAAAAATGACATTTATACAAACAATTTTCCCCATAACTTTAGGCTTTATTAGAACTGAAACTAGGACAATCCTCCTATAGTCCTATGGAATGAAAGACTGAAATTTTTGCCTTTTTTTATTGTGTTGAAGAAATAGCAGTCAACCAAGAATGAAAAACAATGCATAGTGCTTGGCAAGGTAGTTGATATGTAGGTGAATAAATAAGTCTTATGTAGTTTTATTCGAAAAAAGGAAACAAACAACACCATATAAGCAGCTTTAAAACCTCTGCACCCACGATTAGAAGCAGGCATAGTGAGTCACAAGATGTACAGGCAAAGAGATGTATATTTCAACAAGAGCTAGAGGTACCTATGAAGCCATAACTAGAGGTACCTATGAAGCCATAAGAGTCTCACTGCTTACCCCAAACATGGATATTTGCGTTGACGATCCTATTGCCACTCCCAAAGACATGTCCTACATGACAGGGAGACTCATGATTATTACTGAACAAGATGACGCTTCTATGGAAACTCCAACAGAAAAACACTCACAAGCTCGTCTTTCATTGCGAACATAACTGCACTTGCATGCTCTGCTGCATTCCCCACAATTGGAAGCAAGATGACGCTTATAAATGCTATTGGAATATCCAATGCAACAGATGCCCCCTGGAAATTCAACCAATAAAAGAAGGCTCACATAAACATAAATACAAATGCCCCATTTTCTCGGCTGTTAGTCCGCCCTTTGTTTCCCTGTTGGAGTTATTGTTGGGTCTCCGATTTCGCTTAACGGTAGGGGTATTTTCTGTTCTTGATGGAGCGGTCAGCGTTGGCTCCCGCTGTGGCCTTTGTTGAAGGGCTCGGTCCTCGCCTAACGGCTTGGTGAGCATTCGCGACAGTTTTGGTGTTGTCTGCGTTTCGGGTTCCATTTCCATGGGTGGCCAGTGGTGGCTAGGTGGAAGTCGGGGTGTGTTAACCGGTGGTGGTGGATGTTCTGTCAGAAGCAGTGGGCAGCGACGTTTTGTAGATCTAGGGCTCGGTTTCGGATTTTCTTGATGTATTATTTGGGCTTTTTAGGCCTTTCGGGTGGTCTGTGCTTCATTTGTTTTATTTGGGCACTTTAGGCCCTCTCAGGTGTTGTATTGAGCTTTGTTCCTGTATTTATTTATTTATTTTATTGAGAGAGAAAGATTAAATCATTTTTATTGGAGCTTACTACACTAGCAACCTTCATGATAATACAACATACAAGATGTGGATGCCATGCCACCATAGAATGGTTTTGACAATGCAAAAGACAAAGGAAGTTAGCATCTCTTCAGAGCATGCATTTTCCTGCAGAAGTAATGCCTCCTGAAATCGGAACAAATACTTGTAAACTACGATCAAGAAAGCAAGCGTACCTCTATGGCATTAACTAAGTACTCTGACAGGAACGAAATTGATGCAGTCAAGATAAAAAGCCAGATTATTGATTCCCACTTGGTGATCTTAGGAGCTTCTTTATCATCTGAGCTACCATCAGCCTCACTCTCGTCCTGGTTAGAAGCCATTTGTCAGCCTATCTCATTCTGTTCTGAGATGCAGAGATGTAGAGAGAAAAGGGGTAGTCCAGGTCACAATGAGTAACACTCATTGGTCTGGGACAAAGAACCTGTTGCTAACCTTTTCCTGCCTCTACACAATAATAATCATGATCTATATCTTCATAAAAACAAAAGGTAAAACAAAATTTTGAACAAAACATCTAATAGTTCAATAGTCTGACAAAATTATATACTTAACCTTCAGGAGAACGACAAATATATGATGCCAAAGGAAACTATTGTAGCATACTTTATGTCTAAAACCAAATTCATGTATGGGAAGCACATCTTATGGAGAAGAATAGCACATGTATTCAGGAAAGCATAAAAAAATAGTCCGACCTCATTAACGGGGACAGAAACATTCCTCTGGCTAATCAGTTGGAAACAAATGAAGGCAACATATCCCACGAGCATAACACAACTGCTGAACCTTGAAAGGGCTAACTCAGACTTCCCAACATGCAATTCAGTGTGTGTGAAGTGTAGCACAGCTGGAAATAACAGGCCCATAACTGCCACCAAGAGCAACCCTGTATTAATCTCAGCATTTGCCTGGCAAAAGGATTTGAACAGACCCTGCTGTTTAGTAAATCAAATTTCCGAATACCAATGGGAGGATGGAACGAAGCTATACACCAGCCCTGTTGCACATACACAAAAGAGCGAAGACGACGATGGCAATGGAAATAAACCTACCTTGTTAAACACTTGCTCCTTATTTGAATGAACGATTCCACCACTAAAAAATGCAGATCCAAGCACCAGCAACATGTTTGACAGTATTGAGCCCAAAAGTGACTGTTGAACAACACGTATCATGCCACTTTTCATTGCATGAATTGATATTATCAGTTCTGTTGCATTTCCAAAAGTTGCATTCAAAAGGCCTCCAACTGTAAGTTCAAACCAAGGCCATTACAAATTACCCTAGGAGCAAAATGGCCAAAGTCACAGAACTGTGGAACAAATTAATGATTGTCACAAGCTGTAAAACCTCAAATCCATCTTTACAACATATTTTCGCTTCCCTGTAAAGGAATTCGTCGTTATTCTGAAGTGTGTTTGTTTCTACTAATATTGACACCAACACCCTGTTGATTTCGGACACAAAGTTTGGCTTGGTACTGATACCAATCAGCGGTGCCTGACCACTAATTTAGGCCATGGATATAGGCCAACAGTTTCATAGTCATCTGAATGATGAATATGGAAAGGTGGAAGGCAATTAGAGGGCTTACAATATATAATATATTAATGATATTACAAAGCAATGGTTCAATATGCAGTATATTTATTACGCATATGTTCTAGAATCGAATGTTTTTAACGTGCAGACTGATATTAACAGACGATATCAACAGCTTATAATTTTATAGAAAACTTGACAGAGAGAATATATGCAGAGGACTATTAATCAAAATTAGAAAAGGCAAAATACCTGTAGGTCCGGTGTAGAAAGCCAGCTGCCTGCACTCAAAGGAAGCGAAACTATATTAGATCCCGTCATCTTCATTACTGGAAGAATAAAATGAAGTTATGTTGCATGCACTAGTAGGACGTCAATCGCGAGTCAGTTCTACGTAATTGGTTCAAGTGATTTCACGAAAAATACACAACTCAGTATCCATTTACAACATTGAAATACAAGAAAATGTACAAGCTATATTACTCTGTTACCCAACCCAAGCGCTCCGCTAAGGGGATGGTGCCTAACAAGCTTAACAAGAAGACGGAACCCTGAAATCAAATTTAAGACATAGATGAAAACAGCCATATAGTTACATAGGTACCAACAACAGGTTTTAGCGTTAACAAAGGTGCAATTCACCTGATGGCCGGTCACCAAATCTACCAGTACGGCTAGAGGCCCGCAAGGCACCAGTAAGTTGATTTTGCTTGAGAAGAATACTACCTTGGTTCTGCTTAGCACAATATTCCATATTTCTTTCCAACCACAGTCCTCGGAAAATAAAGAGAACGGGTAATATCTGTTTGGAGCTGCTCCCAGGTATAGCACCCTCTTATCAGTAGGCCCACGGTTGATCAGGCACTCATCTTCTTCTATTACATAATGCTCCTCTAAGGATTCCATCTGTAAAACCATGTCATTATCATCAACGACGGGTATTTCATACTATATGGATAATTTCATAAACATACTAATGGACATAGTCAGTAGTACGTAGGTTCCTAAGTTCATGTTTAGGAACTATACCAGTTCTCAGATGCACTAAGCTGGTAAATGTGTTCTCGCCACCTTGTATAGCGAATCTAGCTCGTGGACTGCAGTGCGCAGTCCACTCCCGTGGGGCTCACTACAGGTCCCATCTCAATTATCTGAGTTATTTACTCTATCGGTCCTGTGTAGATCGTCCATGAATAGGATTAGAATGACCCAATAAGATCACAACTTACCCAAGAAAACAATTAGATTGACCTGATTCTCGTAGCCACGTAAATAGCCACATTCGTCTTGAAAGACGCTAGACGGTGTACAATCAAAATCCTACTTCTCGTCCACTTTACGAAGTCATGCAAAGATAAAATCACGTGGCCACATTTTCCGTTCAATACGAATTTTCTATCGATGATCTTCGCCAACGACCATGCAACACATGGATTTCAGGAGTGAACCCATGTTGTGATCGAAGTGGTCAATGCAAATTGCCATGCATATATAGGATCTCACCCATTGTGAGTTTGATATTAAACATGAATGGATGTAAAATTCGAAAGGGTATCCAATTCCGAGGCAGTAAGTTTTACACCGCAGAAAAACAAGATCAATCGTATTGAAAAAGGAAAAAAGAAGAAGAAGAAGAAGAAGAAGAAGAAGGAAGCAATTAGCTCACCTCAATATGGGGTTGAATTCCAGCCATTTACGAATAATTGTTGGCTTGGCTTGGCTATCTACTTGTGCGCTGGTAGGCCAAGAAAATCAGCCCCGTTTCATGGAATAGAGAAGATAGGCGTCATCAAAGTACTGATGAGAATTGCAGAGAATATGTCGAGAAAGCAGGGAAAGATGTGGGTGAACAAGAATTACGAAAGATATAGTACGTAGTAAGGTCAATGTGGGAACAACAAACTTATACAACATACGACATTACTAATCTTGCGGTAGTGATTTTAGAAAGAGAAATCATTTTGCGGTAGTGATTTTCATACTTCGTTTTTTATTTATAAAGTTATTTGATGAGACTTTTATGTGTGATTTTTTTACTAAAGTACAAGGAGTGAAGTTCATTTATTAGAAACAAGGAGTGCATTTCCCAATCATTTTCTGCTAATCTTGTGGGAGGAGAGAGAAAGAGAGAGATCAACAAAAGGTTTCATTTGTTTTTGTTTTGTTTTATCCGATAAAGGTTTCATTTGTTTGGTGGTGGTCGATTGAAAAACTCCAAAAAAAAAAAAAAAATAGGTACACTATATCTCATGTGGGGCCTAGTTTAGGACCCACAAAAATTCAAAAAAATACTCATAAATTTTGATATTATTTTATGAGACCCTGTAAACAATCAGTTTTAACTAATATCGATAAGTATTAAATCTCAATCCGTCGGGACAAAACTGTTCAATTGCGTAGTTTCGCCTCAACGAATTTAAAAATAATACTTACCGAGATTCATTAGAGCTGATTTTTTACAAGACTCTATAAAACAATATTTTAAAATTTATGGGTATATATTTTTATGGATTCTTCGGAATCCAAAGTGGATCCCACATAACATGAAGTGTATTTATGTATTGAAACAACATAGTGAATTTAACATCTCTCTCGTAAAAGACTTTTTAGAAGTTTTGGAAAAGCAGTCACCCATGGCCTGTTCTCTGCTGCCCTTCCTGAATAACACAAGCTAGAAAATTGATATTCGCGTTCTCTTTTTTGATGCAGGCGCTCCATTTTGTTCATGAAGTTACTAATAATTTCACGGTGAAGATGGAGCACTTGCATCAAAAAAGGAAGCACGAATATCGATTCCTCACAAGCTATCTCATAAATCAACTTCGCCACCCTCCGGCCACCGCCTCCGGAGGGACGAAGCTAAAATTGCATTGGTCTTTAAAGGAATAAAGATTAGCATACTACATTCAAACTCATTTCTTTAAAATAAATGCGTTGCTATGTATATGAATTGAGCTCCTCTCCAGTAAATGTCATATGTGCTAGACAATCTAATATTTTCAATCACCAGAAATCGCACTCGTTTTCTTAATCAGCAATTTCGAAAAAGATTTGATTGATTGAAAATTCTGTAAACAAAAAATGTTCTGGTTTTTAGCAAAACATGGGTTCATCTATAGGATGAATGCACAATGCTAAAATCCTGAATTTACAATCCCCTACACGCGAGTAACTCGTGATGCACACCCGGTAAACTAATTAACGAATCAGTTTGCCAAATTGCTTTGGGCCTTGGTCAATTTTTCTGAACATGCGAGACCTCTCCTTGGATCTAGCTACATTGACTATCCCATTAGTGTGCAATGTGATTTAATGAAGATAAAGATTTTATATCTAGCCAATGTAGGACAAAGCCGCCACAAGGTTTTACAAATACACATCAAAAGTCCCAATAGCAGGCTCACGCTAGGGTCCAGTTCGCGACCTGCGCCCAGGGAGGTCCCACGGCAGGAGGGGTCCCGCGGCGAGGGTTCAAGCCCAGGAGTGGGTCCACGGAGGGGTCTAGCTATTCCTTAGAGTTTGCCTATACATACAAATTGTTGTATTCATTTGTAGTGTGTTGCCAGACAGAGAGAAAGTGCAAGAGAACTTTTCGTAGAGAGGATAGAGAAGACTTGTAATTTTCGTTTTCTTCGTTCATAGTGGACTGGTGTGGCTCCCGTAGTTTTTCCTCACGTTAAGGTTTTTCATGTATATCTATGTGTTCTAGTTTTTCTGTTCATCTTCCTTTTCTCTCGTTTGTTTTCTGTAACGATAGTATCCCAAGATGCTGAGTGCTTTTGTTCGTTGTGAGCTAGGCGAGCGTTCGGATTTTGCAACAGTTTCGGGTCAACTTGCGCACACCTTAGACTAATCCCTACAATCTCTCCCAAATAACACAAACAATTGTCCCAACATCTGTCTGTCTCCAAATACAAAATATACTTACACACACAAGTTACACACAGTTATAATTTTATATCATAATAGTACGTGCCAGTTAGTATTTATTAGAAAATGACATGGGAACCTCTATCTTTTTATATAGGAGCAAGAGATAGAAATCGGGGCAACCACCTAATCCAAAAGGAAAAGCACAATTGTGAAATACAAAAATGACAAACACCCTATCGACATAAGCTTATAATTTACCCAAAATGTATAATGTAGATATATACGATTGTATGGGTCCTATCCTCGTAGATCCGCCAACACAGCAGCCTTCACCGCTGCCTCCACACCCACCTCCACCGTCACCACCCCGACGTTTCTTGCATATTTTGACACAAGAGGACTTACCTTTGCACAAGCGAAGAAAATGATGGCAACGGACACAAACACCTAATTTACATGTAGCCGGTTTTCTTTCATTGAGTGCTATTTGACACAGCAACCTAATTAACTTGCAAATTATTTAGAGGAATTTTTTTGACCAAAAAAAAAAGTATTTAGAGAAGGATCCGACTTCTCTGCAGTCCACTGCAGAGAACTGCGTGCAGTCCAATTTGGACCGTTCATCTTGACAATCAATCGTTCAGATCTATTGATTAAACTTTTGCCAGTAAAAGTATATTCTTACTAGTAAGAAAATGAAAACAAATTTGGACTATTAAAAATACTATCAGGCGGTTGCAATCACATGAACCGCATCTTTGCGGTCCAAGCCTTATTCTTTAGAGAATTGTTCATTTCTTTTGTAGGAACTCGATCCCTATTCCTTCTTCCCTCTCAAATTTTTAATTGCCTCCCCGTTCCTTAAGTTACTATGACAAAAAAAATAAAAAAAATTAAAGAACTAAAATTTGTTCTCGGAGATTAAAAATAAAGGACAAAGTCAACTTTGTGATTGGTTGCTAAGTTTTTCCAGGCAATCGGGATCCGCAAGCTAGTACAAAATAACTTGCGCGCAGCAACTAGTAGTAGTATAAGAAAATTAATTAAGGAACATATATAAGACAGGAGAATAACTTCGTGGCTAGTTAGAGAACATCATTTCTATATATATGAATTTAGGAATACAATGACGTTATTTTCATTAATAATTGCAGGAAGACATTATTTATATACTCCTTTCTTCTTCTGCTTATGTTCATAGTGAATTAAGTATTTCACAAACTATATATATATCACTATCGATTGGACAATCACAGCAAAGACCGTGCGTATTAGCTATTGTAGGGAAGGCTGGGAAGCCTAGTACACAGAAAAATTATTTTTTCGAAACATGCACCAATCCAATCAGCAAGCTCCAGCACCGCCTCCGCCACAACCGCCGCCGCCGCCGCCACAACCGCCGCCACCACCACAACCGCCGCCTCCGCCACAACCGCCGCCGCCATCACTGCCGCCACCCCCATCCTCGCCGCCGCCATCACCGCCGCCGCCCCCATCCGCGCCGCCACCCCTGTGGCTGCCACCACCACCAAAACAACAGTCATCTTCTTCGGGGCTAGAGGAGCAGGCAAAGATAACCATAGAAATGATGGAAACAGATATAACAATCATGCAGAGGAGGTAGAAGGTGGCTCCAAAGCCGTGAAGCAGCAGATCATTACCTTTTCCAGAACCAGTACCATCCACAACAATATCCAAGGATCTTGCCATGTCTCTCTCTCTTTCTTTCTCTCTCGCACAATATATATATATATATATATATACACATACATACATACTATATATTTTCAGTTCACATGCATTGTCAACATAGTACATAACATGCTATATGTGGTGCGCATGCTTTCATGGAAATTTCCTCTGGTTGCTTGCATTGACCGGAACTAGAGAGATGGGACAGAGATGTGATAGTAGGCCGCCATCCTGTTCGGACAAATAAGTCACAGTGACTTATTTTTTGTTCTTATTTAAATTTATTCAAAAAAATTAGATTTGGATTGAAATTTTTTATTTTTTAAATTCCTCTCGTCATGACAAAGCAATAATCCCCAAATAAATTGATAAGTTTCTAACAAATGCGAAAAAAATTTGAATAAGGACAAAAAGTAAGTCACTGTGGCTTATTTGTCCGAACGGATGGGGGCACCCGATATTCTGTACAATTGTCGGCTCCTTATTGGCTTAAGGGCACCACCTCAGCATGCCACAGTGGTACCCTATTTGTAACTAAAAATTTCTCCTCAAGCCAGATTTAATTTAATTGAGTTTCACTTGTTATTTTGTTCTTTCAGTTGACTAGAAACTGTATGAAAGGTCAATAGAAGTGCGGAGGAGGGGGGCTGCTGTCCCCTTAGGGGCAGCAGCGTGCTGCTGTCCCCGAATTCGGGGCCCACTCCGGTCTCGATCCGATGATCGGAAACGTTCACTTCGTAGAGCTCATCGAGTATGACAACTATGCAAAAAATCAGTTTAATTGGATATTATTAAGTACTTGATCGGAACCTTTTTATTTTAAAAAGAATGGATCCGAAACACTGGATTAAATCCACTGTAACCCATGGATTAAGAGTTTTATGGGCTCCGATCAGGTACTTAATGATATCCAATTAAGCTAATTTTTTGCATAGTTGTTCTACTCGACGAGCTCTACAAAGTGAACGATTCAGATCATCGGAGCGAGACCGGGGTGGGCCTCAAAATTGGGACAGCAGCCCCCCCGCGTCCATAGAAGTGACCGTTAACCGGTTGACTTACCTATGAGCATGTGTACTCCCCCTCTCACTTTTCGGTGGGGTTGACGGTTTGACCGACAAACCCTAGTCTGCCACGTGGTGTCTTAATCGCGCTCCGATTTCTCTCGTCGAGACGAATCAATAATTCATAAAAATTTATCCCAAAACTAACAAATACAAAAAAAAATTTAATGAAGACAAAACTCCAATATTTAATTTAAGTTCAAGAGAACGGGGCCTTAATAAGTTTTCGGGAATGTTATGCATGTATGTATTACTTACATTGACGTGCGGTGGGGGTCCTCCTTACAAGAGGTCACGTGATTTCTCCATACCTACACTAGATCTGCCCGTCAGCCGGAGCCCGAAGTTGAGTTCATCAAAGATAGTGGCAGCCGATTAGAGTAGAAATTGATGCTGCTAGTAGCTAGGGGGAGGTGGGGTAGAAATTGATGCTGCTAGTATGTATGGGGTCCACACACTTGTGTGTGTGAGAGTGTATATGGGTGTGTCTTTTGGGTGTGGAGGTGGAATTACTCAGAGAGTATTTAATAGAGTAGAAATTGATGCTTCTTGTAGCTAGGGGGCGGCAGGGTAGTACTGGACGATCTTAATAGTGTGTTTGGATGAGTTTTTAAGAATTTTTTTATGAGAGTAATGGTTGAAAGTAGGGTTAATGAGTGAAAAGAGAAATGAAAATAATGATTGGTGATAGGGGTAATGAGTAGAGAGTAAAAATAAAAAGTAGGAATAATAAGTATTTTTTGAGTTAAAATATTTTTTTTCAAAAAGGAAAACAAACAAGGCATATTTACTAGAGGGCAATTTTGTCCAACGAAATAACATGAATAAAGGATTGACTATTTCCCGTGTTTGATTGGAAAATAATTACTATCAATTAACTGGATTTTAGGCTCCGTTTGTTTGGACGTAAAATATTTTTCAGTAAAATATTTTACTTATTTTTTGGCGTTTGGTTGTGTAAAAATAAAAAAAAATATTTTACATGTAAAATGATTT
Organism: Rhododendron ovatum; assembly: GCA_019656835.1. NCBI lineage: Eukaryota > Viridiplantae > Streptophyta > Magnoliopsida > Ericales > Ericaceae > Rhododendron > Rhododendron ovatum. The sequence continues at coordinate 8,448,159 of CM033795.1, forward strand.
CCATCAATTAAATGAAAATGACTTACTCTTAAATTTTCGGTAAGTTATTTTCCAAAATTAACTCGCGCCTTCTACTACAATTCTCACTGCTCAATTTTCTCGATTGTCAGTCTTGACCCACGTTCAATTCCAATAATCTGATATCTCTCCACCATTAAGCCCCTCCCCCCCTCTCTACACTATTTTGTTGATTTCTGAAAATATTTTCAAACGCCAACCGAACACCGAAAAATAAAAGTTTGAAGTTTGTTTTCTGAAAAAATATTTTACATTGTAAAACATTTTACATCGAAACAAATGGAGCCTAAAGCCAAGGCCAAGTTTTGGCTCTAATTGGGACCCTATAAGTAGGCAGTGCAATTGGTCATCTAGGATTAGTCGAGGTATGCGAAAACAGGTCCGAACACATTGAGTTACGAAAAAAATTGATTATTCTCTTTTTTACCAATTTGTATTCAAGTTGCTCATACCGGTAACCAGCCGTGATAAGGTATATAAATTTTCCAAAGGCTAAAATGGCATTCCACTTCTTTTTTTTATTATCCAAAAAAGGGTGGGAGGGGCAATCAGCAGCAACTCCCCTTGGACATGACCATAGAGGCTCTCTATCTGTCAGTAGAATGTCCAGTTGAGCCATAGCTATTGTCTGTGAGAATAGACCGTCACCACAGCACCACCTTGGTACACGTTGGCAAGAGCACAAAATCGAGCCCTGCCTGCGGAAAGAGGGAGACCCAACCAACAAGGTGTAGACACCCCAATTTGAAAATTCCGGACACCTTTTTAAGTTCTCAATGATGATAAACAAAATATGATTTAAACCTTTGGATTTATCTAAACCTTTTGGAGCGCTACCTTTAGAAAATCGTAAACCAGTGGCCGATAAACTTCCCAATAACGAAAACGTGCCTTGAAAGCTTCCAATAATTCTGTTTGTACCCAAGGAAATGAGGAAACACCTTGGAACTAGGTATGAGAGTGCCAAGTGACACTTAGAGTGAGTGAGTACGTGTTTTAACAATCATGGCATCAACAGTCTTCAATTTAGTCTGCTTTCAACCCATTTTTTATAAATCAAACTTCCTTATTTTTATGTTTGGAGTCTACAATCTTTTAGTAAATTCAAAACCCTTTTTATTGATATATGATAAGCCTTAATCCGATTTGAAATGAGGGAGATACAAGAATTTTGCCTAAATGACATCTTTTTCAACCATCTGAGGGTAAAATTGTCATATCTTTTGATGTACAAAATATTTCTTATCCAAACCACTTGGGTTAGAAAAGTAGACTTGACAAGCTTTTAAATGGTCCAAAGAACACCCAAAGCCGAGTTTGGGAGTATCCGGGATGACCTTACGAAGTTCGGCCTGCTGAGCAATCAACTCTACCGCGTGGTAAACATATGTCTACCACGCAATAGACATATATGTCCACCATATGGTACACTTTCCACCATACAACACATCCCAACCGACTTAAGTTAAGGCGGTTAAAAACTCTATCGTACGGTAGATATATGTCTACTGTACGGTACATGGTCCACCGTACAGTACATGGATACTTGTGCCGCCTTTTTAAACTTAACAGCCAAGGCATCTTAGGCCGTCATAGCCCTCCAGAAGGTCGGTATAAGCTTGAAGACCAAGGAAAACCTTTGGGAACTCACTCTATAAATACCCTAGAGTGTTTTAGAGGAAGAAGGGAGAGACATTTTTTTTGTTTGGCTTAAATATTTATATGGTCCTTACAAAATGGTCACCATTTCAATTTCGTCCTTGTAAATTTTTTTGTTTCAATTTTACTCTTACACTTTGTGATGAAAGTCAATGTTACCCTTTCTGTCCAAAATAGACGGCAATCTCATAAGTTGAGGCTGAGTACAACTTGGCACTCATATTTGTTTTACCAAAGCAACATGGAGCTGACATGTTTTGCCACCTGGTATACAAACATCTACTCTGTATTTTTTAAATCGAAAAGGATATCCACGCAGATTTTAGATCTGCGCAAGCACGCATAGACCTCTTTTAGGCCAATTTTGGATCCCAAAAAATGGATCGGATTTACTCATTTTGTTTAAAATACTTTGTTTATGGTTCCTACTAAAAATCAACTTAATAGAATATTGGAAAGGGTGTGTACAAAACATCTAATTTTGTCCAAGAATTTAGGCTTGAATTTTGAGACAAAGTTGCATGTTTCTTAGACACTCTTACCGTATTCTAGTTAGCAGATTTTTGGTAGGGATCATAAACAAAATATTTTTAACAAAATGAACGGCTTCGATCATTTTTTTAGAATCCAAAACGGGTCTAAAAGAGGTCTGTGCGCGCTGGCACAGATTTCACACTCTGTGCAGACCGCACCGTTCTTTTAATTAAAAACCTAATGACAAGCGGGTTTGAGTCAAAGGCAAATCAAATTAGAAAATCCATGGGTTGTTCACTGAAGCAAACATAATTAAGCGGCAGAGAAGCATTTTAACCGAGTTTCCGACTCGGGATGCATTTTAACCGGGTTGCGACCAAGTTGTTAAACTCAGATGACATGGTTAATCTCCTGATGGAAGCCAGTTTGAAGACCGACACACGTGCAAGGTAATTGGGCGACTTTTAATATTGGTTCTTTGAGTGGATTCCCAAACAACAAATTCAAACAACCGGCTATTGATGCACCAAATTACTGTGAGGAAGTCGCACAAGAGGACATGGCCAGAGTAGAGAACGTTAATGTAGGCATCAGAGAAGATGGCTGGAGTAGATGCCATCTTCGGTGGTGGTTTATGTATGCTTTGGTAAAGGTGTATAGAGTGAGAAAATATGAGTGCCCTTTGTACTCCACCTCAGCCAACCCTGCCACTTATGAGATTTCCATCCATTTTGGACGGAAAGAGTAACATTGACTTTCGTCACAAAGTGTAAGGGTAAAATTGAAACAAAAATTGTTACAAGGACGAAATTGAAACGGTGACTATTTTATAAGGACCATAAAGGTATTTAAAAAAGAGAGGAATTAGAGAGAAAAACAGTTCAAAATGCTTTGAAATTCAGTACCTACTTTCATACTCCCTCTCAAGTACCAAAACACTTCAAAGCCAAGTCCAAAACTACCTCAAAAGCAACCAAAGTCCAAAGCCAAGACTCATATCAGTAAACCAAAGCCCACATACTCATCCAAATTCACAAGAAGGGCCATCATACCAATCATGACTTTCCAAAGAAAGATTTTTCATTCCTAAAGGTATAAACTTTCTATTTTTGTATTCTGAGGGTAACCACAAGGCTTAGACTGGTTCTTTATACCAATTTTTGGTCTAAATGGTTTAGACGTTTGCAAGAAATCAAAGTAGGTATCCCATATAACTCCACCGTGCAGTACACCTAACTATAGCATGGTAGAGTGTTTCTCAGGGGAACAGTTCTATCAAACGCTCTTTCATCTTCTGTTTTATTAAAATCAATATTAAGTGTCATGCTCTTTATGCTCTGTCCAGAATAGTATATGCCCTGCTCATCCTTTTTGAATTTATGTCAATCATGCATCATCCTTTGAAGTAGGAACTGTTTAGTTGATAAACGAGCATATATGCCTATTTCAGATCGTCATATACTAATTAAGGTTGTTTTAAACTGCTAATTACAAAGTATGTGTACTGTACGGCGTATCTATCTGTCGTACAATCATGTTTATCATAAAACAACATCTTTATTTGCTTCCTGTAATTATTATTTGTTTATATTCAAGCATGCCTCTGCTACAAACCTTTTGCATGCTTTAGTTGTTTATATATGCAAAGTTGACCACAAAGACATGTACCGAACGGTACACACTTTTGTCATACAGTGGAGATATCGTGGAACAAAATGCCATTTTAGTTACTTTGTACAATTAAAATGCCTAAATGCAAGCATGGCTAGTAGTCTCTGTTGCTAGCATGAAATATAAACTGTTTAGCTATTTTTGTTCAAAGCATGCCCGTTGATGTTTTTTTTTTTTTTTTGCAATTAATTGTTTACGTGCTATAAACTATTTATGTGGCATAAAAGTTAAACAATAAGAAGATTTTCAAATCTCACAAGTAATAGTAGAGACCGATTTTATCAGGCAAGGAGGGTGATTTTTCCACCAAAACCTTATCCTCTCGTAACCTGACTCCCGAATCCAAAATTCTCTATTTTCAAAGACCAATCCCATTTTCAAAAAAGGGCAAAAGAGTCACATTTTTCAATAAACGATTTCTCGGGGACAATCCTTTTCAAAACCCGGGTGGCAACTCTTAAACAAACAAGCATTTTTCCTTTTTGTAAACTAAAAATACAAAAAATGAGCCATAAAAGGAAAAAATCATTTTTCTGGGCGTCGAGCCCACACAAGGCTCCCACCTTCGGTGGTAAAAACGGCATTCCACTTGACTCTAGATTTTCCCTATAACCATGGAACAATAACATCACACTGCTTCCCAAATGTGGTGCGATTACTAGGGGGCCAGGAAAGACATTTGTTAATGAAACTTTATTAGAAGACCTTTTCTTATCGAATGCCCCAGTAAAGTCAGATAAATATACATGGTGCGCAATCGATGAAGGACGTACACTCTGTCGTATCTTTTGTCCGGCCCAAAGGTAGAGGAAAAGACTCCCTCTACATGGCCTTGACAAGAGAAATGATACGGAGGACTTTATGGGGTCCCACCCTCTAGACCGAGAGATGAGCCTGGAGCTGTGTCCGCAAGGTGTGCACGTGGTAGTGTTGCAGCACAAGTACTGGTTGTGCAAGTCTCTAGATGACAGTTCCACTCGGAATCAAGGCATCTTTGATTACGGTAACGATCCCACTCTTTATAAAGAATCCATCTGTTTCCCGGGCCGCTTCTTGAACATTGTCGCTGTTTATGATCTGGAATAACAAAGATCCTCATTAGAGCCTCTGCCTTCCGGTTCATAAATGAGTTTTGAGAGATAAAGGAGACAAACATTCATCAGGGCACAAAAATTGCACGCATGCCACGCAATGCATATGTTTCTCCAACTCCAGACCTACAATGGTTTCTCTAATTTTACGAGCATCATAGCACATACAGGAAATATGTGAGAAATTCGGGCAAATTGTGCCTTTCCTTTTTGTGCTAAGGTGTCATACTCATTCATGTGTATCCTTGGGAATTACCATATGTTAGTTGGTAACCTAGAATCTTTTGATGGACTTTATCACCTTTTCAATGTACTTTCTGTGGCAAGGCCTTTGTTACCGAAGTGGCATTGCCCCAATCTCTCCATGTGGAGGTTGAAGGGTACGAGGCCCAAATGGGGGTGACCCCACTTCCCTTTCACTTCGGACTAGGGTAGGGTAGAGTAGATTCACTCAATGTTGAAATTAAAAAAAAAATAAAAATCTACTTTGTGTTTCAAAATTGAGAAAAGTGTAGTTCTGATAAGTTGAGCAATAAACATAAATACCTTCACATTGTCTCCGATGCGAGCATTCTTGTCAATAATTGCTCGTTTGATGTGAGAGTTCTTGCCAATACCAATTGGGACGCTTCCCTTTGCAGCCAAAAATCTTCTGTCAGCATCCGTCTGGAACAAAGATGACAAAAATCAAATAAATATACTTACTACTTGAGCCAATTAATCCATGATATATGATCTGTAAAGCACAGTACACCTGCAACAGAATGCAATAAGCCATTAAGTTGTATGTTTTTACCTCATAATAATCTGCTCCCATCAACAAGGTATCTTCTATGACTGCGCCCTCTGAGATGCAAGATCGAAGCCCAACCACGGAATGGTGAATTTTACAGTTCTGCGCAGGGAACAAAGTGTTATCTTTTCACAAACAATTAATTCTCTATCACAGTCACGGATAACTACATTACACAGAAGTTAAAAAAATACTCCTACTGTCCTACATGACACCCACTCGCCATCTTCCAGGGAAGATGGCACAGCAGGGTATGGTTATTTACATAAGTTGTGCAAAACTGCAAAGCATAAAATGGGTTAAGGGTGCCCTTTCTGAACAATTTGAAGGTGTAACAGGTCCCATATTACAATTTCAGAATCACAGTGGCTCAGTCATCAGTGAGACTCTCCTTGTTCAAAACCCACAGCACCTTCCTACAAGTACTGACAACTGAGTAACTATGGCAATCAAAGTGTAGGGGCTTGACCGGGTCACGGCTGTACATCTCTATGCTACTGGTTTGTTGTGGCATATTGGTGAAAACGCAAACCTAACATCAGTTGCATAACGATCGTATCAACAAGCATGAAGTTAATTAACTTACCTTAATTACACAACCTTCACCAATAACACTATCTGTGACATCGGCATCAAGCATCTTGGAAGGAGGCAAATATCGAGGCTGGGTATAAATTGGAGCTGAACGATCATAGAAGCTGCACCAGAAGACAAATATCAATTCAAAGTTGTTATTCTACATAGAAGCACAAGTATTACAACACATAAAAGGGGGAGAAAGGTGCCAAATGTAATCAAAGAGAGGAGTACCTAAAATCTGGTACTGGCTTTTTGGTGATCCCTAAATTGGCGTTATAAAAGGCTTCAATGGTACCAATGTCTTCCCAGTATCCATCATACAAGTAAGCTTGCACCTGTATGCATGAAGCAGCAACTAGACTTTTGAGGACTTAAGATTACTTCGAAGGCTGGAGTTCCACAAAAACTGGTGTTTTCTCATGTGTTGCAGTAATAAGTGTCAATCCAATAAACTACCAAGGTTGACATCAGTGGACTAACGAGTATATAAATAACAACCTATGGTAAAGCCTGGAGTCATATATCTCAGTACAATGATATAATCAGTATGAATCAGTATACTCCAAGTCTCCGACTGGCTTTGAGATTGCAGAGTATTAGACAACCAGACCACTTACTACCAATCCTCATCATGGCCGGTAAACTTAAGGACTTGCATCATATTGTTTATGTTACCGATGAGACACAGGGAGAGGACCAATGAAGAAAAAAGAAAATAAGGGACCACATACTCTCATCCCAATGGAAGTTGCACCAGGAATAACTTCACTTCCAAAATCATTGGCTCCAGGAAAATTCTCACGAAGCAGGTTCATCATAACATCTTTGCTTACAACGTATATACCCATGCTTGCAATGTAAGGCATCTCTTTGGCTCTCTCATCATCAAGACCTAAAATCGTAGTATCAACCTAAACCATGACAAGTAGAGAAAATCAATCATAATTTTGGATCGTAGAGCAATCTTATAAATAGTCACAAACAAAAACTGCTCATGAAAAACTAAAACAGAAAGTTCTTACCTTCATAGCTTTCAACTGCTCTCCTTTTGGCTTCTCTGCAAATTCAATAATACGTCCTTCTTCATCAATCTTCATTAGACCAAATGCAGTAGCACGTTTTTCGTCCATTGGCAGTGCAGCTACGGTGATATCAGCATCTGTCTCTCTATGGGCTTGAATAAATTTCTCATAATCCATACGGTACAAATGGTCCCCAGCAAGAACCAAGAATTCAAGAACACTGTGTTCCTCAAACAGCCACAGATACTGTCGCACAGCATCAGCTGTACCCTAAGCAGAGCAATAAAAATGAATTCAATCATTCAGGACAGGTATCAAGCAACTCCTCGAATAGGGAAAACAAAGTATTAGAAGATCTGTGCCTGACAATGATACCGTACTTGCTATTAATACTTATGCAAAGGATATAATTATAAATGAAACCTTACATAGAAAGCATCGAGGGATTATATGTGCAATGGAAAACCTCGTGTTTGGAGGATGTCATTAATTAAATAAATGAAAGGTACAACACTCCTCAACTAGGCATGGAGCTTGTGTAGGCGGAAAGGAAAACTTGGTTGAGATACCCCAAATAAAAAACTCGGGGTTATTCGAATCTACTATTACGAATGGAGAAATTGAAACCACTCGGAGGAACTAAAGGTTTCAAGTTTCAACAAGTTTGTTGGAGTGTAGTCTCACGTATATTAAAGAAAATGACGCCCATGTGAAAGACTAGAATGTTTGGAGTCCAGAATGTAAACTACCTGGAACCAGTTGGGGTTCTCTGGACTTTGCTGAGCAGCAAGAACTTCAACAAACCCTTCATTCTTGTAGCCACCAAGATTACTTGCATATGCCCTTGAAAGGTGGCGATTCAGCGATGCAGAATTGAATTGTGTGAGAACATAGATCTTCGATATGTTGCTGTTCAGGCAATTGCTGACAGGAATGTCAATTAGGCGATAATTTGCCCCTAAAGGAACAGCTGGCTTTGCTCTCTTCTTTGTAAGAGGGTAAAGACGAGTCCCGGCTCCCCCTCCTAGTATAATTCCTAGAACACTCTGTAAAAAACTACGGTTAACATTTTTCATCATTCTATTCCCCATTTTAACTCAGTCTTTGCTCAATAATTAAAGATACCCATAGACATCACATTCGACCCCATAAGTTCAAAAAGAAAGCAATAAAGTGCTCATATCATAAGCTCTTTTCCTATGACTCAAGAAACCAAATGCCATGGATATTCTGGTAAACAATGATCAGATTTCACACAACCATCGAAAGCATAGTCCTTTCCATCATAATGACAGCCATCAAGGTTCCCTTGGTTTATTGTCAAGAGAATGTGCCAAAGAAAGTAAGCAAATCCCACAACTTAATGCCTTCAAATTTCAATAACCAATAAAATCAGCACATATTGAATGGTTCTCGAGATACTAATACTGGCCAAAACGTGAAAGAAGAATCAAAATTTGTAGTTTCATTTCGTAAGATCCCATGTGCTTTTTTACTCTCCATGACTTATCAGCTATCAATAGAGATCTACATCTGATGGCTAAACGTTCACTGGAAAAGAAAGAAAACGTAACAATATTCTACAAGCAGAATTTCATCCAACCTCGTATAGCTTCTGCTATGCCTTCTTGGAAAACATAAAAAGCATAAATGCAATAAAACAGGAAAGAGGAAACACAACATTGATATTTAGTAACCAGCAGCAAAAAGTTTAAATTTCGCTATGCAGGGCTAGTTCTCTTCTGAGGTTTACGTTCTGATCCGCATGAATATAAGAAACTTTTTTTTTATCAAGAAAAATTCAAACTTTTTTGATGGATTAAAAGAATGCATTGATAAGTAACTAGTGACAAAAAGTTTAATTTTTTTCCCGACAAAACGTATTATTACTTTTATGTTTTGTTTTGCGGATGGAACAAATTTTTTATTGAAAAATATAATCCCAAAAGGTTTTGAGAAAAATCTCCTATAATTCTAAGAAAAATCTGAAACGTGGGTAGGGCTGTTACCACGATCCGTCCTTGCATTTATATATTATAGTAGTTATTATATAAACAAACGCACAGTAATAAATAAATAAATAGAGACAGAGATCCGATTATGGATCAATGATGACACAGTCAAACAATTCCAATTTCAACAATATAATTAGGTCCAGTCAACAACAGTAGAACTCTACTTGGATCCACGGCAGTAAAATTCCTTTTCTAAATCGTGCTCCATCCTAAAGCGTTATCATCAAGTTGACAAGTTCTTTGCGCGTTCGTCAAGTAAACTAAACTCGCATCATCCACACACATTACCACATCAATCAGAACACACAAACAAATCCCAACGCGCGCGCACATAACCATTCGTTAATGCACAAATATAATAATCACAATTCACAAGGAGAATTAGGAGCATACTCTGCTGGCATCAGGATCGAGGCAAGTCTGCGAGTTCTGCGAATCGGACACGCCCTTGACAATCAGCTGAGAGGACTTAAAACGGCGCCGTGGGGAGGCCAATTTCGTCGAGATCTTTCGTTGTCGAGGCGAGGCGAAGGACAGCAGCCGGTACGACGCCGCGTGGAGGTCGGCGGCGTGGCTCGACGTGCTGCTGTGAGGCACCTGCAGCGCTCCGATCACCGCCATTATCAATCCAGAGAGAGACTTTGATTAGGAGAGAGAGCGAGAGAGAGGAGTGGGAGTGAAATGTGAATGATCGAGTTTGGACCGGGAGAGTGTGATGGCAGTAGATCCAGATATTATTGCGAGGGGATGGTTGGGGTTGCCACTGGTTTTGTGCGAAATTACGTGGCTCGGCTTATGGGGACGGCGGATGGACGGGCGAAATTAAATTACGAGGAGGGTATTTTTGGAAATGGCTATTTTTGGAAATTATGTTTTTTTCTTATCGGGAATGATTACTGAGTTAATGATTAGGATTTAGGAGAGATCTGTGGGGACTCTGAAATGGTGGTTACAAGCGATGTGATTTTCACGGGATTTGTTAACGTCACAGGGAGCTTGTGAAATTGTGACAGACGACTTAAGACCGTTACTTTTATCTTCTTCTTTTTTTATCAATGAAGTGATCAAACTGAAGGCCTTAATAAATGACCGATCTCCCGTGCAGTCCTCCTACCCATCAATTCAGTTCAGACCAGTTTGGACCATTTTTGGGTTTTTACTGGGCCCACTAAAATGATTGGAACCGTTCACTCTTTTGGATTTGTCGGGACATCAACCGCGTCAAAAATGACATTGATCAAATAACATTTGATATGATTTCCGACATGCATTAAGCTTCAGATAATTGTGTCAAATGAGTTACAATACAATGTTGCACCCTTTATTTTGTAAGCCTAATGCATTTCGAGATCACAAATCACATCAAATGGCATTGTGATTTTCGACGTGGTAGAATGTCTCGGTAAGTTGTAAAAAATGAACGGTTCAAATAAGTGTTTTGAGCCGGAGAAGGGCCCCATAAATGGTCCAAACTGGACGGTTCTAGAGGGTAGGAAGACTGGACGAGAGATCAGTCCTTAATTAAAATGGAAAAACAAAAAGGAATCAAGGTGTGTTCTACTAATTAAAATAAGGACTACTCATTTGAAATAAGTAAAAATAAATACTTAAATTTTGAATTAAAAGTGATGTATTGTGAGATAATCAACAGTCCCGCAAGCGAGAAATAAGTTTTTAAAAAATAAGAACCTTAACCGAACGAGGCCTTAAAAAGAAATTTTCATTTTAAATATTAAACGCCTTTAACTGTGATTTCGATTTACTACCAACTTACGTAGGACATTTTGATACGGTGAACATTACTCACGAGCGCTCACAAAGTTGGCTGCCTTGTTTTGTCCTCCATCCAGAATACTACATTTGTACATCCAATTTCCACAAAAACTATAATTACTTTTCCCCACTGGAAGATCCTGTGACGCTCTTCCAATGATCATAATGAAAGCTAGTCTAGTTGTCTCCAAATAAAGGTTATTCACGAGGCTGCTTTCAGTTCTCAACTTGTGTCAAAAGTTTCAATTCCATATCCATGTCTTTGTTTGTTGGTTTTGCAAATAGAAAGCTTAAACTATTTCGTACCAAACCGGGGACGTTTTAGACCCATAACATCAAGAAAGATAGAGCTCAAACCAAAGGTCGAGTTTCAAACAAACCATTATACCACAATGGCAGAAGGTTTCTGTAAGACGGGTCGGAGGATCAACTATATGAATTCCAAGTAAAGACGACCATATGAATCTCTTATCCATTTTCTGGGAAAGAAAAACTTCATCACTAGCTGTCAAAATTTACGCAATTGGAAAAAAAATTCAGGTATAAACACATCCGATATTTACTAGAATTCAGGTTATTATTGTCGATATTTTTCACGAATTAGAGATACCATTAATAGACAGGTGACACGTTCCACGGGTAAAACAACATCAAATCCTATAAAGGCACAAGTGAACAAACAAAGGAATGTGTGTCATTTCTGAGAAGCTTGATTTTCAACCGCAGCAGCCTCCTCCTTGAGAAGCAGAAGCATCTCTACCTCCTGATGGCCCTGGAATGCCACCGTATCCGACTTTTATTCCATAAGACTGCCAAATAAAAAAAACTTCGTCAGCACTCAGAATTTTCCCATTTATAAACAATTAGCATTGCTTAATTTTCACAATGGCAAAACAAAATTTTGACATGGAGATAAACAAGGGGACGAAAGCCAAAGGCAAACAATATATTCCATCTGCGAAAACCTAAACCTAATCAACCTAATCCCACGCTAATCTCTATCATGGTAGAACGCGTCTCGTGAACATGAATGTAAGTTTCAGGTCATCCCAGAGAAAAATGATTGCATCTCAGACAACTAATTGTTTAAAACCATTTACATGCCACATAACATTTTTTCCCCACCCCATGTTGTATTCAAGTGGGCAAATAACATAATGAAAATAATTCCAAGCAGATTTTATGAAAAGATAAGCACTAGATTCTTCCACCAGGAATGAACAAAACACGAGAGAGAGAGAGAGAGAGAGAGAGAGAGAACCTCGTTTGATACATCAAACACTCCATCCTGAATCTTCTTATAGATTGTCGAGGCTGTGCTTATAAATGCCTGTATAAAGCTTCTCCGTCAGAACCACAACAAGAGGAATATGACTGGAAACCAAGGATCATTTTAGAACAGGTTTAAACCCTGTTCGTGCAAGGAAACGTCCTTTAAAAAAGAAGAAGGAAGATTCATCACCTCCTCAACATTCTGAGCAGTTTTTGCCGAAGCCTCCATGAAGATCAAGCCATTTTCCTTCGCGAACTGCTCGCCTTCCTCTGTGCTTACAGCCCTTCTATGAGCAAGATCACACTTGTTTCCAATGAGCATGATAGTCATGTTTGCATTGGCATGCTGCCTTGCATCCTCCAACCAGCTCGCAAGGTGATTGAAAGTTTCCCTCCTGAATAGCAAAGCAATTGAGATCACACTCTGCCAGGGCAAGAAGAATTTGACTACCATGCAAAGTTCAGTCCATGCAATCAATCTTGGAAGTTGGATCAAAATGAATTTGACTACCATGTACAAGTATGTGCATATTCTGCATTTTTTCTTGACAAGAAAAATCATCATACAAAGAAGGCACTTCAACAGATAATTGATAACTGGGAAGTCTAGGATCTCTGTATAGCTCCAGATCGTGTTCAGCATCCTCCCTCTATAATCATCCAAACACATAGTATTTGCTCATACTTCTATCACTCTGCGAGATTTCCGTTAACTCAGGACCCTGTTCTGGCTGTATTTGGCATAAAGGATGTATAAACATAACTGAAACAAAAACATTTCTGCTCGGACTTCTTGGTGAAAGATTAAGTGGAGTTAAGAGATTTGCTGAACTTTGCAAGGGATTTGGGCCTATCATGTCGATAGGCCCAGACTCCATAATCAAAAGGTAATACTACCAATGGGATATCCAAGTCCCACACAGCGGAGATTATCCATCAGTTAAAGCTTTCAGTTTCACACTCTAGGGACCGGACTTAGTATTTCAATCCGATTAAGACAGACAAACATAAATAGTATAGGAAAGAAAGAAAACAATGATAAAAATATCATCCACGTGTTCCAGGTATTCACAATAATGTGCCAGACAAGTTTTGCAGGGCCAAAAACAAGGGAAGAGTTTCAAGCTCTGGGGTTCTGCTTCTTGAAGCAGGGTCAGTTTTGAAAGTGTTTTTTCCGATCAAAAAAAAAAAAAAAGTTTTGACAGTTTTTACGACATATTAATCATATAAACATTATCAGATAGAAATAGCATTAAACCAGTTCTTTTTCTTGAACATCAGAAGGGATAGAGTATCCTGAGTCCCTGACTCAGTTGGTATTTCAGAAAAGGGTATAATCTTCATGTGAGGCACTAATGTTTACAATAATAGCAAAAACACGAATGCCTTGCGAATGAATATCCTAACAAAACTTTCCAAAGATATAGGTCCAGCAAGAATAGTATCCAGAAGATCACTTCCCTTGTCTCACAAAATACAATCGCAAGGAACAATTATAAATGCAGACGCATATAACCATGCAATGCCCAAAACTTGGATCACGGTTTCACACATATTAACAGCGAATCTTCAAACATATCAGAGGCATTTTTCGTATGTAACTTGGGAAGATTCAAATGAAATAATGTTACCTAGTGATGTCATAAACAAGCAGTGCACCAGCTGCCCCTCTGTAGTATGATCTTGTAATAGATCTGAATGATTCTTGACCCGCCTGAAAGCAAGGATGATGCTTTGTTTAAAAATAAATCATTTGTTGAAGGTAAACGTGCAGGATCCTTCCATTGAAATCATGTCGAAGGGGAGAAAAAATAGAAAGATGAAACCTCAATAACAAAATTATGGTTCCTTGCAGCGCAGGGTATTCACTTTTTTTTTTTTGTTGGCATGTGCTTGCAGAGAAGATATTCTCATTATTTACACCAAGCAGCTATGGAAGAAACTCAAACTAGGGAACTTAGAGGGCAATAAAAGCTAAAAAAGTTAAGGCATAAGCAAGAAACCGTGTCCCAGATCTGTAGCTTTATTGGCTTGCTATCGATTGTGACCATTCTGGCCCCAAATTCAACACCAATGGTTAGGTCATGAACAGGTTGAAACCTCTTGTCCGTAAACTGGAGAAGAAGACATGATTTTCCAACTCCTGTATGGAAGGCATCAAACTTGCATGAGTTGCAATATTGCGTTCACAAGTGGTGACTAAAACAAATAGATAAATCCCAACTCTGAACACAAAGATCCATACAATCCGAAACATGTCATGACTCAAATGTGATATGGCACACTAGGCACTATTTGATTTCAAGTTCAAAAACTCCACCTTCCCTCACTACACCTCCATGGGGTGGCAGGCAGGGCTGGGGGAGTAACAAATTTTGTTCGTACAATTCCATACGAAAGAAGAAGAAATGCATATGATAATGTAAACAGTTAGAAGACTTATAAGTGACCCCACTTCATCGAGGACAAGAAGCTTTGCTTTCCATCTGACAAAACCAAGCTTGGTGTCACAATTATCTGGAGTCAGCTACACGGATTTTGTTATCTCATTCTGCTTGATTACGAACTATGTATTGAGTTAAATCTAGAAAATTCTACCCTTTTTTCACAACATCCCACGTCAATTTGGGTCTAAAAGAACTTCACCAAGCATACCATGCTCATCTCTTCCTAAGCTTTCCAAATATTTGCATTAACCGTATGTCATAGTAGGATGTCCAATGCCTTGTTTGGATTCAAACTTGAAAAAAAAAATTCAACTCAAAAAATACTCATTACCCCTACTTTCAATTATTTCTCTCTCCTCTCCAATCATTATTCTCATTTCTCTCTCTATCTCTATCCAATCATTACCATATTTTCTCTCTCCACTCATTACCTAAAAACCAAACCCAAAAATTTTCAAAAACTCATCCAAACAAGGCACAAGTCTCCTTCATACCCTCATCCCTCACCAACATCCTCAAATCCTCAATTTTTATACCCTCAACTTGAGTAAAATCTCACGTTTTTCTTTGTCTCAGCTTAGACAAGAAGCTTTGCTTCCACCTATGGCCTTTACATTCCATTCATATAAGCAATGTACCCTCATACCCCACTATCTTGGGGGAGCCATTAACTTGCTCGACCCGGCTGCAAAGGCGTTGAGCACCCTATGGTAATCTGATTGCATCTACACCAAACTAATCAATCCGTGTGAAAAAACTACTTCAACTCATACAAGTTCTCTACAATCTATCAGAATATTATAGTAACTCCGTAAAATAAGTATCTACTACTGTCAATGGGAAATTTCTGTATTGACTTGAATAAATTAAAAATCCTTATGCCACAAGTTTGCCCAACACTTCATGAGTCCATTCAAATGAATGCTCCTTCAGCAAAAAATTTGTTTTACCCCTACTTCCAGTCCTGACTGCTCTATTCAAATAGGTTAAAGCTTTCCCCGGGTTTAGGAAAACAGCGACGTGCATATGCATACGCTGATCATCTGCAGAGACATGACAATGGATTAAACGGACTCCATACAATCTAACTGAAACCGACATTTGGCACTTCCAAAATCCACACCTTGCCAAAAATCAATTCCTGGCACTAAAAATCAATTCAAATGCCAGGTATTCAACAAGCAAAAAAGAAAATTGGCAAAAGGCACATCGGTTCTCTTGAAATTCCACATCCACAGCAACAATCAACGCACATAAAAACACCGAGGGGTTTGGCCAAGTAGTCATAACAAAGCCAGAGGTATGCTCGGTGGTTAACTTCAGGCCCCTGACTGGCCCGGATATCCGGTCATCAAAAAAACAAAATTAACACGCGTAAATACGGAGTAGATCATACTTATCAAAAAAAAAAAAAATTTATGGTGTAGATCATGCACAATACATCTGATGCCCCAATTCATAAAACTACAGGATCCTGATCAACGTACGCAACACACATGCTCATCTACATATACACGGACAAAAAGAATGAGCCGAAATTGAAAGAAAGTTTTTACCGGTGTCTCCTATGATGATGTACTTGAAGAGGTAGGCGTACGACATGGTTGCTCAGATCCTTGAATTCGTACCGGAACTGGATACGTGAATCGTACGTAAAACTTGAATAGGCACAACAAGCAAGGCTTTTGGAGAAAGGGATCTAGATCTAAACCAGACAAGAATGAAGGATTTATTTATCTCATGTGAAAGCAATTGGGATTGTTATTATTATAATCTGGATCTGGATTATGTAGGCGTATACGTATGGTATATTAATGAGGGTTAAAGAGGAAGAGGACAGAGAGAGGGATAGGGTTGACGAAAAGCTTTCGTAATTCCGAAGGCTAGTCGTCGTCCCCTCTCCCCTTTTCCTTTCCTTCTTCGTAACTTCTTTAGAGAGAGAGAGAGAGAGAGAAAGAGGACCCACAGGCTGGAATTTTGTTTACCACAGGCTGTCGTCGGTTCGTAACTGTACTGTGCTGAGTTGTCCGTGTTTCAAGAACGTCCAACTACGAAGACTTTCGTTTCTTTTCTTTGTTACCGGAGATCCTTTCTACGGAGATATTTTGAGTGTTAAATTGTGTGAGTTTGTTTTTATTCTTAGGTTTTAAAAAAAATTTATGCTATTCAATAGCCAAAAATGTACTAATAAAGAGAATTTGGGTACAAAGGATTTGATTATTGGGCGACCCCTTCCCAAGTTACATAAAGTGCATCACATCTGTGAACGGGTATACAAGCGTGAATGAGAATGCGTCTTTTAAAATATTCT
This sequence comes from Rhododendron ovatum, assembly GCA_019656835.1. NCBI lineage: Eukaryota > Viridiplantae > Streptophyta > Magnoliopsida > Ericales > Ericaceae > Rhododendron > Rhododendron ovatum. The sequence goes on from CM033795.1 coordinate 8,465,284, forward strand.
TAAGCGCTAAATTTACGAGAGCAAGAATTAATAGTACGATCCAAAACACTGCAAAATGTTTTTGGGTCAAAAGTCGAAGGTAAAGAGAATTTGGGTATAAATGATTTGATCCTTCGGCGATCCCTCCCCAATTCACATAATGCACATCGCATTTGTGAGCAAGCGTGAACAAGAAAACGTCTTTTAAAATGTCCTTAAGTGCTAAATTTACGAAGAGCGAGAATTAATAGTACGTGCCAAAACACAGCAGAATGTTATTGAGTTGAAAGTTCGAAATAGGTTTCATCTCGACCTCAAAACTTTAACCTGAAACGTTTTTGTGCAAAACTCAACCACAAAAATATTTTATTGTAAAAAAAAAAAATACAATCCATCGAACGAACGCACGAACGCTAATTGATCGGTACATACTATTGTGAAAAATTTAACCGTGTGCAAATTCGATTCGATCATATAGTTATCATTATTCGATCGACTTTATTATTTTACACAAATATTGTACTCGGCGAGCCCTATAACGTGAATAAAAAGTACAAAAGAGCTCAAAACACACCATAAATGAGGAGAAATTGTAGGATCTGATACGTAGCAGCAGCGTAGAAAATGCAGAACAATGACACTACCACATTCCCATGTATAAGAGTCAAATACCCGTGAACTCTAGCAGTGGGTGTCATGGCCAATAGTAACCATGTGGAACTGATATTGCTGAGATGTGATCACTGGACCGGAAATGATAGCTTCCTAGTAACTTGCTGCATGGTTGGTCGAGACCGCGGCTGGCATTCAAACATGCAAATGCTAGCTTTGCAACAACGACTAGGTGCTCCGCCACTTCATTCCGAGGAGATGGGAGGCGTCGGTCCAACAAGTCCTCCAACGATATCCCACTCATGTTTGATGTTAATAGTGCTGACGAAGGTGACGGTGACGAAGATGATAGTAGAGAGGAGATGAGATCGCTGGGATGCTTTCCCATAATAATTTCCAGTGTTAGCACCCCAAAACTATAAACGTCGACCTTCTCATTCATTTCCATTGTATAAGCAAGTTCTGCCCCGAAAAAAGAAGGGAGAGAGAAAGAGATAGACAAATTAGAGCATCCAAAAATGAAGTAACTTGGGCATAGACCTAGAAATAGACTCAAATGTCCACGCATAATCTAAAAAAATTCCCAGTTCTTTCTCAGTTTCTTAATTAATTTCTAAGACTACCAAATAATGTACCTCTATGCAGCATGTTGATGGGGCCAAAATTTCAATCAAAGCCAAAACTATAAGTTAATCGGAACAAAATACGAGCGTGTTAGAAAATGCATACCTGGAGGAAAATAACCAAAAGTCCCTACCAGTGAAGTCCAGCTGGACGAGTCTGGTTTCATGAATCTAGCTGCGCCGAAATCAGAGACGTGAGCCACATACTCTGAATCAAACAAGACATTCTTGCTTGATATGTCCCGATGGATGATTGGAAGTGAACAATCGTGGTGCATATAAGAGAGGGCATCTGCCACCACTTTAACGACATTCACTCGCTTAATCCAATCAAACTCAACTGCTAGTTCCTCTGAGGACAGTACCTTTCCCAAGCTTCCCCCTTGCAAAAATTCATAAACCAAAAACGAGTGCCTCGGATGTGAACAATACCCATAAAGCTTTACAATGTTGCGGTGTCGTATTTTGGTTAATGCATTGATCTCACTCATGAAGCTTTTGGGATCAGCCAATTCACCATTGAATGATGTATGAAGTTTCTTCACAGCAACTACTTGACCATTGGGCAACGAAGCTCTATAAACAGAACCACATCCCCCTTCACCAACCCAGTGTTTGGCACTGAAGCCCTCAGTAACTTCAATGATGTTTTCGTACACCATTTTCCCATCGTAGCTCCATATCGCAAACAAATTCTCATTATTTACTTGTCTTGGCTCATTTGTTGTGTTCTTTACCTTCTTAGGTAAAGCCATACAAAATCCGAGAACCATGAGTGAAAAAAGCAGAACTCCTAAAACAGGAAGTGCATCCAGTAGCGCCAATTTCTTGCCCTTTTCTCTAGCAACCTTATCAGGCATGCAAGCCTCCAAACCAGTGGCATTGCCGCATAAATCTTTGTTGCCTTGGAGTGCCTCAAATGGAGCCTCTCTGAAAGCTTTGATGTTAGGAAGAGGACCCTCCAATAGATTGAAGGATACATCAACCGTCGTCAAACTTAACATATCATCAAAAGCAGATGGCATGGTACCGTAGAGCTTATTGTGGGAGAGATTCAATGTTTCTAACTTTCCTAGTGCTCCAATCTGTGGTGGTATCTTGCCTAACAGCACATTATAACAGAGATCAAGACTTTGAAGGCTACCGACTTGGCATAGCTCTACAGGAATGCTATCCCCAAGTCTGTTATTGCTCAAATTCAAGAACAATAGCTTCGAGCAATTCCCTAATCCTCTAGGAATTGAGCCACTTAGTTTATTTGCTGCCAAGTTCAGATTTTCAAGGTTGGTAAGGCGTCCGAGTTCTTGAGGAATGTGGCCAGATAGTTGGTTATCATACAGGTTAAGCTCGAACAAAGAAACAAAAGTTCCAAATTCCACTGGAATCTCTCCGACTAGATGGTTCGAAGAGAGGTCAATTCCAGATAGTCGAGTTGCCTCTACTAGTCCAGGTGGTATCTCTCCAGAAATATTATTGATTGACATTCTGAGACTAGTTAATTTATGACACTTCCCCCATTGTTGAGAGAGCTCACCATAGAAATTGTTACGACTCAAATCAATGTAAACCAAGTTTGGAAACACGCCAAATTCTTCTGATATATTTCCAAAAAGTTGGTTTCCATCAAGCCTGATTCTGGATAAGCTACTACAAATTTTTATGCTTTTTGGGATGTTTCCCGTGAGATTGTTGTTGTCTACAACTAACCATTCAAGTACTCCACTAAAGCATAGGTTTTCTGGTAAATGACCGGTTAACTTGTTTTCACCTATCGATAACACAGCCATACGTGTAAGATTGTTCAACCTTGGGGGAATAGATCCAGTAAGTTGGGTTTCACGAATAATCAAAGCCCAGAGGTTAACCAGATTTCCTATCTCCGTAGGAATTGAGCCGTACAATGGATTTTGAGATAACACTAACATCTTGAGCTTGGTCAAGTTCCCAATGGTGGAAGGAATGTGTCCAGAGAGCATATTTTCGTGCAGCCACAAAATTTTTAAACTACTCAAGTTTCCAATAGAAGGAGGGATCGAACCAGTGAGATTGTTAGTATACAAACTCAGCTCATTGAGAGAGCTGAGCAATCCTATTTCTTGGGGGATAGAGCCAGCTATTTGGGTTCTGCTCATGTATAAGGTTCTGAGGTTAATCAGTTGGTATATTCCAGAAGGAAAAGATCCAGAGAAATGGTTGGCGGACAATCTAAGATACGTAAGTCTCCAAAGACTTCCAATATGGGAGGGGATGGTACCATATAGTGAGTTGTTAAAAAGATCAAGGCCGAGAAGATAAGGGAAGGCTGAGAACTTAAAATTTGAAAGCGTACCTCTCAAACCGTAACTCGTCAAGTTTATACGGGAGACTCTATAAGCATTGTTGCAACCAATTCCCGTCCAACCGCAGTGGTTGCTTCCTACCACCCAGGATGACAGGAGAGATTGGCTTTGGTTGTCAAGGCTAGCTTTCCACTTCAAGAGAGCTGCGGCTTCAGGTACTTCTTCTTTTGTAGTTGCAGAAGAAGCAAAAGTTGTAGATGTAAAAGGGAAGACCGCTGCAAGGATGATGATGATGAGGGAAAAAGAGAGGATTTGGAACGAAACGAACTGGTTGGGAAGTGACTTTGTTGCTAAGGATGTCATTGTAGGATGGAGGAATGAGGAGCCTTTTGAGTGCATGGAGAGGTATTTATAGATAAAACTAAATGTAGTGGAACATTTTTTGCCGTCTATCAAGAGGAATGAAATCTTCACCATCACACAATTTTTCAACAAACTCTTAAGTACTGGTAGTTGGGAAGAACTGGAATTTTTAACAGGTATCAATGTCAGACTAAATGAACTACTGACAATTTAGCTCCTTTGATGCCTCTGGACCTTTCAATCACCTTTTAACATCAACACAGCATTCATGGAGGGGAAGAATAGAATTAACAGAATGATCTGCCTATAGACCTGTTTTTGGGCTCTGACCAACAAAATAAGGCCGAATTAAACTCACTGACTATTGAAATCATTCAATTATGTTATTCGGACTGGAAATGCTTATGCTTACTGAGATATCACAAAGCGATTCATAAACAGACAAGGTAGTTTCTTAAAAGTTAAAACCAATGCTACGTACACCTTTCCAATTTGTTAAAATCCTAATGTTTAGTTGGATATCATAGAGAGAATGAGGAGAAGAAATTCATACCACTGTTTTATGGCCCAAATTACAATTAGACTTGATAATTCAATTATTCTGTCCTTGGGGGTATATTTGGCTTCCCTCCTCTTTGCAGTAGCTAGTTTTTTCGCAATTGTCCGTTACTTCTATTTTTTTTTTCCTTCTTGAATTTCTTCAAGGATGAGTACCCCTATGGGCCTCACTCCTTGAATTTCTTCGGCAACCCATCGTTGTCATCACTCATCTCCTTTTTTTTTTTTCCTTCTTGAATTTCTTCAAGGAGTGAGTACCCCTATGGGCCTCACTCCTTGAATTTCTTCGGCAACCCATCGTTGTCATCACTCATCTCCGGTCTGTAAACTCCAGACTGAGGAGCAATTGCAAAAGATATAGCAGGAACTGGATCTCTTTTCACAGTCAAAGCCTAAACCGAGAAAAAAAGAAAACATTCACCTAGAAGGGCCATCCTTATTAAAAGGAATTCGTCAAGGGCTACTAAGCAATGCACACATTTTTGAACTTGAAAAGTGGAGTACATAACCATGAACCCGAGGAGTTGGTGCTGTGGCTTTCACCTAGCCAGGATGCTGGCCTAATGATGCTCTTGGTCTGGGATTCGAAAACCCCACTACATACGTACCGTTCTATCGATTCATGTAGGATCACTCCTACGGCCAGGCTTTCCCAAAGCCCGACCAAAGCAACAAAAACAGGCAGATGATTCATTAAAATTGACAAACTATAGGACATTTCATAAACTTCAATAAAAAAAACAAAAAAAAAAACAGATCTATGATCCATTCTTTAAACAAAAATACAATGATAGAGGGAAGATCACACGACGTCCAGGGAATAGGGCACGCTCATATGTATCCCTTCATGTTCATCAACAGGCGTATCCGCAATTCTCATATGTGTTCAAGACGGATTGAGGGCCCCTTATGTCACGTGTCGGTGATTCATAGGCGCCGTGTCAAGCCGTCAACCATTCCAGTTGGTGAAGAAGTGGAATTTTCCAACATTACATTAACGTTAGATGCATAAGTGATGACTGATGAGCAATGGACGAAGTCTTGATGCCACTGAAGCTTTCAGTCGCCTCTCTCCACATTACTATCCCGCGCATTTGAGGAGAAGAAAAATGGTAACTACAGGCGCCCCCGTAGCTAGACTTTCTCTTCATCCAACCAATATTGTTGTTCAATTATGCGACCACGGATGAGAACGGTTGGGGTTCCTTTTTTCTTCAATTCAATTGCTTTGACCCATTAATGCACTAATGGGAGTAATACTTTTCTAAACATAGACTTGACATTCAAGCCTATAAGCCTAAAGTAGACCGATGGGATTTCTAATTAATTGGCTAGGTAAAGCTAAAATTTTGCTTCCAACATTGTCAAAAATTGTTTGATGTTTGCATTGTGTCTCTAACGGTGCAAATAATTTTTTTTGGGTTGTAGCCATGGTGTGACTACCATAGTTGTGGATCCCGTACCGTACCGGCCGGTACGTACCGGAATTGAAGAAAACCGGCCGGTACGTACCGGAATTGAAGAAAACCGGTACCCTAACACCCCAATACCGTTCCGGGCCAAATACCGGTCGGTACCGGCCGTTTCTTTTTTTTTTTCTGGAGACTGGAACGTCAATTTAAAAAAGTTGCCGGTTTCAGAATTTTAGCAAAACGTGGGCTTATCTCTAGTACGTGCGCGAGGCTCAAAATCCCAGATTTGCACCCCCCCCCTGCGCGTGAATAATCCGTGATGCGCACCCGGTTAATTGGTTTCCGAATCAGTTTTTCCAAATTGCATTCGGCCATGGTCTGTTTTCCCGAGCGCGCGAGACCTCTCCTTGGATTTTCATTCACAAGCTCACTAGTATGCAAAGTCTTTTAAGGTGGAAAAGAGTTTTGTAACTAAGCAATGTGGGACAAAAAGGCAAACACAATGTTTTATGACTTCACACCAAAATCCCAACAACAACAACTTATTTATTATGATCGTGAATCAGTAACAACGTCTTATGACAAGTATTATTGTTAATAGAATTTTTCTGCGCGATTTATACACTTGCAATGTTTGATTTTGGACTCCAAATGGTGAATTTTGTTGTCTTAATATAGATATTTTATGATGAATTTCATAGTATGGGGGATTTTTTTGAATTATAATTATATATAATTATTATATATATTGTAGTTGTGGTAAATCCGAAACGGTACCCGGTACCTGACCGGTACCGGTACGTACCGTACCAGTAGGAAAACCGGTACCCTGTCCGAAACGGTATTCAGAACTATGGTGACTACATGAGTGAAACATTTCAAATACGACTTCTCTACATTTACAAAGAAGGAGAACAACGATAAATACACAAGGAAAAAAGCCGTAAAACTATAATGACTAAACTACCCTTAACATAAAATAAGATTACAAAAGAACCCAAATAACATTATATATTCACAACGAGTTGTGGCTAGGTTAGTCTCAAGTCAATTGGATTAGGTTAGGACTTTGGCTCATGTCTAGCATGCATAGCCGTGGTCACAAGGCTAAATGGTTAGGGTCAAAGTCCATTCCACGCTATGTTTTGTGGTCACTATAATCATTACATTCATTCACATTGCATGGTAATTTAACTATATGATAATTCAAGTAATTAACTACTTATGTAATTTGGGCTAGGTTTTCAGCTTCTTGGGCTGCTTGTCGTATTTGAGTTCTGGATTTCTTGTGGGCTTTAATGTTATATCTATATCTGTTTTGACCCTTTAGGTGATCTGGGCTAGGTCTATTGGGGGTTCTCTTTGTTAGCTTCTTACCAATAGGAGCTTGTTCTGTGATCATTTTTCTTATCAGTAAAATTTTTGTTTCGGCTTTCAAAAAAAAAAGTACTTATGTAATTCCTTAATTGAATACAAATACTTGTTTTATTTATTCAAAATCTTGGAATGATTCAATCCGAACCGTTCATTTTTCAGGTCTCGACAAGCTTATCATTTATGCAAAAAATCAAGTCGATCAGTCATCGGCTTAAGGCTTGGACGAATAGTTTCTCTTTGTGAAGAAATGAGCTGTCATAGTCTAGACATTCATTTCTCTTGTAACAAATATACCACGTTCAAATGGATACTAATGTCTGGTCAATCTTATTTTTTGCATTTATGAAAATCAATCAATGTTTACAAAATAAATGGCTTGAATCATCAAATAAAAACTTGATATTCATATAAGAGATCGACTAAATGAGGATGAGTCATAAGTGAGGATCTTCTCCCTGGTCGCTATACGTGGTATCAAAGCGCAATCTTGACCGTTATGGTAGCAATCACCTCTACGCTCTAGTATAAGGGTGATGATACATAGCTAAGTGTCACGCCATGACCAATAAAAAGATATTGCTCAGTCAAGGCAACAACGTTGCATTAACAAGGTTAGGTTAGGGTGATCGGGAGTCGTGACTCGTGACAACCCAATCTGTTTCCCACAATTGTTTCCATAGGTAGCGTCAGTAATAAAGTAAGATTTATAGCAACAGTTTAAAAGTGGCTCCTGGTCCTGATCTTCATAACCTTTTATGGGATCTTAGGCCCTGCTACATACCATCGTGTAAAAATTTGATTTTTTGAGTTTTTCTTTACATATTTTTTAAAATACTTATGCAAAAGTCATGACTTTTTACTTTTTCGATTTCTCTTGTCGAGACAAACGCGTATCACATAAAAGTTTGGAGTAAAACTAACAAATACGAATTTTTTTTGAATAAAAACAAAACCAAAAAATTATGCTGCATAAGTTAATTATTAGCGTAAACACTCCTAATCCTTGTCAAACTAAAGTTACCTGACTTCAAAATGCAAACCCATACATGGAATTGAACTCAACTTAAGGTAACTAATCCAATCCCATGCCTTAATCCCGGACCAAGGGGAGCCTGCTGTGACAAGGGGCTACTGAGCCCTCCTTCTGTGTCATGTCCTGAGCTTGAAAACACAATCCATTAATCGGAATCCTAATCATTCATGTTTATAGAGCTAAATGCAAACAACAACCTCATCGAAGATCAAGTCGGTGGATTACTAATCGAAGCATCTTATTTTGCCGTGCATTTTTTAAAGTGTTTTTGCTATTCATGTACCCAAAAAAAATGTGATTATCTTACCGAGTTTTCTATATCCAATTCACTTGTTTTTTTCTGCCGAATTATCATTTGCATCAAGATTTGCAATGTGAATGGTTCGGATTATGTTTTTGAGCTCAGAATAGTATACAAACAAACAGAGGGCACAGCAGACCCCTGGTTAATCCCATGCAACAAACAACCCCTTCTGACTGTTTTTGGAGACTTTGAGTTGAGGTTTTAGGAACCAAAGGCGCCAAAAAAAGGAAAAAAAGGGCCACAAACACAACAGCCACTCATCGCGTGACACATCACCCACCTTATCCTCCGCGCGAACGTTCACAGGGACCCAGAAAGATCTCAATCCCCCGAATCTCCCGCATAATGGGGTGTGTCAGAGATGACTACTTCTGCTGTTGCTGTTGCCGTCACCGCCGCTTCACTCTTCACCGCCGTCCGCCTCCGCCCCAGAAGCACCACCACCGGCATCTTTCTCCGCTCCGACCGTTTCCACTCCCCCTCCGGTCGCCGCCGATTACCACTGCGAGGTTTCCCCCTTCCCAAGTTTGTCTGTTTCCCTCCCTTGGTCGATTACTCTCGCAGTGACGGAAAAATGTTGTATCGTTGTCATACGGGTGAAGATATTTTCAAACTACTTGTGTAATTTTTTTTTATGGTAACTCAGTGTCCAGTCCCACAGCCCATTTGCTGGGAGCCCAATTAAATTGAGAGCGATGGCTCTGTATGGGCTAGCTCAAAGGAGTTGACAGCACCTGTGAGGTTTCGAACCTTAAACTTTAAAGTGAGCAATTCCCCAAGTCCCGGGCCTTGGCCGCAATCAAAGTACTAATTTTTACGTTTATTGAAGTAAATCATAAGTTGTAATCGCCAGCAGAAATAAAGAACCAAGACTGATTTGGAGCAAAAGCTTTTGCAATTGCGCTTCCCTTCTGTGAGAAATGCAGTGGTGTGGGGTTAATTGGAAGCTCTTGTTGGTAAAGTTGAAGAAGGACGGTTTTTTACGGGACTCATGGTACCAAGACTGATTTGGCGCAAAAGCTTTCGCAATTGCGCTTCCCTTCTGTGAGAAATGCAGTGGTCTGGGGTTAATTGGAAGTTCTTGTTGGTAAAGTTGAAGAAGGTCGATTTTTTGCGGGACTAATGGTGAAGAGATATTCGATTCCCCTGGATATGTTAAACCTTTGGAATCATTAACAGTGGTAGTATTAGTAATGACACTGCCCATTTATATTTCCCCACCTCTAAATATCATGCATAGACCCTTGGGTTGAGGATCGGTGTACAGCGCTACGACACTCACACTTTGCATAATTATATAGCCGGTGTATATTTAATTAGGTAGGGCTGTGAAAATGTTAACCAAAATCGCGTGGTTTTCTTGGATATATAATTCAATTCGATGTTGATAATAGGTCAAACAAACGAACCGTCCTATGTGCTTTAGTATTAATTCTTCTTCTTTCTTCCTTGTGATTTGTTTCTTGTATGATATTTTTTTTACTTTTAAGTCTATAACAAATGAGTAGTACCTAGTTCTGATTTTGCCAGTATGGGGCAGTGAGAGCAGCACATACAAACCAACTTTTAGCATTATTTGCGAAATGGGTGTGCTTAGGTTCAAACCATCTTACTTGAAAATATTTTATATTTCTTTAACTTTTAGTTGCTCCGTATGAAGTTTAAGTATAGGTTGATTATCAATTTTTAACTGTCCTAATCAGAACAACTTTGATTAGTTGCTACGTACATCTTGCAGTTACTAATGACTCTAATAGGACTGAGGTACCTCCTGGTGATACCATTGAAAGATCAGAAGCTGATAAGATTGTTGATGGTTTGGACTTTGGTGAGCTTTGTAATGAGTTCGAGTGCATTAGCAGCCCCTCCGTGGAAGCTACAGCAAGACAACTTGCGCGTGATATCTTAGAGATTCGTGAAGGCAATCGCGCCCTTGGAACCTATGCTGTTGCTGTCAAGTACAAGGTGTATACACTTTTTATCTTTTAGATATTCTATTCTGTTTATTTGTTTGCGGTTCCTTAGAATTGCTTGCTTGTTTAATGATTATTCTTCTAAGGACCTGGATTTTACGATATGAAAAACATTAATATATAGGTTAATATTCCTTAAAAATCTCAGAGTTACAACTGTCCCTTGTCAACGATTACAGAAAAATCTGCAAAGTTCCTGAATTCCCTAAATCTTCAATTCACTCCAATAATAACCTGCGGTGAGGGTACAATAGGATTTTTAAGTTAAACATGCCAGTGATTAAGCGACTAGAACAAGTGCCCAACTACCTGAATCAATAGAGGTTTGAACAGAAAACAATAGCATGACACGATAATTTAAAGAATCAATATATCAAAATCTCTCAATTGCTCATAAGCAGACACTCTAGGGGCTATCTATTCTCTGAGAGCACAGGTGGGCCTCTACCGTCTCACAGGTACTCTTTGAGAATATACGGAATGAAGCTTCTTATTGATTTGAAGCTTTGGTATTTCTAACTTGTATTTGTAGCAGCATTTTGACTTCATTGCTCTGGTCCTGTTTGATCCCTCTACCATCCAGTTTTCACAAAGAGCTTTGTATTGAGTATTGATGATAAAATCCCCTCACTAGGGACAGCAGTGACGTGAAAATGGTTTGACAGATTCACTTATTTTATTATTACAATTGCCGCTGTCTTTGTTTATCCTAGGTGTAATTTTTTTTTATCAGCAAAAATAATTTCTTTGTTTACCCTTGGTGTAATTGATATCCGTCATTCATGAATGTTGAAATTTTCCTCACCACCAATTTCAGGATCCTGTCAGAAGTTTTACTGGACGTGAGAAGTACAAGAGACCACTTTGGATAACCGATGCCCTAGAGAGGCCAACTGTGGTGAGGATTCTATTCTGTAGTGGTTTGTTTACCTTTCTATGCGTTTGGTCTCTCTCTCTCTCACTTCCATCCCTTGATCAGAATGTTACAAAAGAAAATGCTTTTATTTTGAAGTTATTAGTTACGCCTGCTTTGCTTTGCTCAGTTCTATTTGACTTGGATCACCTAGTAAAATTACTATTTACAAGTCTTGAAATGATATCGAAGCATGTGTTTGACTAGTCTCTATATCTATCTTTCCAATCCAACTCCCCAAGGGAAACCAATTTGGGCATTTTAGGGTGAAGTTTTACCCTCTGCATCCCTACTAAAAACCTTGAATCGAGTCTGTAATAATAGGAAGTTGTATTAGCGCAATGACGACCAGCATAGGTTGGGAATTTGATGACTGTGATGCAATCATCTTAGGTGAAGTTACTGTGAGTGTGGTAATAATTGAAGTATGTCCCACATGGTGAAGCCAGTTGGTTGAGTTAACCACACCCTTGAAGATGGTGATGCCCTTGTGAACCTTAGAACTTTCATCACGACTACTGCTCAGGAAGTGGTTCATGAAGCTTGCCTTCAACACAAATCACTTAGAAGTGGCTTACTCGTTGGAGGTAGCTCATCAATGCTGCCACGTGTCCTTGACACAGCACCCTAACGTAGACTACATGTTTGATAGGGGCCATCTATTGAGAGATATAACCACTATATTGAGGATTTTGTATTGATGCGCGCACACCTAGAAAAAAACGCTGATGGAACTGATGCAATCCATAATGAAGACCATGGGTATTTTGTTTTTCCCAAGGTTGGAAGTCATGGTATATATTCCATTGTTCGTTGAATGGACCTACTTATTTACATAAATTTGCACCTACATACATTAACCACATGGTTTTATTAGTTGCATTTAGTCGATGTCCTACTCATTCATTGTTCTAGACCTCCAGGTAATAAGAATAGTCTTTGAAGTCATTGATAGGTTATGCTTTGTTCAAGGCCTTAGGAAAGAGGAATGGTCATTTGCATCTAACACTACTTGTGGAGTCTATAAATTGATGCAACTTCAAGAGTATGAATGAATGATTGAATATGTACAAAATCCTGCAGCTTTAAGCTTTCAAGGTTCTGTGATGCAATCCTTTTTCTTTGGTTGTGATGATAAAAAGGCCCTAGGTGTGATGCCTAAGGTTGTCTAGCTGTGAGGCCTAGAACTCTTTCATCTATCTATTGTTCACGTACACTGTTCACAGCCCCAAAACATCCCCTTTTCTTTGTGTTTGAGCGTCCTTAACCGTACTCCAAATCTGTCCTATGTTAGGAACAAACCCCATTACTGTCCGTAATGAAAATGATGCGTACCCTGCCCTTGCATTACGCATTTGTTCACTCATTCTCTCAAAGCTCTTGTACTTGAGCCTTTAGGTTGAGAGTTTCTCCTCTGGTCCTTTCTCACTGTTTGACTTCTTACAGCATAGGTGTGTACTCCTCTCCGCTGACACTTCAAATCCCCTTTCCATTTTTTTCCTACACTTGTCTGGGATCACTTAGACAATATATGGACCTCGGAAGCAGAACAAAGATAGTTACAAGTATCATAGAGTGTATTTGCTTGGTCAACTAGCAGGTAGATCCGTGTTCTGGAAAATATATTCTGAACGTCTTGTTAGTTGAACAAATCAGTTTCTTTGTTGACCGATCTGTTGTCTTTTAAGGTGGACGACCCTACCCAAAAACTTGGGTGAGTGGTGTTATCTCCTGTCTACTACCTGAAGACTAGAATGCTTGGCTGGTTGACCAACTTTTCATGGTTAACAAAATCGGAAATCTCAGTCGACCACAATGGTTTGAATTTGAAATCCTCTGGCCACTACAGGCTCTTTGGGCTTAGGCTATAGGTACCCAAAGTGTCTTCCAAATGAAAAGGTTGATGGATTGAGACCAACCTCAAACCTCCATTGAAGGTCTTAGATTCATCTCTTGGAGATCAGCTTGCTAGATTTTATGTTGACCTCAGGTAAATGCCTTTCAAAATAGAAAGTTCGATGAAAAAGGTACACACTTATTGCCTCCACAAAATTGCACATGCGTGTCAGTTAGCTCAATGTCTATGCATATGAAACTATAAACGACTAACTGATCATCGTGCTTTCAATATATGAGAGGTGATGAATGGTTTACAACCTGATGCTTATTAGTACAATACTTAATAGAGTTAAAATTGGTAAATCAACTTATGAGTTAAAATTGGTAAATCAACTTATATCTACAAATGAGTTTGGTACTGAAGGCTTCATAAAAATAAAATGAGAAATTTGTTAGTTGTCCTGGTTACTAACCCCTGTAGGACACCTTGAAAGATAGCAACATATACGTTTTCTGTGCGCTTATCTTCCAATTTTCGCTTGTTTTTTTCCCTTGTGGATCTTTATCCCATTTTCTTTGTTGTAGACTGTGCAAGAAATGGTGATGTTGTCGACCAGTGTGCTGAGTATTAAGTGGACGATAAAAGGGAAGCCTAAATCTTTACCTGCTGGTATAGGAGGAGACTTGATTATTAAAGTTGCTTCACAGTTTACTCTGAACCAGATCAGTGGACAAGTGATCGAGCACGAGGAGTTTTGGGATTTATCAGCTTCATCACCCATAGCTCAGGCTTATTTCTGGACGTCGCGCCGTCTTTTCGCTACGATCGAGTCTGGGAAAGATGTATCCGACTTTGTCAAGGACATTACCAGCCGGTTTTCGGCACCAAAAGAGAACTTAGAGATTTACCCAGACCCTTCTGGTGATCCAAGGAAGGTGAGTTCTTCTTTAGTTATCGGTTTATTTATTTCCCACTCTACCCTTCATGCAGTAATTCTTACGCATCTGTGGCACAAGGTTACAACTTACATGTACTGATGTACCCAAAATTCCCACAACCCCTTATTCCGGTGTTTCCATAGTAACTCGGATTTTTTAACGAAATTCTTACATGATCCAACGGTCGTGGAAGCACCGGAAGGAAGGTGAAGGAGATTTTGGGTACGGGTGATCTTGGGCTGAGGAGTTCCTAAATTGTACCGTTGACTGATGGGGTTGTGTTCTCTTCTTGGTGATTTACATGCAGTTCTTTCAAAGGGACGACAGTTTCCAAAGAGATGCCTACCAAATTGCACTATTCGTGGCAGTTCTATATTTCGTTGTACAGTTTCTGAGGACAACACTTTAGAGCCTACTTGGGTTACATTCTGAACATGTATAGTTGTAATTATCGGCTACACATGCAGATAATGACTGCATCATAGTATTTTGTAACGACCTTTTATACGAGAGAATTGTGTTGGCTGTTCTTTTGTTTGTTCGGCGAAAGTCAATATTGTCAGTTGTAGTTAGTAAGGTTTTTAACCCAACCTGATACACGAGAGCACATGGTGCCCATCACTCCATTTGCAATTGTCAGCAAAGTACGAACTGGGCCATAATTTGCTAGGCTTGTGGGCAAAAAGTTCCACTTCTGTTGGGAAGAAGACAATAGTGTTGCCAAATTCTGTTCAACCAGTCAGAAAGTGGATGACATTACTCAACCTTATGTGAGGCACGCAAATGGTTCTACTTTAATTATCAGAGCAGTTCATGTTGTAGGGCTTGATTTTTACATGATTCTTGCAAAAGACAACCTCAATCTCGCACCTAAGTTAATCGAATAAAGAATTTTAGACCAAGAATTGGATGATTGTCTAAGTATTTAACGATATTTAATTGAGCTTATTGTTCTTATTTGTCTAAATGCCATCTTATTTAAATTTTTTCAACATTAGTCCATATTTTTATATTTTCCGATTCATCTCGTCGAGACAAACAATTAATTCTAAAAATTACGAAACAAAGCTACAAAATACTGAAATAAGTTTCAAGTTTCCAAGAACACAACCTTGTGTCCCCTTCACATTTTCTTCCTATGTGAAATGTCTATTTTGCCCCTAAAACTCAATTTGCCAACTGGTGACTCATCTTCCTCCCTTTGAGAAAAGCTACAAACCACCATGGTGTATTACACGTGCGTTATAGCACTTTAGAGCGTGGTCGAAGAAGGTTAGTAAGACAGCAGTGAGATTGGTGGAGCAAAGTGATGTTTGTGTGCGTGTGCAAGGTTTTGGGATTGGTCTTCAAGGGCGAAGAAGAAATTCCTTTTGCCCTCCTTACTTTTCAAAATCACAAACCTTTAAAACGAATTGGGTCAAATTGAGAATTTAAAGTGGGGTGAATTAGTATTATTTGGGTGTGAAGTATAAATACGCTCGTTGAAAAATTGGATGGCAGTGGGGTCAGCTGACCCCATTTGTCTCCATTTTCCTCCGCCCTTGCCGAAAGGGATTAGTTTAGTTATATTTGTTAGCTCTCTTTGTACTGAATGTCTGCAATTGGTATACTAGGGGCCAAAAAAGTAAATAAGCCATTTTCTTTTCAAATAGCAGATTTTGGAAAAAATCAACGACAGTTTTGAGGTTTGGACTTTGGAGAGGACTGGGCCTTATCGGTACCCAACCCATAGATGAACCTTTCTTTCTTTCTTTGGTTTACACACACAATGTTAGTGGGCAGAGAGTAGTAGCACATGAAGTACGTACACAATTAGTTAATTTTATCTCTTGATCATCTTATAGATTTTATTATTCATTGCAACGGCAAAGAGGGTCTACACGTTTACACGAGAAAATCCACTAAAATAATTTCAATGATTCGGTCAAGGTCAGAGGACTTTCTAGTCAAATCTAAAAAAGAAAGTATTGTTGATCCGTCTGGTTCTGGTAATAATATGAAACTAGTGTCACAACTCAAGATATTACTTGTTGCATCTGCAGCAAGATCGGATGCAGATTTATAATTGGGAGATGACAGGAAGATTCTTTGCTATATCGAGCTTTGGAAATGACTGTTTCGTAGTTTATTGCGCAAGTTTGATATCGATCTTTTAGAGGGCTAGCCGGTGTGCTATTAATCAGAGAGCCAAGAGTATTGAGGGTGTGGTTAGCCGAGGCTTCACATGCATCAATTGCGATCCGTCCGAGGCCTTTAACATCTGCGGTTGCTGAACGAGGATCGGATTCGAAAATCTATAGGCACAAAATATTGTCGATAGTTCTGGGGCATATTGTTCTAACCAAATCACTTGGTCGAGATGATGAGCCATTGTAGAAGCACTAGCAAAAGAGAAACCATCAAGGAAGAAGGCCTACTGCACGAAAAATCCATTGCTAGCTACTCCCAATTCAACTTGAAAACAATTCTCTCTGTCTGTGGCTGTCTCTGGAGATGATGTCCCACTATATACAGCTTTTAGAAGGCAACACCAAAAGCAAGGTACCACAGAAAATGAATGCAGTCAAAAGGTCTTGTTTTTCATTAATGCCTTATTGCTAATATTGGTAATAATATCTTAACGATATTGGTAAGAAGTTAATTATTCCACCTAATACCTTCCGAACGCTCCTCTCAACAAACCCCTCAATCTTGTGGATTCTCACAACCTATTTTGACGGTCCAAACGGATGAAACTTGAAGAAACTCGAAGGTCAAGGTCTCAAAATTAAAGGGCTTGATCCGAAACACTGTAAATCAATCATTTTTCCCTTCTAATCTTCTCTATTTTTTTTGTTTCTCCCTAAAATTTCTTTGATTTTAATACATTACTTTGACCTAATTTTATCGGGTAAAAAAAACCCTCTTCTCAAATTTGGGTTGATAAAAATTAGGGCTTTAAGGAACCTGGAAATGGATGAAGGCATTGTTGTATCCTACTTGCTTAGCACTATTGTATCTAAGCTTGAACGTAGAACTGTTAGAGCTAGATTTGTTTCATTGTATAAAAATTCCCAAATCCAAAACCTTAATTTGCAAGTGTTAGAAACCATACAGATATATTACTTAATTTATTTATATCTTGACATCTGTTTTTCTCTCTTTCATGGATTTCAGAGCAAGCTCGAGCATATATGCACTTTGTTTTAGCTATATATTAGAACAAAAATAAAGAACTGAATTGTTTACTAGCTTCTCTTTCTCATTTTAATCCTCTCTTTTTTTCCAGCAATCGGAAAGATTCTGAGCTAAAAATAGAGACATTAATTCTTCCATGGTTTGCGAAAGCTAAATGAGATTCTTTGATTCCACAGTAGTCACATGTATCAGTACCGAAAGCGCAACCCTCAAGCTATAGAACATCAAGGGAAGGGGACCAAGCGTGCGATTGTATGCGTAGAGGCGGTAGAGTTTGTTGAGGACTTCAACGACGGTGAAATTCTTTGTTGTTTGTTGGCAGTTTAATTTTCATTGTTTTGTTAGTTTTTTTCTCGTTGTTTTGTGTAGATACTCCTTAATATATGATTCGATTGTGAAGTATAATTGTGGTATAGACTACACAAAACTCCTTAATATATGATTCGATTGTGAAGTATAATTGTGGTATAGACTAAACTCGCCGAAGACGATGGCACGATTCAATATGCCAAGTACGTTGTGTGGAATCCATCTGGTTAGCAATAGTACCAATGAATATTGAACTTTGCTTAAGTGAAATAAGGTTTACCATATCCTCCATTCTTCATTTTCTGAACAAACTGCCAGTTGAGTAGAGCATGCTAGGTTGCCCCCCATTTGTTCCTTTGGTGAATTATGAGCCGAGACATCCCAAATTGTTGAGGTATTGCTTGTCTTGTTTTAATGGATTGTGCCGGAGCAAACCTCGTCTACTTGTGCTTGCACTTGTCCAGTTGAAATGAGGAACCAAATTTTACACTTATCTCCAGAATGGACCAAAATAGAGTATCATAATTCGTTGAAAGGAGCATAGAATAGGATCCAAGAAAAAAGTCGTATTCATTAATCTCATGGAATGCAGTACAATTAGAAGCCCCGTTTCAGAAACCTTCTTAAAAAATAAGCAGGATATTTCACATTTTCAAACTCAAAAATAATATAAATGAAAAATAAATTTTCAATTTTCTTTTACATCGTATAAAAGATCTCATTGAGATCTTTCAAACAAGATCTATATTGTATATTTTTAGATTTCAATAAACCCATAATTTTTTAGCTTGAAATTGCCTTCTTAAAAAATAAGGACTTTTTTTCGTTTCTAGAACGGGCTTAGCACTTCCCCACATAGCATTTAAGGACATTGTAGTATGCATTCTTGCTTGCATGCCAACTGGATGGGGGTTGCTTCTGGTGAGTTACGGCTTCTTTGTTCCCCTCACTTTTGTTCTTTCATTTTTTTACACACCTTGACTAATTCTGGGAACCAATTCTTCCGTCCACTTTTATTCTTTCATTGTCAATACACATGTATCGTTAAGAACGCTGCTACTTGCACAGCAGAGGCTGCACAGCAGCCGTGCACAGACGCGTTTTGCGTCCGTCTCGGGTCTCGCAAAGATGATCGGAGCCGCTCATTTTGTTCAAAATACTTCGTTTATGGTCCCTGTAAAAAATCAGCTCAATCCGATATCGGGAAGGGTGTTTACGAATCATCTAACTTTGCTTCAAAATTTAGACTTGAAGCAAAGTTAGATGATTCGTAAACACCCTTCCCGATATCGGATTGAGCTGATTTTTTACAGGGACCATAAACGAAGTATTTTGAACAAAATGAGCGGCTCCGATCATCTTTGCGAGACCCGAGACGGACGCAAAACGCGTCTGTGCACGGCTGCTGTGCAGCCTCTGCTGTGCAAGCAGACTTTCTGTATCGTTAAATAACTGATTAATAGTCTGGATGGGACCCATGTTTGTGTAAGAACTTTATCAAAAAATCGAGAACTTAACAGAAACCTCGATTTGAAACCACTATTTTTTTGGAAATGTTACTCGATCCTCTAGTTTAATTTTTCTTCACCTCTAGGTGTATCATTTTACTTTTACCTCTTATTGGAAATTAACTTTTCTCAGCTCTTAAATAGCAAAATTTCTCGGTATGTATTTAGACAAGGTTTTTTGCCCCCACTTTGTGAAAATTCTGTCTCCGCCTCTAGGCTAATGCTTTATATGATGTTGGTCCTTTGGTTATTCACCACGTTTCTGGGGATCTCGTGTGTTTGAAGATTGCGCAAGCTTTGAGGCCTCTGGTTCAATGGGCTGGAGTCTGGGGTTCAACTCAAATGCTTGCTCATGGCTATGAAATAATCATGGGCTCGCTACTATTCGCCCCAGTGGCATTTTTGGCTTGGCTTCCCCTTGTATCGGAACTCCAAACACGGATGCTGTTTAACCAAGCATTTAGTAGAGGTCTGCAGATCTCGCGTATTCTGGGTGGACAGAAGGACAGCTCCTCAAACAAGAAAGAATAAAAGCTTTGCGATCCAAGTACGTGTTCTTCTGTCGGTGACACCACTCTCATTTCGTGTACTTCCGTTGGTTCAGCCATTCTATATAGAAAATCTGTACTGGTTTTGCTGTAGATATATATATAGGTTGGAATTGGAAATGTGCACATGTATTATTTTTAAGCCATTTTACACTTGAAAGTGGTAGTTTTAGGCATAAAGGGGAAGTGTAGCGGGAAAAAGACGTGTTGTTTTCGTCTTGAAGTTATACTGTAATTATTCCAGATGACAGTGAGACATATTAACTGTATGAGAGGTTTTTTAAGATATATATGATGCCACTTTCGAGTTAAAGCTTTCGCTCCTCTCTTTTAGAACGTGACTTGTTCATTCAGATATGGTGAAGTTGCTGGTTTGTTCAACTGACTCTGTTTGTTTGCCGAGCTTGGCCTCTTCAAGAGCGCCATATTCTCTGATCTCCCTCCTCCGAGAAATTTGTTATTTGCACCAATAGGTCTCCCACGCTTCTAGCTTGCCTTAGATTCATTTGTTGCTGCACCAGTGATTAATTATTTTCTATCAATCTTGTGTTTGTATTCACGATTTCAAGCCCAGTCATAGCCAGGGTTATAATTAGTTTCGATTCAGGAGATTGAGATGCAGACGATTCTTGCTTTTGAGATGATCTGTGCCAAGACTAAGATAGTCTATGCCGATTGACAATTCGTAATCTCCTTGGATTTCACTCTGTTGAGTTATATGACGTTAGACGGATCGCGTCGTGATCTTTTCTGGTTGCATTTGCATTCTTTACTTAGATTAATCTTCACTCATTGTATGGCCAATTTCTCGACTCTTGTTTAAACCAATGCAAAAAAATAAATTTCATTAGACCAAAAAAAAAAAAACCAATTTGAAAGGAAAAGGGCCAAGCATCATAGGCTTGTGTATGAGAAGGTGCTTCCGGCTTGTGGTGTGAGAAATGAAGGGGAGCTTTAGGTTTGTGTAGAGTGTTATTTTGTATAAAAATTTAGTCAACCTTGATTTTTACTTTGATAGTAAAAAAAAATAGCTAATCTCCATACGTGTTACAATTTGATTGAATAACACGTCTTGCTTTGAAATTGTGATTTAGATTTTAGACAAAAGAAATTGCTTGTTCAAGCATTTACGAATGTGCAATTCATATGATTTTTATGAGATTGATCAAAAGATTAAAGTTTGCAAAATGAACAGTTTAGACTTTAGATCATTTGGATGGGACCCGATATGAATCCCAAATAACTAATGTTCATTCTTTTTTGGGAGACTTATTAGCCATAAATCCAACACATTTTTACCCTTTTTAAGGACACGCATTATATCCAAACAAATATAAAGACAGAAGTTTATGAAATGACAAAAATGCCCTTATGACCAAAACACGCGTCTTTTGCCTTAGGGTGGGTTTTTCAGAAAAAAGAAGAGA
The DNA here is from genome assembly GCA_019656835.1 of Rhododendron ovatum. Taxonomy (NCBI): domain Eukaryota; kingdom Viridiplantae; phylum Streptophyta; class Magnoliopsida; order Ericales; family Ericaceae; genus Rhododendron; species Rhododendron ovatum. The sequence goes on from CM033795.1 coordinate 8,486,457, forward strand.
GAAAAGAGACGACTCTCGATCGGGAGAAGACGGTCGATCGAGAAGAACACCACGAGACGGGGGTTAGGGTTTTGATTCGTTGAATACCAGCAAGCTCAAGGCAGAGACCCTCTCCTTTACACCCCGTCCCCGATTCCACCAAAGAGAGTTTCGTTGAAAACCCTAAAGGGTTCGTGAATTTGAAGCGAAATCCAAATGGGTTTGTGAATTTGGAGCCCATATCCAATGGGACTGGAAAAATACCCCCATCATGGTGAACAAATTAAGCAGTGGGATTCCATAAGTTCGAACCTCGTATTTCTTCAGTTCCGCTGATTTCCAGAAAATAACGAAAGGGAAATGGTTAACGGCACACATTCATTACAATTGCTGATTGATCATGTTGGTAAAATTGTACAAGTTTGTACTCAATAGGTCATTCATTCATATCCTACAATCTATTCTGGAAAGAAAACCACTTTCCTTCCCATAATACACATTGCAAAACTATCATATCTATCCCTATATAAGCATGCATCATTCCTCAAAACAAAAACAAAAACAAAAAAAAAAGCATGCATCAAGCTTTGATTTCAATAGCAACTACCTAGAAAGCTAGAATGAGATTGGCAATTTTAGATGCAATAGTGCGGAGAGAACAAAATAAAAGGGCAGCAAAATCTGTTGAAAATAGTTCAAACTACAAGAGCTCGGCCTGAGATCTGCTCAAATTAACTTGTCTAAGATCCCGTTGCATTTTAGCATGTAGCCCCTGCTAGTTGCCAGTACTGGAACCATGCACCAACAGATCCCTCATGCCACCAACTGCAATGTATCTCCACTGCCTACTTCCTTTAGCCAACACAAACACTTACTACCATTCCGTTTGGCAGTGGAACAAGGAAATCCTTACTAAACCAGTTGAGAAGACCAAACGTAATGAAATATCAACTTCATCGCGTGATCTGACAAACAAAAGGAGCCGTATTAAGCCCAATGTCTTGGAACCATTTGAATAATGGTTGCTTCAGACCAAAAAAGGGAGATGTCTATCAAAAGTTTTCTCATCAACATCCGACATTTTGTAGCATCCAGATGGTTTTTGAATAAAGATAGTCCTGCATGAAGTGGCCTAATTAATTGCATGTCACTTAATCAAGAACACGGGAAGTAGAGAAAATCATGCATGTATGAGATTGGCATACTTTTTCATCAGGAAGTTTGAGACTTTGTACCAGAGAAATTTGTCACTGATTTCTAAGGATAAGTGATTCAATCAGTTAATATATGCTGCAGGCCCTGAACAAAACCTCCAACAGGATGCTGCAGGCCCTGAACAAAACCTCCAACAGGATTTCAGACTTATGTTGCATTTGTTCAAGCAGGGACTTGTACACAATTACGGAGGGAAAGCAGGGAAGAAAAGGGCATTTACACATTAATGAAAAATTGAAGGCTGAGTGCCCAACTTGATCGGCTGCTATTCCCAAGTCAATCAAAGGTATTAGAAAAATTCTAAAATCAGCCCAATGGGCTAACAATAATGAGTGTGTGAATGTGTATTAAAGGGTGTATAAAGTACACAGAAATACGTGTTTTCCTTGTCTTTTAGTGTGTTTATTGTCAACCCACAATAGCAAGACCGTATTATAATATAACCAAATCAGCTTCAGGGTGGAGTAATCCTAGGCTTCCCAAGTCTTACAAATAGTCCATGTCCATTGTTCCGAACTCAAGAGCATTTCCATTGTTAGGCAGAAATAATGATCTATACGTCAAGAAAAAAGTCAAACAATTCCGGCAGCATTTCCAACACACAAGAGCATTCGCAAAAACTAAAGACAGGGATTCAGAAAGAAGACTCTTAGACTACTATGTATTACCAAAAGGGTCTCTAGCATGAGAAGCATCTTCACACGGTTGGATTGATCACTGCATGCGATTTATTCACCTCCAACTCCAATGCTTGCAGCCTTTTCTGCTTCATCCTCTCTTTTCTCCATCCGAGAGTAGTAGCCGACTATCTGCTGGTCCCGTTCACAGTAGAGTTTCATCTTCTTCAAAGGTTTCACATCCAAATCAATAAAAGATGCCTAGAAAATTGCAATTTCTACGAGCTATATTCATGTCATGAAAACACTAACTTGTGAGAAATTCTAAAACTAAAATACCAAAGATTCTTACTAATTAATGGGTCGAAGTACTCAGAGCATAATACGTCAATTTCTGAATAGATTCAGCCACATTTAACTAATTTAAACCATTTAGTTAACTCCATAAACCATTTGAAACTTTCTGCTTTATTTTTAATGCTTTTGGTTAGAACAAGTAGTTTCTAATCAACACGAATGTAAAATTTCGAAGATGGATGCTTTCTTTCCTGGAAAATTATAATCTTAAAACTTCAAACAATCCTTTCTGAAGGGTATTTAATTTTCATACGACTCCCTAACAACTTTGAATTTGCTTGACACTAGCCCCACAAGCTAGAAACTAAACCATCTGCCCCACAAGCTAGAAACTAAACCATATATGCTGATAGGCTCATACCTTGTATTCAAATATGTTTGGTTGGTTGAGTCTAGAAATACACCATTATATGGAGATTCCACATCCCCGTCTTCCCTGGTTCTAAAATTGATAATCAAGCTCAAGTCCTTTGCAGCTGCAGCTATCAAATAGTCCCTCACAATCTTCAAGCTCTCGTCCGAAGACATTGAATGCAAATATGCATATCTAGCTGACAGTTTTCCCCACGCAGATCTCTGTGTGGAAACAAGGCTGAGAAACTAAATTGTGATATGCATGAATTGCCCCTTCTATGTCAATGTTATCAAGCTTCTGGACTCTAAGAAACCGATGCAGTAACCCTGATCCGCAAATAGCTTCAGTGACGAGATGCAGAACATTCGTTGTTCGTTGGGCACCGCCTGTCTGAATAACCCGATTGGGTACATTCTCAAATGCATCACCATCATAGAACTAGTACTGACTGCCCCACCACCCAAGCCTCCAAGTATGAGAGAACCATTCATGAAAACATGAAAATTGTTCTGAGGGGTAACAAACGGAACTTTGATTGCTTTATGCACTCTGTCCTTGGATCCAAAGAACAAATCCAGTGGATCGTATTCATTTATTTTTTATATCTGAGAGAAAACAAACATTTTCAGCAAAGAAAAAAATGAAAGATAAATAGATGATTGGATTGCATCATATTCTGGATTAATCAAGTTCACAAGGACACAATGGATTCCCATTCAATGAATGTATGCAAGGCATCATGAATGCCAATTTAGTAATGGACTTGAACTGAGATATCTCTCCCATTATAGCTTCGCCCGAGACAAAATGAAAGAAGAAATAAAAACACCTCTCCTCGATGCAATTTTAAGGACTGGTGCATTTCAAAATGAGTTATAATCTTTACTATGACATTTTCTTCTGATATAAATCTTGGAACTCGAAGAAATCCACCTTTTGGCTGCATTTGAGGAACAATAAGAAAATCAAGCAAAAATAACAGTAATCGCATGCTAGCCTGTTATGAAGAAGAACAATGTGAAAAGACTCAAGACGAGTGGAACCACAACTTGATCCAGGTTAAAGCACCTTTTATCTCAATAGATATGCAGAATTTCTCTTTGAGATTACCTGGGGGAAAAGAATACAATAATACAGCTCTCAGAAGAAAAAATGTACGAAGAAACAAGACAACATAGATACAATACATGTGTAACCCCAACTTGCACGTGGAGATACAAATATGCATACACAAAGCAAAACATCAGGATACCTAATACGACATAACAAGTAGAATAATTATCCTCTTCTCTTTTTGAAATGGAGAATAATTCTCCTCTGGAATGAGTCTACGCTGTTTGTTCAAGTTACTAATAGAACATAACAAGTAGAGACCGTAAAAGTGTCAACCAAAAACTTAATTCACTATACTGTGTGATTTAGTGGGGATACGAGAAGAGAAGCTAGAACTCAGGTTTGGAGTGTCCTATCCGTGTCCATTTTTCTCTGGTAATGTGTCATGGCTCCTCTTTGGTGATTTTCATGTTGTTAGGCATGAAGATGAGAGGGAGGGTGGCCTTCATATGAATAAAGGTGCTACTCAAGATATCAATAATATCGTTTATGTACGTATGCCATTTCCCATCAAGTGGAGGAGGATTTGTGTGCTATTCTAGGGTTTCAATTGTGTCCCTGTTAGATACTTGGGTGTGCCTCTCATCTCTATCAAGCTTTCTCTAAATGACTGCAACAGTCTTATTACAAAGGTTATTGGAAGAATTAATGGCTGGGCTAATACATCCCCATCCTGTTCTGGAAGACTTTTGACCCATGCATTTTCTTCTTCCAAGTTCTGTTTGTTAACACAGAAACTATACAGATCCCTCCTCCATTCCTACTTTCATTCAGAACTGCTTGAGGCCTGAACAGGTTCAATGGCAGTTAATCCTTCTTCCTCGCACTACGTGGCAGCTACCTAGAATGCTATAAGGGTTCACTCTTCTACTGAACACTCGCATTATCAATCTGGTATCCTAAATCTATTTCGAGGCATTGATTTGTACTACTTTGGACGTCTATTAAATGAAGGCATAGAACTAAAGATCAGATAATTTATTGGGGTAACAAAGTGAATTGGCATTTGCAAAATCCTTTTACAATATTGTTTCGAAAGCTTGCTAGGACAGCTATGGTGTACTACATCAAGCAGGCCGAATCGCAGAGTTTTACAGGGCATTCAAACCCTTTTCCAGTGTTGTAAACATTAGATCCAATGTTAGGCTAAAGGTACTCAATTAACCTTTGTGATGCCCTCACCCCTAAATCTTTCTATATGCCACTACTGGCGAATTCCCTTAAAGGTTGTATCCCGGATTCCTAGTTTGTTTGGGTGATTTCCTCAGGTAATGCGGCAGGTATGGCTCCCTTTTACTACATAGATTGAGCAATGGAAACAAATCAACTTGGAAAGGTGGCTAAAATCCATTGGTTCAACAATCCACGGGTTTCCTCACCCTCGCAAAGACCCATGCCACAACCTGGGGGTCGTATCTCAAATCTTATAATTGTGAGACAGTTTGCTCTAATCCGGCAAAGTACAAAAGTGTTCCCAACGACACTAGATTAATAGGTAAACACGTCCTCCGTCAAATGTACAAAACAAACATTGAGAATTTCAGTAATTTTGTAAAACATATCATCCCACGTATCATGAACAATAATAGAATCGTTGGCCAAGTTTTGATTTACTTTTGTGCATCAGTAAACCATAGAGTATAACACTCGACAATTAAATCGAACTACGATAAAATTGTGCGTCCATGCGAATGTGATAATTTAAACGTACTAACCGTGTTAAGGTTCTGGAATTCTTTCCAGAACCATTCTTCTTGATGATCGCCTAAATCTACAAAATGAGAAACGAAAAAAACTCAAAATTAGATATGTGTAGAGCTTGAACGAAATCACCTACTTAGCAACGACTAAACAAACAACTGAAACAGTATCCAAAACTGTGGCGAAAAAAAGCAAAAGATCCAACCATCTCCTGCATATTTCGAAGTTCTAAGCAGATATGAGGAACAAGTAAACCATATACTCTATTAAAACCAAATACGGGGGACAGGGAGGACCACATGTACCAAATGGATTAACCAGGGCGAAGCCACGCACCAAGGACACTCTAGTGATACAAAAACATGAAAAAAGAGAGATGGGCAGATACAATTGCCATGCTGCATAGTGCAAACAAATGGTATTATTTGCAATTAGGAACAGTGATTTTTATTTCTTCTTTGGTAAATAGGAGACAGTGATTAGCATAAGGAAAAATTGAATGATCGACATAAGAAGCGCAAAATCCAATAAGCGTTGGCCATGGCAGCATCAACTCGCCGAGAAGGATGCTGGGAAAGGATATTTTTGTCAACCGCCTCCAGAAATTCCTTGGATAAAAAGGCATGAATCCGCCAGATAGGGAGGAAGCAACAGTTTGCAATTAGATGATGCTGTAAATTATTAAGATGTTCCCATTGAGGTTATCAGGAAAAGAAAAATGCCTGCAGCAATTTCATTTAACATTTTTGTAGAGAGACCTGTCCAAGTGACTGCTCAAGCATACACCACAATCTTTGAGCCCTTCCCTATTTCTTGCCTGAATGGACCACAAACAGGGCCAAAGGATACTTGTGTATTGGTAACCAACAATAAGTCTATATGCAACTTTGCGATTATGCAACACATAATCGTATAAGGATAGACCATCAAGATTTAGTTCCATGAGGGCATAAATGTAATCCTACCAAATCAAATCCTAGAAGGAATACTTGAACAGACCATCAAGATTTAGCTCCATAAGGGTGTAAATATAATCCTACCAAATCAAATCCTAGAATGAATACTTGAACAATGGCGTGAGAATGGATGCTACACGTACCAAGTAAAACTTCCCCAGAACAGGCTACAAGCCAATCACACACGTTCCATGTCCTCATTAAAACACAGCAAATACGTAAAAAGGAAAGGTGTAACAAAATCATGCATTGGTACATCAACATACCCTGGCATCAACATGTTCATAACCTAACAGTGGACTGATTACATGCTGTACATAGAGTTGCTCGGCTATTTCCCTGGTTGGTGCTATACAATGTCTTCAATTTCTTTCCACATAAGGCACTCATCATTCGTTAGAGCCGGATGACTATTTTCGCTATCATATACGTTCCTGGGAGATTAATTCCTGGTAGCCTTTTGTATTTGTATGTGTAGTACCTTCCCAACCTACTCAAAATCGAAGCAAATGTCGTAAGTAACAAATGTAGGTATATTGCAATGTCTACGTAATGAAGAATGCTACTATGGCCTCCCGATCCACTATTATCTAACCCGTTTTCTCTCCATTTTAAAATAGTCAAAGTAACAATCTCATTCTAAAATTCAAGTTCATTTAGCGAGTGCAAAGATGCTTTTTGCAAATCCAAACAATTCTTCAACAGGAAAATCCCAAGTCTCAGAAGGAAGAACTCGTTCGCTTTACTTTTGGAGTTTGAAAATTTGCTCGGTTAAATTATCTACAATGAAAAAAGAAAAACTGAGTACTATTGTAAGCCTTAGGGCTAAACTGGTTGTTTTATGAATTAAAGAAAAGCTCAGAGTGTTTTACTCATATTCGTTTGTTCAAGGAGGGAGAACCGACCAAATATGGTTTGGGATTGTCCTCGTGTTACTTCAACTCAAATCATACGCTTCGCTGCATCATCTGGTTGTTTTGGGAGTTTGAGCGTGAGCCAAATCAAAGGAGTGTGGATATCAAAAGAGTGGTGTGAAACTCATTTCCATTTATGTTATGTTTGTTTCTTGTACAACAACGATACTACCGTGCCTGTTCAATTCACATTAGCATAAAAGTTATTTTTCTTTTCAAAACATATAATTAATGTCATCCGCTAATCTTGGTTCATGCTCAAGCCGTACTGTCACTTTGGCTATATTATGTTTTTGTAACATGAAAACAAGCAGTCCCATTTTATGTTGTCACATGGTGCTCTCGGTCCGGAAACAAGCTTCCCGTTAGGAATAAGTTGTGTGGAATAAGTTATGTAGAATAAATTGTGTGTTGTTGCACATTAGGAATAAGTTATTCCTTAACCTGGGGTGGTTACTCGTAAGGAATAAGTTATTCCCCCTCTTGCCAGTTTTCAATCGCTTATATCTTCCAATGTGAACCTCCAAAAATATGTAATATGGATCTTGTTTGATAGTTCTCGATTAGTTCTATAATACCCCGTTGTCAAAATCATGAAAAACATTATACAATGAGAGATATAAACAAAATTTGTGTCGGAGGTAGAAAGAATAAAAAAATTTAAAAAAAAAGAGTTGGGGCAGAGAGAGAGAGGAGGAGAGGAATAAGTTGTTCCTCACCGGAAACACCCCCGGGTTAAGGAACAACTTGTTACGGATGATCCTCACGGGAAACACCCCCTTTATCGTTAGACAGTGTTCGGGGTAATCTTTGAGATTCAGGGTTTCTGTAGTGCCACAAGGCACTACTCTTAGTGCCTCCAATTTGTGGGCCATCACCAATCTATATTTGTTATTTAAATCGTTCATTTTGTCAAAAATGTTGAGTAGATTAATTATGCATGAAAAAAGCAAATTGAAAGAAAAAATCTTACTCCTATTTTTTGGGGTTTGAAAATATATGTATTTCTATGGTGGACATTTTAAAGGGGACGGAGGAAGTACCACTCTAATTTTCTTCTCCCTTTCTTCTACTTTCACACCTCAAATTTCAGTGCGGCTTAATCTCAACTGAAAGTTATACACTTTTCCTCTTTCACATAAATACAATTTATACGCATCGCGTGTGCTGAGCATCTAGTAGCTGTATAAAAATCACATTCATGCCTGTCCACACGCGTACATAATAAAAGAACCTAGAACTGAGCATCAAACAGAAATGGAAGAAATATATAAATAAATTTATAAAAAAAAGAAAAGAAGAAGAGTGAGTTAGAGAGTAAAGTCCCGACCTTGAAATCGTTCTCCGACAATAGCGCCGCCGCCGCGGCTAGGGTTTCGGGTTTCGCCCGCGCCACAATTTTCAGTGACTCACTGAGTTGCTTCCTCTGCTCGACGCGAAATTCGCCTCCACCTTCGTCGTCGTCGTCGTCGTCCAATTCTTCATCTTCGTCATTGTCGCCTTCTTCTTCCTCATCTGGGTTTACTATTTTTTTATTGTTTTTGGTGCAACGGAATTTTATGGGTTTAGAGGGTTTTCCGATTTCTTTTTTAAAGTTGTTTTTTGAAAAAAGAAGTTTTTCAAGTTTAAAAATTATATATTTACGTAAATAATTTTTCTATCAATATAGATCTTATTTGATAGATTTCATCGAGATCTTTTAAACAGTGTAAAAAAAATTTAAAAATTTTTATTTTCATTATATTTAAAGTTGAAAAACCTTTTTTTTTTAAAAATACTTTTTACTGTGCATCCGAAACACCCCTTGTAGGGTAAAAATACCTTACAACTGTTCACAAAATGAAAATGGCTTGGTGTTTCCCTTACCTGGTGGACGTCATTTTCAGGGTTTTGGTAGGATAAAATAAAATGGCTCAAAGCCCATTTTCCCCTACCTACCTGATGTACATGCTCTTAGGTAGCTATAATAGCTAATATACCCATTTAGCTTAGCTGATGTACATGCTCTGACCCCTCTTGTGATATGCTCTGACCCCTCTTGTGATATAAGGCTATTAATTCTTCTTCTTCTTTTTTTTAGAAATGATAATTGCACTCCCTTTTCATTCACATGAAATAAAAAATGCCCTTGTGAAAAGTGAGTGAACTAGTAAGGGAAAGAGGATAAAAGGAGGGACTTGGCTCCTCTCATGTCCTCCTCTCTCCATTTACTGTCCACTTTTGATTTTGTGGGCACATTACAGGCCCACAACAACGATAGATACCGTTCATCTTATAGATCTCATCGAGGACTGCAACCTCACCAAAAATCATGTTGATCGGACACCGTTTGCCATTATATTGAAAAAAATATGTCGTCAACACTGGATTCGAACCCATTTGGGCATGTTTATCATTCTTAACGCGTGCCGATGAAGTACCAAACTGTGTCTGATCAACATGATTTTTGGTGGGGTTGTAGTCCTCGACGAGATCTATAAGATGAACAGTCCCGATCATTGTTCTAGGCCCACAAAATCGAAATTGGACAGTGACTAGAGAGAGGACATCAGAGGAGTCAGGTCCTAAAAGGAGAGTGCAAAAAGTGTGTGTGTATATATATATATATATATAGGAAAAATCTAAAATCAGCCCACTGGGCTGACAATAAAAAGTATGAATGTATATTTAAAAGTGAAAAAAAATATATAGAAATATATATTTTCTTTACTCTCTTGTGTACTTATTGTCAACCCACTGGGCTGACAATAGAAAGACCGATATATATATATATGAGGCTCGGTTTGGTTATTATATATATTTAATGAGGACCGTTCATGTTTGTGGATTTTAAGGATTTCTTTACCAAACTCCTTAATATAAATTTTACTTTGGGTTAATAGACGTTGAGCGACAAGTCTGATAGGAGAGATAAGTGTGATTTTAAAAGATGAGAGGATATATTTTTTATTATTGTTAGAAACCTCAGGGGAAGTAAGAGAAATTTACCCAATATATATATATATTTTTTGGTATGGCTCCCTCTGTACGGATTTGTCTGTCCCTCGTACAATTTTAACCGGATAAAAAACTAGTTATATTTTTCAATTGGTAATGAATTTTATATCAAATATGGATCTTGTTTGATAAATCTCGATAAATTCTATAAGACAATGTTTTCGAAATTGCATAAAACATTATAAATTACAAGATATAATCAATTGAAAAGTGGCACGGACTCCCAAAACGGACTAACAAATCCGGACGAGGGGAGTATTTTTTTGGAAAGATGGCGGTGCATGACGTGTTTTGATAATTAATGCCTATCAAGGACATTTTTTGCATTAAAGAACGTTCTCAGCATATTCTTAATGAATATTAATTATCAAAACACGTCTTAGGCCGACACAAGAACACGACACGAAGTTAGCGGGTTAGGGTCAGCTATTTCTGACACAAAACACTTGTATGATACGACACGATGACACGAGAAGTTAAACAGGTCGGGTTAGAGTTGATAGAATTTTACACGAACACGAGCTGACACGACAAAAACACGACACTACACCAAAATTTATGAAATGACATGATAACACTAATAACGCGACACAAAATTAACGGGTTAGTGTTGGCTATTTCTGACACGAAACACGAATATGACACGACACGAAAAGTTAAACAGATCGGATTATAGTTTGAGAGAATTCTAATGCAAACACAAAATGATATGACACTATACAACTCGATATCTACCCTTAGTTGGAGCGAGGTGTAAAAATTGAAGAAAACCCGAAATAGGCCAAAGTCGAAACTGGACTGGTTTTCTATAGGCAAAACAACCGACCCCGTTGCAGACAAATCTAGGGTGTCCTTCTTTTTTTATTTTCTCATATCATATATATATATATATATATATATATATATCCATTTTCATATGTGAAAAGTGAGTGAACTAGTAAGAGAAAGAGGATAAAAGGAGAGTGCAAAAAGTGTATACACACACCAGGAGGATCACCTCCTTAATTTGCAACTCCCCTTTCCCGATCATTTTTTGATGATCCAAGCCGCTCAATGTGTTTAAAATGTGTTTTTAAGGATATCCATGAGGAATCATTACCAAAAAATACTGGAAAGGACTCGATCCAAGCAGTTTTCAAAAAACTATTTTCTGGGCCATTCAATCAAAACCTGTTAAAACGAAGCCATTCCCGGTTTTTTTTTTTTAACTATTCCTCGCAATTACCCTTAAAAACAAGTTCTGAACATATTGAGCAGCTTGGACCGTCGAAAAATATTCAGGAAAAAGGGGGGGGGGGGGTTTAATATATGCGGATGGGAAACGTATATGTGTGTATATGCGGATGGGAAACGGATATGTATGTGTATAATGTTCATGTTTGTGGATTTTTGTGAGACCCGACTCTTTTTTTTAACAAAAAAAGAAAAGAAAAGAAGTAGGCTTATTAAAAGTGAATTTTATTTTTTTTATGTGGGCCTCCAATGTGGATTCCTAAAACTATAGGGATGTATTTGTAAAAAAACAAAATGTTTGTGCTGGTGTGCACGTGGAAGGCAAAGGAAGTGCTTGTGTGGGATATATATATATATATATATATTCTAATAAAAAAATACAAACGGAAGAGAAAAAAAAAAAAGAACGTACAGGAGAGAAAAAAAAAAGGCGTGGAGAGAAGAATCTGGGAGGAGAGGATTGGCGTTAACGGAAGTCCTAATCTCGGTAGGTAATTCTTAGTTTTTTTTCCCCATATTGATTAGTTAACATATTTCTTGCAATTGAAGTGGGTAATTTTGGAATTTTGATATCTGTTGGGTTCAGGTACTCCTAACTAGGGCTATTCTTTGTTCCTTTTCTCTGCTGGAATTGTTAGTTGTGATTGCAAATATTTTTAGTCTCTCTTTTAAGTGAATATGAAAGATTTGATTTTCGGGTTAGAAATGATGAATTTTGATTAAATTGGTTAATCAGGGAAAAAAAAGAGAAAGAAAGACACGAATTAGGGTAGTAGTGTTTTTTTGCCGTTGTTTGTTATTACAGTTAATAGTTGTCAATGGCTATTTGGAAAAAATTATCCTATGTGGAAGGGTCATTAACTTGTCCTGCACATAGCTTGTTAACGTAAGTGAGAGACTTGTAATGCAAATTAACTTTACTTATGTTTCTGGACATGTCAAAAACCTGATCTCGAACTGATTTTTATTGCGAGAAACTGGTTGTTGTTGCTGGATATAAGCTGTGTTACTGCTGGAATTTTCTTGTAATCTGCCAGGCTTTGAACCGAAATGCTAAAAAGAAATGCTCAAGTGCTAAATAGCTTATAAGAGTTGGAATATGATGCTAACTGTTGGATATTTGTATCTGTAACTTATAATAGTTTAAATTTTCTTAATATTTGGAGTTGAGAACTGAAGTATACTTTTTAGGGAGTTTCCCAATTGTGACTGAGGAAAAGAGTGTTCTATTTGAGTAATTGATTGTGTTTTCCTTATGGTTTCAACTTCATATTCACATGTGTGGATTTATGTGCTGTATGTCAGGTTCGGAAGCGACAACGAGCACCGTTACTCCACGTAGGGAGTGAGCTCGTGTTGGTATCTTTTTGCTGGACCTCGAGGTGGGTGTTCTTATTTTTAATAGCGGAAGATGAAATACGGTGTAAAGTTGTTTTTCGTATTGAAATGGTTAATATTTGGCTTGAGCTCCTAGCGAGAATATGATCGTAGCCTTAGTGGCGTTATAATATGGCTTTAGTAGCATTATTGAATATTGCCTTAGTGGCGTGAATAAATATTGCCTTAGTGGCGTTGATATGGAAATTGCCTTAGTAGCGTTATGAATATTACGTAATGGAACGTTATTGTGGGATGAGTAATGGAACGTTATTGTGGGATGAATATTCTTGTTTAAATTGTTGATAGCACTTGTCTTTATTACTTCCCTTATTACGGATAAAAACATTCACTGAGCAAGTTGATAGCTCACACCTCCACAGTGTTTTCTTTTCAGGTGCGTGACGGCACGCGGGTCCACTGCAGAGTCTAGACAGGAGTTGTGTATATAAAAGTCTAGCTTTTTGACTCTTTTGATTATGTACCTATTTTTGGAGATTGTATATGTTGTAAATATATGTGGGCACGTCTTGTATGACAGTTATTTCCATATATATGTAAGTTAAGTTTTTTTTTATGAGTTGGATGATTGGCTGGTGTTTTTTTTACTATATGAGCAGGGTCAAAGTGTGGGTCCATCCATTTGGAAAATAATTTAGTGTGGTGTTTTCCGGGATGGGGTGTGACAATTTTAAGGATTTCTTTACCAAACTCCTGTGGCAACATAGTTTCGTTAACCAACCTAAGCTAGCCTAGCCTACCACTGCCTATTGCAATTAGTAAGGCAATTGTCTTCCCTTTTGAGAATGTCTTAGGTTCAAGCCCCACAAGGGGCAGATTTTGGAAGTTAAGAGCTATGGATAACCTCTGGCTCCCTCGTGGACTAACTACGAACCCCGCTAACTCTCCATTTCCCGCTATGTATACAATGTTACAAAAAGAGAAAAACCTAAGCTAGCCTAAGTAGTCACTTTGGCACTCTATCAAATTTTCCAAATGCGATGACTTATTATTACTTCTTGGGTATGCGAATTTTTCATTGTTACAAGGGGTGAAATCAGTTCGGTTTGATCCGATTTTCGACAAATTTCACAACCAAACAGGATTATTCGGTTTGGAGACTTTAAAACTCACACACGACCAAATAGGATTGGTCGTGATTCGGTTTGGGTTATTTGGTTTAGTCCGATTTACTTAACTGGATTTATTCGGTTTTTTGTCTACAATAAAGTTTATTGGGTCAATAGTAGATGGTATAACTCATTTCCAAAAACAAATTTATTTCGATACTTCGAAAACCCTAAACTGATATCCACAGATTGAATCAGCATATCCAAAATTTAGCACACCCAATTTGAAAAAGAAAAAACTAGTGTTGTGGGTACTGAGTTTATTAGCAAAAATAAAGACAACATAAATATTCCATTAAATATTGAGGGGAGGTATCTATTATTACTAGTATTAGAAATCTTAGGGGAGGTCAACGAAGCGGTGAAAATGTAAATTCTATTTTCGGGTTAATAGACGTTAGGAGAGATAAGTGTAATTTTAAAAGATGAGAGGAGGTATTTTTATTATTGTTAGAAACCTCAGGAGAGGTAAGTGAAATTTACCCCTTTTTTTTCGTATGGCCCCCTTCGTTCGGATTTGTTTGTCCCTCGTACAATTTTAACTGGATAAAAAACTAGTTATATTTTTCAATTGGTAATGAATTTTATATTAAATATGGATCTTATTTGATAGATTTCGATAAATTCTATAAGACAATGTTTTCGAAATAGCATAAAACATTATAAATTACAAGATATAGTCAATTGAAAAGTGACAAGGACTCCCAAAACGGACTAACAAATCCGGACAGGGGGAGTATATTTTTTTGGAAAGATGACGGTGCAGGACGTGTTTTGATAATTAATATCTGTCAAGGACATTTTTTGCATTAAAGAACGTTCTCAGCATATTTTTGATAAGTATTAATTATCAAAACACGTCATGAGCCGACACAAGAACACGACACGAAGTTAGCGGGTTAGGGTCAGCTATTTCTGACACGAAACACAAATATGACACTATACGATAACACAAAAAGTTAAACAGGTCATGTTAGGGTTGAGAGAATTCTGACACGAATACGAGATGATACAACATAAACACGACAAAAAACACGACCCGACACAAGAATTTATGAAAGGGCACGATAACACTAATAACACGACACAAAGTTAACGGGTTATTGTTGGCTATTTCTGACATGAAACACGAATATTACACGACACAAAAAGTTAAACATGTCGGATTATATTTGAGAAAATTCTGACACAAACACAAATTGACATAATACGAACACGACACGACATAACTCGATACCTACCCTAGTTGGAGAGAGGTGTAAAAAGTTGAAGACGACCCGAAATAGGCCTAAGTCGAAACTGGACTGGTTTTCTACAGGCAAAACAACCGACCCGTTGCAGACAAGTCTAGGGTGCCTTTTATGTAATTTTTTTTCCTTTTCATATCTATCTAACCTGTTAATAAAAGTACATTGAAAGAGTTTGGAAATTTTTCAATTTGAACCAATTTGCCCTTTGATTTTGCCTTGCTGCCCTCCAGTCCTCAAGCCACGATGTCAAGCCATGTCTCCCATTCCACTTCTTCCTTCCTTCACACAGAGAGAGAGAGAGAGAGAGAGAGAGAGAGAGACCGTTTGGATGCGGGATAAGGATTGGGGGTATTAGTTAATAAGAGGGGATCAGATAGTAGGGGTATTAGTTAATACGGGATGACCCCACATTGATGTGATGTTTATGGAGGGGGTATTAAATAGTACTTAGTTGAGATGATGTATTACAAAAGAGGTATAAAATAGTATTTGGTTTGGATGAAGGATAAATTGGGGGTACAAGAAAAGGGGATGATGTAAAAAACTATTAAATGACTCTTCTGCCTTTGTGCAGTGTTAAGTTAGATTTTTCATCAGATTAAAATATATAATGATTTAGATTTTTCATCAGATTAAAATATATAATGACTTAGCCTCCAACTTTGATTAAATTTGTTTACAAATAATCAATAATAATTTAGTTAACTAATATAATAATTAATTATATAAAAATGTTAGGTTTAGTTTTAATTTATTTTATACCATCTTTTTCTTTATTGAATGGTGATTATCCAATTGTTTTGAATGGTTAGTAAATTTAATAAGTATAAAAATTTAAATTTATTTTTTTAAAGTGTTTTTATTTTATTATATAATTTGAGTTTTTTTTAAGTGTGAATTGATAGGGTTATATGGAAGTATGGAACACATAGGGACACATGGCACACGCACCTAATAAATTTCCTTATTGTTTTTTTTTGACAAGTACTATTTCCTTTTTTTTTTTTTTTGATCCGAAGTACTATTTCCTTATTGTTTTCTTTTCTTGTTTTTACTCCTTTTTCTTGTTCTTGCCGAAGAGAGAGAGAGAGAGAGAGAGAACGGCAGAAGAAGCAACAGAAGAAAAAGGAGAAGAAACACCCAGTTCGCGATTGTCACTGGCGAATCGTCGCCGGCTCCTCGCCATCGTCACGGTATGCCCTCCACCCCCCCCCCCCGCTCTCTGTGCATATATATATATATATACACACACACACACACATATTTTTTCCGGATCTGTGAGTGTGCAAGGGTGATGGGTGGCTGGGAGAAGGGGGATAAGGAGGGGTGTTTTCGTCAATTTTTGAGGGGGATTAGGGGGTATAAGATATGGACACCTCAAACCCTAGCCATGGGCAACACCCGCCAATACCCTCTTCTCCGGTGTTAGGGAAAAACGGGATTAAATAATCCCAGGCGTCAAACGGTTTCCAAACCAGGGCTTCGCCTGTGGGACCAGGTTTAAAACAGGGGTATTGTTAACACCCCTTGGTAAGCCGGCATCCAAGTAGGACCTAAAATCAAAAGCGTTGGTCTCTGGTTCTAAACGAAGAGAGAGCGGATCAAAAAAAAAAACGGAGAGAGAGAGAGAGAGAGAGAGAGAGAGAGAGAGAGAGAGAGAGAGAGAGAGAGAGAGAGAGAGAGAGAGAGAGAGGAGGAGGAGGAGGAGGAGGAGGAGGAGGACCCCACCAACGAACACCACCATTGCGTCCGCCACCCCGACCAGACCACCACAACCACCACCGCGACCGCCGACAACCACCACCTCCGTTAGCGCCTTCCCTCCGCCGACAAGGTCTCTCTCTCTCTGTCTCTCTCTCTCTCCATTGCTCCGATTTTTCTCAGATTAGGGTTTGTGGCTAAACTGAAATCGATTGTTTAGAACTTGTTCATTCGATTGTTTGGAATTTGAATTAGGGTTAGGGTTAACTGGAATTGGGGATTTTGAGCCAATTGGTAGCTACGGTGAAGGGTATAGATATTCTATTATATGCCCAGTTGATTGTACGGTTCTACGTAGTTCAGAGAATGTTTCCCTCTAATCATGTTTTCGATGGTGATGTGCTTTCTGGAACGACATCAAGTGTAGTTCACCATGCTGGTGTTTTAGAAGGCTGGTTTGGAGTCCACTGGTGGGCGATTTGGCCGATAAAGATTAAAAAAGAAAAGAAAAGAGGTGAATGAGAATGCAAAATAATATTAGACCAGCTCTATCCCACTTTTGCTATCTCTTTTCCACAAAGTAAAAGTAGTTATGTAGCGGTAGCACTTTACATATTTGATGACATGTTTGAATGGTTTTCTTTGCATGGTCAGAAAAATACAAGATTCTTCCCACAAGAAACTTTTGCTATCTCTTTTCTACGGAGTGAATGTAGTTATGTAGCATTAGCACTTTGCATGTTCGTTGACATGTTTGAATGGTTTTCTTTGCATGGTTAGAAAAATACAAGATTCTTCCAATAAGAAGGTCGTGCATACAATACCAAAAATTGATGATAAAGATTCATTTGAAAGCACAATAATCAAAGTAGCTATTTCAACTGCTTACGTTTTCAGCTATATTGAGTGTTTGCCATTCTCTTATTTTTGATTTGGTTGTGTATGCATTTGAATTTGTGAATTCTGAATTTAACTTTTTGGGTGGTTGCGGTTGTTTTTACATGAGAGAGCTACTCTTTTGTGCTTAACTTGGCGTCAAGTATCATCGTATGAATTTCAGTTACGCATTTGAATCGATTGGTTGAGATGTCAAATTTCCCAGTAGAAAGTCCAATTGACAATACTAATAAAAGATTCGGCTATTGTCCCATGGATGCTTTCCAATGGAACTCTCTGACTCGGCGACATACATCGAACTACTAGGTTAAGGGAATACCCATTTGAAGTTTGCTTCAAAATGAAGCTTTGAAGATTTACCACTTTCCTAAATCGTCCTACAATAACATTCATACTTTCTGTTATCAAACTGAGCAAAATTGCCCGGGCAATTCTCCTCGCAGTTTTCAAATGCCCTGGGAATTTGACAATGGAGACAACCAGACAATCAACTCTCATTTTGGACAGTTTGACTCTTGATTTCCCAGTCACCTAACCCGTCTTAATACTATAGTCATGCTGGCATTTTTTTACCTTGACAATGCATCAGTTCAATGGATGGCAGAAACTTTGGCTTTGTAGTGGCCAAAGTACTAGAACAGAGAGGTGTGAATTTTAAGGGTATTGATGAGATGAACTTTGGCGTGGACCTCAATACTACTTATCTCAATCAAACCACTTTAGGGGATGGAAAGAAGATGGTTAATTGGTCCTTTTAAGATGGAAATGGATTTAGTTCAGAAACGGCTAGAAGAAATAGGTATGTGGATCATGGATGGAGATTCTTAATGCAGGGCTGTTGTTTGCCACCAGTTGTAACAACTGGCTGCAAACTGTATGTGTTCTATTCCTCCGGGCAATGTTTGACATAGTTAATTTGTATTAATTTTCTTTCACATCCTTTTTATGGGGTATTTTCATTAATTTCTCTTCTTCGCTCCGTTACCTTTTTTGGTGTGTATGATTTGCAAATGTCTATTTTAAATGTGATAGCATCATCTAGCATATAAACAAATTTTGCTTCAGCTATTACCAATAGACAACAAAGCAAATCTTTTGGTGTGGGTGATTTGCAACGTTGTTTATTCACCAGACAAATCTTTTGCTTCAAAACTTTGGAATTATTAAGCATTTGTAAGTTTATGTAAATAACTTTTGCCCACAGTTCTCCCTCCAATTATTCCAGTTTAGTTATTTCATATCATGCCAATTTATTCACCAAAAAAGAAGCTCATGGGCATGAAATCCTCGTGCGAGCACGCCGGCATACACCTAGTCATATATATATCCATTTTCCAAGCCCAAGCGCACCGGTTGCGCGATAAACCATCTCTCTCTCTCTCTGTTTTTTTTTTTTTTGTTTTGTTTTCTCTGTACCAAAATAGTACTCCTAACTGCGGAAAAAGAACGCCATTAAGGTAGCCTCTCTCTCTCTCTCTCTCATGTTTTTGTTTTTGTTTTTGTGTATACCTTTCTGAGATCTCCCTTTTATCTGATTGGTGCGGGGGTTTTGAAATTCTCTCTAGGGTTTCGCGGGAGAAGAAGGTGATGGAAACTCCGATGCTCGGATGTGGTGTTGTCGGCTCAGTGACCCGCTCACGATCGAAAGCTGGAGAAGTGTTGTCATCGTTGGTGGGGAAAAAACGTAAAAATCGTGAGGAGGTATGCTCTGGCGAGACGTCTAACAGTTCGTCATCAGATGATCTTCTGATGCATTTACAGATTTACGAAGAATTCTCTCGCGAGTATTTTTTTTTTTTTGATATGTATCTCTCTCTCGCGAGTATTGTTATTTTTTTTTTGATTTCTCGCACCGACCGTGAGAAATCAGTCAGACCTGCTGCTGCAGGCGTACTCAGATCCAAAGAAGAAATACGTTGCTAAGGTAGCTTCAGTTCAAAAAAAGAAGAAAGCAAAGGTAGCTTCAGTTCAAAAAAAGAAGAAAGCAAAGGTAGCTTCTCTCTCTCTCTCTCTCTCTCTCTCTCTCTCTCTCTGTCCTTTTAGACCTTTCTCAGATGTGATTGCTGCGGGGGTTTAGAAATTGTTGGGTGTTCCTCCCTCTATAGGGTGTCACTACAAATTCTGAGGAGGAGGCGGTGGGCTTGACATCAGAACAGAGGCAGGAATACTCCCGCAAGGATTTCGATTACGCTGTATGTATAACTAACTGTATTAATTGTGTACAAATACTACATTTTCTTCTTCTTCTTCACACGTACTACTTACTTCGCTCTCTCTCTCTCTCTCTCTCCCTCGTTGCATCCTCGCCATGCTCATGCTGCATTGTATTTATGCATGTTTTGTTCTTTTTTTTGCTTCTGTTGATGTGATGGATGCAGGAGTTTTATCGTGGACCTTCTAGCGACCTACCTATACACATTATTTTAGCTACAGAATTCGATCCAGATTTACCGGCTAATTTCTCCCGTCAGATAAAAAACTCGGCCAAGGCTATGGATTATTACAACAGTCAATTCGTAAGTAGTTGATTGTTTCTTCTCCTGTGTGTGTGTGTCTTGTTCTTGGTTTGTCAATTCGTTAGTGGTTGATTGTTTCTTCTTCTTCTCTGTGTGCGTGCGGGTCTTGTTCTTGGTTTTTGGTAACTACCTTGTGCATGATTTTGGACTATTGTAGAACTCAAACTATGTCGAACCTTTTAATCCCCTCCTAATGACAACGCGGGAGGTTGGTGGTGGTTATTTGGATTTTGTTGTCATAGACACCCATAAATCAGGTCGACATGCCAATGAGATGTTCCAAGCTATCCTGTATACCTCTCCTGGAAAGGAACCCGAGGTCCTGATGTGCAGACCTGAATACATGCCCCCTGGCACCAGGAAAGGTTACCGCCCCTTGAAAGGTACCCTTTGTTTCGCTCTATTGTGTGTTGCCTGTACATTGGTATTACTGGATTGTGTATGGTCCTATGAGCTATCCTATACTTCTACAATTGCTGCATTGTGCTGGTTTTGAGATGTAGTAGCAAACATCAATAGGTTGAGATTGCAAATATTGATTTTGAATGGGTCACCATGATTTGTATGTGTTTGGCCGTATAATTGGTGTATCTAAAACCTTGGTTGAGGTGGTTAGAATAAATTGCATTGATTGACGGATTGTGGTCATGCAACCCTATTGGATATATGGAAGTGATAGTTAAATTTGGGAGGCTCATTTGTTACTTGATAAATCAATCTGGATTTCATCTTGTGTTTGGATTCTTGTGAAGACTGGATTTGAGGATGATTCAAGTTAATTGTTCAGACGGTGTGGTTTAAGATGTGTAGTTGATTAGTATAATCGATAGGCCAAAATGTGATTTACAGTGCCATAGGACGCGTGATACGGAAACAAACATAAATATCTTCCAGTTTAAGGAGTTCAATGAGACAGTTCTGGGATTTCTGCACAGATGATCCACTACCTTTCGCACTCAAATTACTGCCTAATATTAATGGTAGTTAAGGCATACATTTCATGTGTCAAGGTGTTATTAGTTATTTTGATTCAATTACAAGTATATCTTTGTAGAGATGCACATCTTGTTCCAAATTGTTTGTTCACTGTTGGAGAATCCTACAATTTTTTTAGATTTTCTTACATTGACTTTTCAGAATGAACAATCATTTTGGGACATCAAAGAAATTAAAAATTGGTCAAACAGTTTGCATTGGAGGTTGTGTTTGTTAACTGAAATGCATATAATTGGTTTTATGAATGAAGTAATAGTACGATTAAATTACGTGTTATTGACAATAAGAGTAACTGTTCTGTTTCGTGGATCTTCTATGTGAGTGCCAAAATGTATATGTAATGTTCTTAGGCATTTTCCATATGGTGGACCCAAGGGATTGTCCATCCCATTGAGTGTACCGGAATGAATACAAACACTTTCGATTTGTGAAGTCTTGTCAACGGGCAATAGGGTAATTCCACTCACTCACACCTAGGCAATTGCTTCCCTTAATCAATTGCACTGTGTGGTAGGAATTGATTCGTAGAGTGGACTGAATGCAATTATATGCAGAGGTATTGGAGTGTTTATGCGAGGCAATTGGTTACACTGAAATTTTTACGGGCTTTATTAACCTTCCTGCTATTGTGCTATTTGCAGTTGGTTGGTGACATTTGACAACAATGGCAGTATGCTCTGGAAGGTCCAGTTTTATGGTATTTGTGTGGAGTGGGTCTCAACTTCTTAATCATTGTAAGTGTTATCTTTGTGGGGTGGATTGTATCTGTCTCTGTCTGTTTTTGGATGTTAACAAAGTACCACTATGAAAGACCCACTTAGCTTACAGTTTGGTTCATTTGGACGGTATGTGTGTGGAATGGATCACTTCTTTTTACTAATGGATTTTGAACGCTTATTAGTGGTAGTATGTAGAGTGGATTGTAGCTATCTCTGCTTTTGGATGTTAACAAGGAGTACAATAAAAGACCAACTTAGCTTACAATTTGGTCTCTGCCATACATTGTCACTCGAAAGTGTCATCTACTTATAAAGTGTGAAGTGTCAACCCATTATTTATTCGATCTAAAGCCATGTTTCCTCTTCTCCTTTCTCCTTCTAATTCTCCAATAGTTTGGTTCCTATGTAAATTATGTATTGTACCAATTCATACAATTGCAACAATTTAACCAAACAAATGTTGGACAATTTTCCCCAAGACCTTGAAAATAGGCATACTAGTGTCGGGCTGTGTGTTCGTGCAGGGCAAAATGAACACATCAATCAGTGATAACTTTATTTGTGGTAAAATCCCACTATAATGAGGCCAAAAATTGGTTTGACCGGCTCCTACCGCGGGAGATGCTCAAAGTATCTATAAATGATTTGCCTCATATAGGACGTATGGTTGTGCCCCTGGTGCAATGCTTTAGCGACTTTTTGCATCACGCATAAGCCTGGAAGTTCATCATTTTTCGATGTTGTACAAACCAATTTACCAATGTACGGTGGCTCTGATTGATTTTCCTCTCAAAAGGGCCTTGAAATGCTTTTGTTGTATTGATTGATACCATGCCACTCTATTGTGCTGTCCCCGACTTCCCGTAGCTAAATATTACTTGTCGGTTGCAACAAATTAATATTTTGTTCTCATCCGAAGCATCCCAGGTCCTAATTATGGGTTCCATTAAAGATGTGTTGATCATGCCCGTTCACCACCAAAACCCCAATAATCTGTGTAGTAACATAGGGCATGTCCATAGCAACAAGGAAACTATCACCTCACAACAATCTTATAGTTGGGGCTGGGTATAAACATGGGTCCACACTTATGTGAGTGGAGAGGGATAAGGGAAGCACCCAATTCTCTGATCCTAGACTCATTCGAGGGTTTTTTTCTTGGGAAGGACAGAGATTTTTTTTTTTGCTGTCATGGGAAGTGGGGAGACTTATAAAGTGAGGACGAACTAAAATTCTACCAAGTCATTGGATTGAAGTGATCTCAGCTGTTGATTAAAAATATGATATGGCATATTATGAGGACCTCACATTTTTTTGAATTGTATAATTTAGATTCTTTGTTTCAAATTTTCTCTTTTTTTTTTTGGTTGCCCTGGCCTGAGGGGTTGCTCAAGCTCGGAGGCTTGCAGGGTTTACCCCTGAGCCAGCCTAACCGTAGTTCGAGTTAGTCTTAACCTGATCTAAGACGATTTAGTTAAGACCACATGCTCAGGATGGCGTGATTAGTACAGATGGCAATCCGCCCCGCGTTCGGGGCGGGTTTTTACTAAATTTTTTGGGTTTCAGGTCGGGTAGGGGAAGAATCCAAGAAACCCAGTCCGGGTCGGGGAGACTCTACCCTGCCCCGCCCTGAAATTGTTTTATACATAAAAAATTATTTTTACCCTTGTATTTTTACATTTACAAATTAAATACCACATAAAATATTAACTATTTTTTCCATTTTTACGTTAGATGGAAGATTTTGGTTAAGTTATAATAATTATTTAATAAAATTTTATTATTTGTCCTCACTTGTTAAGTTATTTTTAAGTTTATAACATATTTGTGTAATGTATATAAAGTGGTCCATGAGGAATTAGATAACATGAGCTGCATATTCATTTCAACAGAAGGAGTAAAGCACAAAGATTATATTATCGTCAACCGCCTCAGTAAACACGAGTAGCATCAACATTTTATCAATTACAGGAATCCCACGTCTCTTACATAAGAAGCAGCAAACCATTCCATTAAACATAGTCATCATCATAACCGGCATCAACAGCAGCAAAGGCAAATTATAATTCTAGATAGATTTCAAAACATTAGTACCTACTGTAATGCTCTTTTTTTACCTCATCAACGTAACCAAACCACTCTTTACCATAAGCAAAATACAACAATAGTAGCTACCGTAAAGCTCAACTTTATTTCTACATTTTTTCTAGGGGTGACAAATGAGCGGGTTTGGGCCAAAATGGGTAAGTTACAAGTGGATTGGGTCTTTAATGGGTCATTGACCCATTTAGACCCATTAATTATGAGTCTAATTATCCATACCCAACCCAACCCATTTATTTAAAAGCAAACATGACCCGACCATTAGCTCAATTGCATACTATATACTAAAAATATATATGTACACTAAAATAACCGTATTACCCCCGTAAATTTAAAGGACTAAAATACCATGTACACCAAAATTACCATACTATCCCTCTACTAAAAAATGACCAAATTACCCTTGTACACTTAATTACCATATTGGTCACTCTTAATTACCAAATCACATGCAGCGTATCCAAGTGTCTTATTTTTTGTCTTTATTCAAATATTTTTTCACGTTTGTTATTTTGTCTTATTCTTTAGGATTATTGCTTTGTCATGATGAGAAGAATGTAAAAAGTTAAAAATTACGATCGAAATTCATATTTTTTTGAATAAAGAAGAAAAAATATTTTTCTTATTTTTTACTTTTTAGATTCCTCCTGTTATGACGAAGTAATAATCCACAAAAAAATTAATGAAAAACAAATAAAGGCGAAAAAAATTGAATAAGGGCAAAAGAATAAGCCACGAATAAGCCAGCTTTCCATTTATAAGTTGAATTTTCTCTCTCTAAACATATTTCAAGGTGCAGGTATAGAGAAAAATTTGAGACTCGTATAAAATTTGTAAACTTCTTTGATTGTATAAATTTCTTTCGATTACCCTAGAAAAAACCCAAAAATGGAAAATAATTTGTAGAAAAATAGGGAGAGAGAGAGAACCGGAAAGTAGAGAGAGAGAGAGAGAGAGAGAGAGAGAGAGATTCCTTTGCTGAAGAAAGCAGATGAATTGAGAGGCCTTTTCTGGTGACGAGGAAAGTCAGCGCACATTAACGGCCCGTTTGGATAGAAGATTTGTTTTGGGTGGATATAGAATGAGGGTGGATTTGATGGTGGATAAGTAATAAGGGGTGATATGTTAAGGAAGATGGCCCCACCTCTTAAGAAGGATGGATTTATAATGAGGTGTTTGGATAGTTTTTTGAGGCGGAGGATATGAAAGGTGGATATGATGGAATTAGATGTTGAATGACTTAATTGTCCCCACTTTGATTTTTTAATGCTCAATAAGTCAAGATTGGTTTATTTTATACTAATTAGAATAATTGATATTTATCTTTAATATTAGAAAAAAATAATTTCATTTTAGAATACAAAATGTTTTTTTAATGAAAACTACAAAATGTTGAAATCATATTTTTTACCCGAAAAATTACAAATGTAGTAATTAGTATGTGAAAAAATGGAAAAATCAGCATGCATTAAAAAAAATTACATGTGTATATGTAAAGGGGTGTAGAAATACACAGATTACTTTCACTCCCCTTTTCCCAAAATAAAACCCCCCACCCACAGATCCACTACCACCGCCTCCGCCTCCCTCACTCCCCCCAACCCCTTCCTCCAGCCTCCACTTGACAAAACCCAGCCAGGGTCGCACGGTCCTCGCCCACTCCTGGTCCGATTACTCCAACGCCGACGATCGTCAACCTCCTTCTTCTCCGACGCCGATGTTCTCTTCGAGGTACCACTCCTTCGCCTTTCCTCTGTCTTCGATCTCTCTGTTAAATGAGATGAGAATAGATAAACCAAAGGGGGATTTAGAGGGGTAAAACCGTCTCAAAACCTCCCGGATTTGCCAACGACGGGGTCTGAGCTCCCCTTCACAAATCCAGCTTCAGCCGGACATGAAACCTCTACAGTATTTATCTCCACCTTCCAAAAATCTGAACCAAACACCGGATTTGGTGGACACCCGGAGTACAAATCAGGGGGGCTCACATATCCCCCTTCATCTCCTCCATCCAAACAGGGCGTAATAGGAGATAGACTGAGAAGGGTTCAAATTAGTTGGGTCATGTTCATGATTTATTGGGTCATTTAAATTGATCCAGTTAAGATCCAATTAATAAATAAATTCGATTTTGGATTGTGTCTATTTTTTAGTGGATGGGTCTGAATTGATTAATGGGTTTGGGTCTAATTTGCCACCCCTAATTTTTTTACCTAAACCATAAGCAAAATATTGCCCACAAAAAAGCATCAAGATCGAAGATTCTTTTTTGCCAACCAAAAGCCCTAATTTTTCGTCATTTTTTTTTTGATAGGCTTCATCAACCAGAATTTGAGAAGAGGGTTTTTCTTTTTCCCGGGAAAATTAGGTCAAAGTAATGTACTCCATACAAAGCTGCCAAACAATCTAACCTACAAACCGAGTGTACGGAAAACCGGAAAAAAGGAAGCTATAAATCGACAAAATCGAGTGTACGGAAAATCCAAGGCGGAAACCCCCAACTGCGGAAAAAGAACCGCATTAAGGTAGGTAGCCTCTCTCTCTCTCTCTCTCTCTCTCTCATGTTTTTGTTTTTGTGTATACCTTTCTGAGATCTCCCTTTATCTGATTGGTGCGGGGGTTTTGAAATTCTCTCTAGGGTTTCGCGGGAGAAGAAGGTGATGGAAACTCCGATGCTTGGATGTGGTGTTGTCGGCCCAGTGACCCGCGCACGATCGAAAGCTGGAGAAGCGTTGTCATCGTTGGTGGGGAAGGTAGCTTCTCTCTCTCTCTCTCTCTCTCTCGTTGTCCTTTTAGACCTTTATCAGATTTGATTGCTGCGGGGGTTTAGAAATTGTTGGGTGTTCCTCCCTCTATAGGGTGTCACTACAAATTCTGAGGAGGAGGCGGTGGGCTTGACATCAGAACAGCGGCAGGAATACTCCCGCAAGGATTTCGATTACCCTGTAAGTATAACTAACTGTATTAATTGTGTACAAATACTACATTTTCTTCTTCTTCACACGTACTACTTGCTTCGCTCTCTCTCTCCCTCGTTGCATCCTCGCCATCCTCACGCTGCAGTGTATTTATGCATGTTTTGTTCTTTTTTTTTTTGCTTCTGTTGATGTGATGGATACAGGAGTTTTATCGTGGACCTTCTAGCGACCTACCTATACACATTATTTTAGCTACAGAATTCGATCCAGATTTACCGGCTAATTTCTCCCGTCAGATAAAAAACTCGGCCAAGGCTATGGATTATTACAACAGTCGATTTGTAAGTAGTTGATTGTTTCTTCTCCTGTGTGTGTGTGTCTTGTTCTTGGTTTGTCAATTCGTAAGTGGTTGATTGTTTCTTCTTCTTCTCTGTGTGCGTGCGTGTCTTGTTCTTGGTTTTTGGTAACTACCTTGTGCATGATTTTGGACTATTGTAGAACTCAAACTACGTCGAACCTTTTAATCCCCTCCTGATGACAACGCGGGAGGTTGGTGGTGGTTATTTGGATTTCGTGGTCATAGACACCCATAAATCAGGTCGACATGCCAATGAGATGTTCCAAGCTATCCTGTATACCTCTCCTGGAAAGGAACCCGAGGTCCTGATGTGCAGACCTGAATACATGCCCCCTGGCACCAGGAAAGGTTACCGCCCCTTGAAAGGTACCCTTTGTTTCGCTCTATTGTGTGTTGCCTGTACATTGGTATTACTCGATTGTGTATGGTCCTATGAGCTATCCTATACTTCTACAATTGCTGCATTGTGCTGGTTTTGAGATGTAGTAGCAAACATCAATAGGTTGAGATTGCAAATATTGATTTTAAATGGGTCACCTTGATTTGTATGTGTTTGGCCGTATAATTGGTGTATCTAAAACCTTGGTTGAGGTGGTTAGAATAAATTGCATTGATTGACGGATTGTAGTCATGCAACCCTGTTGGATATATGGAAGTGATAGTTAAATTTGGGAGGCTCATTTGTTACTTGATAAATCAATCTGGATTTCATCTGGTGTTTGGATTCTTGTGAAGACTGGATTTGAGGATGATTCAAGTTAATTGTTCAGACGGTGTGGTTTAAGATGTGTAGTTGATTAGTATAATCGATAGGCCAAAATGTGATTTACAGTGCCATAGGACGTGTGATACGGAAACAAACATAAATATCTTCCAGTTTAAGGAGTTCAATGAGACAGTTCTGGGATTTCTGCACAGATGATCCACTACCTATCGCACTCAAATTACTTCCTAATATTAATGGTAGTTAAGGCATACATTTCATGTGTCAAGGTGTTATTAGTTATTTTGATTCAATTATGAGTATATCTTTGTAGAGATGCACATCTTGTTCCAAATTGTTTGTTCACCGTTGGAGAATCCTACAATTTTTTTAGATTTTCTTACATTGACTTTTCAGAATGAACAATCATTTTGGGACATCAAAGAAATTAAAAATTGGTCAAACAGTTTGCATTGGAGGTTGTATTTGTTAACTGAAATGCATATAATTGGTTTTATGAATGAAGTAATAGTACGATTAAATTACGTGTTATTGACAATAAGAGTAACTGTTCTGTTTCGTGGATCTTCTATGTGAGTGCCAAAATGTATATGTAATGTTCTTAGGCATTTTCCATATGGTGGACCCAAGGAATTGTCCATCCCATTGAGTGTACCGGAAGGAATACAAATACTTTCGATTTGTGAAGTCTTGTCAATGGGCAATAGGGTAATTCCACTCACTCACACCTAGGCAATTGCTTCCCTTAATCAATTGCACTGTGTGGTAGGAATTGATTCGTAGAGTGGACTGAATGCAATTATATGCAGAGGTATTGGAGTGTTTATGCGAGGCAATTGGTTACACTGAAATTTTTACGGGCTTTATTAACCTTCCTGCTATTGTGCTATTTGCAGTTGGTTGGTGACATTTGACAACAATGGCAGTATGCTCTGGAAGGTCCATTTTTATGGTATTTGTGTGGAGTGGATCTCAACTTCTTAATGGATGGGATTTCGAACGCTTATTAGCAGTAGTATGTTTACTATGTAGTGCATGGTTCATTGTAAGTGTTATCTTTGTGGGGTGGATTGTATCTGTCCCTGTCTGCTTTTGGATGTTAACAAACTACTACTATGAAAGACTCACTTAGCTTACAGTTTGGTTCATTTGGACGGTATGTGTGTGGAATGGATCACTTCTTTTTACTAATGGATTTTGAACGCTTATTAGTGGTAGTATGTAGAGTGGATTGTAGCTATCTCTGCTTTTGGATGTTAACAAGGAGTACAATAAAAGACCAAGTTAGCTTACAATTTGGTCATGGCACTTCTCTGCCATACATTGTCATTCGAAAGTGTCATCTACTTATAAAGTGTCAAGTGTCAACCCATTATTTATTCGATCTAAAGCCATGTTTCCTCTTCTCCTTTCTCCTTCTAATTCTCCAATAGTTTGGTTCCTACGTAAATTAGGTATTGTACCAATTCATACAATTGCAACAATTTAACCAAACAAATGTTGGACAATTTCCCCCAAGACCTTGAAAATAGGCATACTAGTGTCGGGCTGTGTGTTCGTGCAGGGCAAAATGAACACATCAATCGGTGATAACTTTATTTATGGTAAAATCCCACTGTAATGAGGCCACACATCACCCTAACGTAGACTACACATTCGATACGGGGCATCTATTGAGCTCTGTGTGTACAAGCACCATAGAGACAAGCTGATTCTAAGAAGGAATGGGAATGACACCACAATGCAATCCTGTACTGTGACATTAAAAAAAACACAAGGCTGGGCTTAGGAATTCCATACAGTACCACGGGAGTCTGAGGTCTTGTGGCTTGGTGCCGAGAGAGGAAGCAGATGCCTGGGGTTGTGCCATCATAGCACAACTGCCCTGGGCCAGTCCACTGAGAGATATTAAGGATTTTGTATAGATTTGTGGACACCTAGAAAAAAATGCTGATGAAAAGCTGGCATAGAGAAATTTGTTTGTTGTCCTGGTTACTAGCCCCTGTAGGAAACCTTCAAACTGTATTGGAAGTCTTCTTTTCAAGTGATAGCAACATATACATTGTCTATGCGCCTATCTTCAAATTTTCCGTTGTTTTTTTCCCTTGTGGATCTTTATCCCATTTTCTTTGCTGTAGACTGTGCAAGAAATGGTGATGTTGTCAACCAATGTGCTGAGTATTAAATGGACGATAAAAGGGAAGCCTAAATCTTTACTTGCTAGTATAGGAGGAGACTTGATTATTAAAGTTGCTTCTCAGTTTACTCTAAACCAGATCAGCGGACAAGTGATCGAGCACGATTTCTGGACGTCGTGCCGTCTTTTCGCTACGATCGATTCTGGGAAAGATGTATCCAACTTTGTTAAGGACATTACCAGCCGGTTTTCATGAGCACCAAAAGAGAACTTAGAGATTTACCCAGACCCTTCTGGTGATCCAACGAAGGTGAGTTCTTCTTTAGAAGCTCTCTTTAGCTATCGGTTTATTTATTTCCCACTCTACAGTCTACCCTTCATGCAGTAATTCTTATGCATCTGTGGCATAAGGTCACATGTATTGATGTACCCAAAATTCCCACACCCCCTTATTCCGGTGTATCCATAGTTACTCGGATTTTTTAACAAAATTCTTACATGATCCAACAGTTGTGTAAGCACTGGAGGGAGGTGAAGGAGATTTTGGGTACGGGTGATCTTGGGCTGAGGAGTTCCTAAATTGTGCCATTGATTGTTGGGGTTGTGTTCTCTTCTTGGTGATTTACAGTTCTTTCAAAGGGACGACAGTTTCCAAAGAGATGCCTGCCAAATTGCACTATTCTTGGCAGTTCTATATTTCGTTGTACAACACTTCAGAGCCTATTTGGGTTACAATCTGAATATGTATAGTTGTAATTATCAGCTACACATGCGGATAATGACTGCATCATAGTATTATGTAACGACCTTTTGTACGAGAGAATTGTGTTGGCTATTCTTTTTATTTTTCGGCGAAAGTCAGTATAATTAGTTATAGTTAGTGAGGTTTTTAACCCAACCCGATACACGAGTACATGGTGCCCATCACTCCATTTGCAACTGTCAGCAAAGCACAAACTGGCCATAATTTGCTAGGCTATTGGGCAAACAGTACCACTTCTGTAGGGAAGAAGACAATAGTGTTGCTAAATTCTGTTCAACCAATCAGAAAGTGGATGACATTACTCAACCTTATGTGAGGCACGCACATGGTTCTACTTTAATTATCAGAGTCGTTCATTTTGTAGAATTTGATTTTTACATGATTCTTGCAAAAGACAACCTCAATCTCGCACCTAAGTTAATCGAATAAAGAATTTTAGACAAAGAATTGGATGATTGTCTAAGTATTTGAAGATATTTAATTGAGCTTATTGTTCTAAGGAGTGACCGGTCAAAGAATTAAGCTTACAAAATGAGTTGCTCCTATTCTCACCTATTTCGGGTTAAGAATATGTGAAAGCACGTTTTTCTCTATAAAAACGGTTCATTTTGTGTATTTTGTTTGTTTTTCTGAGTTTTTGTTAGATATGGGTTATATTTTTGGATTAAGCATTTGAGGAGTCTAAAAGCTACAAAATTATGACCAAAAGCTAAAAAAAAGGTTAACTAAAGACGAAAAAAGTATTAACAGCTATCTTATTTGTTTAAATGCCATCTTATTTGAATTTTTTCAACATTGGTTCATATTTTTATATTTTTTGATTTGTCTCGTCGAGACAAACAATTAATTCTAAAAATTAAGACAAAAGCTACAAAATACTGAAATAAGTTCCAAGTTTCCAAGAACACAGCCTTACGTCCCCTTCACATTTTCTTCCTATGTGAAAATGTCTGTTTTGCCCCTAAAACTCAATTTGCCAATTGGTGACTCATCTTCCTCTCGTTGAGAAAAGCTACAAACCAACATGGTGTATTACACGTGCATTCTAGCACTTTAGAGCATGGTTGAAGAAGGTTTAGTAAGACAGCAGTGAGATCGGTGGAGCGAAGTGATGGCTTTGTGCGTGTACAAGGTTTTGGGATTGGTCTTCAAGGGAGAAGAAGAAATTCTATTTGCCCTCCTTACTTTTCTAAATCACAAACCTTTGAAACAAATTGGGTCAAATTGAGAATTTTAAGTGGGGTCAATTGGTATTATTTTGGTGTGAAGTATAAATACCCTCATTGAAAAATTGGATGGCAGTGGGGTCAGCTGACTCCATTTGTCTCCATTTTCCTCCGCCCTTGCCGAGAGGGTTTAGTTTAGTTATATTTGTTAGCTCTCTTTGGACTGAATGTCTGCAATTGGTATACTAGGGACCAAAATGACACTTGCTTAATATTTTGGGGACCAGGAAAGTTAATAAGCCATTTTCTTTTCAAATAGCAGATTTTGGAAAAATCACCGACAGCTTTGAGGTTTGGACTTTGGAGAGGATTGGACCTTATTGGTAAGCCCAACCCAGAGATGAACCTTTCTCTCTTTGGTTTTACACACACAATGTTAGTGGGCAGAGAGTACGGGTGGGTAATAGGTAATTTCATGTCATTTTCGTGTTATATATCAAAATTTTTTTTATAAAATTCCACAACATTTTTCAACTTATCAAATCTTTCGTGTCATTTTCGGGTTGTGTTGTCATGTCAAAAAGTCTAACTTTTCTCTAAATTTTTATTTTTTTTAGTTGACAGTTTATCAAACTAATGTCCAATGTATAGAATTACCTATAAAAATATTTATTTTTAGCTCAATTATATGAATTTATTTTGTTTTTCTTGTCAGGCATGCCCACTCCTAGCATAGAGTAGTAGCACATGAAGTACGTATGTAGTAGTCGTTGAACAATTAGTTTTATCGCTCGTTTATCTTTAGAAAGTCTACAATACATCCCTTAAAAAAGATATACCATATGCATTTATTTTATGTTTATTCATAACATTTTACTGTATTTCGTAACTTTTATCTAAAATTCATAATATTTCAGCAGTACGATTCATAACATTTTCATTATGATTTAAAACATTTTGGTGTATCTCGTAATCTTTTTAAGATTTGTAGCTTTTTAGCAATACGATTCATAACATTTTCTTTACAATTTATAATATTTTGAGGGGTGCATATGATATACTCTCAAATAAGGGGTGTGTATTGTAGTCTTTCTTAAATTTTATTATTCATTGCAACTTAAAGACGGTCTACATGCTGAAAATAACAACTCAAAACACGTTTACACGAGAAAATCCACTAAAATAATTTCAATGATTCGGGCAAGGTCGGAGGACTTTTTAGTCAATCCTAAAAAAGAAGCTATTGGTGATTCGTCCGGGAATGGTAATAATATGAAACTAGTCTCACAACTCACGATATTAGTCGTTGCATCTATAGCAAGACCGGATGCAGATTTATAATTGGGGGACGATAGAAGATACTTTGCTGTCTCGAGCTTGGAAATGGCTGTCTCATAGTTTCTTGTGCATGTCTGATATACATCTTTTAGAGGGCTTGCTGGCGTGCTATTAAAGAGAGAGCCAAGAGTATTGAGGGTCTGGTTAGCTGAGGCTTCACCCGCATCGATTGCAATCCGACCGAGGCCTTTAACATCTGCAGTTGCTGAACGAGGATCGGATTTGAAAATCTGTAGGCACAGATCATTGTTGATAGTTCTGGGGCAGATTGTTCCAACCAAATCACTTGGTTGAGATGATGAGCCATTGAGTAAAAGCACGAGCAAAAGAGAAACCATCAAGGAAGAAGACCTACTGCATGAAAAATCCATTGCTAGCTATTCCCAATTCAACTTGAAATCTATTCTCTGTCTATGGCTGTCTATAGAGATGATGTCCTCTTATATAGCTTTTAGAAGGCAACAACAAAAGCAAGGTACTACAGAAAATGAATGCAGTCAAAAGGGTTTTTTTTTTTCATTAATGCCTTATTGCTAATATTGGTAATAATATCTTAGTTACATTGGTAAGAAGTTAGTTATTCCACATAAATATCTTCCAAACGCTCCTCTCAACAAACCCCTCGATCTTGTGGAATCTCATACCCTATTTTGACGGTCCAAACGGTTCATTTGTAGGTCTTAAGTGAAAATATTCACGCAAAAAATCTGGTTCATCAAATATTTGTAGCAATCTGAAAATTTCACACCTGGATTACAATTAATGCACTTTATTACTTCAATTTTCATCAATTGATTTGAATCATGAAATAATCAAAATCTAATCAATCAACCTATGTTTTTGTATGAACGATTTAGATGTTAGGACTTACGGCTCGGATCATCATAAGTGTAGCGACCTGGAACGTCAAGCACCACAACCAATTCAATAAACAACAAATAACTAACGAAACATCATCACCCACTTCCTTGCATAATTTTGAAAAGAAAAACACCCCTCGTACTCTCTTCTCTCCTTGTCTCATGTCTAGCTCAGGTCTCACCATTCCCCCCACCCAGAACGGAAGTGAAACCTGTAAGGGGTATATATCCTCCCCTTTTTTTCTCTCATTTCCTATTTTTATATCCTTTCATGCTTAAACCTTGTCATGGTAAGAGATTCCCAAGACTAGGCAAAAATTGTCACGTTGCCTATAGCTCCCCATTTGTACCTTTCTTTCACACATGCACACCACCCTTGTACGTACACATGCACACCTCCACGTAGATTAAATAGAAAACTCTCTTCTTTTTCTTTAAATTCTTCTCTCTTTTATCTTTTACAAGTAAGACAAACTCCCCATTCTTATCTCTTTCAAATCTTATTCAAGCACTAATTCATCCTTATTATTCTCTCAATTACGCGCAAACCTTTCAGTTTTATTATTCTTTATTATTAACTGTTAACTGGAAGAAACATAAAGTACGGGTCTCACAACTATCTCCCTCTTTTAAAAAAATTTCATCCCCGAAATTTCATTCACTCTATCCCAAGTTACAACAATTAAACCAAAAACTTAATCACATATTCTCGATAAAATCTTTCGAATACGGTACGTACAATACTTGCACCAACACTCAAAAAAAAAAAATTTCTCATTCAATTTCCTCATGAGACAAGGAGAGAAGAGAGTATAAGGGGTGTTTTTCTTTTAAAAATTATGCAAGTATTAAGGAAGTGGGTGATGATGTTTCGTTAGTTATTTGTTGTTTATTAAATTGGTTGTGGTGCTTGACGTTCCAGGTCGCTACAATAAGACTCTAAGTTATTAGATGTTGTGTTTGCGATGTGCGTAAGTAGGGCTCTTTTTTGTTGAAAGGAATTAAAACTTGCTACGGCAGTAAGAAAACTCAAACGCCTGCTCTATTTTCTATTACTAATAAAAAAAATCCCAAATAGAATGACAAATTTTTCATTTGTATTAAAATGGATAAGGAAAATGATGGATAATGTTAGATTTTTATAGAAAGAGATGTCAACACGGCCATGTGTATAGGTGTTGTTATTTTCCCTACGTTTATTGAGTGTTAAATGATATCTTTAAATGCTTATGTTGGTTAACAAGCTTGTTATAGAAAGAGATGTAATCAATGGTATATTAAAATGCTTATGTTGGTAGCTTCCTTTTTTATGCTTATTAATTGGGTGTTAAATGATCATAATTAATAATCAGAACTAATTTGTTAAATAGTTATGAGGATAAAAATATTTTTATAGAAAATATTTCAACATTGTAACGTGCATCCATGTGCTGTTTCTTTTCCTATGTTTATTTGGAAATGTATTTATATCAATATATAAAAATAAATACCATAAAATTAAAAAGAGATTTTGCAAACCCAAAATTTCGTTATTTCAACTACATTAAAGGATCTTTTAAATTGGTCAATACTCTCGAGCAATGTTTTAGAAAATAATTATTATTTTCTGCTAAGAATTATTACAGAGGTTTGCCTCGGAATGAAAAACAATTTCGAATCCTTGTCTTACAATCATTCTTGTTTTATAGAAATAGTAATTAATCGTTGTTCTCTCTCTCTCTAAAGAAGCCACCGCCCCATATCTCTTCCTTCTCCTCCTCCCCAGGGTT
This sequence comes from Rhododendron ovatum, assembly GCA_019656835.1. Taxonomy (NCBI): domain Eukaryota; kingdom Viridiplantae; phylum Streptophyta; class Magnoliopsida; order Ericales; family Ericaceae; genus Rhododendron; species Rhododendron ovatum. Next base: position 8,522,616 of record CM033795.1, read on the forward strand.
TTACACCCCAATAGGTGACGGGGGGAGGGATTTCTCCCCCTCGTGGGGTTTTTCCATCTCCCGACCTCAGATCTCGAGGTTTTCTTTCCTTCCCCCTTCACCCCCATCCTCCTCTTCCCCAAACCACCATCGCCGCCCCTCCTCCACCTCTTCCGCCATGCAATCCAACGGCTTTTGGAGGTAGTGCCTTGCAGATCGTGGTTGCCGAATACGTCCTCCTGCACCGAAGTAGGAGATCTAGGTTGGTGGATAAAGTCTGCTCGGATACGGCGAGCTCGTTCCGTTATCGGTTTTTCTTTTTTTTTGTTCTCTTCTTTGGTGTCCCCTTTGTGGGATTTCTTCCCGTTTGTGGGGATTCTATCACTCCTGTGTGGGTGTTTATGGTTATTTTCTGCAGTGCTTCTACGGTTTGGAGCGATGGTTTTAGTTGGAGTTGGGTGAAGTTTTTGGATTGAGTCCTCTTCTGTTTAGTTTCTTGATCCTTGTTTAGGGATGGAGTTTCCTCTTAATGTACTATTTATTGGATCTATAATATCATCTGTTATCATTTTGGCAAAAAAAAAATTAATCGTTGTGGTTTCAAGGTCAATCAATTCACTCATCTAGATGATATTTTTCCCTGCTCACTAATAAATTGACTAATTACTCTCATGTTTCTATAATTTTTGTGCAGTAATTTTTTGTTTCGCTTTTGAGTAATTTTTTTCCCGTAATTAGGATCCTAGTAGGAAAGGAGAGGTGAATTCCAATGGGTCTCATAGAATCTTAAGTTTTTCAATCACTGACTCAAACTTAATTATTATCGAGTCCTACTCAACAAAATATAATTATGGACGTACATTGGCTTCAGTATCTACGGGATTATTAACAGTACTCTACATTTGAAACTAAAACTGGTTCTCAATCCCTCTCCCTCTCTCTTGGCCGGCAAGCGATGGTGGCTGCAAGGAAGAAGTGGTGATGGTTGTGTTGTTGAAATGAGTGCTTTCATCTTTAGCACGCATATACACAAAGATACTCCGTATATAGTAAGAGTAAGAAGTGTCCTCTTGTCTGGTGTTTTTTTTATTAGTAGTAATTAATTTCCTTCTATTTGATAATGGATTTAAGCACTGCGTTTACATAACCTACTAGAGTGAGGTTGGGCCTTTGAGGATAATGAGACAGTACTAGATTAAAATTAATTGCTTTGGGTATAATTGGAATGGGCTTGATAATTCCATACAAATATAAGTCGAATTAGATGTTCCTTGTTCTTCAATCCGTTTGACAATGCTTTGCTTTGGGCATACACTTAGAGTGTGTCCCAAAGAGGGTCTGCATGCCGAAAATAATGACCCAACATACATTTACACAAGAAAAACTAAAACATTTGAGTGATTCGGGCAAGTAATTGAGACTTGAAAGCCAATTTATCGAGTTTGGTCGGTATGGCCGGTTCTGGTGATACTAAGAAAATAGTTTCACAACTCAAGATATTACTCGTTGCATCTGCAGCAGGACCGGATGCAGATTTATAATTGGGAGATGACAGAAGATTCTTTGCTGTATTGAGCTTGGAAATGACTGTTTCATAGTTTCTTGCGCAAGTTTGATATCGATCTTTTAGAGGGCTAGCCGGTGTGCTATTACTCAAAGAGCCAAGAGTATTGAGGGTCTGGTTAGCTGAGGCTTCACACGCATCAATTGCGATCCGTGCGAGGCCTTTAACATCTGCTATTGCTGAACGAGGATCAGATTCGAAAATCTGTAGGCACAAAATATTGTCGATAGTTCTGGGGCAGATTGTTCTAACCAAATCACTTGGTGGAGATGATGAGCCATTGAGTAGAAGCACTAGCAAAAGAGAAACCATCATCCATTGCTAGCTACTCCCTGTTCAACTTGAAAACAATTCTCTGTCTGTGGCTGTCTCTGGAGATGATGTCCTCTTATATATAGCTTTTAGAAGGCAACAACAAAAGCAAGATACTACAGAAAATGAATGCAGTCAAAATGTTTTTTTTTTTTTTTAATTAATGCCTTATTGCTAATATTGGTAATAATATCTTGAGGATATTGGTAAGAAGTTAATTATTATTCCACCTAATACCTTCCAAACGCTCCTCTCAACAAACCCCTCAATCTTGTGGAATCTTATAACCTATTTTGACGGTCCAAACGGATGAAACTTGACGAAACTCGAAGGTCAAGGTCTCAAAATTAGAGGGCTTGATCCGAAACTCTGTAAATCAATCATTTTTCCCATTCTAATCTTCTCTATTTTTCTGTTTCTCCCTTTAATTTCTTTGCTTTTACTAATACATTACTTTGACCTAATTTTCCCGGAAAAAAAACCCCTCTTCTCAAATTTGGGTTGATGAAAAATTAGGGCTTTTAGGAACCTGGAAATGGATGAAGGCATTGTTGTATCCTACTTGCTTAGCACTGTTGTATCTTAGCTTGAACGTAGAACTGTTAGAGCTAGATTTGTTTCATTGCATAAAAATTCTCAAATCCAAAACCTTAATCTGCAAGTGTTAGAAACCATACAGATATATTACTTAATTTATTTATATCTTGAATCTGTTTTTCTCTCTTTCATGGATTTCAGAGCAAGCTCAAGCATATATGCACTTTGTTTAGCTATATATAAGAACACAAATAAAGAACTAAATTGTTTACTAGCTTCTCTTTCTCATTTTAGTCCTCTCTTTTTTTCCAGCAACCGGAAAGATTCCGAGCTAAAAATAGAGACATTAATTCTTCTATGGTTTGCGAAAGCTAAATTAAGGAGATTCTTTGATTCCATAGTAGCCACATATACCAGTACCAAAAGCGCAACCGCAAGCTATAGAACATCGAGGGAAGGGGACCCAATGTGCGATTGTATGCGTAGTGGCAGTAGAGCTCTGTTGAGGACTTCAACGACGGTGAAATTCTTTGTTGTTTGTTGGTAGTTTAATTTCCATTGTTTTGTTAGTTTTTTCTGGTTGTTTTGTGTAGATACTCCTTAATATATGATTCGATTGTGAAGTATAATTGTGGTATAGACTAAACTCACCGAAGACGATGGCACGATTCAAATTGCCAAGTATGTTGTGTGGAATCCATCTGGTTAGCAATAGTACCAATGAATAATGAACTTTCCTTGAGTGAAATAAGGTCTCCCATATCCTCCATTCTTCATTTTCTGAACAAACTGCCAGTCAAGTTTAGCTTGCAAGGTTGCCCCCCATTTGTTCCTTTGGTGAATTATGAGCCGAGACAGCCCAAATTATTGAGGTATTGCTTGTCTTGTTTTAATGAATTGTGCCGAAGCAAACCTTGTCTACTTGTGCTTGCGCTTGTCCAGTTGAAATGAGGAACCAAATTTTACACTATCTCCAGAATGGACCAAAATAGAGTACCATAATTCGTTGAAAGGAGCATAGAATAGCGTCCAAGAAAAAAGTCGTCCTTCATTAATCTCATGGAATGCAATACAATTAGAACAATATAAGTCTCATTTATTCTCTAAAAAAATGGCCGGACGACATTTTTTCGTTAATCGGCAAAGAAGAAATATTCAAAGGGAAGGAGATAACATATTAAGATTACAGAACTATAACAATAGCCTAAACCCCGGGAGGTCCGGGACATATCAATGACTCAGCCCCAAGCAGATATGAACCCCAAAGCAGGACAATAGGCATTTCTATATAACGGCAAACACCATCAGGTATCTTTGGCATCTTCGACAAATAAAAGCAGAGCCCCATATTAAATGGTCACCAAACCACTCAAGTGATCACAATGAGGAATTAGATAACATGAGCTGCATATTCATTTCAACTGAAGTAAAGCACAAAGATTATTATCATCAACCGCATCATTAAACATAGACATCATCATAACCGTTTATCGTGCATCAACAGCAGCAAAGGCAAATTTTATAAAAGCAAAATACAACAATGGTAGCTACCGTGAAGCTCAACATTCTTTCTGCATTTTTTCTTACCTAACCCATAAGCAAAATATTGCCCACAAAAAAGTATCTAGATCGAAGATTCTTTTTTGCCAGCCAATAGTCCTAATTTTTCATCAACCCAAATTTTTTTTGTGATAAGCTTCATCAACCAGAATTTGAGAAGAGGGTTTTTTTTTTTTTTTTCCCGGGAAAATTTGGTCAAAGTAATGTACTCCATACAAAGCTGCCAAACAATCTAACCAACAAACACACACCCGAATAAAGAAAGCTATAAATCGACAAAATCGAGTGTACGGAAGACCCAAAACGAAAACCCCCTTGTTACCCTTCTCCGAACCGGTGGTACTGGAATGAAAAAAGTTTCGGAGAACCAATTTCAAAACAGGGTGTCTAGATAAAACAAAGTAATCAAAAAACCAGAACTGAAGAACCAAAAGCGTAAAGCGACGCAGATGCTTAATCAAAAAAAAAAAAAAACCAGAAGCACCATTTTACACCTCTAATCCCCAGTTTCTGATCAGAAGAAAAGACAGACCTGTAAATCTCATCCTAAAGCTCTGTACGGCGCAGATTCTTGTCCTACTGCCTCAGACGATTCCAACGCCGCTGGTCCGGTCGAGTTCCGATGTCAGGAGAAGTCACACGCGCCGCCGGTGGGGCGCGCGTGCACGAGAGTAGTAGATCTGTACTTCACTGTGAGAATGATTTCTGAAGAGTACAAAAAAAAAAAAAAAAAAAAAAAAAAATGTGAGAATGATTTCTGTGCTGGTACTTTTTACTACCTTGTGTAATTCGTTCTTAAACCAAATCGCTTAATTTTTTTGGGCAGGCTGCTTATTTTCCGTCCATAACCAATCCGCTCAACCCCAAAAGAGACGATACGATACGTCAGTTGGGCCATTCAACGGCTCGGAACCAATTTCGAAACAAAAAAACCAACAACAACAATGAATTTTAGAACGAGCAATAAACAACATTTTAAATAATTGAATCTTCAATCTGATAACTAAGAGGGATCCAAACCGAGTAATAAATGAAGGGGTGGTGGCAGAGGCGAAACTTATATATTGCGGTTGGTGAGGTGACTCATTGAGATCCAAGTATGGCCGCGTGTAATTTCCCACACCCACGTAGTATGCTGCACTTCCAAAACAACGCCATTTAAGAGCAACTTCCCACCGTACGGTAAAGATTTCCTCGGTTAACTCTCGGTTGAGACTTTGCCGGAGAAATTTTTATCATAAGATGGGAAGTTACTCTTAAATGGCGGTTTTGAACAAAACCATTGTTGCATGGGTCCACGAAGGAGTCCCCGAAAGAGTTGACGGACCGAAAGATCGCCTTCTGGTTTGTAAATATCAGGCTTCGGAACACTGATCATGAAAAGCAAGGAAACACAGGAGGATAAAGAGGGATTGAAGAGAGACAGAAGTCACAGAACTCATGATTATGGCTTATGAGTTTCTGTCGATGACTCCCTTGTGTTGGTTAGTTATACTTAATTGGTTTTGCTTGCGAAGTCGCCCAATTTATAGTGGGGCGCATTTCTGTCTGTTGATCATGTACAGGGTCAGTCTAAGGTATTTGAGTGTCCAATATTTGTTCTAAGAATAGTGCCTAATACGCTTAACAATTTTTTCGGAAAAAAATAAACAGTCACAATACAAGAAATTTCCCCTTGACTAATACACACACACATACACACACACACACACACATATATATATATATATAGTAATTCAAAATTTAAAATTTTCTTTCAAAACAATTTTAATTTTAATTCTGATACTTGCTGTCCACGTGTTGCTTTCACATAGGGTTGCAAACGAAAAAAACTGCTCGAGACTCTGTTCGGTAAAAGCTCTTTTGAGTTCAACTCAAAACATAAATAAACAAGCTCAAACTCAAATTCTAGGCTCGTTTTGTTATCAAGTCGAACACAAGCCAGTAGAGGCTCGGCTCGAGTTGACTCACAAGCTAAGACTTAGTAGACTTTTTACGTTAATTACTTCTATTAGCATTAGCATTTTGACATCCTGATGCAGAATCCTTACAAAAACATATTACATGTTGTTATTATTATTCTAAAATTGGGATTATTTTTTTGTAGAATACAAGAAAATGAAAGAAAACCTTCACAATCAAAATATTTTTGGGTTGTATTAGGCCTATCTGAGAATATATATACGTTTTTCATTGGACCGTTAAGTCTCGTAAACAAACTCGAGCTCGAGTCAAGCCAAGGCCTGCTTGGCTCGAGCTCGACTCGTTAAGTTTTTACTGAGCTCAAGCTCGAGCTCGGGTTCGTTAAAAACTAAATAAATATGCTTGAGCACGGTAAGATTTGGCCCGGCTCGTTTGTAACCCTACTTTCACTTGCAACCACTCTATGAGCAACTAGAACAGGTGGAGTAGAGGGCTTTATAGGTGAGCACTTTGCCAATTGAGCCTTTGCTCTGTCGATGTGGGACAAACAAGTTGCAAAACAAAGGTTGTGTTTGGTTGAGAGTTTAATTTAGTTTAGTTTTGGTAGTGGGTGGAGAGAGAAATAGAGTAATGATTGAAGATAGGGGTAATGATTGGAGAGAGATAGAGAGAGATGGGAAAGTAATAATTGAAAAAATAGAGTAATGATTGGAGAAAGAAATATGGTAATGATTGAAAACAAAACTAAAACTAAAACTAAACCACGAACCGAACAAAGAAGCCTCCCACCTATAGTCTCATATCGCTAGTTGAAGGAAACAATGAAGGCAAATTAAAAATCTTTTATTAATAGAAAATCCTACTGTATCAAAGCTCTAGAGACTAGGCCTTGCTTTTGAAATTTGGACAGGATCTTTTCTAAAAAGAGTCTTACCCAACTCAAATACTAAAAAAAATTGGATTTTCCTCAAAAATTGAATGCCCAAGGCCCAGGCCGTACGAGCCTTGTGAGTGAGCCAGCCCTAATCATGTATGTGGGTATGAGATGTGCAAGCGTCCTTGGATTTTGTGTTGACATTTGAGGTTCTACGGACATGGTTTACACTTAGGTTCCCATAATTAACTACAATGGTATTCCTAGATGTGAGTAGGCAAGTATTCTATTGGGAATAGATGGTGATTTCGTATGGTCTTGTATAGGTTTTAATCTCTTTTTCATAATTGGACCCGGTTGAGCAATTTTTACTTACTTTCGAATCTTCCGTGTCCTTTTAACTAGGTGGAGTTTCACTAAACTAAAAAGACTTTTTGAGAATTGTCCTTATTTAATTTTTTTTGCGTTCATTAGTTTTTCGCCAAACTATTGTGAATTATTAATTCGTTTCGACGAGAGGAATTGAAAAAGAAATTTTTTTAATTTTACACAAATATTGATTTTTTTTTTCCTGAAAAGTGAAGTGGATCTCACACACTCATGTGAGTGCGTGGTGCTCATACACCCATGTACGTGTGTTGTGTATTTGCGTATTGGCTATGCCTGTAGAATTTTCCTTTGGCTAATTCTTCTTTCTGTTGGTTTTTTTTTTTTCCTTGCATTTTTATTTTATTTTTATAAATGTCATTTCCTTTTCAATGCTGTTGGACTTTGGCTCATTTATTACTTCGCATCCAAAGTGCTTGATCAATCGGTGCATTCCTTGCTTGCCTCCTTGCTTTGTACTTGGTGCATTCCCTGATCATTCGGGAAAAGGGGGACCCTCGTTAAACGAGGCCAAACAAAATCATTTTCTATCATGCCTGCTGGGTTTGTTTGATTGCAGAATTAGGAAGGTAGGTGGGATTAGAATCAGAGGGAATCTAAGGGTTCACATGTTTTTTATTATTTTTTAGTCTCGTGTATGATGTACTTCTTTGATTAACTACTGAATTGGACAAGGTGAAATTTATTTTTCATTTACTGTCCCATGTATTTTTGTGATTAAGTAACTTTAATTTCCATTTTCTCTTATCCTTTTAATCTTTGTAACTTTGAGAAGATTAATAAAAAAAAATTGCCGATCAAAAGAAATAACTAATACCAAGGGGAGAGGTGGTATTACTTGGGCCCTCTTTCCCGGATTATCTCCCTTCTTATTCAACAATCAAAACATTCTCAATTATTTTTATCTCACTCGAACAAAATACAGTATGACTAATTTCAATATTCATATAATCCAATCTATTATCTCTTGGGCCCTACCTGTCTCTTCTATCCTCAATTTTAATCTCATCTTATTCAATCTTTTTTAAAAATAATTCGACAATCAAACGTGCCCATCATATTTGAGTCCTAGTGATGAAGCAACTTTGTACATAGAGCTAGCCTATCCAGCCGACAATATAATTAAAATTCAATGCCCTTGACTATGAATCTCAGTGGTGGTCCAAGTTTGCCCAAACAAAAGCACTTATTTTTATGTTAAAATGAAGCACTTTCTAAAATTAATCCCCACTAAGCCAAAGAAAAGTGAGTGTTTGCCCTCTTTTGCCATGACTTCGCTCCTTCTTTATCACAAGACTAGTTTATGATGTTGGGTAGTTTTGGTTTAATAAGTTAAAATGACTTATTTTTTTGTTTTTATTCAATTTTTTTTTATATTTGTTAATTTTGCATCAAACTTTTGTAACTTATTGATTCATCTTGTTGATAAGAATTGAAAAAGTGAAAAACATTTGATCTAAACTCGTGTTTTTTTTAAAAAAATAAGTAAAATAAAATACTTGTCTTTTTTTATTTATTTGTGTCTTTAGACAAAAAATTATGAGTTTTGATCATAATATTTTACTTTTCCTATTCTTCTCGTTAAGACGAATCAATAAGTCGTAAAAGTTTGACAGAAAACAGACAAATGCATAAAAAAAATTATATAAAGACAAAAAAAAGAAGTTACTACTTAACTTCATTATCCAAAATCACTCGTTGGTGGATCACAAGAAGACATCTAATCAAATTAATTTTATGATAAAATACCTAAGATGCCCCTACTTTGACGGACAAAGCTTAACATTGTCTGTGTTGGGGACCAATTAAACACAAGTTCCAAACATTAGGGACTGAATGTATGCAATTGGTATATTAAGGACCAAAAAGACATTTGCTTAATTCGGTGGTGACCAAAAAGGTAAATAAGTCTTCTTCTACGGAAAATGTCGGCCAAGGACATATTTTGATAATTAATACCCGCCAAGGACATTTTCAGCATTAACAATTGTTCTTAGCATGTCCTTGGAGGGTATTAATTATCAAAATACGTCCTGAGCCATCATTTTCCTTTTTTTTCAAATAACTGGGCCTTATTTGTAAGCCCAACCCATAGATGAGCCCATTTTTTCGACACAATGTTTAGCGGGGCAGAGGGTAGCCCATCAATCAAATGGATCGAAATGATATTCAAAGAACGAATTTAATTGAAAAGCAATTTGTCATCCAATCATTGACTAAGTTATCTCCAACTAACGGGAATTAAAGATTTTGGGGCTTCCAATATATACAAAAATCCTTTTGCGTGGAGCCAACTAGGAATGGCAACGGGGCGGGGCGGGTTTTTGCATATCCCGACCCGATCCGAAAATCATTACCCGCCCCCGGCCCCGCCCCGACCCTGACCGGGTTTTTTTGGGGTACCCCCGTCCCCATCCCGATCGGGGAACAGGTTTACCCGCCCCGCCCCGCCCCGCTCCGTAAAAATTTAAAAAAATGCAAAATAAAAATAAAAATTATCTAAAAAATAAAAGTTTTGAAATTATTTTTGTGTCTTTTGGTATCGCGGTTTTATCTAAACTTTTAATTACAATCAATATTTTGGATACTTCATTCCATTTCTTTATGTGTATGATTTATTATAAAATTTTGAAGAAAACTTTTTAGAAAATCCACTAAACACCAATAAATATCAATTTTTATTTCTTTTTAAAATTTGATTAGACTACTTAACAGTAAAGAGACATTGTTTTTTGGATTAATGCTAAAAAAATTAAAGGACATATATACATATATAAAAGTATATATACATATATAAATAAATACACATACATATACATATACATATATATATATATATATATATAGACACACACGCCGGGTCGGGTAATTTTGGGGTGGGTTTTGGGGCGGGGTACTCCCTACCCGAACCAGGGCGGGTTTTGGAAATTTTACCCGACCCGACCCGACCCGACCCCCGAAAATGGAGTGAAAAACCCGCCCCGTTCGGGGCGAGGCGGGTACACTTGCCATCCCTAGAGCCAACCCTGTCTCTGTCTCCCTCTTTCTCAACCGGAGGCGGGGGGCTACTGTGCCCCCAAATAGAGCAGCCAAGAGCAGCGCCCCAAACGGGGCCCGCTCTGGTCTCGCTCCAATAATTGAAAACGTTCACTTCATAGAGCTCATCAAGTAGAACAAGTGTGCCCAAAATCATCTCGATCGGATATCATTAAGTGCTTCATTCAAATACTATTATCTTGATGTACCAAAAATCAATGAATTTTATCTAGTATTTCGGATCCATTCCTTTCAAGATAATAATATTCGAATGAGACGCTTAATAATATCCGAACGAGCTGATTTTTGATACGCTTGATCTAATCGACGAGCTCTACAAAGTGAGCGTTTCCAATCATGGGAGCAAGACCGGAGCATACCCCATTTGGGGCGTTGCTGTGCTTGGGGCACAATAGCCCCCCCAGCCTCCTTCTCAACTCTAGCCACCACAACACCTCTTCTCCCTTCCCTCCCCCGTGGGTTCCATACCCGTGTGCGGCAACAGGAGAGGAAGGCTATGATACTATTCCGACTTTCTTTCTTTGTTTTGTCTTTTCTTCTTCCGTCTCTCCAGATTAACGACTTGTTGTCTGATCTGTGAAAGTTTTCTCTTTCGTTTTATGAGAGTTGTTAGTTTTATTTTTGGACGAATTTTGTCTCCAGATTTGATTCTCTCAATCGAGGTTGCTTCACAACGATATTTGTGTTTTGTTCTATCCATACATGATGTCTTTCGTGAAGCAACTCGTAGCAGTTTGACAGACCTGTAGTTCTTGGGAGTTTATTGGTGCGTTCATACTTGGTTGAAGTGTATCTGATCATTTGGGTATTTGGTGTCTGTTGTCCTTAATTTTGCACTTTTTCTCTTTTGAGACTTCTAATTAGATGTTAGGCAATTTAAAAGTGTCACTGTTGCGTCAGGTCATGTCTGGATTAAAATGAAAGACATCGATTGTCGCGTGATGTACTTGTTTTGTATTTGTTAGACTATTAGTTTGGCTTTGTCCAATTCTTTGTAATGGTCTACATTTTGTAAATGCTACTGGATATTTATCAATATAATCTTCTCACTTTTGACCAAAAAAAAAAAAAAAATCTCCGACTGTTTCTTTCTTCTTCTTTTTTCTATGCCTTGCACGCAACCAAAAAAGAATAAGTACACATCGAAAAAGCCACAAGTTTTTACGCGGTTTAGCCTCAATGCCTCCTTCGCGGGGGAGGGAGATTTCATCATATGAAAAATTAGAATATTATAATGGGAGATGAAAAACCACCATAGACCTCCTAACACCGTGACTATACACAATAGTTTTCACTTACCCGTACTATTTTTTCCTCACATCTACTCTCCTCTTGCAGTCTTGCCTCACGATCGGTGTACCTCGGCAACTCCTAAGGGGCTGCCCTCTCACCAACACTTTATTATTTTGTGCATATTTCCATGGGAAAAATTCCCAACATATTTAACCAATAATACAAAAGTTTCATCTAATCGGTCAAATAGGTCAATACTCTCAAGCAATGTTTTTGGAAAGTACTTATTTATTTATTGCTAAGAATTATTACACAGGTTATGCCTCAGAATAAAAAACAATTCCAAATCCTTGTTTTAAAGCAATTCTTGTTTTATAGCAATAGTAATGGTTGTTTCAGGGTCAATCCATTCACTCGTCTAGATAATATTTTTCTTTGTCCACTAATAAATCGATTAATTACGCTCATGTTTCTATAATTTTTCTGCAGTCATATTTTTTGTTTTGCTTTTGAGTAATTTTTTCCCGGAATTAGGATCCTATTAGGAAAGGAGAGGTGAATTCCAACGGGTCTCATAGAATCTTAAATTTTTCAAGCACTGACTCAAACCCATTATCGAATCCTACTCAACATAATATAATTATGGAGGCACATGGCTTCAGAACCTGCGGGACTATTAACACTGCTCTACATTTGAAACTAAATTTGGTTCTCACTCAATCCCTCTCCCTCCCTCTCTCTCGGCTAGAGATAGCGGCTGCAAGGGAGAAGTGGTGATGGTTGTGTTGTTGCAATGCGTGCCTTCATCTTTTGCACGCATATACACAAACAAATATAGTAAGCGGTGTTCTCTTTTCTGGTGTTTTTTTTCATTGGTTTCCTTCTGTTGGGCCCGGAGTGCCTCAATAGATTTGGTTACACAATAACAAAACCCTCTTTAACACCAATTAGTTTTTGGAGAGATGGTAAAAAAGCGGTCCGACACCTTCTATCTCAAATAATGGATTTACGTCAACTACTAGAGTTTGTTTGAGCCTTTGAGGATAATGAGACAGTGGATTAAAATTGCTTTGGGTATAATTGGGTTTCATAATTCCATACAAATATAAGTCCAATTAGATGCTCTTTGTTCTTCAATCCGTTTGACGATGCTTTGCTTTGGACATACGCCTAGAATGCGCCGCATCAGACTCAATTTTGTCTATTTTTCAGGGCCCCTAATTTATTTATTCACTTCTATATAGGTATGATGGGAAAATGTCCAACAAGACTTAGGCCCAATTAAATGAAATTCCAAAATTAAAGGCCCAAAAAATGGTGGTAAAGAAAGAATTTTAAAAGTTTGTGAGTTAAATTATATAATCAGAAATGGTATATTAACTTGTTTGAAGAATCAAAAGTCCTAGGAAATCATTGGAATCAAATAAAAAACACCCCTAGCAACCATTTCCATGCCCTAGCCTAGACCTCCAAATTTGTCTTTAACTTCCAAAATTCGTGGCCATGGGTTTTGCTGAATCTTATATTCGGTCAATTGTGCCCCGATAAAAGATTGAACTGATTAGCTATGTTATGCATTGAAAAAGATATGATAGATAAACTGGATTATGAAAGCGTCATGACTTAAAACACGCATGAAGACTAGCGATTAGTGATGCAAAATATATTTATGTTTCGAGAAGAACCTACCATTTCTTAATTTCTTCCTTTTTTGGGTGGTTGTAAATCTCTTGTAATACGTTTACCAACCAAAATAAAGTTGCAATGACGGGGAAGGAAACAAATGTGCACACAAAGTAGTAGACATTGAAAAATTAATTTTATAGCTCATCTTTTGGATCATTTTATTCACTGCGCAGCCGCAAAGCGAGGGTCTACTTGTAGAAAATGATGATTCAACTTACGTTTACACAAGAAAATCCAGTAAAATAATTCCAGCGATACGGGCAAGGTCTAGTGACTTATGAGCCAAATCATTGAGTTTTGCCGGTATGGTCAGCTCTGGCGATAACAGGAAAATAGTTTCACAACTCTGGATGTTCTTCTGTGCATTGTCAGCAGGAGTGAATGCAGATTTATAGTTGGGGGACAGTAAAACTTTCTTTGCCGTCTCGAGGTTGGAAATGACTGCATTGTAGTTTCCTACACATGTCTGAAATCGATCTTTGAGAGGGCTAGCCGGTGTGCTATTGACTAGAGAGCCAAGAGTATCGAGGGTCTGGTTAGCCGAGGCTTCAAGCGCGTCGATTGCAATCAGTACGAGGCCTTTAACGTCTGCGGTTGCCGAACGAGGATCGGCCTCGAAAATCTCTAGGCACAGATCACGGTTGGCAGTTCGCAGGCAGATTTTGCTAACCAAATCACTTGGTTTTTTCACACTGGGGCTTTGAGAAGATGAGCCAGCGAGTAGAAGCACCACCAAAAGAGAAACCAACAAGGAAGAAGAGCTAGTACTGCAGGAAAGATCCATTAATGCTAAATACTCGATCCGTATTCAACTTGAAAATTATTTTCTTTCTGTCTCTTTCTCTGGAGATGGTGAATGTCCTCTTATATAGCTTTCAGAAGACAACTACAAAAGCAAGATATATACTGTGGAAAATGGATACAGTCAAAGGATTTTTGTTTTCATTTATTGCGTATTGCTAATATTGGTAATAAAATCTTAAGGATTTTGGTAAGAATTTAGTTACTCCACATAGGATTTTGTTTTTTTCATTTATTTCAATTGCTAATATTGGTAATAAAATCTTTAGGATTTTGGTAAGAATTAAGTTACTCCACATAGGATTTTGTTTTTTTTCATTTATTTCAATTGCTAATATTTGTAATATTTAAATCTTTAGGATTTTGGTAAGAATTAAGTTACTCCACATAGTACCTTTCAAACACTCCTCTCAAATGCACAATCTCATAACCTATTATCGCGGTTCAAACTGTTCATTTTGTAGGTTTGAAAGTAAAAATATTCATGCAAAAAGTTAGGTTATCCGGATATTTGTAGCAATCTAAAGATTTTACATTTGTATTACGATCAGGAAATGGACTTAAATAATTTGTCCTTTTCATCAATGATTTGAATCATGCATTTGCTGTTTCTTTTTCTATGAATATTGGGTGTTAAAAAATGATTATTAAAAATATAAGGACTAATTTGTTACTCCAAAATGCTTATGGCTGTGAAAACCCATTTTTAGTGATTTGAATCAGGCATTGATTGAAATCCGATTAACTTGTTAAATAATTACGAATAATATCAGATATTTGTAGCAATCTGAAGATTTTACATTTGTATTGTGCGAAATGGACTTTATAATTTGTACTATTCATCAACGATTTGAATCAGGAACTGAGTGAAATTCGATTAACTTGTTTGTTTTTTGCACAAATGCTTTACATGCATGTTAGGACCTGCAAAATAAATCTTATCATATCTAAGCATATACCTAGATTTTGTGGAATATGCTTAGATATGATAAGATATGATAAGATTTATTAGATTTGGATAAGATATGATAAGATTTTATTAGATTACATATAGATTATTCTAGATTTGGATAAGATATAATCTAGATTTGGATAAGATATGATAAGATTACCCTAGATTTGGATAAGATATAGTTGGATATGATAGATTATTCTAGAGCTTGTGATCCAACACTATAAATAGCCTTCTCATCTACTCCACAAGCACACACTACACACACACAACCCAAAACACATACACCACACTCACGGCACTCAATTAGAAAAGAAGAGGGAAAAAAAAAAAGAAGAAGAAGAGAGAGAGAGAGTGAAAAGAGGAGGGAAGAAGCGGAAAAGAATTACGTACGAGTCCTTCAAAGTAGTTGATCATAAGCCAAGTTGGACGGAACGAAAGGTGAGTGATAAGCACCCGAGAATGTAATGTAGGGTGCGCTAGTGCCTAGTTTTAGTTTAATTTAAGTACTAATTAGTTATTGTTAACGATATTTGCTTGTAAAGTGTTTTAGTTCTGTTTTGTAGGTGAATTGTCAAAGAATGGAATTTTAAAGGCCAAGGCAGAAGCAAACCAAGATCAAGCAGAATTGCCAAGGCAAAAGTGACCCGACCGCTAGGAGTGCCAAGGTAGAAGCAGAATTGCCCAAGCAAGAAGCAGGCAGCCAAGCAGCAGCGGGCCAAGGCGCTAGAGCTATGGGGATCGGCATCGATGGGAAGAATGGAGGTCCATCGATGCCAAAGCACTTAAGAGGATCAGAGCTATAGGCCTCGGCATCGATGTAAGGTGAAACATTCCATCGATGCCGAGCATGTTAGTGAAACACTCTAAGGCTGTTGCCATCGATGCCGAGGGGCCTAGAGGTGGATTTTCAGAGCATTTTGGGAATATTCCGTGTGCGATGGCGGCTGACATAAATAGGAGTGACATCATTTTGTAAACCAGGACGTTTTTTAGTACAATTTCTAGATCTAGGATTAGATTCGTTGTAATTCAAATTGTTCTTGAGTGTTCTTCATTTTCAGTTTTAAATATTTTTAATTTCTGCCTTTAGTTGTTAGTTTTGGATATTGTCACTTTAATTAAAGTTGTTTATTTTGTCCCGATCTATCTTAATCTCTAGTTTATTTCAAGTCTTGTTATTTCATTATGTTAAGTAGATTTTCACTTACTCCTATCTCAATAGATATGGTGAGTAGTTTTCCAAGGTTAAGTCATGGGGTGATTAGCACCTCATGGCTCAAGTAGAATTGCGTTTTTCACCATAAAGTTTAAACCTTTGGTTTGGATCATTGATGTGGGGTTCGAATTTATTTGTCAAATCGCTAAGGTGTTAATCTCCTTGATCATGTGTAGGTATGAGCATCGCCTACCTACCACACATGATACTTGGGGCTCTGACGCACGAGGCATTTGCTAAATAAATTCTAGAGCTAACTTGGTGATCGAACCATTCTATTTTCCGATTCGGGAACCTTAATTGTGTATCTTGAATTGCGTATTTGGGTAACAAATGCAGTTTTAACTTGAGTCGTGAGTGTTAGTAATTCCTAAACCTAACCTGTCTTTTATCTTAGTTTATTAGCTTTTCAATTTAGCCTCTTTTAATTTCCACTACGCATGCAAAACCAAATTGGCTGTCTAAAAGCCCAAAAGCCCTTACTTGCATCTACAAATCCAGCAAAGCCGTATTAATTATTCCCTTGGGTACAATTCCGGATTTTCGGATTATCATGCTTCAACTGACGTATTAGGCCCTACGCTTGGGGTGTTATCTCTTATATCGGAACGAACGAAGCAGTGAGTTATGAATTATCCCTATTACATGAGTTTTTGTAAAGTTTATATTTTTAAATTATGGTTATTTAACAATAAAGTTTTTTGTAGCAAATATACCATGAATTATGACGTTTTGAACAGTTTATGGAAAAAGGTATTATCGATACATCCGAATGATGTCCCTGAATCTAGGGGACGTTAAAGATACTAGTTGGAATGGTGTTATAAGGACGGAATGGAAAAAGGGGCACAGCCAGGTGTCCAACTGAATTGATCAATTCATCATGTTATGTTGGGGGTCGCTTCCTCATTACTAGCGGTAATCGTTGGATGGTATATCATATTATGTTTACAACATGTTATGTTATATACGAACTTGTTTATGATGTTGGTTAAAGTTTAAGCAATGAAAAACTGAAGTTATGGTTCCTATTTCTCTTTGATAAAAAGAATTCCATGGTAGCTCATGTAACTCTGATAATTCATAATCTCACACAAGCAGTGGCTTATGTTATTGAAATCTTTCTTTTCAGGTAATCAGGATTAGAGAGACGGGCCGAGTATTAATATTATTATGCTGGTGATATGGTTATGTAATGAATAAAAGAAGAGTGTAGCCTATGTTGATATTAGCATAATGAATAAAATCACTCTAAGTGATTGTTGATCATTTAAGAAGGCTTCCGTAAATGTTATGTTTATTTCTTTTAATAAAGGGGCAATAGAGACCTTTGGTGAGATGGGCTCACTGGCCGGTTACGATATTCAAATCCGCTAGATTTGGGTCGTGACATTGCCAACTAGTGACTCATCTTCCTCCCTTTATGAGAAAAGCTACAAACCACCATGGTGCATTACACGTGCGTTATAGCACTTTAGAGCGTGGTCGAAGAAGGGTTAGTAAGACAGCAGTGAGATCGGTGGAGTAAACTGATGGCTGTGTGCGTGTACAAGGTTTTGGGATTGGTCTTCGAGGGAGAAGAGGAAATTCTATATGCCCTCCTTACTTTTCTAAATCACAAACCTTTAAAATGAATTGGGGCAAATTGAGAATTTAAAATGGGGTCAATTAGTATTATTTGGGTGTGAAGTATAAATACCCTCGTAGAAAAATTGGATGGCAGTGGGGTCAACTGACCCCATTTGTCTCCATTTTCCTTCGACCTTGTCGAGAGGGTTTAGTTTAGTTATATTTGTTAGCTCTCTTTTTGGATTGAATGTCTGCAATTGGTATACTAGGGACCAAAATGACACTTGCTTAATATTTTGGGGACCAAAAAGTAAATAAGCCATTTTGTTTTCAAATAGCAGATTTTGGAAAAAAATCAACGACAGTTTTGAGGTTTGGACTTTGGAGAGGACTGGGCCTCATCGGTAAGCCCAACCCATAGATGAACCTTTCTTTCTTTATTTGGTTTACACACACAATGTTAGGGACATGGAGACCCTAGCAGGCAGAGGTGCCGAGCACATCTCGACCGTCCAAAAGTGTTTTGGATGGTCCAGCTATAAAGGTATCTAACGGATTTAAAAAAAAAAAAAGAAAGAAAGGAAAAGGATGTTTCGATCCGGGCCGTTGATTCTGAGATGAACGGCTGGATTGGCCGCTCGGCACCCGCTTGGCAGGGGTGCCACTCGACAGGGTCCCCGGGTCCCAATGTTAGTGGGCAGAGAGTTAGCACACAAAGTACGTACACAATTAGTTAATTTTATCTCTCGATCATCTTATAGATTTTATTATTCATTGCAACTGCAAAGAGGGTCTACATGCCGAAAATAACGACTCAAAACACGTTTACACGAGAAAATCCACTAAAATAATTTCAATGATTCGGGCAAGGTCGGAGGACTTTCCAGTCAAATCTAAAAAAGAAAGTATTGCTGATCCGTACGGTTCTGGTAATAATATGAAACTAGTGTCACAACTCAAGATATTAGTCGTTGCATCCGAAGCAAGACG
The DNA here is from genome assembly GCA_019656835.1 of Rhododendron ovatum. Taxonomy (NCBI): domain Eukaryota; kingdom Viridiplantae; phylum Streptophyta; class Magnoliopsida; order Ericales; family Ericaceae; genus Rhododendron; species Rhododendron ovatum. The sequence continues at coordinate 8,541,259 of CM033795.1, forward strand.
GGATGCAGATTTATAATTGGGGGACGACAGAAGATTTTTTGCTGTCTCGAGCTTGGAAATGGCTGTCTCATAGTTTCTTACGCATGTCTGATAAACATCTTTTAGAGGGCTTGCCGGCGTGCTATTAAAGAGAGAGCCAAGAGTATTGAGGGTCTGGTTAGCCGAGGCTTCACCCGCATCGATTGCGATCCGTGCGAGGCCTTTAACATCTGCAGTTGCTGAACGAGGGTCAGATTTGAAAATCTGTTGGCACAAAATATTGTTGATAGTTCTGGGGCAGATTGTTGTAACCAAATCACTTGGTTGAGATGACGAGCCATTGAGTAAAAGCACTAGCAAAAGAGACACCATCAAGGAAGAAGACCTACTGCACGAAAAATCCATTGCTAGCTATTCCCTAATCAACTTGAAAACAATTCTCTGTCTGTGGCTGTCTCTGGAGATGATGTCCTCTTATATATAACTTTTAGAAGGCAATAACAAAAGCAAGGTACTACAGAAAATGAATGCAGTCAATAGGTTTTTTTTTTCATTAATGCCTTATTGCTAATATTGGTAATAATATCTTAAGGATATTGGTAAGAAGTTAATTATTCCACCTAATACCTTCCAAACGCTCCTCTCAACAAACCCCTCAATCTTGTGGAATCTCACACCCTATTTTGATTGTCCAAATGGTTCATTTGTAGGTCTTAAGTGAAAATATTCATGCAAAAAATCCGGTTCATCAAATATTTGTAGCAATATGAAAATTTCACACCTGCATTGCAATTAATGCACTTTATAACTTCAATTTTCATCAATTGATTTGAATCATGAAATAATCAAAATCTAATCAACCTAAATTTTGTATGAATGATTTAGATGTTAGGATTTACGGATTGGATCATCATAAGATCTAAGTTATTAGATTTTGCGTTTGAGATGTGCGTAGTAGGGCTCTTTTTTGTTGAAAGGAATTAAAACTTGCTACCGTGGTAAGAAAACTCAAACACCCGTTCTATTTTCTATTATTGATATAAAAAATCATCCCCAATAGAATGACAAATTTTCATTTGTATTAAAATGGATAAGGGAAATGATGGATAATGTTAGATTTTTATAGAAAGAGATGTCAACACGGCCATGTGTATATATAGGTGTTGTTATTTTCCCTAAGTTTATTGAGTGTTAAATGATATCTTTAAATGCTTATGTTGGTTAACAAGCTTGTTATAGAAAGAGATGTAATCAATGGTACATTAAAATGCTTATGTTGGTAGCTTCCTTTTTTATGCTTATTGGGTGTTAAATGATCATAATTAATAATCAGGACTAATTATTAAATAGTTATGAGGATAAAAAGATTTTTATAGAAAATATTTCAACACTGTAACGTTTATCCATGTGCTGTTTCTTTTCCTATGTTTATTTGGAAATGTATTTATATCGATATATAAATAAATACCATAAAAAAAGAGATTTTGCAAACCCAAATTTTGTTATTTCAACTACATTAAATGATCTTTTAAATTGGTCAATACTCTCGAGCAATGTTTTAGAAAACACTTACTCGTATTATTTTCTGCTAAGAATTATTACACAGGTTTGCCTCGGAATGAAAAACAATTCCGAATCCTTGTCTTACAGCAATCCTTGTTTTACAAATAGTGATTAATCTCTCTCTCTCTCTCTCTCTCTCTCTCATCCTAAAGAAGCCACTGCCTCGCATCTCTTCCTTCCCCTCCTCCCCAGGGTTTTACACCCCAATGGGTGATGGGGGGAGGGATTTCTCCCCATAGGAAAATGTCCAACAAAACTTAGGCCCAATTAAATGAAAGTCCAAAATCAAATTAAGGCCCAAAAAAATGGTGGTAAAGAATTTTTTTAAAAAGTTTGTGAGTAAAGAAATGGTATATTTATGCGTTAACTTGTTTAAAGAATCAAAAGTCCCCACCAGCAATCATTGGAAATTTGGAATCAAATAACTTTGCTCCCATGAAGTATATATTTGCATTGGGGAGGATACAACATAGACTATAATCTGTTCCTCTTGAGTAAGGTCGTCTTAAAATAAATTTGAACAAAGAATATTAATTCCATACCACGTACATTATCAGAATTTTATGTGAAACCGTCTGACTTCGTGTCTATTTTATAGAAATGCACATGTTGGCTGTGATGTAGTAACAAAGAAGAGTCGTCATGTGAGTTTTATTTATTTCGAACATCACTCAAATGCTAATTCTATAATACTCGTTGGCATGAGGTAATGTTGGATATTCAGTACTGGTGTGTTTCCCAAGTCGTGAACTAAATTTGCTATTGGAGTAGAAAATGTCAATATGGTTAGATTGTTTGGTAATACTACCAAATATGTGTGAAATTAACATGCCTAGAAATTGATAAAATGAGTGCCGATGATAGTTCTAAACTTTTAGTAATATTGAACTGTACATCATTTGGCACAAAAACTATGGAAAACTTTTCTACTCCATCGTGTTAATTTTTTCTTGGTAATCCTGCATTGCGAAAACTGATCAAGTTACGGCATGATGATGAAATCCATCACGGCTACAACTCATCATATTGTTGTTTATCTTTTGTGTTTGTATAACTATGTCCGTTTTTAGGGTAATCGAATCTGTCATAGCTAAAACTCATCAATTTACTCCAATACTCGAATAATGGTTCAATAACCTTCATTAGGGCTATTACTCAACAACAGCTGTGATTAGGGCCGACCTTGGACTTAGCCCAAGGTGCCATGGCTTTAGTCCCCCTAAAATGACAGAATTTTGGGCCCCAAAATATATAGTAGTCCTATGTAGGATATACCCAAAAAATAAAAAAGTTCACCCAAAGATAAGAACAAAGGCCCAACATGCATCCAAATATCCAATCAATATAAGGCCCAAAAATCATCAGTGGCATACTTGTAGTTGGAAAACTAAAGGGTCCATTTTTGTTAGAACATTCATCTTACAAAAAGTTCATCCAAAGATAAGACAAAGGCTCAACATGCATCCAATCAATACAAGGCCCAAAAATTCTTAGTGGCATACTTGTAAATTGGAAAACTAAAGGGTCCATTTTTATTAAAAAATTCATCTTACTAATTCGAATAAGGTTTTCTTCAGTAAAACCATTGACCAAGGAGATTATTGTTTTGCTCGGCACAATAAAATTATTAATCATTGAAAGTAATTCACACAAAATATTGCTAGAAAATAAATATGATAGATTGTCTCATTATATTTACTCATGTTGTTCTGTGTACGTATTTTTTTCGTGCCCATGTTTTTCTTCTTCTTTGTCCTTTGGAAAATGGAAGTGCATTAAAGGGGAATGACAAAATTTCTACTCGATCAAATTAAGGCAGATGATTCCAAGAAGAAAGACCTCAATTTTCTATGGTATCGACGAAGTACTAGGTGTACATGTGATTGTGCCTACGTTCATTAGTGTCTGTCTCTATCCTTATTTTTAATCTCTCTGTGGTGCATGCATGGTGTGTTATCACTTCTTTCTTTTTTGTGCCTGTCCACAAACAACAAAAGGCCAAGTACATGGGGTTGAGGAGGGATTTTTGGATGCAGAATAGGTATTGTACACATTGTACCCGGCAACGCATCCGAGCTATTCAAACTTTTTTTGGATGATCAAGATTCAAGCACCCTATCTCCTACTCAGCTCACCACTCTATCTCCTCTTTTCCTCCACTCAGATCTAGGTCATCCAAAACACATTTGGACGGCTCTGATGGGCGCTGGGTACCGCCACGTGGTACCCAATTTCCACCCAAAAATTTCTACTCGATCAAATTAAGGCAGATGATTCCAAAAAGAAAGAGCACATTTTCTTTCGTGTCAACGAAATATATGTACATACTACACAAACACTCATAAAACACGTTTACATTTTGTACGTGTATCGCGATAAATTCTTATCAGAAAGCATATTTTTAACTAAGTGAGTCGGAGATTTTGCTTATTTTGAGTTTTCATTGGATAATATATACGTAATTTCAAATTTCGGGGACTCAGTTCAAAATGTTCAAAACTTGCTTCAAAAGGCTCCATTATTTTCTAGTAGGCCTGCTAAATCTGTCCAATTCACATGCATTGCATTATTCTACATATTGCGCCGTGTCGTGTATGCTGAGTCCTCATCCTATTCAATGTGTCTGAGTATTTTTGGCAAGTATTTTTGTCACTACTAACATTATTTGCGTAGGTGATAGTAATAATTTCTTCTTCTTTTTCCTCTGGCAAACGGAAGTGCATTAAAGGAAAAAAAAAATTGACAAAATTTCTACTCGATCAAATTAAGGCCGAAAATGTAACGCCCCGATTTTCCGGGAGCAATAGAAAATAAAATCTTAAGAAAATTTGCTATGATTTTCCAAAATAGAGTTTAGCTATTACAATCTCAAGATAATTTATTGATTCAAAATACATTATCTTCAGAGCCGACTCTAGGCTTGACACGGATTTCAAGCATATTCGATCTTTGTTTCTGATATTCTCTCCGTGTTGAACTGCACCATTATTGAATCCTCTCCATTGAATCCTGCGCCCTCTGGTGAATTGATCACCGAAATAAACGATTTGCCAGGATACAGACGTATTCGTGATTGATAAATCACCCAGTAGAATAATCCAACCCAACTACCCTTCTTACTTTATAGCTAGCAAGTAATAGGATAATAAAGATGCGAAAAGTAGAACAGAGATTTATAAACACCAATTTATTACTATCCATTATTCTAATGTGAAATCTAATCTTTCCTCCCCCAACCATTAGTCATGCTCGGTCCCATGAGATTACTTCCCTTTGTTGTCGCAGATACACCAAAGTTATATACCAAGTGTGCACTCCAATAACTACAACAAGGGGAAAGCTTATCATGCCTGAATCACAACTAGGGTTTGCCTATCTTATATACCACTTCACAATCATCACTGGACTCCCGCCAGTTCCAATCTTATCACAAATCTCATCACATCTCAAAATCACGCCTGCAGGCAATCTAAAAATAAAGCTTTCCAATTCATCCATTACCTAGCATCATCTAGGTGAATTTTATTCGCATACCACCCCATGTCTCTAGAGTCCAATCTAGCATTCAAATCAAGTAGTGGTGCAACATACAATTAATCAAATAATAAACAAAACAATTAGTAAGCAATACAATCACGCAACCTTTATAAATGGGCCGTTGCCCTTAATCTCGTATGGTCAAGATGATAATAAGTAAGAACTTTTTAAAAGAATTTAAAAAAATATTTTTCTAGGCTCCCATTAATTATTTCTAAGTAATTAGATTGATTAAAAACTAATTAAATACATTAATTAGGTAAAAATATTAGAATAATTAACATGATCTTAATAAGAGTCCTAAAGGTCCTATGCAACCAGTTGAGTGTCAAGAGTTGGGTTCGGAGGGTCGCGAGATTATTTTAAATGAAGACGTTAAATAAAGTGGCCGAAAGTGAAGTAAATAGATAATAAATAATTTACTAATTAAAATATGTTAAGATTAACAAGGTTTCATCTTTGGAATGTAAGGAGTCTAAATAAAATTATTCGGGCATTAATAATATGGTTTATAAGGTCGTAAGGTAATTTTGATTGGAAACACTAATAAAATAACAATAAATAGTAAATTAAATAAAAAAAATATTGAATTAACAAGATATCATCTTTGAGATGCAAGGAGTCTAGAAAAAAATAATTTGGGTGTTAAAACGTTGTTTGGAAGGTCATAAAGATTTTTCGTTTGTAAACTTTGAAAGATAACTAATAAATAATTTAATAAATAGGTAATAAAATAAAAAATATATGATCTTAACAAGTTATGATCTTTGAGGTGTGAAAAATCTAGGAAAAATAGTTCGGGTGTAAAAATGATGTTCGGAAGGTCACAAAACACTTTCGAACCAAAACTGCCCAAACCGCACAGTTTGACTTAGTCAACCTTGCGGTTAGACCTTCTGCCGTAAGGTTGCCCTAACATTGCGGCCGCAAGGTTGGACGCTGAGTTCGTTTTTTTCATCTTTTCGCTACGGTTTTGATGCATGGGTCCGTTCGGGGCATAGGGTTAAGCATATAAACACTTAATATATTTAGAGAAGAGGTTGGAATGGATTATAATATCTCGATTGGATCGAATTGAATAAAAAACGAAACTTGAATTTTTTGGAGAAGGTGACTTCGGTTTCTTCGATCGGGAGACCTTGGGTCCGAATTGGATGATGTTTAGGGATGCTTGGGGTTGGAAAAAAGTTTGGAACGGTCAATTTGGGTTTCGGTTGGTTTTTGGACACAAACCCACTTTCTCTCTCTTACTTTCTCTCTCTAAAACTCCATGGATTGGAACTTGATTTTCTCCGATTTTTCTCTCTCTTCTGGATTGATGGGGCGTGGGGAGTGTTGTGGTATGCCCTAGGGTCGGAGTGATGGGGTATTTATAGGAGAATTTTGAAGAGGGTGATAGAATTGAATTAATGAAAATTCTATCTCTCTTGGGCTTTGAGATGGATGAGATAAGGACGAACATATGGTCAGGAGAAAGTAGAGGCTGAGTAGGAGAGGAAGAGACGGAAGGAGTTTGTATGTATGTATGCATGCAATTTGTAAAGAAAAATAAAAATAAGATAAATAGGATAAGATAATTATATTCGTATATATCTATTAAGGAAGGGATTTTTTTTTTATTATTACGAATAATATTTATTTATTATTTTTTTAATGATATTATTAATGGTAAAAATACGGGTTGTTGTAGAAAAGTCTAACGGTACCGACGAGTACCCCACCGAAATCGTACTGACGGCCGCGCCGGACCATCTCCGGCCACCGGACGGCCGATCCGAGCCGTCCAAAAATTCTAAATACATAAAACACGAAAAAAATGATGTTTGATCAAGCACCCTACACACATCGGATGCTGTTAATTTTCGCGCAAGGCCCCTCGGTTTTTTTTTATAGAATTTTTGGATGGCTCGAATTGGCCGTTCCATGGCCGGAGACAGCCCAGCGAGACCGTCGGTACGATTTCGATGGGGCACTCGTTGGTACTGTTAGCAGCACTCAATTAAGGCAGTTGATTCCAAGAAGAAAGACCTCAATTTTCTATGGTATCGACGAAATACGAGGTGTACATGCGATTGTGCCTACGTTCATTAGTGTCTATCTCTATCCTTATTTTTAATCTCTCTGTGGTGCATGCATGGTGTGTTATCACTTCTTTCCTTTCTGCGCTTGCCCACAATCAACAAAAGACCAAGTACATGCATGATGGGGTTGAGGAGGAATTTTTGGATGCACTTATTTGTGTTAAAATGAAAAACTTTCTAAAATTAGTCCTTACTAACCCAAAGAAAAGTGAGTAGTTGCCATCTTTTGCCAATGACTTCTGTCCTTCTTTATCATAAGACTAGTTTATCATGTTGGGTAGTTTTGGCTTAATAAGTTAAAATGCTTTTTTTTATTCAAATTTTTTTTGTATTTGATAATTTTGCGTCAAATTTTTATGACTTATTGATTCGTCTTGTGATCTCATCCAAAGAAATCGAAAAAGTAGAAATATTTTGATCGAAACTCATGATTTTTTAAAAAAGACAAAAATAAGTTTAAAAAAAGACCGTCTTTTTAACTTATTTTTGTCTTTATTCAAAAAATTATAAGTTTTGATCATATCTTTTTACCTTTTCGATTTCTCTCGTTGAGAAATTTAATGCAAAATAAACAAATGCAAAAAAAAAAATTAATAAAGACAAAAAAAGAAGAAGAAGTTACTACTTCACTTCTTTATCCAAAATCACCCGTTGGTGGACCTCAAGAAGATAACTAATCAAATTAATTATATAATAAAATACCCAAGATGCCGCTAGTTTGATGGACTTAAAAAATAAGTATCTATTTTCAAGCTAAAAAATAATAGGCTTACGAAAATATTTTTTGATTTTTTTTTTGTATCGTTCAAAAGATCTATCAAACAATATCAGTATTGCATATTTTTAGATTTTAATAAATTCATTATTTTAAAATTTAAAAATTACAAATAAGTACTTATTTTTTAAGGGGTCTTACTCCTTAGTGGAACACACCGTCTGTGCTAGGGACCATTTACATACAAATTCCGAACATCAGGGACTGAATGTATACAATTGGTATATTAAGGACAGAAAGACATTTGCTCAATTCGGGGAATCGGTGGGGAAGAAAAAGGTAAATAAGTAATTTTCTTTTGGTTAAGTGGGCCATATTTGTGAGCCCAACCCATAGATGAGCCCTTTTTCTCTTTTTTTTGACACAACGTTTAGTGGGCAGAGGGTAGCCCACCAATCAAATGGATCGAAATGATATTTTTTTTTTTTTTGAGTTAATTCTAGGCCGTTCTTAATATTGGATTCCATAGCCTACCAAGTCCTATATGATAAAAGTGCAATACTCACTAAGTCCTGTTGGTGTGATTTTACTTGTTTACCCCACTTTAAATAGCAACAAATGAACACAGCCCATCATTTAGGGTTTCAAAAGAATGCAGCCTACCTACCTCTCTCTCTCTCTCTCTCTCCCCTTCAGTCAGCCCCGCCACCATCGGCTACTCCTCCGCCAGTCTCAGCCATTCCACCGGCCACTCCTCCGTTTGTCTTAGCTCCACCGCCAGCTACTTCTCCTTCGGCCGTTCCACCCCCCCTTCCATGGACGACGATGCCTCCGCCACCACCTCCGTCCGCCACCTCCATGGACGTTGATGCCTCCACCTCCTCCGTCTGGAACTGCAATCGATATTCTTGCCACGGTTTCACAATGAATGCCCCATCTCATCATTTTAGGGTTTCAAATCTCTCAGCCCATCCCTCCACCGCCGCCCTCTCTTCAACCAGGATCACTCCGTCCAAAGGCGCGCGATGTCGTCCTTCCACCTGTGCATGACTGCCGGCCACTCGATGGCGACCACCTTCTTTGTCTCCACCTTTTCAGCTAACAGTGTTAATTGTTAATTTGGACATAACTTAACACTGTCAATTATAAATTTAGATAGAATTTAACACTGTTAATCATGGCGGTAATTAACACTGTTAATTATAAATTTAGACAAATTTAACACTGTTAATTATAAACTTAGATATAATTTATCACTGTTAATCATGGCGGTAATTAACACTGTTAATTATAAAATTGGACAGAATTTAACACTGTTAATTATAAATTTAGACAGAATTTAACACTATTAATCATGGCAGTGGTGGTGGTGTCGTGGTGGTGGTGGCGGCGGCAGCGGTGGTGGTGGTGGAGTGGTGGTATAGGAGGTTATATAGGCCAACTGTTAATTATGAGAGAGAGAGAGAGAGAGAGAGAGAGAGAGAGAGAGAGAGTGTGTGTGTGGATTTGCTGAAGATTCATATAGAGGAATTATGTAGATAAATAAGTGGCTATTTTTTTTTTTTTTTTTGAGAGAGAGAGAGAGTGGATTTACTGAAGATTCATATAGGAGGAATATGTAGATAAATAAGTGGCTAATTTTTTTGACGAGAGGGGTGATCAAGAAAATTGAAGGTGGTGGGGATAGGCTATTTGTTTCTAGAGAAGATGATGAAGGGATTTTGAGGCGTGGGTGGGAAAGTTCAAGTTTCTCTTGTGACAGTTTTAGTTTCCTGACCCTGAAAACAAAATGGATTTTTGCAAAACCTAAGTATTAACTTACGAGTTCATTGTGTGCTTGTTAAAGTACGATTGGGATTGTTGGTGCTGGGTATTAAGGCGAGGCATTGTGCCAAATTCGTGATCAGAGCTTCCATGTTGTTGTCAAGAAGGATATTTACTGATTTTAGATTCCGGTGGAATTATAGGCTCATGAGTCACGATGGCTATGAAACCAGTGAGTATATCCTTCTTGACGATGGGATGGGAGCTTGGATCACAAATTTGAGCATTTCTTGAAGATCAGAAATAATGCAAGTGCAAGAATATTTGCTTTGTGCATCTGATTTGATACGTGTTTTGTGATTTGTGAACAAATTTGGATTAATCTTATGGAATTTGTAGTTGGCCGGATTATGGGTCAACCCTTTATGCGAGGCCATCAGGCCCAGTTCAACACAGGCCCAATGGGCCATACTATGAGAGCCCATTGGCAACATCAGGTCCAGTTCGACACAAGCCCAATGGACCATACTACCAGAGCCCATTGGCAACATCAGGCCCAATGATCCATACAACCGGAGCCCATTGGCAACCAGTTGGGTTGCTCGGCCCAGGACTTGACGGGTGGGCCGAGTTGTCGGGTTAGGTTGCGTGCGGTGACCTCTTGTCCGAAATCAAGACCCATTGGTGTTGGACCGTTTGCTCCTGCCTTCGGCACCACTTGTCGTCCGGCCTATTGATTTGGTCGCACCTTATTTGACGAGTGGCGTCCTGACAAACAAGAACTTGCTGGTACAGATTGGCTCGGTCTGGCTGTGCGATACCAATCTGGTCCTGCTGTGTGGCACCTCCACGTGTACAACGACGGTGTGGTCCGGCCACGTGGCATGAATATGCTCTCAATGCGTGGCGTGGCCGTGTATGATCAACTGCAGCATAGGATTCTTTTATCTTACGGTCCATCTACACGGCACCAATCTAGTTCCACCCGTGGCATGGTTTCCTGCCTGGCGGCAACACAGTGCCGAGGGATCATCGTGTGCGGCGTTTGGTCAGGAAGTGGATGTCCGGGAGTGGCAATCGGTGACGTCACCCTGGCACGAGGCCGCATGAGCCACCTTGATCTCCAAGGCAGGGCACTCCTATAAACACTATAGTGATAAACCCTAAGAGGTATGCCTTCTTCTCCTAGCTAAAGTTCTGCTCCTTAGCTCTCTTGAGCTCAGGACTGACTGACTTAAGCATCGGAATGTCTTCCGGCCAGTGAGGCACTAACCGGTCCTTCTTTTTGCAGAGCTAGGTGGAAGAGGGAGCTGTCTCAACTGACTTAAAGGATCCGAGACAATTAGGAGGTCTAGATTGAACACCACCCCACAGAATTCGCTCGAGGTTTGGTTTTGAATTTATGAGTCAATAAGAAAACGGCTTTTACCAAAATCGAATATTTGGAGAATTAGGTGCTCCCCGAGAATTAGTTAGCAATGTTGTGGTTATTGAACTTGTATTGACTATTTCATTAGAATGACAAAAGAAAGCATGTGCAATGTCTGATTTGATTTACTTAGCTATGAATTCAAAAGGAATTTTTTCTGTGTGGTTTCTGAGATGAAGTTATGACCTGGGTTCATCCGAACATGGCGGTGGAACCCTTTCTAACTATGGGCAATGATCCAACCTACATGATATAGCAGTTGATTCGTCCAAGTACAATATTTTTCGTTAGAGAATTTAAGTTGGATGATACGAAGATAGCTCAACTTGTAGATGGAATTTGGGGCAGTTTTCAGGGTTCTGATTAGCCCCCGAAGTCAGGTTCAGTATCAATCAGTGTGGGACTTTGGAGTCCATTGCCTGTTGCTGTGGCCACCTCACTTTTCCAGATTACATAATTTTGTATCTTCTCTTATGAATCAAGACAAATCTAATTGATTTTTTTAACGCTTAATCATCCTGATATTTCATGATTTTCATACATGACATTATATCATTCCACTGCTATTGCAGAATTGGAAATTATTAAAATTATCCGTAACTGGACATGGATGATCAGAAATTAGCTCTCAATGAGGTCATCAATGGCTGCAAGATTGCTTCTGAAAATGAGATGGTATGTCTTCTCCGTTGGGTGTGCTGCATCCCAGAATACGAACTTGTCGGAATCAGAACAAAGCGAAGTTGTTGCGTTGCATTGTGTGCCAATTTCAGAAAGCCCAGTTCCACAGCAACCCTTGTTCACCTCGGTATAACCTGTAAAAACCATTTTAACAGATTAAATTCTGGATTTCCACATTCCTTAAGAAATACTATGCCTTTCGTACTAACCGTATTCATGTGGGTCCTGTATAACATCGAGTAGGGGTTCTACAAAGTCGATGTAAACGATCTTTGTTTTGGGATGTTGACTCTGCAGATCCTCCAACTCTTCCTGGAGCATAGAGTTGAAATCTAGTGATATGGCATTCACGTAACCAATACAAGTCCGAGCTTTATCTTCTATATTCTTTGCAGGTTGAGGAAGCAGAGTGATACCAACAGGAATGCAACCCAAGGGTGGTAGACCATTTACTGCGATTTTTCGAACCCCCAGTCCCAACAACTCCTGTAAGCTTTGAAAGAAAATGAGAATATAAATATATTTCCTTGTATATTTGCTAGAGGGGACTAAGAAATATGTATGCGATATTGCTTGAGATGCTAGCATATTCTCAGATTCATACAGTCAAGCTAATTGGCAGATATGCTTAGTGTGAGTTTGGGTTGTCATAACTTATCGTTCGCATATCTGGTATTATATTCACCGTTAGGGAACTTCTTAAAATTTGATTCTGAATTTTTTACTTTACTATTTGTGTTGATGAGAGGAATCAAACAAGTTAAAAAGCATGGACCAAGTTTGAAAAGTTCATAAAAGACAAAGCTAAGTTCAAGGCGGCTCTCCCATTTAACATGTAACAGAATCAGGCATAGTGGTGTTTTGCTGTTGTGGGCTAGTTTTATAAGTCTGTTTTTGATGTTCATCTAGTGCAGAAGTCTCGCTTATGAAATCAATATGGTACCTACGTATGTACTGTTATAAGTCCATTTTTAATGTTCGTCCGGTGCAAAAGTTTCCCGTTTGCAAACGATTCGGTACCTAGTATGTACTTTTATAAGTCTATTATTATTAGGTTCGTCGAGTGCAAAAGTTACGATTTGTTATCTAGTATGTACTTTTGTATGTCTAATTTTCAAGGTTCGTTGTGTGCAGATGTCTCGCCTCGGTCACGACCTCAGAGAAAAGTAGTTATGCTTCCTCACCCCTAGGTACTACAATATGTCTGAATATATTTTTGGTGGGGAGACTATTTCCTTGTGCTACAACATTAGGGCAGGTTGCACTTGCTATTGCGTCAGATGACGACCAATTCTAAAGTCTATTTTATTGTGCAGGCGACGAGGACGTCGAGCTGGCGGTGGAGAAAGGCATTCAGGTGAGCAGTCCGGTGGTGTGGGGTTAATTACTAGGTTTTATGCTTTGATCGAATTGAAAGGCTGTAGGATCCAAACCTTGAAAAATCGCCGTATAAATAACAGCAAGAACTGCTCATAATCGTGGGGATTTTTGTTTGGTTGGCCAATGCCGTCGTGGAAATAGGTGAACGCAAAGTCGTCAGACCCCGCGTTCACATAGAAGATGGCTTGCTCAATCTGACTATTGGCTTTCTTCTTTCCAATTGCGTTTTCCAGCCTCAATTTGTATTCCTTGAAAATATCGAGCTGCTTGAATAACTGCAATGCATTCTGCAGAGATAACAGAAATTTCACCTAGAATAAGAGAGTGAAACTGTATCCAATAGCACAAGATTAACAGCTGTTAATTTTGTGAAACTATATCCAATAGCACAAGATTGACAGCTGTTAATTTAAAGCGATCAATAGACAACATTTTAAATATTTGAAAATTGAATCTTCAATCTGACAAGAGGGATCCAAACTAATAAGATGAACAGACCACAAAATGAAGGGGTGAGATCTTAGGAGTCATGGCGCGTAAACAAGATTTAACCAATACTAAACGCTTTGAATTTGCAAATCGTTTAAAAAAATTAATACTCCTTGTGTTGTTTAAGGCATATGAGAGAGAGAGAGAGAGAGAGAGAGAGACGGTTTTGTTGGCAGTGTAGGGGTCGAATCCACTGGTGGCAGAGGCGAAACTGATGGCAGTCGGGATTTCTTTCAGATCAAGTCGTGGGTCCAAGTATGGCCGCGTGAAATTTACCACACCCACGTAGTACGCTGCAGTTCCAAAAGAACACAGAACAAATTGGTATCACAACAAATAAACATCCCATTATTTTTTGAAGTACTTATATCCCAGCGAAAGAATTCTACTACGAATTCATGAATGGAACAAACTCATTTCAAAAACCCACCAAGGATGTCCGGGAACAGAAGTCCATTCGAAAACCTCCCCGTTGAGACTCCACCGGGGAAGTCTCTGCCGTACGGAGGGAAATTACTCCTGAACGGCGTGTTTATGAAATCGTTGTTGCCGGGGTCCACAAAGGAGTCCCCGAAAGTATAGACGGAGCAGAAGAGCTCCTTGCTGGTTTGTAAATATCGGGCATCGGCACACTGATGAGAAGCAAGTAAACACAGGAGGACAAAGAGGAGGGATTGTAGAGAGAAAGAACTCATGATTAGTTCTGTCAATGACTCCTTGTGCGAAGTGGCCAATTTATAGGGGTGGGGGGTGGGGGTGCATTCTTGTATGGTGCTCATACGTGGGGATGATCGAGATGTGCAAGCTACTAACCTAGTATCCTTGTGTACGTTTCCCCTAAGCTAAAAAGAATTTTTGCTAGTTTTGTCCTTATTTAATTTTTCTTTTTTGTGTTCGTAGGTTTTTTTTTCAAATTCTTGTGAATTATTGATTCATCTCGACGAGAGAAATTGAGAAAGTAAATTTTTTTTTTTACTTTTACTGTTACCCAAATATTGACTTTTTTTTTTTTTTTGGCTAAAAAGAGTATTTCCTACACGCTTGAATAATACGTAATTTCAAATTTCGGGGACTCAGTTCAAAATATTTAAAACTTGATCCATTGTTTTCTAGTAGGGCTGCTAAATCTGCCCAATTCACATGCATTGCATACATCTACATATTGCACCATGTTGTGTGTGCCGAGTCCTCGCCATCTTCAATGTGTGTGCCGAGTCCTCACCCTCTTCAATGTGTCTATGTGTGTGCCGAGTCCTCATCCTCTTCAATGTGTCTGACTATTTTTGACAAGTGCTTATGTCACTACCAACATTATTTGCGTACGTGATTGTAATAATTTCTTTTTCTTTTTCCTTTGGCAAATGGAAGTGCATTAAAGGAAAAAAGTTGACAAAATTTCTACTCAAATTGAGGCAGATGATTCCAAAAAGAAAGAGCTCATTTTCTACCGAATCAACGAAATATGCGTACATGTGATTGTGCGTGTGTGCATTAGTGTCTATGTCTATCCTTATTTCTAATCACGAGCTTTGATCAATTTTTTTTTTTACTCTTTCGATTATTCTTGACGAGACGAATCAATAAGTCATAAAAATTTTACACAAAATTAACAAAGTAAAATATATATATATATATATATATATATAATATAGACAAAAAAAAAGTTACTACACTTTACTTCTTTATCCAAAACCACCCCTTGATGGATCACAAGATGACATCTAATCAAATTAATTATATGATAAAATACCCAAGATCGATGTCCCTAGTTTGACGGACGAAGCTAACATCATCTAGCTAACATCATCTGAGTTGGGGGCCAATTAAACACTAACATCATCTGAGTTGGGGACCAATTAAACACAAATTAAGAACATCGGGGACTGAATGTATGCAATCGGCATATTAAGGACCAAAAAGACATTTGCTCAATTCGGTGGGGACCAAAAAGGTAAATAAGCTTTTCCCCCACCGCCCCGCCCCCCCCCCCCCCCCCCCCCCCCAAAATAACAGATTTCGGAAAACACGATGATGATCTAATAGTTTTGAGGTTTGGAGACAACTGGGCCTGATTTTGTAAGCCCAGCCCACAGGTGAACCCTTTCTTTCGACACAATATTTAGTGGGCCGAGGGTAGCCCATTAATCAAATGGATCGAAATGATATTCAGAGAACGAATTTAATCGCCAACTGTTAACTGCTTTTTTTTTTTTTTTTTTTAAGCCTCGGACGCGACCGAAAAAGAATAAGTACACACTGAAAAAGGCACAAGTTTTTATCTAGACATGGGTATCGTACGAAGAATGGAATACAAATTACATCGGCTACGCAAGGTTTATATCGTCAATTATCGTAATATCCCTGTCTAGGTTCTGGGCACTACCCTCAAGCCCTGCCGTGGGCTCTGTCCCTGAAACCTCGAGCCCCCGCCATGGGTGCTCTCTCCTGAACCCCAAGAATGAGTAGAGATGCGCCAAGTCTACACTATTTGCAATAGATACTATAAAACTTGACCTTGCCGGCCGGTTGCAAGAAAATTAAGTGGACTTGGGACAAATTGATCGATCCTAATCCAAATCTAACATGGCTATTACAAGGATGAAAATGACTATAACATTAAATGTTTTCCAAAATTTTTATATCTTTCTACGTTTTTGGAAAACTAGTTTGAGGGGGAAGAATCTAGAGACCCAAAATTACCAAAATCCAAAATCAAGACACAGGTGAATGCACTAGCAGAGGTTGGACATAGGCCAGTTAAAGATATGGTAAAATCATTGAGTAGGTACAAATAAAATCTCGAAGAAACAACTCCAACACAAGAGGGGGAAAACAGACAAAGTAATCATTCTAAATATGTGCAAAAAAACACACACAAAGAGTCTAGCTCCCACATGCAAACAAAAATCATCACAATTGAGTGGAAATATTCTCCCTTTAATTCCCAACCTTTCATTCTTACCATATCACAAGGGACCTCTTAGAAATAGCGAAATTATTTGGTAGTCTGGAATTAAAAATTTTAGAACACTTCGAATTGAACCGCTTTTTGAAACTTATGCAATCGGCGATAAGCCCCAAATCGCTAGTTTTTACTTGGTTACAAATCTCCCACCTACCCTTTCGTACCGGTATGTGTGCGTATCGATTAAGTAGCTCCACTAATGTCTATATCACTAAACCGTGATTTTGATGGGCAATTTTTTGAAAGTCAATCTTATTTTGATGACGAGGACTTGTCATACACTACATGGTGCAATATGTAGATGTATGCAATGCATGTGAATTGGGCGGATTTAGGAAATAATTTCACCTGAATTAGCAGCCCTAATAGAAAATAATGGAATCTTTGCTCTTGTGCTATACTTACTTTTTATCTGCATAAAATGTGACATTTTTTCCTTACTGGGATAGTAGTTGAGGAGAAGATCTCGCAAGTTACATGGTTTTATTTCTAGGAAGCCTCACCGGTATCTAGGGATTGAAGAGAGACAAAAGTCATGATTAGTTTCTGTAGATGACTCCTTGTGTTGGTTTTGCCTTGCGAAGTGGCTAATTTATAGGGGTGCATTCTTGTGTGGTGATCAACTGATCTTATGTGGGTATGAGATGTGCAAGCTAGTAGTATCCTTGAAACTTATGCAATCGGCAATAGGCCCAAATCGCTAGTTTTTACTTGGTTACGAATAGAGGTATCAAACGGGCTGCGTAGGCACGGGCACGACATGTTTGAAGGCGGCACAACATAGCAAATGCACGGATGAATCTTGGCATGACACGCAACGACACAGTTGTAGTGGGCACGCGGCACGACATGGGCACGGAAGTGAGCGGAAACGACACGGATACGGCACGGAAGTTGGCCTGGCACGACACGACACGGTCTTAGACAGGCACGGCATGGGCATGACACGGAAGTGGGGTGGGATAGGAGTCACGACATGGTACGACACGGTTTTATCCAGGCACGGCATGACACGACACGACACGGGCACGGGCAAGGAAGTGAGGGAAACGACATGGGCACGACACAGAAGTTGGCCTGGCACGACACAGTCTTAGACGGGCACGGCACGAAAGTGGGATGGGGCACGAGTCACGACACAGCACGACACGATTCTAGTTAGGCACGGAAGTAGGACGGACATGGCACGACACAACACAATTTTAGTCAGGCACAGCACAAGCACGACACAACACGGTGTCGGTTCTCTTCAGGCACGGCACGACACGATGCATGGAACCTCTTAGAAATAGCAAAATTATTCGGTGGTCTGGAATTAAGAATTTTAGAACACTTCGAATTGAACGGCTTTTTGAAACTTATGCAATCGGCGATAGGCCCCAAATCGCTAGTTTTTACTTGGTTACGAATCTCCCACCGTCCCTTTTGTACCGGTATGTCTGCGTATCGATTAGGTAGCTCCACTAATGTCTATATCACTAAACCGTGATTTTGATGGGCAATTTTTTGAAAGTCAATCTTATTTTGATGACGAGGACTTGACATACACTACATGGTGCAATATGTAGATGTATGCAATGCATGTGAATTGGGCGGATTTAGGAAATAATTTCACCTGATTTAGCAGCCCTAATAGAAAATAATGGAATCTTTGCTCTTGTGCTATACTTACTTTTTATCTGCATGAAATGTGACAGTTTTTCCTTACTGGAATAGTAGTTGAGGAGAAGATCTCGCAAGTTACATGGTTTTATTTCTAGGAAGCCTCATAAGTATCTAGGGATTGAAGAGAGACAAAAGTCATGATTAGTTTCTGTAGATGACTCATTGTGTTGGTTTTGCCTTGCGAAGTGGCTAATTTATAGGGGGCGCATTCCTGTGTGGTGATCAACTGATCTTATGTCGGTATGAGATGTGCAAGCTAGTAGTATCCTTGAAACTTATGCAATCGTCAATAGGCCCAAATCGCTTGTTTTTACTTGGTTACGAATAGAGGTATCAAACGGGCTGGGTAGGCACTGGCACGACATGTTTGAAGGCGGCACAGCACAGCAAATGCACGGATGAATCTTGGCACGACATGGAACGACACAGTTGTAGTGGGCACGCGGCACGACACGAGCACAGAAGGGAGCAAAAACGACACGGATATGACACGGAAGTTGGCCTGGCACGACACGACACGGTCTTAGATAGGCACGGCATAGGCACGACACGAAAGTGGGGTGGGGTAGGAGTCACGACATGGTACGACACGGTTCTAGCCAGGCACGGCACGACACGACACGGGCACAGGCAAGGAAGTGAGGGAAACGACACGGGCACGACACGGAAGTTGGCCTGGCACGACACGGTCTTAGACGGGCACGACACGAAAGTGGGATGGGACACGAGTCACGACACAGCACGACATGGTTCTAGCTAGGCACGGAAGTAGGACGGACATGGCACGACACAACACAATTTTAGTCAGGCACAACACAAGCACGACACAACACGGTGTCGGTTCTCTTCGGGCACGGCACGACACGATGCATGGAACCTCTTAGAAATAGCAAAATTATTTGGTGGTCTGGAATTAAGAATTTTAGAACACTTCGAATTG
Source organism: Rhododendron ovatum (assembly GCA_019656835.1). Classification (NCBI taxonomy): domain Eukaryota; kingdom Viridiplantae; phylum Streptophyta; class Magnoliopsida; order Ericales; family Ericaceae; genus Rhododendron; species Rhododendron ovatum. Next base: position 8,560,447 of record CM033795.1, read on the forward strand.
AACGGCTTTTTGAAACTTATGCAATCGGCGATAGGCCCCAAATCGTTAGTTTTTACTTGGTTACGAATCTCCCACCATCCCTTTTGTACCGGTATGTGTGCGTATCGATTAGGTAGCTCCACTAATGTCTATATCACTAAACCGTGATTTTGATGGGCAGTTTTTTGAAAGTCAATCTTATTCTGATGACGAGGACTTGACACACACTACACGGTGCAATATGTAGATGTATGCAATACATGTGAATTGGGCGGATTTAGGAAATAATTTCACCTGATTTAGCAGCCTTAATAGAAAATAATGGAATCTTTGCTCTTGTGCTATACTTACTTTTTATCTGCATAAAATGTGACATTTTTTCCTTACTGGGATAGTAGTTGATGAGAAGATCTCGCAAGTTACATGGTTATTTCTAGGAAGTCTCATCGGTATCTTGGGATTGAAGAGAGACAAAAGTCATGATTAGTTTCTGTAGATGACTCCTTGTGTTGGTTTTGCCTTGTGAAGTGGCTAATATATAGGGGGGGCGCATTCGTGTGTGGTGATCAACTGATCTTATGTGGGTATGAGATGTGCAAGCTAGTAGTATCTTTGAAACTTATGCAATCGGTAATAGGCCCAAATCGCTTGTTTTTACTTGGTTACGAATAGAGGTATCAAACGGACTGGGTCGGCACGGGCACAACACGTTTGAAGGCGGCACAGCACAGCAAATGCACGGATGAATCTTGGCACGGCACGGAACGACACAGTTGTAGTGGGCACGCGGCACGACACGGGCACGAAAGTGAGCGGGAACGACACGGATACGGCACGGAAGTTGGCCTGGCACGGCACGACACGGTCTTAGACAAGCACGGGCACGGGCACGACACGGAAGTGGGGTGGGGTAGGAGTCACGACATGGTACGACACGGTTCTAGCCAGGCATGGCACGACACGGCACGGGCACGAGCAAAGAAGTGAGGGAAACAACACGGGCACGATACGGAAGTTGGCCTGGCACGACACGAAAGTGGGATGGGGCACGAGTCACGACACAATACGACACGGTTCTAGCTAGGCACGGAAGGAGGACGGACATGGCACGACACAACACAATTTTAGTCAGGCAAGGCACAAGCACGACACAACACGGTGTCGGTTCTCGTCGGGCACGGCACGGCACGATGCATGGAAAAACCGAAAAACAAAAATGTTATTAAATAAACAAGAGATTTCAGATTATAGTTTATTTTATTTCTCTCTCAAAAAGATTTTTAAAAAAATACCTAGAAAATAAATAAGAAAAAAAACTAATTTAAAAAAAATGGTTTTAAAAAAATAATCTTTATGGGGTTCAAACTAGGGGTGGCAAATTGAACCCAGACCCATTAACAAACCCAGACCCATCAACTAGAAAATAGACCCAACCCAACCCATTTATTAGTTGGGTAAGAATGGGTTCAAACCCAGCTAACCCATTATTAGTTGGGTCATAATTGGGCATCAATTGGGTCAACTTAAATGACCCAATGGGCAATGAAAGTAACCCACCAAATTTCATCTCTTAATTGGTCTCTTTTGCAATTGGGAAGTGGAGGAGTACGGCCTCCCTCTCTTTCTCCCCTCCCCCCCCCCCCCCCCCCCTCTCTCTGTCTCCCCCTCCCCCCCTCTCTGTCTCTCTCCCCTCAACCAACCCAACCCCCAGGAGCCCTCTCTCTCTCTCTCTCTCTCTCTCCCCCCAACCCCAACCCCCAGGAACCCTCTCTCTCTCCTCCCCCAAACCCCCAGGAGCATGGCCTTCTCTCTCTTTTATTCAATTATTTTGTGCTAAATTACACGCGTCCAAAAATATTTTGAATGGTCCGAATTAAAAATCAATTGTGACTGGTAACAATTATTTTGACCAGTCAAAATTGAAAACACATCTCATCCATTAATTGCGCGAATGAACTAGTGAAATTGTGCTCCGCCGTGAATAAATTTCTCTCATGGTAGTCCCGCAAAGGGTTTGGATTAAAAAATTGACTTATTTTTTTGTCCTTATTCAAATTTTTTTTGTATTTTTTTTGTTTTGTGTCATATTTTTGTGACTTATTAATTTGTTTTGATGAGAGGAATCGGAAAAGTAAAAAAATTTGATCGAAACTTATAATTTTTTGAATAAAGACAAAAAAAAAATCAATAAGACAAAAAAAAATACTTATTCTTGTCTTTTTGAAAAAATTTATGAATTTCGATCATAATTTTTTTTACTTTTCTAATTTGTCGATCATAATTTTTAGTATATATGTAATTGGGTAAATGGGCGGGTCGGGTTTGCTTTAAAATAAATGGGTCGGGTTGGATATGGGTAATTGGACTCATAGTTAATGGGTCTAAATGGGTCAATGACCCATTAAAGACCCAACCCACTAACAACTTACCCAATTTGACCCAAACCCGCCCGTTTGCCACCCCTAGTTCAAACCCAAGTCCTTGGAGAGTTGACACACATCTCAAACCATCAAGACCAATAATCTTTTTGTGCTTATAATTAGAACAAGTAATATATATCATATAATTCTATTCTATAAAAATGGGCTTCTTGTACACTAGCCACATGATTGCGACACAAGTATGACGATCCATACCGTTCATTTTGTTGTTCTTGGTGTTTTAATCACTCTCACAAATTTTCAGGTCTATCGGGTTTTAGAAGCCCTTTCATCGTAACATAGATTTACTAAAAGAAACTTTTTTGTTATGTGCGATCAAGTATATAACGATAACCAATTTACTTCATTTTTTGCACGAATGATATAATCACTCCCACATAGGTAGACGATTTTCAAAAAACAACTCGGGCGGCCCTCAAGTGGTGCATTATGACTTTAATGCCTTTAGAAACATCAAATGTGTTCAGATCATGTGGTTTCGACATCCGATTATCTCCTATTTAGGGGAGAATGATAAATTTTATAAGATCTTAAATAGTAACGATTTAGATCAAACATTCGAAAAAATGAGTCTACAGCTACTTTTCAAATCTATACATCCAACTTATCTAGTTCTAAACCAATGTATTCCGCTATAGTCCAATGTACGCGTGCTAGTCACACGATTGCGACACAAGTATGACGATTCATACCGTTCATTTTGTTGTTCTTGGTGTTTTAATCACTCTCGTAAATTTTCGGGTCTATCGAGTTTTGGAAACTCTTTCATCGGGACATAGATTCATTGCAAGGAAATTTGACGTTATGTGCAACTTATGAAGGCCTTATTGGCAACTTAACGTTGCGTCCATTTCAATTTTCTGCTATGATGGTAAAAGGAACTAATATCTGAGCAGATCGAATTCAATTTTCTTATTCATTTTTCTTGTTCATTTGGCTTTCATATGCCTGTTTTCTGCTGTTGCTGCTGGTGGTTCTTGTTTTGTCGGACATTGTAGAGACCAAGGACCAAACCACGTGAAGGTTGAAACAAATTAATGCCAGCAAAATGTAGAAGGTGGATTTTCTTTCACGTATTTTTGTATCCATGACTATTTTAGGATTTCCTCAATTAAAGTAAATGGTGCTTATGTGCTGGAAATGGTGCTTATGTGTTGAAATGGTGTATATGAGTGTTGAAATCACTGTTTTATTGCGGGAACTGATAGTACAAGCTGAAATTTTGGTTTGGTAGATGACTTTTACAAGCTGAAATTACTGTTTTAGTAGCTGAAATTCTGGTTTCTCGCACGCTAAAAATTTGTACTTGAAAGCTGAAATTTAGGTGCTCAAAATATGATTTATGTGCTTAATTTTTGTTCAAATTTTGAATATGCTTCTAAGGCTGTTGCTGTTTGTATTGGAGGTTGCTAGCTCAGCTGCTATTGGACACTGGATAATCATTTGGTTGCTATAGTTGGTGTGTTTCTTCTGTCTATCCATGGGGGATGTCCATGGTTTTGTTTTGTAGAACATTAGAGGCACCGCTACACTGGGTACCAGAATGTGTGTTAATTTTTTGGGAAGATTTTTTTTTAGACGAAAATCGGTTGCCGGTTGGTGATGTGTATACGAAAATCGATGGCACAACACTGCATGGCATGACACACGATTAAGTAAACGGGGCCGGGCCGACCCAACCCGACCCGACAAAAGGGCACGGCACGACCCAACCCAACAAAAAAAGATACGGCACGACACGACCAAACAAAAAAGGCATGGTATGACGCGACACGATTAATTAATCGAGCATAGCATGACATGACACAATTTTAAAAAGGGACGGCCCAACAAAGCAAAATGGCCCACCACGGCACGACACGCCATGGCACGATGAAGTAAACAGGCACGACACAACACGACACAAAGTACGGTTGGCAGGGAAGTAGCATCGCACGTCACGGCATGACAGGCACGTTTGACACACCTAGTTACGAATCTCCCACCGTCCCTTTTTGTATCGGTATGCGCGCATATCGATTAGGTAGTTCCACTAATGTCTATATCACTAGATCGTGATTTTGATGGGCAATTTTTTGAGAGTCAATCTTGTTCTGATGATGAGGACTTGACACACACTACACAGTGCAATATGTAGATATATGCAATGCATGTGAATTGGGCGGATTTAGGAAATAATTTCACCAGATTTAGCAGCCTAATAGAAAATAATGGAATCTTTGCTCTTGTGCAATACTTTTTATCTGCATAGAATGTGACATTTTTTCCTTACTGGGATAGTAGTTGAGGAGAAGATCTCGCAAGTTACTTGGTTTAATTCCTAGGAAGCCTTACCAGTATCCAGGGGTTGGAGAAAATGTAGAGACCCAAAATTATAGCATTAAATGTTTTTCAAAATTTCTATATCTTTCGAAGTTTTTGGAAAACTAGTTTGAGGGGGAAGAATCTAGAGACCCAAAATTACCAAAATCCAAAATCTAGACACAGGCAAATGCGTTGTCAGAGGTTGGACATAGGCCAGTTAAAGATGTGGTAAAATCATGAAATAGGTACAAACAAAATTTCGAAGAAACAACTCCACCACGAGAGGGGGAAAACACTAGACAAAGTAATCATTCTAAATATGTGCAAAAAAACACACACAAAGAGTCTAGCTCCCACATGCAAACAAAAATCATCACAATTGAGTGGAAATATTCTCCCTTTAATTCCCAACCTTTCCTTTTTACCATATCATAAGGGACCTCTCAGAAATAGAGAAATTATACGGTGGTCTGGAATTAAGAATTTGAAAATCCTTCGAATTGAACGGCTTTTTAAAACTTATGCAATCGACTATAGGCCCCAAATTGCTAGTTTTTACTTGGTTACGAATCTCCCACCGTCCCTTTTGTACTGGTATGCGTGCGTATCGATTAGGTAGTTCCACTAATGTCTATATCACTAAACCGTGATTTTGATGGGCAATTTTTTGAAAGTCAATCTTATTCTGATGACGAGGACTTGACACACACTACACGGTGCAATATGAAGATGTATGCAATGCATGTGAATTGGGCGGATTTAGAATATAATTTCACCAGATTTAGCAACCCTAATAGAAAAATAATCAAATCTTTGCTCTTGTGCTATACTTTTTATCTGCATAGAATGTGACAATTTTTCCTTACTTGGATAGTAGTTGAGGAGAAGATCTCGCAAGTTACATGGCTTTATTCCTAAGAAGCCTCACCAGTATCCAGGAGTCCCCCACGTATCGAATATTTGTGAGAGTAGCAGGGAAATTGATTGTCCCAGGAAATTTTCAATAAATTGTGTACATAGTACACAAATACTCATAAACACGTTTACATTATGTACATGCATCGCAGTAATGCTTATCGAAAAGCATTTTTAACTAAGTGAGTCGGAGATTTTGCTTTCTTATTATAAGAAATTTTGAGTTTTTATTGGATTATATATACGTAATTTCAAATTTCGGGAACTCATTCAAAATGTTCAATACCTGATTCAAAAGGGTTCCATTATTTTCTAGTAGGGTTGCTAAATCTGGTGAAATAAGCCTTACCCAGCTGCAATTTCATAAAGAAAGCAATGGGATTGGTAGAGCTAGCAAACCTTTAATAAGTTAATGATCGAGTTGATGAGCCATAGCTTTCAGATTGATCGAAAGTCATATATTTATTTCCTAAATCTGCCAAATTCACATTTGTCTGGTCATCTAGTCTAGAGTCTAGACAATGAAGCAACAAATGGAGGTTTCCAGGCTATGGTTACATTCTAAAACAGAAATAAAGATAAGAGAATAATTGAAATTGTTATTTTCTCCATTCTTTGTATTTTTTTCCGATACTCGTCCTTGTTATACATATTTTCCAGCTTCACCCAACGTAATTAGGTTTAAGCCATTTTATGATTATATTTAAGTCTATGACTAGACTCATTCACCTAACTTAATTACGTTTAAGCCATTTTATGATTCCCATTTAAAGCCAAACAGAAATATGCAACAGACCACCAAACAGATCACTAATGCAAATCCAGGGAGACCAAAGCAATTAATATTACCAAAATAAACTAAAGTTTAACTCCGATAGTTGAGTAACAATATTACTTAAATAAGCTCTATAAAAAAAAGATTGATCAGAGTTCTATTTACAAGCTTAAACTCCATATGCTGCCAAATATAGGTGACTGGTTCTTGTATTCCTTATTTTAGTACCATTTACTATCTCCTCTTTTCCTCCGTTCATATCTAGGCCGTCCAAAACGAGTTTGGATGACTCAGATGGGCGCTGAGTATCGCCACGCGGTATCCAATTAACACCCAAAAATTTTTCGGGGTTGAGAGACATGGATTCTTTGCATTTCATACTCTGGACTTCAGGGTGAAACATTTTGGTCGCGAGTTTCTTCCCGGCCAGGTCTCATTCGGATGTTACGAACCGTTGATCTTGTTTAGTTTCCCGAAAAGCTAAAACGGGTAAGAACTTTGGCTAATCACAAGATTGAAAGTTGTCTAACCGAACCACATTTTTTTTTGGAAAACTGGACGTTCAAAATATTTGTCCGTGTGTTATCTAAAACAAAAGTAGGGATCGATGTCTAATAAGTGGTATTAATTTGATCGACTTCTACGAGTTATTGCCGATAAAAAAAAAAAAAAAAACACTTCTAGGAGTTATTTACTCGATATATCTTACATAGTCATAAACGATTCGAATCATCGTGAGATATTTGCCTAGAGGTCTTTTATGGGCTGCTCATTCTTGTAGACCCTTTACTAAGCAAATTTGCACATTTCTACATAAATGTAATGTAGGCCCGTTAGTGGAAAAGGGCACTGAATAATTTGTCTTTTGCATTGAATTGAAGACCAAAACTTTTGTGTTGGGCATAAAGGGAGAGGCATGGGCTGTAGCTTCAAAAAATCAAACTTCTGGTTTGTCTAGTGGGGAGAGAGAGAGAGACAAGAATGAAGTCAAAGCATTAAAGATTTGGTTGGTCCAACTGACACCTCCTCGTGCTATCTCGAAACGTGTGTTAGAGAGAGAGGAAAAGAGAGAAAAAGATGTGCATGGCTTGTCGAGTCAAAAGAGGAACTTTAGCTGCAGCAGAGTACGAGATGGGAATGCGAATTATTGGGAGAGGAGCGCTAGGGACAAAGAAAATGGACAAAAAATTGACCCTTAAAATATACTTGAATGGCTCAAATTTACTGTACAGTGCATCTGAACAGTTCAAATACACTTTAAGGATCAATTCTTTGTCCATTTTTTTTGCACGTAGCATTTCTCTTATTGGAATATTGGAATGCCCGAAGGGAGAGTGCGGTTTGTTGGATCGATTCTTGAACCTTGGGATACTCAAGCAAAAATGCTAGGGTACATATAAAATATACATATTATGTACATATCAGTTTAGTGGGATCCATCTCGGGTTCCATAAAGATGATTCAAATTATCCATTATTTTTCAAATATTTTTTTATGGAGCTCTGTAAAAAATCAACACAACCCAATATCGGTAAGGATTTTTTCTTAATTTGTGGAGGCGAAACTACTTAACTGCTTAGTTTCATCCCTACAAATTCAGAAAAAATCCTTACTGATATCGGGTTGAGCTGATTTTTTACAGGACTCTATAAAAAGATGTTTTAAAAATAATGAGTAGTTTGAATCATCTTTGTGGAATCCGAATTGGTCCCCACAAAATCTATATGTACATTGTATGTACATATTATATGTACCAATAGCAGCACTCTCAAGTACTCAAGCCTCAAGTCAGGCTCCGTTTCAAAAATTTTCTTAAAAAATAAATAGTTTATCTCACATTTTTAAATTTAAAAATAATGTAGATAAAAAATAATATTTTAATTTTTTTTGCATCATATAAAAGATTTTATTGAGATCTTTCAAATAAGATCTATATTGTATATTTTTAGATTTTAATAAACTCGTAATTTTTTAGCTTGAAATTGCATTCTTAAAAAATAAGGATTTTTTTTAGTTCCGGAATGGGGCCTGAGTCAGACCGCAAGAAAGTAGTACTAAAAAAAAAAATTTGTGAATCGTTTAGTTTTGGCATTAATGACTTGTTTTTAATCAGATCGGAAAAAAAATTAGTTGAGATGGACGTTGGCTGGTCCGAACACTTCTAATCGTCAAACTCAGGAAAAAAAATTAGAAATACCGGAATCATGATTCCTAAAATCTCTATTAATCCAAGGTGTTCCCGTTAATTCACTTGCATATGAATTAAATTTTAAAGAATTAATTGATCACTATTCAATAGCATAGGACTCCTTTAAAATTACGACGAAAATTCCGATGTTCTGACCACATTATAATAAGAAATTTTAAACCCGAAATTTCTTGAGAGTTAAATCTCTAATTCCAAGTCACATACAATACATCTGCAGAATACATAGGAAAAACATTGTGCCATTTGGGGTTATTTCTTCAGCCACGAATATTGGTTTTCCGAGTAATAAAGAATGGGAGATGGTCCATTGGAAAAGTCAATAATTGGATACCCCCAAGGTACCATGGGCAATGTATGTGATATTCTTCGCAAATAAAATTATCGTCATCACATAATATGCTCACGTCATTGTCCTCTAACTATCAAACAAAAGTGAATAGTAATGTCCTGACCGCATGATCACGTAAATGGTTAGGAATATTGCATAAGCAACGTCACGAGGATAGTCTGGAAATGCTGAATAATTACTGCTTGGAAGCTAATTACATTGTGGAACTCAAGAAGAATATGCTATTGCATTATGTGCTTTAACCATGTGGAATCAACCCCTAGAGAATTAGGGCCCTACGCACGTACCCCTTGTTTTTCCATTCTTATACTTTGTCCCACACTCCCATCTCATATCCAAATCGAAGCCAATGCCAAACCATCCTAGGCCAGGGGAAAAAAACCTATGAACCTGAAATTCATAGAGGAGGGTACTCAAGTTCACTTGTATTCACATCACTAAAATGGAAAAGGACAAAATGCTATAGTCAAAAATTGAACGGCTATAGCCTTACAAGACAAAAACTGCCTGGCCATTAGTTACTCAAGTTCACTTGCATTCCAATCACTAAAATTTTGCGAGACTTTGTTACATACACTACAAACCAAGACCCTCTTCGGCACGTCATTAATGACTTGCTTAAATTTTAATTTGAGATTGATTCGACAGATAAATTAAGCAAATTCATATCTAATGTTTAAAATCTCTATTCGTTTTAAATTTTGAGGGAGATTTTTTAGAATAATGAGTGGAGAAAGATAGACAGAGAAAATTTATTAGGAACTCTGCGCAGGGGTTTTAAATACCCAAAACGAACAAACCCACGTTGCCAAAAAAACTGGACTAAATTTATTTCTGGACTCAGATCGACTTGTTTTTCTTGCAAGTTTGTCAGCTTAATGGGCCTCAGTGCTTGTTTAATATTCCTATACAAATCCCGGGAAATCTTGTTTACCTTTTCCTAAACATTATTTTGCTAGCCCATACAAATCCCTGGAAATCTTGTTTACCTTTTCCTAAACATTATTTTGCTAGCCAATCACAATTAATTAGGCGTAACCCCCATTTCATAACCTCTCATCATTGCATAGTTAACTTGTTTAGTATTATCATTAGTTAACTTGTTGGTTCTTTAAGAAGAAGGCATCAAGATGAATGAGTGCATTTGCTTTATCTTTCCTCCTGAAATTAATTCATATATAGTATTAATATTTGAAATGGGTCTTACCAAGAAAACTTTCCAGTCAAAGAAAAGCACCATACAATGAGTTGAGGCTTGATCTCATTGGCCCTCTTGGGCAGGTGTGCATGTGTGTGTACCAATCCCACTTGCTGGTGATTCTGCAAAGAGGTCTGCAGAGACAAGAATTGAAAAGGATCTTCTGTCTTCAAATGTATATTTTGTTTCTTCCATTGAAATAGGGAATTGATTTTCGCACATTATAAACACTATATGCACCTTAAAAGTAGAGTGCGAAAATCAATTACTATTAATTAACGAAAAAAAAGAGATACTATATGTGAGCGAAAAATGAAGAAAGTGATTGATAGCAACGCTTCATACTCTAAATCCCCGGCATAAACCGATGCCATCTTTTTTTTTTTTAACAGCAAAATTTTTTTTTATTAATCTTTGAAGTTGTTCAAAAGAGTAAACCAACGCCATCTACCATATGATCTCATCAGATGTCAGGCACCCACTGACGCATACACGGGCGCTTATTATTTTGTATTTATGTATGTCTATATGTGTGTGTATGTATGTATGCATGCATGCATATAAATTTTGACATATATAGTAGAAGATAAAGATGACGGAAAAGAAGAATCAACATGTCCTTGCATGTGTAGACAGCCATGACAATTTTGAGAAAAAAATTAGTCAGAAAAATCAGAGGTGGGAAACCCCATGATAGCTTTGGTTGGATTTTGGCCGGTGATTAATTTGATTAATTAGATGTCTTCTTGTAATCCACCAACATCATAATTAAACTAGTCTTATGATAAAGAAGGAGCCAAGTCATGGCAAAAGATGGCAAAGACTCACTTTTCTTTCGGGTTAGTGGGGGATTAATTTTAGAAAAGTAGTAATAAATAAGTGCTTTTGTTTGGACAAACTTGGACCGCCCCTAAGCTAGATACATATATAGTCAGGGGCTGTCAATATATATCCATGTTAATTGAATTTTCAATTATATTGTCGGCCAGATAGGCTAGGTCTATGTATAAGGTGGCTTCATCACTACTTTCAATATGAAGGGCACGGTTGATCGTCAAATTATTTTTAAAAGAGATTGAATAAGATAAGATTAAGAATGAGAATAGAAGAGACAAGTAGGGCCCAAGAGATAATAATAGATTGGATTATATGAACATTAAAATTAGTCGTATTGTATTTTGTTAGAGTGAGATAATATGATTGAGAATATTTTTTACCGTTGAATAAGGAGGGAGATAATCCGAGATAGGAGGACTAAATAATAGTACCACCTATCTTCTTGGTATTAGTTAATGAAAAAATAATTCCACCTTGTCCAATTCAGTAGTTAATCAAGAACGTATGAAACAGGGGACTAAAGAATAATGAAAAACATGTGGGCCTTGGATTCCTTCCAATCCTAATCCCACGTACCTTGATCAAGGAATGCACCAATTTATACAAAGCACAAGCAAAAAATGCACCAATTGATCAGGCACTTTGGATGCAAAGTAATAAATGAGCCAAACAGGCCACTAACGCCAAGCGGCCCTAGCTGGACAGACTAGTTGTATGCCTTGCATGGGAAAAAGATGGACTCAAAAGTCCAACAGCATTGAAAATGGAAATGACATTTATTAAAAAAGATGAAAAAAAATAAAAAAAACCAACAGGAAGGGAAGAATTAGCCAAAGTAAAATTCAACAACCTCACCCAACTTACATACTCAAATACACAATACACTTAAATGGATATATGAGCTTCACATATGATACACGCAACACACTCACATGGGCGTGTGAGATCCACACACATGCACAAAACATGAGCCTCTCGTTTTTATGCTATTACTTGTTTTTGGTTTCCCTGTTTGATTAATTTAATATGGGATTTTCAGATGAAATGGGTTTTGTGCATGCATTCAGATGAAATTCATTTGTACACATTTTTGGATTTACGTGAATGAAAATTACTCCTCGTACGTATGTTTGAGTGTAACAGTGGTTCGTGAATTTGGGTATGGTTCTAAACTTTGTTGCCATCGTACGTGAAGAATTGTAGATCATCCTTAAATTTTCACTTTCCAACAGGCTAGGCTTCGCTCATAGCTAGTATAGATAGAGTCTATAGATCAGTACAGACCCATAAAAGGTCCAGGTCAAAGCAAAGCATCATACTGCACGTGATATGATCACCCACACAATTACAAATGTGTTCGCAATGAAATTATGGCATGTCCTGGACATTACGTGACGGTACTCCAAACTCTTATTTACGTACATTTTGTGAGCTCCACACACGGGGGCACTATCATTGAATAACTTTTCGTTCCCTATCCTCATAGGTGGGGAGGGAAAGTTATTCAATGCTCTTAGAGCACCATCCTGTGGTATCCCAGGCTCCTTCTCCACCACACATTGTGGTGCGAGCTAAGACAAGATATGCAAATTCCAGCACAATGTGTAGTGGAAAATGGGCCTGGGGCACTGAATAATTACTTGATGCGGATAATTATTCAATGCTCACATAGCAAAGTAAGGTGATGTTCTAAGGGTTTCCTCTCGGACACATTTATGTGAGCATCACATACTTATTGGTGGAGCTCACAAAAATGGTGGAGAGGGTTTCTGAAGCACCACTCGAGGTACTTCAATAGAAAGTAAACAATTTTTCAAGGAGGTGTCAGTTAAATTAACGATTGTATAACCATACGCATGTAGTACTCACTCATGTGGCCGCCCTACATATATTGAAAGTGTAGTGTTTGAGTCCAACATGACTGTAAGTATGTTTGGTTGTTGAATTTTTGCAATTTAATAATGATTTATATATTTCATACAAAAAGTATAATCAATTGAAAAATATAACTAATTTTTAATTTGATTAGGATACAATGAGAGACTAAAAATTTAGGTCGGAGGGAGTATATTTTTGTGAAGGAAGGTTGGACAAATACTGACTTTAATTTGAGTTCTTCATAAAATATGGATAGCTTCTCTCTCTCTCTCTCTTTACCATGAAACCTCTCCCCTTTTTGAACGGCAAAACTTTTTTATAATCTTTGAATTGTTACCAACCTTTGGATCCCCTCATGTTATTCCATAATTTTAAGCTCTGATCTGCTAAAAGCTTTTGGGGATTTTTGGATTTTTTCTTTGTTGTTCTTAGTCAAAAAAAAAATTGTATTTTTTTTAATTTTGCACCTATTTTGCATATTATTGCTTCATCTCATCAAGTTGAATCGGAAAAGTAAATAATTATGAATTTTATCCAAATATCATTTGAAATATTCAAGATAAAGCTAAAAAAGAATAAATCAATAATTTGCAAAAATTTGGGTGAAAAACTGACAAACACAAAAAATTTGAATAAGAAAAAAAAGAAATCTTAGCAGAACTTCAATCTAATGCTAGTGGAGTATACATAATTTCTTCCACTTTTCTCTCCCAATTTTTTATTTTTTACTATTTTGTAAATTCTCCTTGGAGCGAGAAATCTCTCTCTTCTGCACCTTTGCTACTGCCAAGCTAGTGGGAAAGGAAAGGCCTACATCCTAGGCTACATTGATTTTCATTTCCTATGCATCTGATAAAAGTAAATTCCCATTTCCACCGACCGCAGATAATCTCCGGACAAAAGCCTGTTTTCTTTAATTTCTTCCTTTATTTTTAACATGGAAAATGTTTAAACAACTCAATGTCAATGGACTATAAGTAAAGTAAGAAAATAATTAAATACTCCTTTATTTTAAGTTTTAAATTACCTTGAAAAGTGCATTAAAAATTGTAATTTTTTGTATCCTTATTTCTCTATTGACAATTCAGTAAGCTGTTACTAGCATTACTATCACGAAATTATTAAGTTGCATTTCGTCGCATGGTGTTTAATCTATGATATGTTTATCATGATATATTGATGTGCAAGTTACATATTGATTCGTGCCCGTCACAAATTCAGTTCGTCACACGAATATGTCAAAAAAAAACCTAAAGATCACATTGTAGTACTTGGGAAGAACTAAATAATCACTCATTCTATTTTATTAAGAAAAATGTTTAAGATAGCATAGCGGGTGGTTATTAAGGTTTAAAATTTGTATTGCAACATGTGAAAGTGAATTGAAAAGTATAAAAAGTGCATTAGAGCCTATGCGTTTCTTAGCTTAGTAACAGCCCCGTAAGTTATCCATAGAATGGGGGTAGGGTCCAAACCAGTTTGGTCTCCAACCAGTTTAGTCCACTTTGGATCATTTGTGGGTTCTTTTTAGACCACAACAACGATTGGAACTATTCACTTTTTTAGAACTCATCGAGAATATTGACAACGCAAAAAATCACATTGATCGTTTGATATGATTTTAAAATGCATTAAGTTTGGAAACAAAAGTGTGCAACACTGGATTAAAATCCTTTTGACACAAATATCCGAAGATAAATGCATTTCGATATCATATCAAACGATATCCGATCAACATGACTTTTAGCGTTGTCAATGTTCTCAACAAATTTTAAAAAGTAAAACGATTTCGATCATTGTTATGTGCCCAAAAAAAACCCACAAATGCTCCAAACTAAACTGAACTGGTTAAAGACCAACTGGTCTGGACCCTTGCCCCATGGATTGAGCCTATTAATTATTTTATTAATACTAAAAGAACATTACATAAGCTCCTCACACCAACCTCTATACATAGGCTTTGAAGTCTCTCGAACTATTTGGTACTGAAAAAAAGCTCCAACCCACTCCCCTTCATTTCCTTTACTTCCACAACCCCATACAAAAATCAGCCCAGAGAGTATCCAAACAAAGCCTAACGTCCATGGCCGGATGTTTTTGGTTAGTCACATCGATTGGTTTTGTTGGGTTTATTTTGGGTCTCATTTTAAACCATTTTCTGCCCTTGTTCTTCAACCTTGGTCCTCTACCTGAAGGGTCCTTTGGGTGGCCTCTACTGGGTGAAACCCTATCCTTTCTCAAGCCTCACCCTTCCAACTCTATTGGAGCATTTCTTCATGACCATTGTTCTAGGTAAGCAACATGGTATATATGTAGACATGTATTTGTGTAAAGACATATACTCTACTATTTTATGTCTTTTTTCGGTTTCGTGAATTGACGAGAAGTGTTAGTTGTTAATTAGTAGTTTAGTTAGTGAAGGTTGAACACAAGTCAAGTGCCTGGTCACCACTCCACTTGTGTACTGTTATATATCTGTATACGTGAAGCGATATATACGTACAGCAGGCATGAGCCATCTGATCTGCAAAGTAGATGTTGGAAACGTATCCAGCATCTACTTTGCGTGATCGCTCAAGTAAATGCGGCGGGCAAGGTTTTGATATGCATATGTACATATATTTTCAGGTATGGGAAAGTGTTCAAGACCCATCTGTTCTTCTCCCCAACGGTGGTGTCCTGTGACCAAGAGCTGAACTACTTCATACTGCAAAACGAAGACAAGCTGTTCCAGTGCAGCTATCCGAAGCCCATCCATGGGATTCTTGGGGAGGTTTCAATGCTTGTGGCAGTGGGTGACACCCACAGGAGGCTTCGGAATGTCGCTCTTTCGCTTGTCGCCACTATCAAATCTAAGCCTGAGTTTCTCGGGGATATAGAAAGAATCGCCGTTCGGATTTTGGATTCGTGGAAGGGAAGGCAACAAGTCATGTTCTGTGCGGAGGCCAGAAAGGTATTTTTACTTCTACTTGTTTTCGAAACAAAAATGAACATATATTAGAGACAAATGTTTATTTTAATTAGTGTGGGGGGCTCGTACATGTATATTATCCTACTGGTATATATGTCATATGTGTGGTCCCCGCATACTAACCAAACCAAATCGAGTCTAGTCTAGTCTCAAACGGTTCGGCCGTTTCCATGAATTCAATTTTTGATTGAACTCTGTCGAGATATCGTACCTTCTGTGATATCCAATAAACGTAGTAGGTCTTTTTCGAATTACCATATCTGAAATCAATTTTGGTCTACGTACCCCTCCCTGTAGTGCTATATATTATCCATTGGTACCATATTACTTTTTCCATCTTCCGCATCGATCGATAAGTCCAAACCACCGTATAATGTACTTTCGCTTATCTTCTGTGGATCGAAATGAGTTGTTTTCCAAAAATTCTAGCAAGAAAGGCTAGTTTGCTTGAAAAAAAAGAGAACATAAAACCAGAAAAAAAGAAAAGAAAAAAGAGAGAGCTTAAAACACATGCAAGTTCACTGATGTGTGATTTTGTTTTGTGTTTTTATGGAACAGTTCACTTTCAATGTAATAGTAAAGCAGGTTCTGGGTTTAACACCAGATGAGCCACAGACTACAAAAATTCTTGAAGATTTCCTGACTTTCATGAAAGGGCTGATTTCTTTACCTCTCAATGTTCCTGGGACTCCTTATGCAAGAGCTGTTAAGGTCTAATTCACTTCCTCTTTAATTTACATAGTACGTAGGAGATAGATATTTATCTCAAGTTCTTGTGGAAACGCACAATAACACCCGTAAAGTGTACATTGGTTTTTTGGCCTTCGGGTACCATTACACTCCGATATACTGGAGGGAGGGAAAATCACATGCGTATCAGTTGTTTCCATTATGTGTCGATTCGTTACTAATTCACGGCCGTTCCGGCCGATACTTGAATGTTACGGATGATTTTGGCAATTAAAACTTAAAAAAAAATAAAAAAAATTGATATATCAAAATTCACTATCACAACAACCGATTCCTGTTACGTATCGTTCGATACTCACAATACCGTTACACCTCGACTGTATCGTTACTTGTCCTGATAACGTTATTTAAAGTGCTTCCGGTACTAGAGAACATACAAATGGGTTCTTGCTAATGGGTGTTCAAAAGGGCATCAGATAACATGCTTAAAAATGATTGTACATTCTGCATGATAGTGCATATAGTAGAGAGCGTACAAACAGTTTAATTATTGTTTTTTATTTGTATATATAACCGGATGTTCAGGCCAGTTTGCGCCCGTGTCGGATTCGGGGCCCTAAAATTACCAACCAAAAAAACCTTCAGTTGCCCCAAATTTAAAATATTTGACTTTCGTTGAATTTAAACTTGAGACCCTTTTTGTGAGAAAGGCCTTTAGTTGCCTTCCACCCTCTTGGTCAAACCGCTTGGGGTTTAACATTTTTAGTATTGGTTAACCAATGTCATTCTTACATTTGTTAACTGAACCCCATTTCTCATTCTAATTAATATTCCAAAAGGAAAAAAGGAAGCGCGCGTGCATGTGATTTTTTTTTTTCCCTCATCATCTTTACAGGCTGGAAGAAGAATATCTTCCACTGTCAAGGCAATCATAGAAGAAAGAAGAAGATCAAGAAGAAGAAGTAGTGGTCATGGTGGTGGAAAGTATCCTAACAAAAGTAGTACAAGGAGTGGTACTAATGGTCATGACTTCCTTGAGATACTTCTGGGTGTTGAATCCTTATCTGAAGATGAAAAAGTTAGCTTTGTTTTGGATTCCCTTTTGGGAGGCTATGAAACCACTTCTGTCTTGATGGCCATGCTGGTTCATTTCCTCGGTCAATCACCTGCTGCCCTTGCACAGCTTAAGGTCACTTTTTTCTCAATGACACACGTACACACACATCGATACATTATTTTTATAAAAATACTTATATGCGTAACTATAAGTAAATGACCATTTTTAAAGGTATTACATATCCAAAATATTGACTAATCGCGTGTATTTGTGAGGTGGCAAGTATAGGACCACGGGGCTATTGCTATAAAAAGTAACGCAATGGCGGAACTATAGTGGCATTGGTGGAGGCCGCATCCGTCCAACATTTATATTTTTTTATATTGGTAGCTTATACCTTAGGAATTCTGATATAACCGGCATACTAGTGTCAATTCACTTTTCTAATTAACAATGTAATTATGGTTTGATTTAATCCGAATTCAAGCAATTTTACTTCACCTTATGATATTTTTTAATATTTCTCATACACGAGAAATAATTAAATGACTATATCAAATACCCACATAAGAAATAAGATAACTTCACATGTTTAGGGTTGCAATTAAATCATCTCCATATATTTTGTCTTATACGACTAGAACACAAAATGATGTATCATATACCGGTACATTTTGTCGAATGCAAATATGTCTCCGTGGCTGCCCCCCTCGAACCAAAATCTTGGCTCCATTTCCAAAGTATGTACCCATCAGATAGTATCCTAACATAGTACTTCCTCCGTTCCAGTTTAAATATTTCCTACGGAAATTCGTGTATTTTCAAACTCCCGAAATATATTTTTATATATTATTTTTTTTATTGTTTTAAAATGTTACTATTACCATAACATTACTCTTTAAACATATTGGAAATTCTGAATACCT
Organism: Rhododendron ovatum; assembly: GCA_019656835.1. NCBI lineage: Eukaryota > Viridiplantae > Streptophyta > Magnoliopsida > Ericales > Ericaceae > Rhododendron > Rhododendron ovatum. Next base: position 8,578,976 of record CM033795.1, read on the forward strand.
TCAATTTTGTTCTTTTTCTCTTTTTTATTTGGTAATATAGCTAGAGCATCGGACTATAAGGAGCATGAAGGGGGAAGATGAGCTTCTGAACTGGGAAGATTACAAGAAAATGGATTTCACTCAAAATGTAAGTCCACATTTATCTAGATATATATAAATAGTTTAGAAATAAATTTTCCTTCCTTTTGATATTCTTTTTGTGCATGCATATCTACAATGATTATGTTTGTTTGTTTGTTTTTTTAATCTAGGTAATTACTGAAGCTCTGAGATATGGGAATGTTGTAAAATTTGTGCACCGAAAGGCTCTCAAAGACATCAAATTTAGAGGTATATATAAATCCACCTTTAATTATCGAGTAAATTACATATCAAGCAATTAAATTAACAACTTGGGATATGCTTAACGCAAGGGGTTGGTATAGTGGTTTTGACCGGAGACTTAAGGATTTGCTCCTTCTTAAGATTTTAATTTCGATTTTTCTTGCCAGTAACTTTCTGGCCCACCCATCTAACGTGTAAGCATAGAAAGAGCTGTGGGAGGAATTGTAGGACTCAGTTCAAGGTGCGACAAGTTGGCCTGGAATAACATGCACACACAAAAAAAAAAAAACTTGGGATATGCTTTTTCCATAATCATGCAAGCGTGTGCTTTTTCTAGTCTGTGCACTTAATTACACATACTATCGATAATACTACGCAGAGCTATTTATGCCTTTTAATTATCAAACAAAATGATGTTGCCTTTTGGTCGTAAGTCAATAAAAATAAATAAATACCGCCGGCACATATATTTTTTTAGATGAATTTCGGTATGGATCAAAAGTGTTGTTTCTAAATTACTTTTCATTGAGACTAAGAGGTTGGCCTAGTGGTTATGACACTCTCTTACTAGGTAAAATGCCTCCGTTGCCTTATCGCTGTGAATCACAGCTTCCCCTATCCCCTCCTATCAATTGACCCAAAAAAAAACCTTAATTTTTCGTTGATAATATATGTAGTGAAAAAGCTCACTCCGGCCCTTAAGTAGTTTTATTCCTTGTTTGGTGCAGATTACTTAATTCCCTGTGGTTGGAAGGTCCTACCAGTTCTGAGTGCAGTTCACTTAGACCCATCTCTCCATTCAGATGCTCTCCAGTTTCATCCTTGGAGATGGGAGGTAATAATTTTAATTTTATTCTTTTAAATTTTGTTATTTGTAGGGTTACAGGTTATTGATTTGATTTTACCACTTTCTTCGAAAGAGATATAGGACTGTCCTACCATGGCCCCGTAGTTATTGCAACCATCTTCTTGGTGCAATTTTGTGAATGATTATTCAAGCATGATCGATCCTTTAATTGTGTAAATTATAATTCTACCCCATCTCAAAATTTCCTACTACACATAATCATATTAAAATCAAATAGAACGATTCGGCTCTACCGAGAAGCAGGCGTAGAGCGCAAGCAGCTGGCCCGGACTCTTGAGTTATCAAAAAATATGCGCGTATATATTCGTACTTTTACTAATCATGTTCATAACATGCAGACCCAGGATCAGACATGCAAAAAATTTACTCCCTTTGGTGGAGGGTCAAGATGCTGCCCCGGGTCTGAACTTGCTAAGGTAGAGGTTGCTTTCTTCCTCCACCACCTTGTCCAAAAATTCAGGTGAATCTCTTATTCTCAAGCACACACAAAACCTAAATCTTCAAACACAGAAATTAGGACAGAGATCCCGAAAGACGTGTTCGAATATTGTTCCGGGTGATCTGCATCCTTAACACTGCTATTTTTAAATTATGACCATAAAAATAACTGTTTCGCATTTTCGAATGTTTTGTGCTAATTATATGTACCCATTGCCTGTATTAATTTGTAGATGGAGAACTGAAGATGGTGATCAACCCCTTGCACATCCTTATGTGGAATTTCAAAAAGGATTGGTACTAAAATTGGAACAATGTTCCATTTGACTGCCTAACAAGAGAACTCTTCTTTTCCATGTTACATGGAAATCTTTTTTTTGTTTGGGTTAAGTTTTTGCAGAGAGTTGTAATTTGATCTTCACTTATAATAGTAGGAGTAAAAAAAAATCCCTTTCTGTACATTGCATGTAGGAGCAGTACTGATAACTGACAATAAGATTGGAACTAAACCTAAAATGAGGATTTTATCAGATGATTGTCAACAGATCGAAGAAGGGTCCGATCTTCTCTGTCCCAAAAATCCTTGTGCCTATGTGCCGAGGGATTTTTCGGCCTTTGGATTTAACCCCTCAGCACAAAGGCACAAGGCATCCTGCATCATCGAAGAATTGCCGATCGAGTAACAAGAAGCATATATTTGTTTCTTCTTCCTAAGCTTATGACTACAGCCCCTCCCACTCCTGAATAGCCATTATTCTTGACCCAGAACAAAATACTATTCCCAAATCAAAGAAACAAAAATTAAGAAATTAAAAAAAAAACCTATTCATTGGGTGAAGTCAATAAATCGGGTGAATAATGAAACGTCAATTTGATACGTGAAGATGATTATCACAATGTTGCAGTCTTTAGACTGCCTTGACAACAATAGGACTCCTCACTTCATGCTTAGCATCTGACCATGTCAAATGTCCAAATACATAATCGCTACGTTTATTGCCTTCTTCGACCTTCATACTCACCTTGAATGATTTCTGTTCCCCAACTTTTCGAAACATCAATCTTTCTGGACTAACAGAAACAGATATGCCAACCGGGTTTTGGATACTGACGCTGTAAGTACCCGGTGAACCAACGTTCTTAACAGTTCGAGTCACAGTGGTGGAGCCGTTTAGCATAGGCACTGTGATTGAAGGGTAGTTGAAATTAGAGAGACTAATATTGGCCTTGGGACATGTATAGTGACTTCCAGATAACATTGAGATCTGGGTTTCATTGTACCCAAGTGTGCATAGGAATTTCAGGTAGTCATTGGGGGTTAAATCGTAAACTAATCCGGGGTCCATGGCGCGGTTTGGTTGCACGTGTCCTGCTCCATAGTTGAATGGCGTCGCCGGTGAGTAGTATGCATTTGTCAATGGCTCCTTAGTGTTGTCCAGTGTTTGTGCTGTGAAAGTAGGATGAAGTTAAAGGATTAGAAAAGAGTTAGGACAATATGATTCAACCCTGTTCTCAGAAAACAACACATTGTTTGACTTCAAAAAGAAAAAAAATTTAAAAAGAATTGGCCTGTTTTTGTATCCTCCTTGATTTTAGAGTATGTTGTTTGTTTTTGTTTCCAATTAGCGCATTAGGAGAACTTTTGGAATTTCCTTTAACAGTTGTCCGAGAACATATCTGCCAACAATCCAGTTACAGAAAACACCACGGATATCTTCAAAGTTTCAAAGTACCATTGTGGAGCTAAGAATCGAGCTGATTGTTTCCGGACTATCCATTGTTTTTAATCTCTGGGAAAGCACGAAACACAAACTGCAAACAAAAATGAAGAAAACGAGACAATACCAATAGACTAAAGTTACAAGTCTAGTCTATTCTCACCGGTGGTCATGATTGCCGATCTAATTGCTGCAGGACTCCAACTAGGATAGAGGGTCTTCAGAAGACCAGCAATGCCAGAAACATGAGGGCATGACATCGAAGTGCCTGATACTGAATTAAACAGGACTCGACGCGTATCGAAAACTTCATTTGTTGGTCCCTGTGCTTCAGTGTAGGCAGCTATGATGCTAACTCCCGGTGCAGTGATATCAGGCTGAACGAACAACATTTATACTTACAACAGTTCAGAGAAATCACACCAAATGAAGTGTTTCAGAAATGGGAAATATGAAGCATCAGTGATGAGAAAAACCTTAAGGATATCTGGGGTAATGGTGTTTGGCCCTAATGATGAAAAAGCAGCCATGAATGGAGCTGGCTTTGTGGGTAACTGAGTTGTTGGACGCGTTATGTAAGCTATTGGAAGCCTGCTAAGAACATGAGTAATTATAAGAAACAAATGGGAGGTCAAAATGCCACTTTTATCATTACCAATGTTCATTGAATGCTATAGGGTCGGAAATCTTTCTTTGTATACGTCTTAGTTTTTCGTGCCTTTGAACCAAAAACAGTGAAAAGTGCAAACTATTTGCTGAACGAGTTGTCTTATGTTTCTCTGGAATAAGAAAACTGAAAGCTGAAAACCGAAGAAGAAAATAACAGTCTTGCAAGTTTTGTAATGGCATAAATGTACCCATGAAATAGAAGTACTCCAAGGTGTAATTCAACACCACCCAAATGATATGCTCATAACACTAGTTAACACGGACACACGGTAATGTAATTGCCATGTCATCTTACCTTGAGTAATTGACATACTTGAAGATAGCAACCCCATCGGTGTAATTGATTTGAGAAGCAGGGAGGACATGAGCATCAGCAAGAATTTCATTCCCAGAAAGCACATCATTGGCAAGAACCATCCCCACGGCACCAGCCAAGGCAGCTTGCTCACCCTTGTCCACTCTATCAGTAACCCCTCTAAGGCATAGCAAAATTTTTCCATTCACCTTCTTAGGATCCAGTGACCCACCCTTGCATAAAATTCTGCATGAATGGAACACGTAAAATTTGATATGCTTTTGTAATGATGCTAAACACAGGACAAAATGGTTACAGTATTCACAGTGTAAAGAATCAAAATACCAAAAGCTTGAATGTTTTATCCTTACGCGTCTGCAGCTGATGCATTAGCAGCTTTGGCATCCGCAGCGCTAATAATTGGAAAGAACTTGTTGTTCGGCAATGCTTTAGTTGAAAGGCTTTCTCCCTTTATGAAACAAAAGATGTCAGTTTCTACACATTGACTGTTTCTAGTAATATGAAGATGGACGTGAGCATAATGTAACAACAATCATCAACAATACCACACAAATAGAATCATCTAAATATCTAATGACAGCGTAACCCAGCATTTCATAAGAAAATGCACACAATCCAGTTCATTTGACAAATCGGTTGCCACACTAGCCCCAGCTTCATACCTAGAATCCCCAATGAAGGAACAAAATTTCCATTCGTTTTCATCGTGATAGACAAAAAGTTTCCATGTCCTAAGAAACTGAAACTAAAACCAGCGCCCAGCAGGATAGCAAATTTTTTGTGATCTAATGGAAGACAGGAGAATATAGTGCAACTCATCAAGAAAGCAGTGAAACACAGCCAAACAAGATTGTGCCGACAAGGATTTAAAGTTATGCGGCAATACATTAGAATTTTTGGTTCATAGTAATGTTTTCGGTTCCTTTTTACAGATTAGTGAATCATTCTGTATACCACAATGAATTTAATTTCAATTATTAGGCTTTTATGACTCGGACAAGTTTTTATTCATATCCGCTAGCAAAACATTTGCACCTTCATATTTTCTTTTGTCTCTTTTGAAAGGTTTCCAAGCCATCAGCCAAATGTTCAACCTAATTACATTGCCCATAAACTTGGAAATTTCGAAATCTAACAGACACTAACCTTGAGATGCATTTTATTGCCAAGAATAACATAACTAGGAAACTGACGATCCATAGTACTGGCTCCGACTGTAATCTGCCATGGCGCAAGGTTGGCAACAGTGCCATTGGCAGGTCCAGAATTCCCCGCTGAGCAAACAACCACTATCCCATGCCTAACAGCATGAAGTGATCCAATGGCCACGCTGTCAATGAAGAAGGCGACTGGGTCACCACCAAGTGATACCGACAGCACATCAACTCCATCGTGGATGGCAAAATCAAAGGCAGCCAGTATATCTGCATCAAAGCACTCGTTTCCAGCCACTGGGGGCCCACACACCTTGTAAGCAGCTACTCTAGCTCTTGGTGATCCCCCTCTTGCTGTTCCATTGCCATACCCAAATACGCTTGCCCCCGGTACGAAGTTACCTCCAGCTGTGGATAATGTGTGGGATCCATGGCCGTCGGTGTCGCGTGGCGAGTTGACTGTAGAGTTGAGACTGCCATTACTTGCTGAATATCCTTTTCTGAAGTATCTTGCTCCTATAAGCTTCCTATAGAATAGACAGTCGGTGCATATATAGCAGAGTAAGAATGCAAGATCAATTAGTCTATTCCCGGATAAAGCCCATGGGGTCATTCACAAACTTCGACAATGCCCATTCAATACAAAGTACAAATAGAAAGCCTTTATACAAATCAAAAGTTAATTATCTATTCATAACAAATGACAAAACATAATTAAACTTATCAAACCACAAGTACAGAAACATAATCTATTGCTATTACGTGGACCTTTACAATTTGATTCACATGCTGCTGTGGCAAAATAACCTAGTTGTCAATACTATTGATCAATGCTTTTACAATTTGATCTATGAATTTTGTTGGCCAAACCTCTCTTTTCACTTATAAAGTTGGGTCAAGATTTGACCAAGTAATATATTTGACACCGCTAGGACAAAATATCGATTAACATTCAGCAGCTTGATGGGTCAACTGACCCCAGTGTCGCCCCAGATACAATGTACGATGAAGACATTGGTGAACATAGTGAGTTGAAGACACTTCATCACCTCTCTTTTCACTAATAAAGTTGGGTCAAGATTTGACTAAGTAATATATTTGACACTGCTAGGACAAAATATCGATTAATATTCAGCAGCTTGATGGGTCAACTGACCCCAGTGTCGCCCCAGATACAATGTATGATGAAGACATTGGTGAACATAGTGAAAGTTGAAAACACTTCATCTAGAACTTCTGAGTATGCTAAACACAGAACCTGGCTTTTTTACCAGTAATCATTTATGTTTTTACTTTTTGATCTGTAATCATTTATCTGGAAGTTGCCTTTTTACCAGTAATCATTTATGTTTTTCATTTTTTGATCTGTAATCATTTATCTGGAAGTTGCTCTTTTACCAGTAATCTAATGGATTTGATAATCAGATAGGCCATAAGTTTAGTTATATTAGGTCCCAATAAATGAGTAAACTCAAAAAGACAATCAAAAATGTAAAGAAAAATGTCTCTTCTCGTATGCAACTTTTAGCCAAAGGAGCAAATCCACCCTTTGCCAGCAGCATCATTAAGGGGACCAGGACTCGTTAAATGCCTTTATGCACTTCATGTTGTGAGAAGAAATTTTGGTGGTTCTATATCAAATGGAGGTGTATATTCATATGAGGTGCCAAAAGCACGCACTTCTTTCGTTCCTGGATCCCATAAGTGGGACATCTCAAACAGATACTTTCCTCTGAAAAACAGAGAGTTTAAGTAGGAAGGTATGCCTTCTTTAAAAATTGTATGCTATGTTCTTTTCAATGAGGTTTTCACTTTCCAAAAGAAGAAAAATTAAACAATGGCATCATTAAATGCAATTTGGCCTAAAAATCAGGTGTCACAGTTTTAGGCTCCTAGCCTCCATTTCTGTCCGGTAGACTAGCCGAAACACAGCTTTTTAATCCAACTAATCCACACTGTCTTAAGGTCACCAACCATACATCCTAAGAGTGTTATTACAATTGGACAAAAAAGAATAATTGTTTCTTCCCATTTCACATGCATCCTCTGTTGTCGGATATTATAAAGAAATGGTTCAAAAGTCACAAACAGGCACCCTTGCTTTAGAAAATAGTTTAACCACCCTGATTTTCAACGTCAAAAGATATGGAGACTCAACTCAGATATTCATGTACAAAGGCTAAGTTAAAGGGAGAAGACACAGCAAATTTTGGATTACTCTAAACAGAATCAAGGACAATATCGATGTTTTTTTCTAGATGAATCAAAATGCATTTATAGTAAACTGATTCCTTTCTAGAAGAGAAAACATACCTGAAAGGCCTATGACTAGGATAATTTCAGACAAATTAGGAGAAACCTTTCACTGTGTATCATGATCACTAATATAGATATTGAATAGACAATATCATGAGATCACTAGTTAGGCAAGAAGCAATCTTATGGGAAATTATGGAAAATTTATCCATGCACGAGAAGCAAAGAACAGAGGGAGCTAGAGGAATCTGACCTGTTGCAATGAAAGCTACGATCCACATTATTCTGACAGATTCCTTTCCACTTTGATGGAATTGGTCCCATTTCTTCATCACTAAAGCTCTGTGATTCAGGCCACACACCTGGCTCATTACCAAATGGTGAATGTGAGGGGAAAGAAACTCAAAGATCATGGTCACAGAAAATGAAACAAAATACATCATGAACCTTCTTCAGCACAAGTCTTATTAGTTTATCCCTTACCAAAACAACAGTATACATGCTCATACTCATCAATTTAAGGCAACCTAACGTGATATCAATTTTTCCTTTGTTTTGTTTTTTTATCATGGTGATGTTGTTCATTGACTTACACTTCTATTTGCTGGTGTGAATCAAAGAACTCCATAAATCAGTAGTTTCCACAATGTCTTTCTAAGATATTACAGCATTGCACACCTTCATTTGCGAGGGCCTCCTTGGGAGGTTTCGAAAGATACCGGTGAGCATATATCTACCTTGCCTTCTGTGTGATAAAAACTCAGTTGTATGACCAGAAATCCATTTTGTCAATAGCTTAATAAATTAATCCAGTTCACAGAAATTCAAGAGATCTCTTGAGCATAACGAAAGTTTTTCGTGAAGTCCTCTCTCTTTCTTTCAAAGTACATGTTTTGCAATCTTGGTTTGTTCTACTAGCGAAAGGAAAGAACTCATTTATTTCGTAGTTCAGCTACTCTGCAAATTTTGTACTTCATTCCCGTAAACCTCAATGGCTAAAAATAGTGTTCATTTCAATTGTTGATAGCATGAACTGACTCGTTCCTCAGCTTGAACTGAAGTCTCACATTTCTAAATGAGCTACATACACGAGCTAGGCACTTCTGATACTACTGTACAAATAAAAAAGAAGAAAAAAAACCATCATAAGAAGTGCATAACTACAAATTTATCTGGTGCAGGCATCCTTCTGGAAATGATAACCCATGCTGATGGTCAACGTAGTTTAATCACCAAGAAAAATCCAATAAATAACATTTTGTCAGATGTGAAAGTGGACGGTCAAGGAAAGCACCTCACTGTGATTGAGGAAAACAAAACTTGAAACTGGAGCTTAGTTACAAAACCCAGTCTCCAACAACATTATTTTATTCCTTCTGATCATAACCTGATTACTTTATGTGATTAAGTCACCAAATCATACGTTCTGATCAAAGCCAACTTTTGCAGTAACTTGAAAAAGGAAGTAGTCTGCCACACAGCTGCTGTACAAAAATATTTAAACAAGATGACAAGGAAATAAAATAGCCTATTATATTTGCCAAAATTTCTTATTGGTGCACAAAAACATATATATTTTGATCTAATTTGCATCATAGCTCATTTATATAGATGCAAAAGTTGACCTTGCAATGAAATTCAAATCAAGATGCATAGGAAAAGAAGCCAACCCGTGTCAAGGTTGCCTATGATAGTATCTTCACCGAATCGTGCCTTGTTCCAAATGGAGCTGGAATGCATCACACCATTAGTCTCAAGCTCCAAGAAGTCCCATGATCTGGTTGTGTGTAATTTCCTTCCCTTGTTAAGGAAAATTGAGACTACCTTGGGATGCTCTGCTTTCCACGATAATTATCAGTGATTAGCAATTTAACATATTGAACAGAAAATTACATTAAAATCTGAAAGAAATGCTTACTAGCAATCTCGGCTGCTGCTTCATCTTCAAGTGTTGCAGCAAAGCCATTGATGTGTCTTGTATAGGAGTAAAATATGGCATCTTTGGCCTCATCTCTACAAGGAGCAAGTTCAAGCATATATCAATGACATTCACATTGATTCAGAAACAACACAATAGATATCTGAGCTATTCATAAATGAACATGAAACTCACTACCTTCCCAAGAATGATCCCAAGAAGTCATAATGAGATTCTGTCACTTGATCAAAATCACTAGATGAGACATCTTTTCCATGTGAATGAGCCCCAAAGTACACCACATATGACTACACCATAAATAAGAAACACATTATACTGGAACAAAACTCCAATAGAAGGTACATACCATAGATTAATGTCAAGGAAAAGAGAAGTTAACTTGTAAGTGCTTACCTTTTTGCAGGCAAAAGTGGGTCTATGCAACAGTGAGGAAAGAATAAGAAACGATAAGAGGATATAAAGGGGAGCAGGATTTTCTAGTGTCATTTGCTCTCTATTTTTGGTAGTGCTCTTAAATGGCAGACCTCTCTTTCTACTTATAGAGCTCTATTTGTATTGGTGCCCCTTTAGTGGGACTGAGTTTTGTATTCCATATCTTGGTAGGAGAGTAGAAAAAGAACAATGTTCTGGTGCCTGGCTACAAGATAACAGTGCATATATATAATACACTTATATTCATACACACATGTCATGAGTGATGTAAATGTGACCCTGCACACCTTTTCATAATCTGGTATTATGATGTATACAGATTGCTTGACAAAACCCACATAAACAATTTGGCAGCTGAATATGGTCAAGTTGAGTTAGATTTAGTGGCGGTGCCCTTTAGGTTTATAGGGAAGATTTCGAGTTCGAGCATGCGCCTGATTGTAAAATCTAACTTACTGACTAGCTAACACCCTGAAATTACTTAGCAAAAAGAAAAAACACCCTGAAAATAGAAGAGATTATGGCTCCTTTGATGGAAAATTATTCAGTGCTCCACAACCACACATTGATGTCAGGCCGAAGACTATCTGCATAGCCTAACATTAATGTGTGGTTGTAGAGGGATTGAAGCACCATCGCGTGGCCGTGCCCCAAGAGCGCTGAATAATTACTCTCTTTCATGGGTTGGGAGAAGGAGGTGATATGTTGTACATGCATCCAGTTCCTCAGTTTATCTTAGGCATTTTAACAAACACACGGAGGAAGGTGAAAACAGAGGAAAGCATAGCTACCAAGAACATTAACCAGCTGGATCCTAGTAAATGAACACAACCCAATTCGAGGAATAAACGACAAATCATGCAGTCATGTCAATACCCAAAATTCTAAAGAATATATATATTTTGATTTTGGAGAGCAGTAATTTGAGACTTATAACAGTTTGTAGGACATTTCAAATTCAGGGGAGGTTGGGGCCAGCCAGCCAGAGTGTTACCCTGTGATAATGAGACGATGAATTGGATGACCAAAACAAAGTCAATGTCTCCAATCACTTCTAGCCTGCCAGATTACACTTTCTTCTCCAATGGAGAAGAGTCATATATTGGCTTCTGTGGCTAATAGGAAAACACACCTAACCTAGAAGGCTAGAAGCCTAGAACACACAAATTAGCATGAAGGTAATAGAAATTCAGCTGTTGACCAAGAGTCAATGGACTTCTCACACTACAATATATTCTTGCCGATAAGAATATCATTGTAGGGTCCACAAATGCGAGATAATACAGTCCCAGACAGTTGCCGGAGATGATCCGGATCCCACCATTTATCTTACCCCTACTGATCAAGTCTCTAAAAAGTTCATCTTCTCTTCACAATGAGTACTATATCCCCCAAATCATTCATATCAAAAACCTCTACCACTCCATGCAAATGAAGGGTGTACTGTTTATCTAATTGGTGATGGGGATTTGCCTTTTGGCTGGGGGCTTGGGACCCAACCACCAGTCCAACAACTTGGCCATTTGCTTCAACTTCATGATTAGTCGCAAGGTCAAAAAATTGACTAAACACTTCGCTAGCTTTTTTTGAAAGGCAAAGGTAACACAGGAATTTCCGTTTGACCGGAAAAAAAAAAAAAAAAAACATGTTTTCAGACTATATAGAATAGAAGTGCTTGGTGCTAGTAATTATCATTTTTAGATTGTGAATTATAGATAATAGATCTTCAAATTATAATGGACTATTATCCCCTATCCTAATTCAATTCTAATTTTTTATTCCAATTTTTTACTATTATCCCAATTTTTTACTTCAACTTTTTATTCCTATGCTTGGTGGACATTTTCGATTCCATTTTTTTAGCTTTTGAAAATGCAAAAAAGGACTATTATCCCTATCCGAATTCGATTTTCAACTCGATTGATTACTTTTATCACGTAGGAAGGAACAAAGAAATAGAATAGGAACGAAAATACAAAGAAAAGTAAAAGAAGAAAAAAATTATTTGGTTAATATATGTAGAATAGATTTTTGTAGAAGAGTAGAGTATCAAAATATAGAGGAAATCCAAAATTTTTTGGGGCCCTTTGGGAGCCAAATTATGGAATCTCCACGTAGGAAGTAATTTTTTGATTTTCATCCTTAAGATCATTTTTCATAATGAATATTTGAAAATTGATTAAAAAATCGCTCATAAGCACCTAAGTCACAAAATTTGAACAATGCAGAATGTAGATTGACGGGCGCCAGAACACACCCTAACAATTGACAAAACTAACATCAATTGTTGACCCTTGTAATTCACACCCTTTTTCAGAGGTGCGAATTTCTTTTTGTCCGAAGATCAGCGAATGCGACACACAGCTTGCAAGTATTGGGGGGCAAGGTTCTGGTATTCAAACTTGTGAAGTTAGACCTCCTGATTAATTGTTATCTCTTTTAGGAAGGATGACCATCTTTCTGGATGTTTTGTTTGCCTTATTATCGATAAAACATGCTTACCATTTTGGAAAAAAAAATACCACGCCACTTATTTATCGGAGGCACCTTCTAGTATACCAAAATGGAAATCGCATGGTGCAGTTTGTCCATTCATATTAATCCCTCATTGTTGATGCACATTTTTCATGCTGTAATGCTCGTCAAATAAAATGTTCGCACAAAAATGCAAATTGATTTGACACCCTTAACCCCTTGATCACAATTCTTAAAGAAATTTTATTTAGCTAACATAAATAGAAAATCAAGTTAGCTCAGTTAATCAAAATTCTTGTTTATCTTTTAATGTATCAATGGTTTAAGACTTTAAGTTAAGTGGTGTGCTTAAGATGTGTGTGAGTAGATTTTTTTTTTTTTTTTTGTAACAGAAAAAAATATTATTAAGAAACTTGATAGGGTACAATGTGTGAGTAGAATTATCCTTAAATTTTTGTTGATGTTCAATGTTCTTGTTAGTCTTTTAATATCCTCATGAGAATTTGGTAAATTTTTTTATATTATGTTTTCAGTTTTTGGGTGAATGTGTCAGATATTTTGTTTTCATTGAAGCATTGTATATACAAAGAACGGGGGTTTTTTTTTTTTTAAACCAGAAAAAACGCCCAAAGCAGCATATAAAAAGAAGTTATTAGAGCATTTCCAACCCTTGACTTCAAATTGGAGATGCCAATTTTTTTTAAAGGCTGATGTGGCATTTTGACATATTCAATTTGACATCAAAACCGCCTCTCCAACCCTTATGTCAAAATACAAATGGTCATTTTTGGAAATTTGGCATGGAGGAGGGTGGCTGTCAAAGTTGGCATGAGAAAGCTTGCTTTCAAATCCATGTGTATTTGGCATCAAAGAAGGCTATTAAGTTGGATTGAATTTTGGTGTCAATTTTTACCTTTAAAATGTCCACGTAGGAATTAACATCTCCAACCCTTGACATCAAATTGGGGATGTCAATTTTTTTTAAGGCTGATGTGGCATTTTGACATCTCCAATTTGACATCAAAATCTCCTCTCCAACTCTTATGTCAAATTCTATTTATTTGACATTAAATTATCCCTTTCCAACCCTTATGTCAAAATACAAATGGTCATTTTTTGAAATTTAGCATGGAGGAGGGAAGTTGTCAAAGTTGGCATCAAAAGATTTGTCTTCAAATCCACGTAAGAATTGGCATCAAAGAAGGCTGTTGGGTTGGATTGAATTTTGGTATCAAATTTTACAATTAACATGTCCACATAGTATTTGACATCTCCCGTTGGAGATGCTCTTACATCCTATGTATCTTGTCACGATTGTTTCACTTCTTTCAGGTCATTTTGGGAATAATATTCCTGAAGATAAGAAAAATACATATCACCAGGACTTTCCAAGAAAATTCCTAAAGCTCATACTTTATGGATTCCACTATTTCCGCCTCCAGATTAGATAGAGATTCTCGGCCGTTGTAAGATTGAAGGGACCACCAAAATGTGAAAAAAGAAAGGAAAAAACAAAAAACACTTCACTAGGTTATGGATTACAGTTGCTGTCCATGAACCAACAGATTCTTCATTCTTGGATGGGTTTCCAAAAACAAATAATGACTGACGTCTATAGCTTAAGGACTTTAGATAAATTATTTTTGCTAAATAGACTTTTACTTCTTTCGTTCTAAAATGTTTGTCCGGTCCGCAAAACGAGGTGTTAAAAATAATACAATTTTTGCAAGAAAAAATTAAAAGTTTTTTAACAACTTACTAGATATCAATGAGTATTTTTAATTTGTGAAAAAAGTTTGAATTTTTTCTTGAAAAAATTGCATTATTTTTATCACTCTATTTTGTGGACCGGACAATCATTTTGGGACGGAAGGAGTAGTTAATGTATGTGGAAAAACTTACACGTCTTAAAATTCGTGTTTTTATAGGCTTTAGTTGGTTTAGTCCTTGAAGCCCGTTTCGACAATAAGAAAAACCGAACTTAAAGGCACAACATGAACCCCTACCTCCTCCTTGCTTTATAGTGATAGAATCAACGCTTACGAAATCATTGCATATTGATTTTCTGTATAGGAGGAGGGTTTCATGCGTTGATGTGCCTTTTATCCTAATTCATTCATAATGTATTAATCAATGAGTAGATCTACATCTTTGTAAAAACTCATATCGATCGGATGTCAAGAACACAATATTTAGAGAACATTAATTATTCTTATTGAAATTAAAGGCAAATATGAATTTGAAAATGTACTCCATAATAAATCGCATTTAACCATGATGTTTCCATTGTCCGTTTGACATGAATTTTGATATGAGTAATTTGAATATAGTACTTATTGAGCTCTCCACCATGAGCGCTCCAGATCCAATTTTGGGCTCAGACGAAACGCATAGAGAGGGCATAGCAGGCTCCCCATGTCTGTGAAGCAAAAGGGCCTGCTTAAAATTTAAAAATGTAGTCATCACTCGATTTCGTAGATAAATTTGGCAAGAATATCATTTTCCACGAAATAAATTTTGCCCATTTTTAATGTTGCGTCTTGTTTTAATTTAGTAAATCCCACCGCAAGTCAATGAATTGATGCCAACGCAATCTGGCGTAAATCCATGAAACCTATCCCGTTTCACTAATGTTCCTATTTTTTAAGTATTTATTTTCCGTTTTACGAAATAAGTCATTCTTTCACAGCATGATCGTTTAATTGAAAATAGTTATGGGATATAAAATCCCTACAGCATCATTGTTTGATTGAATTACAGGAAAATCAGGAACATAATTATCTCAACGAGTAAAAAATCCTCGTGATTGTAGCAACGAACCAAACTCCTAGAATTCGAGTTTGTGTTTGCGTTCGCTCATTTCAAATCAGTTAATCACATAAACAAACCAAACTGTAATTTTCTTAACTTGTTAAATCTTCAATTCAAGCTCGAACAAGCTACTACTTGGCTTGTTTGATATGCTATTATGGTTAAAGAATTCAAGCTATTCGAGATCGGCTCGATTCGCCCCATAAAACAATCCAAGCTTGAGTGATTCATACTTTTAAAACTTGTTAAGCAAGTTTTAACAATCTACTGTTAGATTTGTTTGGTTCAACTATATATCAGCCCTACTCGTGATGAGTATGCGCAACTTTTGTGCATCCGAATATATATCCCTTCTCTTTTAATTAAGGAAGAGAGAATCTGTATGGCATGGGGCCTTTTGTCGTTCTATTTATTTCATAATTAAGATACCCATACCATCAATTTTATGATACTCCATTTCAATCCCGTTCAGGACAATGTTTATCCTAGATGGGTCCATTTCAATCCCATTCAGGAGAAGAATATATCTTGGGTGGGATCTCAACCCTGTTATTGGTACGGTCCACCCCCATACTGATGGGTATCAATGGGCACTCGGCCCCATTCCGGATCTTGCATGGATGATTTGAGTTGTTCAATAATTTTAAAAAAAAAATCGAGTGGGCTCATGAGAAATCAGCTCAATCCGATATATGTAGGTGTTCGATTTAATCTTCCATTTTTTCATTCAGATTTCGGATCAACAGCTCGGAGTGGATACCGTATGCCTGACGATACCCATCGGTATGCTTCTCGTAAGTCCCCTTGGCTTTTTGGGTGGATATGCCTGGAATTCTGATTGAAAATATGAGCTACTGCAAAGACTTTTGCATGTGAATCACTTTGCATATTCTTTTGTTGATAGCTAAATTCCATCCCTTCATCTCTCTCTAAGGCTCTTTAGTCTGGACCAAATTCTTTGAAAAGAGAAAGTGAGAGAATTAAGAATGTCAAACACTGTGAAAGTGAGATATTGAGCCGAACAAAATATCTTATTCATGTTCAAGACTGAGTAGTACCGGCCCCGAGCAAAGGGGAGCCAGGCTTTCGTCTTGGCACCATAAAATTAAAATAGGGTCCCTAAAAAATTGCGTAGTATTTATTAAATATGGGTTTGAAAATTAAATTTATTTTGAATGAGCTTATCAAATAAGAAAAAACTCAGTTGTACGTGGTCCACTTTGCAACACTGTTAACTACACAAAATTTCCCTATTTAATAGCTCAATTTGACAAAAGAATCATGCCGCTCAACGAAAATAATTTTATGGAACCATGATTTTAATAGAAATATAAATGGTTAACAACGATGTAACAGAAAGGGTAGTGCTAAAACTGTTCTCATTAACGGTAAAGCTGTAAGTGCATAAAAGGGCTTGTACTAGGCGTATGGTATAAGTCTCTTATAGAGCATAATTTGGTAAGAATCTCACTCTCGTTAAGGTTGCGCCACTTTTTTCGTGTGTGGCTATCATTTCTAAGAAATTGTTATAAAAGTGAGACAAATATTAAAAAAACTTGCATGAACATAAAACAAATACTAAGCACAATATGAGTATAAAATTAGTTCTTGAAAAACTATGATCAGGATCGATCTTTCAAGCCCGATCATATTCTCATTACCTTCTTTCTGTGTTGCTCGCTTTCTTTCCTTTCTATTTTTCTCCGTTGTTCATCAGAATGAAGCTAAGGCAAATGATATAGACTTCATTTAAGTGTAATACATCGCTTTCGTAACTATTCTAACTGCTTCACTATCGGATGCATTCATCAGAGGAGGAAATTTCTCTTCTTTGGTTATCCATCACTCTATGTCACTTTCATGACAGAAATTTTATTATAGTACTGGAGAGAAAATGAGTTCTCAGGAGACCTTTGTGAATTACTCCAATTAGGGGTGAGCAAATAATCCGTCAAACCGCGAATCCAGTCCAAACCAATCCAAACCGAAAGGTTTGGTTCGGTTTTTTAGTAATATGGTTTGATCATGGTTTAAAAAAATTAGAAACCGCTTTATATGGTTTGGTTTGTGGATTCACGTTCACGGTCATAGTTCCAAACCGATCCGAACCGTATAATACTATACAATTATATATAATTCAATTATTACCACAACCCTTTTGCTGCCTTATTTCAATTCAATAGTATTTAGGAATTATCTTTGGCATTTTATTTGGTTAAATTATCTTAAGATGTTTAATAGTTGGTATTATTAGTTTGTTCATTTAGTGACTTACCAGTATTTCATTTTCTTAGTTTAAGACTTGAGGCAATTATTGGTATTCTACTCTTAATTAGTTGGTTGAAATTAGTGTGTTTTGATAATTTGAATGGAATTGGTTTTAATATAAGTTTTCTTTTAATTTATCTTTGTAATTTTTAGTACTTTAAATATTTTTTGAAGATAATAGTTTAGTTCAAAACAAACCGTGGTTTAAACCGAAACCGAACCGTATTTATATGGTTTGGATTGGTTTGGTTCTATGCCTTTTGTGGGTTGGTTTGGTTCTCCAAATTCATAATCCGTAGGTATTGGTTTGGTTCTTGGTTTACTACAAAACCGAACCAATCCGAACCATGCTCACCCCTAACTCCAATTGATGTGTGGTAAAGGATTGGGCTTCTTTCTTTTCTTTTCTTTTCTTTAGGGTCCTGGTCCAAATTATTAGGGTCCTCGTTAACGTTTATAGGCCCAATACCTTGGGCATATCTGGTAGTTCCATCGTAGTAAAGCTGAACTTGGGCTTCAACTTTCTCGTGATATTTGTGGCCCTGCACATCACTTCTAGGTTCTTTGTCGAAGAAGTGCACTTTTTTTCATGGGAAAAGACTACAATACACATTCCTTAAAAAGATGTATTATATGCATCTATTTTATAGTTCATTCATAACATTTTAATGTGTTTCGTAACTTTTGTTCTAGAATTCATAACCTCCAGCAGTACGATTCGTAACATTTTCATTATGATATATTCATAACATTTTGGTATATCTCGTAACCTTTATACGATTCGTAACTTTCTAACAATACGATTCGTAACATTTTCTCTATAATTCATAACATTTTAGGGGTGCATATGATACACACAAAAATAAGGGGTGTGTATTATAGACTTTTCCTTTTTCATGATAACCGGATGTCGAAGTTACCTTGTGCAGACTTCAAAAATTCTGAGACCCTAAAGTTAATCAACCGGGAAAATTCTCCAGGGACTTCAAGGTTTGAAATGTTTGGCCTCCGTAAAATTTGAACTTGCGATTCCATGGAGGACAGGCGCATATTGCCTTCTCATGTTCATTTATCCAAACACTTGGGGTTATATAGAAGGCCACCTGTTTGATGCCCGTTATATTGGGGTGAATTGGACTACCAACGCTACAAGAAAAATGGCCATTCCCGGCATTTTTCTTCCCGGCATTTTAATTAATGCCGGAAAAGCCACTATTACCGGCATTTCTTGAAATGCCGGAAAAAAATAATTATTACCGGCGTTTGTTCAAAAAAATGCCGGCAAAAGTCAAGTTTTCCACCAAAATAAGTACCGTCAAACTATTACCGGCATTTGTTGAAAAAAATGCCGGAAAAAATCAATACATAATATAAATATTTTTCATTGTGCATTGTAACCCAATATAGTGGCTAGCCTAGATGGTAACTACACGCTCGCGCGCGACAAAGGTCACGAGTTCGAATCTTGGGGCAAGCAAATTTGCTTGACACGCGAGCGCCATGCAAGCGACATGCGGGCGCCACGTGGGTGACACATGGGCGACACATAGGCGCCACGCAAGCGCCCACGTGGCATTTTGTCTTATATGGTACAATTTTTCCTGGCATTTGTACAAATGCAGCAAATGAGTCCATCTATTCCCGGCATTTATAAAGACCTTTCCCGGCATTTGTACCATTACCGACACACTCCTAGACGGCATTTGTTATAAATGCCGGTAATACTTGACAAATGCCAGTAATACTCTTTACCGGCATTTTTTGAACTTTTAACGGCATTTATAAAATGCCGTGAAAAGCAAAATTTCTTGTAGTGCAATTTGCGGGCCACCCAAACTGTTTTCTGCCCACTATATTATGGCTCACCATATATAGAATCGAAATATTTGGTAGTTTACTTTGGTACTTATAGATGACGGTCATTCAAAAGTTCGAAGAACCAGATCTCGGTTTTGGCTTGTGATTCTGATCCGCTTGACGATGATCTATCAAACCTTTTGACGGCGACCGTGAAAGCGTGTGCAGTTGATCCGGCTTTAATGTTTTGGGTCTAATCTGGCCTATTGCAGCGGGAACAGGCGTACCACTCTGAATTCCATAGACTCTCCACCATCCTTCCGGATTTCGACACTGCCGTATCATTTTTTGTATTTGTTTGTTGTTTTTATTGTAATTTTTTAGACTAAATTTTGAAGCAAAGTTAGATAATTCGTAAACACCCTTCCCGATATCGGATTGAGCTGATTTTTTACAGGGACCATAAACGAAGTATTTTGAACAAAATGAGCGGCTCCGATCATCTTTGCGAGACCCGAGAAGGACGCAAAACGGGTCTGTGCACGGCTACTGTGCAGCCTCTGCTGTGCAAGTAGCAGCGTTCCTATATTATGGCTCACCATATATAGAATCGAAATATTTGGTAGTTTACTTTGGTACTTATATAGATGATGATGACACCCAAGTTCAGTTTAATTCTACTAGCAAACAGAATCCAGTGTTGGAATCTGTTTTCCACATGTTTCTAACCCCTTTTTGCTCAACTTTTCATGCCAAGATTACTTATTTTGAGTAGAAACAAGGCACTGCAGGACGAAAAAGGATGAAGAAGCTGTTCTGGCATCTATTAGGGGATTCTTCTAGTTCATTCAAAAGTCCGAAGAACCAGATCTCGGTTTTAGCTTGTGATTCTGATTCGCTTGACAACGATCTACCAAACCCTATGACGGCGATGGTCAAGGCATGTGCAGCTGATCCAAGGCTGATCTGACCTATTGCAGCGGGAACAGGCTTACCATTCTGGATTCGATGGACTCTCCACCCTTCTTCCAGGTTTGGACTTGTCTTTTTTATTTTATTTGTATTTGTATTTGTTTGTTGTTTTAGTTGTAATTTTTTTGGATTAATATAATTGGGATGTTCTTTTCACTCGAAAAAGACTGAGGAGGTCCCATAAGGTGTTAGGTCTTTGGCTATATATTACGGAGTATATGTTAAGATTAAATTCTTGGTACGTACTTACATGGAAAACAACCTAGTAGTTTCCTAACCCTTTAACATTGATCAATTTTTTTAAACTTGACATCCGCCTTAATGTACCGATTAATTCATAAGAATAACACTACCGTCCACTAGAGCCGATCCAACTAAAGTAGGAACAAATGCTTGTATAGCTTGGTCGAACACAAGAATTGGCATTACACGGATGAGAGTTTTTTGGAATTGGACACAAAGTTTGACAAACAAGTGACAGTTAAATTCACGAGATAACGGCATTTAGGCAACTGCAGAACTGAACATTTCAATTATCCAAAACAGCCTGTTTTCTTGCCTTAATTCAGTACCTAATCATAATCCATCCATAAACAAAGGAGATCCATTCAAATATTCATCTCTACCATATCTCTGTCAGACTGTAACCAAAATAGAGAATAACTTTCTTGCTGCACTCTATTGGTAAGAACTTCAGGAAATTTGTGCTCAAATTATCACTGGCAACTATTAATTATGGTATTTGGTGTGAGAGGAATTGGGATCCAGGATTTGTACCATCAGATATGCCATTTTGGTTTGGAGAGCTATCGGTTCTACGTAGGAGAATAGGGTTTCGAGCAGAGTTTTGGGGGATTCCTCTCCCTTTTTTTAGGCCTATTCCAGACACAACTACGTTTGATGCATGCAGACTAATGTGCATCGAATGTTTCCGAATGCAGTTATGCTTATTTTAATAGATTAATTGGTGTTCGAATAGGGCATGTTTTCTTCTCAAGTCTACCTGTTGTTAGGAGCCTATTCTGTGGTACCTCTTCCTATTTATAGATGTTTTCGCCTGTTTTTTCACAACGAAGCACATCATAGCACCACACGCCAACGAGGTCTGCGAGAAGCACGACAAATTGTTGGTCAAAGTTTAGTCACATAATTCTTTTGGTAGGATCCTCTGCTCTCGATTTCAATGCGTTCTCTGGTGAATATCAATAAGATATTTTGTTCACTCATTCAAAAATAGGATGAACAACACTTTTGATTATCAGAATCCTTCGTTTTCTAAGACTTGAATCTTGTAATCATTCCTGAAAAAACCATCTCAATTGAATAGATATAAGCATTTAGTTTTGTTTGTGTCCTGTTGGACTTTGCTGTATCTGTGTTGGAGCTTCTAAATGAGAGAGTACATTCACCGGGAAAAAACAGAGAGCATTGCTCTGAATACCGACCGGCGCCATAGAGAAATCGTACCGATCGACGGCCGCGCTGGGCTGTCTCCGGCCACCGGACGGCCGATCTGAGCCATCCAAAAACTCTAAAAAAAAAAAAAACCGAAGGGGCCTATGCGAGAATCAATGGCATCCGATGTGTATATATATGTATATATACACGAAAAATAGGTTATTTAGATCAAGCACCCTACACACATCGGATGCCGTTGATTCCCGCGATAGCCCTCTCGGTTTTTTTTTTTAGAATTTTTGGACGGTTCGGATCGGCCGTCCGGTGGCTGGAAACGGCCCGGCGCAATCAAAGATTAAAAACAAATAACGCGCTTTTTTTTACAGATGCTCTGCTAGCACCATCTTTCATTCAATCCAATTTAGTTACAGAGAGACAGAGAGAAAATGGACATAAGGCGGGCGTTTAACGGGCCTTTTTAAGGTAAAAACCTACTATTCCTTTTTTTTTTTCCTTAATGTTTTTATTTTATTTTATTTTATGGAATTCACATGATGGAACAATTGTCGGGGTTTTGGTACCTAGTCTCATGCATATCGGCCGTGCCATACGCATATGGGTAATTGTAATACCCCCGTACTGGAATTTGCCCCATGGCCCCGTTTTCCCTCTGATCACCACCGTCCTCCGGGACCGGGACCGGGCCCACGCTCACCAGCTCGGAATAGCCCATTTTCCTCCTGAACAACATCGTCAGGGCTGCCGCGTCAATCCCGTCTCCGGTCACCTCTATCTGGCTCTTGTCCTCTCCTGCCCAAGTTAACGATTCTATCCCTACAATTTTACGACATGATTAGTACCGTAACAAGTTGTTTTCTTGAAATTCAATGAATTATGTATTCTTCAGCAGCCAGCAATAGTAATGGTTTTCTTATAACTGAATTCTTGGAAAATTGTAAGTGAACATAGAAATTAGGCCGAGTTAATTTGGACAAAAAAATTACTAGTATTATTGACAGTCTTTCTGTCATTCTTTTTTAAATTTTTACCGGATTTGCAGCGAAGTTTTGGAATATTTTCTTCTTGACATGTTGACTCGAAAAGTAAAAAAATTACAGTAAAAGGAAAAAAGTTCACTAGATTCAAAAAAAATTACTACAAGAACAGAGTTCTTAGCGCAACCGCTCGGTCGCTTTTCTAAAAAATGGAGAGATTTGAGAAAGAAAAATAAGGTACGTGCAGATATATACCTGAAACACCACTCACAATTTGCAGGGCTTTGGAACGAGACTTTTCTCCGTTTATATGTAATTTAATAACTACCTTTTGCTGCATATGATCAAAAACAAAATTAGGAGTAATTCTTCTTAATTTGTGACCCAAAATCGATCTGTTTGTATTACTTACCGGCATGGTTTTGGTTTGCTGTGATCTTGGGGTTGCAGAGCTAGCTTTCGGCAGAGGTGTCTCCGAGAGAGAGAGAGAGAGAGAGAGAGAGAGAGAGAGGGGGGGGGGGGGGGGGGGGGGGTTGCAGAGCTAGCTTTCGGCAGAGGTGTCACCGAGAGAGAGAGAGAGAGAGAGTGAGTGTGTGTGTGCCGCAATTTGTAGTGAGACTGTCACGTGGTGACTGACAGTCCTACTATACCAGTATATTCCTACTATACTAGTATATTCTTTAATTAATTTTATTGACCTGCACGGCTACTGAATAACTATTTCCAAAGAAAGTATTATATATCATCGATTAATATTACCAGTGCTAGTAATAAAGGGTCTCAATTCCATTTTCGGTGCAAATCCTGAAAGAGTCCAATAATGGCCTTGGAACTCGATCGCCATCACCCTTCCACCACCGCCACCGCCATCAAAACCATCTTGTTAAGCTATATCACCGCTATTTCTCAACCTTCACCTCTACCATCATCACCAATCTCGATCCTAGAGAATATTCCCAATAAAAATATATGGACCTCCCCCCTGAATTAAAAAAGACTATGGTAATTTTAATGATTCTCACTGAAACACGACAACAATATTATACAACTGTGACAATAAAATATGGTGACTTTGATCAATTCAAAGTCGTCTATGGAGATTGAGGGTCAACTAGGTAAGACGAACATACACTTAGGAATCCATACAAAAATAATTTTTGACTACTTTAGAGGACAATGACTAGCTTCTCGATGCTTATTCAAATGTGGTGTGCGATTAATTTCGCTAAACTATTCCAACTTATTCAAAATCGCATCTTAAAAAGATGGGTCAGGTATTTACATAATTTCATCTAGTAATAGTGGTCATGGGCCAAGGTGGAGAGTTCAATTTCAGGTTTGGTTCACACACCATACACAACCCAATATGGTACTTGTCGGAATATTGTATAAATGAAATTGTTTTCCCCCGTTATCCCAAACTTTTTGGTGTTTTTTCATTTCGATAATTTTGTTCAGAATGAATATTTGTTAAATTTATGTTATATTTTTTGGATTAATTATTTATCTTCATGAAAGGAGTCTAAAAACTAAAAAATTATGACCAAAATAAAAAAAATTTGATGAAAAAGAAGAATTTCCAAATAATTGGTATATTTTAATTTTTGTCTGAAATGTCATCTTGTATAATTTTTTTTCAACTTCAGTTCACGATTTATGTTTTTCCGATTTCTCTCATCGAGGCAAATGTTTTTTTTTGCTCGGCAAAGGCGAAATTTTATAACACTCGAAAGGATACATCAAGAGGGAAGGCAGAGGAGCACACAAGCTCAAACTCAGCCAAGGGAAGGGGAGACGCAAATCATCCAGCAGGAGTTTGAATGATTTACGCCAAGACAATTGCAATTTTAAAGAACGAATACCATCCAAAAACCGTTTGAAATCCTCCACGGAGTACAACTTAATATTCAATTTGACTTTAATCCACATAGCCATCCCGAACTTAATTAAATCCATCACCTCTTCAGATCTTGCAATCGCATCCTTAAAAATATACCATTCCGCGTCAACCAAACACTACAACAAAAAAGGTCTATGACGACGAAAAAAATTCGTCACCAAAGAAGCCAAATTCATCGCTAAAGCTTTTGGCGACGAAAAATTTCGTCACCCCATTTCATCGTCTTTTGTTTCACGCAAAAAGGGTTGGCCCCTTCGACGACGAATTTTTTCGTCGTCAAATGTACATTTCGCCGACGAAATTTATTTTCGTCACCAAAAACACCCAAACTCAAATTTTTTTCCACTTTGCTGTTGCACGGACTCGAACTCGAAACCCACGGGTCCTTGAAACAAAATCAACACTTTGGTGATAGTTATGCAAAATCAAATATATATAGACATTTTTTGAGAATTTTCAAATTAACCAATGTGTGAAATATATGTAATATACACAGAAAATAGAATTATTCATTTAAATAAATTTATTTTTTTTTCTAAATTTTTTTAAGAATTGGAGACGAAAAATTAATTTCCTTGTCAAATTGTACTAATTGCCGACGAAAAATTAATTTCCTCGCAAAAATGCCCCATTTGACGAGGAAATTTTTTTTTTGTCGCCAATAGGTATCGTTTGGCGACGAAATTCAATTTTCTGCGAAAAAAGTCCCATTTAACGACGAAATCTGATTTCCTCACCAAAAAGTATCATTTGGCGATGAATTTTGGATTTCGTCGCTAGTTTTCGTCGCGATAGACCGTTTTTGTTGTAGTGAAATGGACCAAATTGTAGCGTAAAAACAAGTTTCCCAAATGTGTTTTTCCAATTTACTGAAACTACTGTCGAACCACCAACACAAAAGGTCCGCTATCAAATGTGTCGAGACAAATGTTAATCCCAAGAACTACGACGGAAAGCTAAAAAAAATGATTGAGAAAAAAAAAAATACTTGACGAAAGCTAAGAAGAGTGGGCCGTGATTAATGCTCATGAATTTATAGGTGATGTGATTATCTTCAGTTTTTTGATCACGTTTAACATCACCAGCAGAAGCTTTTAAGTATGCAATTTTAAGGTTCCAAAGTCAATCAATTACTATTCCTACCTACCCAAAACAAGGAAAAGTCAACCAACTATACTTGCTGTATTTGAGTGTTGGATTAATTGTCACATACTTGGCTCGTTTTGAGTTCTACTCAATTGGGCCCGGGCTCGTTTTGGTCAGCTCGAGCCGAGTAATGTTACAGCATATTAGTGTTTCTGAGTAGTAGGGCTCGAGCTCAATCCAGTTCGGCCTGTGCTCAATCCATTTGGGCTAGCTCTAACTAATCTTGATGGGGAGAATATGTGTTGAACATGATTAGTTGAACTTTCGGCATCATTAGCTTGATTAATCCTGAGTCCAATCTTATCGCCCTTTGCGGAGAGTTCAATTAAAACTTGAGCAAAACTCCAAATGAACTGGTCCCAAAAGAGTTGATAGCAAGTTTCAGTCCTGAGACCTTGAAAAAAAGTGAACCCCTAAATCTCAGGCCTTGACCAGCCATTGGGATTATCATTTTGTTTGTATTGTCTATCTCCTTTCAATAGTCCCTTCAAATACCCACCCAAGCTAGCACCTACTAGTTAATTTCCACACTGAGGAGTTGGAAATTGGTGGATGGAATATAGTGTGTTGTACTTCCATTGCTCAGTCTACAGCTTTTCTCTAAAAACTTCTCAGGCGCTTCAGACATGAACTACTTACGTAAATTTCTTGCTTACATTTATGATGGTGATTGATTTCTTTACATTTATCAATCCTGGGTCGATATTAATGCATGAGACTCTCTCTCTCTCTCTCTCTCTCTCTCTCTCTCTCTCTCTCTCTCTCTCTCTCTCTCTCTCTCTCTCTCTCTCTCTCTCTCTCTCTCTCGATATTGCATTTTGTAAGGTCTGAAGATAGGCATAGAATTCGAGAACCATACACAAGTAGGCCAGCCTTATCAATCACCTACCTTAATTTTTCCCATGTCAAGCTCAGCTAGGATATGGTCTGCCTGGCTCTCCAGATGCCAATTGAGAAGCGAATCAAAAGTCCGAAGCCTCTTTCTAGTTGGCACCGGAGGAGCCACGCAGACGCAACAATAGACCTCGAGATCTACAGGGGTACTGATTGTCGTAATTAAGTTCCTCTCCTTAATTTATTGTGCGTTACCTCTTTTGTAATTTTTCCATTATTTATTGGGTATTCTACTCATCAATAGTGGACGGTGCAATTTTTCCATTATTTATTGGGTATCCTACTCATCAATAGTGGACGGTGCTCAATCTATACGTTAAGGGTTAATTCCTGTTATTTATTTACTTGCATGGGAAACAACCTCGTGGTTTCCCAACCCATTAAGGTTACACTGAACAAATACAGCTTATTGGCTGGTCCAAGTAGAGTTGAAACAATGGATAAGCGAACACAAAAATTGATAGCTTGCGGGTAAGAGTCAAATACAAAATCAGAGGCTTCCTTGGACCCCTACATGCTTTAGGTGATTGTTACGGTGCCGACCTGTCAGAGTTTTTTGAAATTGAACACTTTATTTGCCAAAAAAACATGACAACGTACAAAATTCACAAGAAAACGACATCCAGGCAATTGCTGAATTGAACGCTTCAGTATCAAAAGCAGGTTCAGTTTTCTCTCCTTAATTATTCAGGATTAATGCTACACGCAAAGCGAATGTGCACAGATTTTGTGCACATATTTTTTGTGAGGCTCACTACGGGTCTCACACAAATAATCCGAGCCGTTCATTAAATGTAAAACATTTTTTCAAGGGCTCCCGCAAAAAATTAGCTCAATCCGATATCTATAAGTATTTGATTAAATCATTTAACTTTTCATTATCCTGAGATTCGAATGAAAAGTTAAATGATTGAATCAAGCATCTATGAGTATCGGATTGAGCTGATTTTTATGCGGGGCCCTTGAAAAAATGTTTTACATTTAATGAACGGTTTGGATTATTTGTGTGGGACCCGCAGTGGGCCCCAAAAAAAATCTGTGCACAAAATCTGTGCACATTTGTTGTGCGTGTAGCATTACTGCTAATTAAAATACATCCATAAATAGAGGAATTTCGAAGATCCCACCTCTACCCTATTTCAGAAACCAAAATAGAGAATGACATAAGCTAAATCAAAGATTCAAAATAAAGATTCATTCAATAAACAAACGTACGTACGTACTGCATTTCTATATACAAAACTACTTTGCCCATCTTGATGCTCTGCTAGCACCTTGTTCTATTCAATCCAATTTTAGAGAGACACTGCAGTGCCGGTTCTAGGCTAAAGCCCAAGAGGTCAGCGAAGCCCCAAAAAATGTGCAAAAACTAGGGTCCCTCTTTCAATGTACTTGTTATTACATGTTTGTTTTTTGTTCGACTCTTGGCCACACCATTGCTAATGTGCTTTCTGCTAATTTTTAAAATAATTCAACTCCTTTATTTTTGAGAATTCAAGCAGTTGCAACTTGAGACAAAAAAAAAGCTTGTACAACTTTCTATGCCACAGTGGATCGGAAATCATAACTAAAAAACAACATTAACGTAAACCATATTTAATTTAGTTTTTATTTTGAATTTCACAGTAGTACATAGGGCCCGTTCTACAAGTTCATCTTAGGCCCCTCTATTCTCAGGTCCGGACCTGAGAGAGAGAGACATAGAGAATTCACGTGATTCGTTTTTTTTCCCTTGTGATTTTTCTTATTTCACAAGATGGAACAACTAGCCGGGTTTTGGTCCCTAATCACATACATGTGGCCAGATCCATATCCGTACGGGTAATTGTAATACCACGGAATCTGCACTGCAACCACCTCGTTGCTTTTGTTGTCCTCCGAGACCGGGGCCACGCTCACCAGTTCGGCAAATCCCACGTTTTTCCTCAACAACATTGTCAGTGCCACCGCGTCAATCCCGTCTCCGGTCACCTCTATTTGGTTCTTGTCCTCTCCTGCCCAAGCTGCCGATGTTACCCCTACAATTATTCAAATAATACCACATGATTAGTGTAAGTTGTTTTCTTGAAATAATATATGTATATATTCTTCAGCAATTTTGGTGGGTTTGGCTATTTGATAAAACTGAAAATTAAAAGTTGAAAAATTAAGTACTAAAAACTAAATAAAAATGCTGAAATTTTTAAACTGAAAAGCTGTTTAATAAATATATTAAGTACTGAATTTAAAAAATGATGAATTAATTTGTTCCAATTCTCTTTTAATTTACTAACAGTCATAATATACTTATGGTAATGGTGGAGGAGTGGTGGTGGCGGTGGCGGAGGTGGTAGAGTGGTGGAGGCGGTGGTGGAGTGGTGTGGTGTGGTGGAGTGGTACGTGGGAGTGGTGGTGGTGGAGTGGCGGTGGTGGTGGTGATGATGATGATGGTGGAGTGGTGGTGGTGGGGTGGTGGTGCTGGTGGGGGTGATGTGGTGGTGGTGGTGTAGTGTAGTTGTGGTGGAGTGGTGGTGGAGGAATGATGGTGGTGGAGTGGTATAGTTGGTGGAAGTGGTGTAGTGGTGGTGGTTGGAGCGGTGGTGGTGGTGTAGTGATGGTAGTGGTGGAAGTGGTGGTGGTGGAGTACGTGGCGGTGGTGGTGGTGGTGGTGGTTGTGGTGGTTGTATGATGGTTGAATGTAAGTACACAAAAATTCAGTCAGAATTAAGTAGCTCAAAGCTACTTTATTTTTTTTTTAACTTTTTAGCCTATATTTTAAATGGTACTTAATTTGTTAAGCAATGTAAAATATAGTTATCAAATCTACTGAATCATTTATTACTTAATTGATTTAGTTTTAAGTGTTGGATTTAGGTTATTAATAACTGAATGCTCGTAAGATTGTCGGTAAACATGCTTAGCAAAACAAAAGATTGTAGGTGAACATGACAGGCATGAGGCAGCAAAATAAACGATACCTTTTTTTTTTCGGCTCACCAAAATAAACCATACCTTACATAATGAGGTTGAGTTTGGACATGATTTGTGGGTATTATGGACGATGTCTTTTTTTATCATTCTTTATAAAAAAAAATTTAGGAAATTGATATTCACACTTCTTTTTTGTTATCCACACTTTTTTTTTGTCTTTTAAGCAAAAAATATATACACTTTGAACACTAAAAAAAAAAACAGGAGTGTGGATAGCAAAAAAAAAAGAGGGTGAATATCAATTCCCAAAATTTACCCCATTCATATTGAATTTTCTTTTTGTTCGTACGTCTGTTTTGCCCACTTCGTACTAGGCGAATCACAGTTCAAGAACTCAGTTGTTTTTTGGCCAAAAATTCAGCCAATTAGGATCGAATTCTTGCAATTGTGCATAAAAATGGAGGGATTTAAGACAAGAAAATTTAGTAATGTATGTGCAGATACATATATACCTGGAACACCGACTGCAATTTGCATGGCTTTGCAACTAGACTTTTTTGCGTTTAAGGGTAATTTAATGACTACTTTTTGCTGCATTATCAAAAACAAAATTAGAACTAGAATTGGGGCAATTTCAAGACTGTATACTTCCTTTTTGTGACCAAAATTGATTTGTATTCCTTACTCGCATGGTTTTGGTTGCTTTGTTTTAGTGGTTGCAAAGCTTTTGGTAGAGGCGTATGAGAGAGAGAGAGAGAGAGAGAGAGAGAGAGAGAGAGTGGCATGAGTGAGAAGAGGCCATGTGCTATTTATAGATGTTTTGGTGAATGGTTTTTATTTTGGGTAAATTTCACCAACACCCCCAAGGGTTTTTTTTTTGTCATCTTTATACATCAGCGCCGAATGAGGGGGAGTTAGTTAGTTAGTACACAAGAAATTCAGAGACTATTCATAGCACTGAACACTAGTCACACCTCCTGTGAGGCTCGAACTCATGTCTCTACTGAAAAGGTAGGTAAAACAACCACCTTGATAAAACATGATTTTTCCTACTGTTTACTTTGTGCAGCTTTTGCTTAAAACTATGAGAAATAACTCTCTCCACCTTGAGGTTTATGTTTGCCTTGCACATCCACCCCAGCTTTTAGTCAATAGTCAAGTTGGCCGTTAAGATCTTGAAGATATCTATTTTAACCTTGGAATTGTCTAGTCTCTTTTCTTAATGATTAATTAATTCATGCATTTTAGCCACAAATAACTCTGTCACTCTTAACACTATGATAATCTCGCTTAGCAAAAAAAAAAAAACACTATAATAATCTCTCCTTTCCAACAAGCATCATTACTATTCCCAAAACAATCACTATAATAGGCACCGGCCCCTAAAATAATGACTAGCAATCTATTCGCCCCCAATTAATTGTATATTTCAAAAAGTCTGGAACAACACACAAATACACTCTCACACACACCACAAATGTCTGTGTAGGAAGGAGTGTGAAAGGGACTCGGGGGGCGGCAAACTGGTGCGCCATAAACAGTACAGTTTGATATGCCCTATCCCATTTGTAATATGTTTGTGGCTTTAGTCCTTGGTTGGTTTTCAAAACACCTAAATTTTTTTTAGGACCCATTATGGGTCTTACAAAGATTGTTCAAACTGCAAGTTATTATTAAATTATTTTTTATGGATTCCTTAAAAAAATTAGCACAATTCGATATCGTAAGGGCTGTTTATTCATAGGGTATTTCAGAATATGTAGTGCTGAATTCGTAGGCAGCCCTACAAATTTTGAAACAGCTCTTACCGATATTGGATTGAGCTAATTAATTTTTTTAGGGAACCCATAAAGAGTAAATTGGGGTTTGAATCATCTTTGAATGACCCGTAATAGGCCCTACAAAAATAAAAAAATAATAATTAATTTCATGTATGTGTATTGTTTATGCGTGGTGTATATACATAGTAGCAGAGTTATATATACGTCAGCCATTGAATCTTGCCATGCCAGCCCACTCCATCCAATCATCAAATCCCAATTGCAGTAATTGACTTCATCATCTCTCTTTCTAATTTCAATCAACTCCATGACTTCATCCCATATCTAACACGTATACATTCAAATGCATGCATATATGTTATTGTGATAGAAGAAAAAAGTACAATATTTAATTAATGTCAAAAGACTTCTGTTTCAATCTTTCGTCTAGTGGTGTTTGAGAAAGAGAATTAATATTTTTCGAAAATCAGAACCCTCATTCACCACTACCAAGCAAACTACCAATTGCCTCTTACCACTATAGGCGGGCTTGGGGTGCATGCCTCCTTGTTGATCCAAGTATATATGCGCTCTCTTCACTACCAATGTACTCGTCTTCTACATCGATATATGGATGGTAAAACGTATTATAAGTACTGCTTATAGGACGACTTTGGAAACAAGCTAGTGTGAGAAGGAGGAGAAAATTACAACCATGGTCGGCTAATGCAGTTTCGTGGGAAGATGGAGAGGAGAGAGAGAGACATGAATGTGTAATTTAGATAGAAAAAAGAGAGTAAAGAATTCGATTGTCAGAAGATCCGCCTTTTCTCGTCCAATGAATAAGATCCACTGCCCCTTCAATAGTTTTTGCATCATACGGGTTACAAGT
Source organism: Rhododendron ovatum (assembly GCA_019656835.1). Taxonomy (NCBI): domain Eukaryota; kingdom Viridiplantae; phylum Streptophyta; class Magnoliopsida; order Ericales; family Ericaceae; genus Rhododendron; species Rhododendron ovatum. Next base: position 8,611,308 of record CM033795.1, read on the forward strand.
AGTAGTGTCAGTCAATATTTAAGGACAACACTGTGAATGTGCAATCTCCGTTACCTCCATGACAACGGCTACCAGGGAGTGCAATATCATTTCTGATCAACGTGAAGGAGGCATTGGTCTTAAATGTAAACCTCGGGGGGTGTTAGTGAAATTCGTCCTTAAATTTTTGTTTTTACCAAAAGCCAATTTATAAATTGCCTTGAGATGCAAGGAATCAACCCATATATGGATTACGTCCAAATATAATTACACTGCCGCTAATTAATTGTCGAGCTGGCCGGTGGTCGATTATGGTCCCTAAAAGGGAGGGCCTTGTTTGTTTAATACTAGCATGGGACCCAATCAGATTTTCCATTTAAGAATATAAAGATGTGACAATAAAAAAAGGTGACTTTGATCAATTCAAAGTCCATGGGGAGGATCTACAAGGTAAAGACAAACATACACTTGATAAAAACGTAGGATATCTTTTGAGTCGAAAAGGACAATTTTCTCGATGCTTAGCCAAATGAAAGTAAATTAATCGGGGAGAAATTTTTTGATGCAAATAGGGTACAGCTGACGTTGTATCTGTGCAGCACATCGGAGCCGTCCAAACAAGTAACAGATGGCTCGGATTGAAAAGTATCTAATGGATTTTTAAAAAAAAATTGAAAAAGACAAGGAAAAGAGTGTTTCAATCCGAGCCGTCGGTTGCATTATTTGGATGGTTCAGATGTGCTGCACGGATACTACGTGGTGCCCGATTTGCAACCAAAAATTTCTCCCCAATGTTGATTTTTGCACTCCCCCATGAGAGTGCGGTTAACAATATGGGGAGTGCGTAAGATTATTATTTAGTGCATCTTTTTTGCTGTCTTTATTGCAGGACTCGAATTTGTGTGTTATTGTGCGAAAATCACTCAATTAATTTAGCTCACCTTCTTGAAAATAAAATGGCCAGCCGAGAGTTTGTGTATAGGGTTGTTTCTGATAATCGCGAATTTCTATACATGTTTGCCATATTTATGAAACAATAATCAAACTATAGAATTCAATAGCGTTTATTGTAAAAGACCCAAAAAAGAAAAAAAAAAAGGAGGCTTTTAAATTATTTATAAGTTCAAATCCAATTTCAAAAGCATCGAAAATCAAGCTTCTCTAAAATAAAATCCTAAGAACGTTTTTAGTTTTCTGCAATTTTTAGAATCTCAAAATTTGTTGATTTTTTTAAAGAATGATAACGAAAACAAAGTGTCCAACTCGATCGTCTTGAGGGAACACTTATAATCCCCATTGTTTCAATATCTTATACTATCATTAGACCTATCTAGGCCTCTCATGTTCGCTAGGAATTGTACGTTCTTTAATAATTTTATGGTCACTAAGTGAGACCATCAATCCTTAATAAATCAAGACCAATAGAAAATAGCTTGTGAGATCGATGGATGGAATATAATGCAAGATAAGTACTAATTGTCGTAAAGCCATAGTTGTCTCCATTTGTGTACATTTTTTGTTGCTGAATTTGCTCCAAGAAAAAATGTTAAATCTCCCAATTTGTCTCTAACCCTGACGATATGCGGAAGATAGTGGCGTCAAGTCTGTATCACATTGTTGAGAATATAAGAAAGAGAGAGTAGTGGAACACTTAAAATTTTGTGAGGTGGTTTTCTACTTAATTATCAAACACTAAAGCATCTTTTCACAAAAGAATGAACCTTAAAATTAAACAATAACCTTTCATTAAATTAAGTGTCACACCCTAGCTTCCAACTTAAATCATTAATTACTCAATAAAATCCGAAAAAATACATGGTTTCATTTTGTCACATGTACGTATAGAGGAGTTGTCACACGGTCCTTCTACCCGTTTAGCAAAAATTAATTAAAAAATTGCTCTTACCAAATGGATTACTCCTTCCACCCTCTGTGGCCTTGTTCCACTAAGCTTTTTTTTTTTTTTGCTCGGCAAAAGAAAGAGTTAAATTAGGACTCGAAAGGATACATCGAAGGCTTAATCAAAGTAAGCATAGACAACTTACACGATCAAGCAGAAAACAGAAAAAAAGAGGAACCACCAAACATCGTCCTCCAACAAAACATTGGAAGATCACACCTCAACTAGACTAAGATCTCGACTTACAGTTTTAGAAGCCTAATGCCATCCAAAAAAATCTTAAATTCCTCAATCGTGTACAGCTTGATGTCGAACTTTGCCTTTACCCACACAGCAACTCTAGTTTTTACCTTGTCAACCACGGCCCCAACAGATACTGACGCGTTGTTAAAAACGAACTCGTTACGTACTAACCACAACGACCACAACGTTGCAAAAAAAGACGCTTCCCACAAACTTTTCTCAAGGTTCCTGAATCTATTATCCATCCACCACTTGAGATGATCTTGCAAAGATTCGGAGCACACCCATTGTACATGCCACCATTCCAAAATCCGCGACCAGACCTCCCACGAAAATTTGCAGTGTAGAAACAAGTGGTGCGGAGTTTCCAAAAACAGAGAACAAAGAGGGCACAAAATAGATTGGCCTTCAAAAATCAAGTTTCTGTCCAACAATACTGATCTCGTCGCCACCTTGGATTGAACAGCCATCCAAGCAAATATTTCTACCTTCGGGGGGCTAATGTTCTTCCACAAGCCTTCACTCCCCAAACTTCCGGACTGCCCACTATTTTCCCACTGATTGTACACCGATTTTACCGAGAAACGATTATCAGAGGACCATCTCCAATTCAAGGAATCACGACTGGATGAATCTAGAAAAATTGGTTGTAGCCTCTGCTTTAGTTCCTCCATTTGGTTAGATTCCCAGTCTCGTAGCATTCGGCTAAAGGACAGGTTCCAATTGTCGACTCCCGTTCCACTCCAGAATGCATTGACAACCGCTTCTTTTTGAGTAGAGATCAAGTATAGACGAGGATAGTCCTCTCTAAGAGTTGAGTCCCCCAACCATACCTGGTTCCAAAAGGAGATCTCCAAACCGGAACGAACCTGTATTCTAAAGCCCTCCTGGATTATGTTTCCTATGCATGAGGAAACTTCCCCAACGGCACAAATATCTCTCCAACAGTTCGAGACCTTACCCGATGAAGGCATGCGGGGAAGCCAACAGTTTTGTTCTAAATTGTATTTTCCTTTGATTACTTTCACCCACAACGATTCCGGCTCTTTGTTGAACCTCCACCACCATTTGGCCAAGAGGGAAAGATTGGGCGCTTAATTTATTCTTATTTCATCTTTATTCAAACTTAGTGAAACAAGGCTAAGAGTTATACGACGAATAATTACGAAAACTGTGAAAAGCTTATACAATTATGAAATTACTCGTAAAAAATATACTATTGGATTAATTAGAACCCCAACTAGTGGAGTTTAAAATTAAGTCCCAAGTCCTTTTCGTATTCCATCTAGCTAGTACTTGTTTCCTCACAACACACTGACCAAATTCTAGGAAAGTTCGTATATATACTTTGGGGGCAAGTAATTAGCTCAAGAACTTTATCAAAGTATTAGTATCACAATCGGACTTAGCCCAAAACAATTATTATTACAATATTAAAAACAAGGACGAGTTATACATGACACAACAACAACAAAAAAGAGACTATTAAAAGCTTATACAATTATGTACTCCTCAATATAATACTCCCTCCGTCCCAAAATATTTGTTATGTCCACAAAACGAGGACTAAAAAAAAATACTTTTTTTAAGAAAAAATTCAAACTTTTTTCATAAGTTAAAAGAACTCGTCGAGATATGGTAAATTGTTGAAACAAAATTTAAATTTTTCTTGCAAAACTTGAATTATTTTTACGTTCTCGTTTTGGGGATCGGACAAATATTTTGAGATGGAGGTAGTACTCCATAAGAAGAGCTAGTACTGTTATAAGACAAATTAGTACACTAAATTAATTATTGTAATTTGTTGACTAATTTGGTTGGATGACTTCTATGATGCCATCCTCATAATGATGTCACTTGTAAATTGTAGTCCTTTTGTCACTTGTAATGAAGCTGAGTTTTGGTAAGATTTTTGGAGCTTTTTTTTTTGTTTTGTCCTCATTCAAATTTTGTTTCGCCGCGTTTGTTAGATTCTTTCAAAAAGTACAAAGAGTGAAATGTAGGTTGTGAGAAATAATTCAATAATATCTACTATCTAGTTAGTCTTGAAGACTAAACTCCTTTTTCGATTGTTCCTAAAGAAATTATCTTTACCATATACTATCTTGTGTTCAGTACACATTTTTCGGATATTAATACATTTTTTACTTATTATCCTCTGAACTTTGCGCGGACGTTAGCATTTTTCTAGGGAAATTTTATGTTGGGCTAGATTTTACAAGTTGCGAGATGTCTAGCCGAATGGTATTTACTAAGTTGCGAGACGCCTAGCGCAATGGTTATTGTTTAGGGAAAATGATGGGCTATGACGTGTTTTGATAATTAATACCTATCAAAGACATGTTGAGTACATTTGTTAATACTGAAAATGTCTTTGGCGAGTATTAATTATCAAAACACGTTATTGGCGGTCATTTTCCCTATTGTTTACGGGGCTCAACACCTTGGGCTATCTCGTAGTCCGACGATTAATGCTATTATGCTACCATAGAAATTTAGAAACCCTGAAATTGGGCCGGAGTAAAACCATGCTAGATGGTAAATCTGTTTAACTTAAGCTAAATGCAAGTAGCAGCTCAGCCCAGTTGGGTAAAACTCTTTCCTCCCCGCCCGCACCACTGTTCCCGAGTTCGAGTCAATTTGGGTTGGTTGTGAGGGCTTCGTATCAACTTACATTTTGGTGGGGTTCTGGTGACAGGTCCCACGATATGGTGATGGACAAATATTTTCTCTCCGGTCGAATCAGTGGGGCTCAAGTCTGAACTTTCTAGGATGGTTGAGTTCTACAATGGTCACTTCCAAAGAGGGTCAGCGTAATCGCTCTAACCCACATTTTTAACTGGGCAAATTTTTTTTTTGGCCCACGAGCTGAGATTGTTTGGTCTAGGCAATTACAATTGTGATCTACAATGGGAAACGAAGTCTGGACCGAAGCCCACGACCCAATTCTCACAAAAACCATTTTTTTTGAACAGACTGTAATGCGATACACAAATGCGAATCAAATCATGTGTTTCACACAGTTTTCTTAAAACAAATTCACCGCCTATCAAGGGTATTGAGGTTGAACCAACATCTGTCTCAATGGGATACATCGACATAACAACCAAGGTGAGACCCTTTGAGCTACTGTAGAATAAATTGGGGAAAACTGCATAATTGAATTGCTGCCATAACCTCACATCATGGGGGGTCCTAACTCGCAAAAACCTGCTAGAGCATTGAGCTGTACCACCCAGGTACATTGAACACAGAAGGGATCAATCCTTCGGTTGCCTCAGAAGACTATCTGACTGCCTCGAATTCATTCACCTCCGAAAATTTCCAACCTTGTGTGCAAGGGCCAGATTCACTTTAGGTAAGCAAAGATTGAATTATAATCTCTTGTTTCTTAGTGAATAATCCTATGTGGTCAAATGAATCAAATTAATCCTGTAATGCAGAGTTGTTTTTTTTCCCCGCATTTGGCATAAACTCGACGCTAAAATTGAAAATTTGTTACTTAGTTTTCTTTTGTACTAATAAGTTCAGTTTAGTTCTACCGCGGCGAAGAACATTTAAGAATTAGAATTTGTAGGCGGCATATTTATAACCACTTTTGATCAAATTACCATGCCAAGATTAGTGGTTTTGAGCAGAAATTACGGGCAATGCTAAGTGGGAACTACAGGCGACCACCGGGGCGGTCTGTCTAAAGTTGAAAACAAAAATTATATGATCAACTGGTCTTACAAGTAAGTACTTACTAGTATTTTTTTTAAGAAGGTTTATGGAACGGGTGGTACTGGCCATACATATGTGGGTCAAGCGCTTATCATTAATGGGTCAATGCCAATTTGCATTTTGGGCCTGGTTGATGTCAGTTCTCGAATCGGGAGGTGGACTACTGGAATAGAGATGCATAGCAATAGCACGGAGAGCCTTTTTTTTTTTTTTTAAAAAAAAAAGTCATAAGCCCATCGGACAATACGGATTCTAGAAAAGATACAGTAAAGAACCAGAGTTACCTAAACTTCGATCTCAGATACCTCGTCAGTACATAAGAACCAATCTAGATTTCGATAACAAAAAATCTAAAAGACCCACAGCTCAAACCCTAAAAACAAAGCACCGTTGAAATCTGAAAGCAAACAACAACAATATCAACTATAAGTTAACTACTCTCATGGACTAATCCACAAGTGTCGCCTGCCAGAGAGCCATAATTCCACTGGTTGTTACACGACAATGCAAAATCGAAATAGAAGGGATCCTTTCATTTCACAAGGATCTCGATCTTCTGATTCAAAGATATGTAAATCAAATTATCTTTGACTCAAAAGCATGATCCGCAATTCGATCACGAAAAAATTCACCCTAGGCAATTGCTAAATTGAATACTTTTCACTATCTAAAACAGCTTTTTCCTCTCCTTAATTCGTTATATAATCATAATCTTTCCCTAAAAAGAGGAATTCAAATATTCATTAAATCCAACTTTAGAGAGAGGGGGAGAGAATTTTTAATTCACATCATGAAACAACAACTGTCCGGGATTGGGTTCCTAGTCTCATACCCATGACCCAGTCCATCAGCATACGGGTTTTGGCTCTTAGTGTCATACACATAACCCGGTTCATATGCATACGGGTTTTAGTTCGTAGTCTCATACCCATGACCGAGTACATCTGCATAAGGGTTTTGGTTCTTATATAGTGTCATAACCACAACCCGGTTCATATGCATACGGGTTTTACTTTGTAGTCTCATACCCATGACCCAATCCATATGCATATGTTTGGTTCCTATCCTCCTACCCATGACCTGGTCCATATGCATATGAGTTTTGGTACGAGAAATACCTCCTACGGGAATTTGCACCGTGCCGTCGTCGTCCCCACCGTACTCCACACCCACGCTTACAACCAGCTCAGAAATCGTCAGCTCCACTCCACCGCGTGAATCCCATGTCTAATCGTCATTCTGTGGTTATTGTCCTGCCTTGCAAAAGCTACTGATCCTACGTACCCCTACGATTATAAAAATAACACATACTTAGGGAAAGTTGTTTTCTAAAAGTTGCAATTAAGGTTTTTTCTTAGTACTAATAATTTTAAAATAAATGAATACTTGAAAAATTGATAGTGAACACAAATAGAATAGAAATTTGTATTTGAATAATGGTATGGAGTATTCATTTTTTTTTTGCTCGGCAAAAGGAACTTTTTATTAAATTCGACGGGGTACATCGAATATCAAAAACAGTAACTATTACATAAAACTACCGAGCTATATCCAACCAAGATTGGATAGGAACACCTCACCGACTACCCTCCTTGTCTACCTCACCCTACATTTTCACTTTTCGGATCCCATCCAAATATCCTTTGAAGTCCTCAACCGTGTAGAGCTTGATGTCAAATTTGGCCTTCATCCACATGGCTACCTTAGTTTTAATTAGGTCTGCCACCTCCAGAGCCTCAGTTGTTACCCCGTTAAAGATATACCCATTCCTCGTTAACCAAATTGACCATAACGTTGCAAAAAAACACACTTCCCAAATATTTTTCTCCAAGTTTCGGAATCTATTCCCAAACCACCAACTTGCTAACTCTTCCAATGAGGCTGGACAAACCCACTGGATGTGCCACCAATTCAGAATTTCAGACCATACCACCCACGAAAATCGACAATGTAATAGCAAGTGTTGAGGAGTTTCCACATGAAGGGCACACAAGGGGCATGCAGCCAAGTGAACCTCGGGGATTAGATTCCTATCAAGAAGAATCGACCGAGTTGCAATTCTATTCTGAATGGCCATCCATGAGAAAATTTCCACTTTAGGGGGGCTCAAACTTCTCCACACAGATCCCAGAGTAGTATGGCGTGATTGCGACTGCATTTCCCACTTCTGATAGACCGATTTAACAGAGAAAATTTTGTTTGCCGTCCAGTTCCACTGCATCAAGTCAGATTTTGAAGGATCTAAGGTCACCCCATTCAATCTTTGTTTCAACTCCTCAAATTGGTGATGCTCCCGTACACGCAAAGATCCCCTAAACAACAGATTCCAGTCACCATGACTCCCTCCTCCACAAATATTACGTAGTACCTCATTCTGTTGGGTAGAACGTCTATATAGTCTTGGGAATTCATCCTTAATCGCAATATTGCCTAACCACGTATGCTCCCAGAATAGTGTATCGCAGCCAGAATTTACTTGCACCTTGAACCCCTCCCGAATAGAAAACCCAAGAGCCGAGTCATTTTTCCCAACTGAGCATATGTCCTTCCATATATTAGAAACTGATCCAGAGAGAGGAGTATATGGGAGCCAACTCCTCCGATCCAGATTATATTTCCCACGAACAACCTTTACCCACAAGGAATTTTTATCGTTACTAAATCGTCACCACCACTTAGCAAGTAGAGCCAAGTTCTGTTGAAGCAATCTCTTAATCCCTAATCCCCCATTTTCCTTCTTCAGAGTAATCCTCTCCCAATGGACCAGGTGCATTTTCTTTTTATCCGGAGTATCTCCCCAAAAAAATTGCCTTTGTAACTTCTCCAGCATTTTTGCAACTGCCACTGGCATTTTGAAGAGGGACATGAAATAAATAGGTAGAGTGCTAGAGTTGTGGTTGATAAGCGTAAGCCTGCCCCTGGTAGAGATGGTTCTCGTTCTCCAAATACTTAGCCGCTTTTGAGTTCGTTCTAGAACAGGCTCCCACGTTTTGATTCTCCTCGGATTAGCACCCAACGGAAGCCCAAGGTATTTAATTGGCAAAGATTCCACCCTACACCCCATCACTTGTGCAAGTGCTTGAACATCCTCCCGCTGAATCTTTACACCACAAACGGAGCTTTTAGAATAGTTGATCTTCAAACCGGACATTAACTGAAAGCACCTGAGAATTCTCTTAATGTTCCCCATCTCCTCCAAATCATTGTTGCAAAAAAGGATTGTGTCATCGGCAAACTGAAGGTGAGAAATAATCACTCCATTACTCCCTAGCTTGACGCCTTTAATTATGTTTTTCTCTCGAGCTCTTTCCAACAAAATATTGAGTGCTTCAGCTACTACGTTAAACAAAAAAGGAGATAAGGGGTCCCCCTGCCTCAATCCTTTCTGAGTTTGGAACTCCTGTGTAGCTGACCCATTAATCAAAACAGACATAGAAACTGTGGAACAACACTCTCTGATCCACCCACACCACTTATCCCCAAAACCTGTCTTCTTAAGCATATTTAGTAGAAAACCCCAATTTACACAGTCATACGCTTTTTCAAAATCCAATTTAAGGATGAGACCTCCTTGAACAGAGTGTTTCCAACTATGAATAGCTTCATTGGCAATCAGGACCCCATCCAATATTTGTTTACCCCCAACAAACGCAGCTTGAGCCTCACCAATGATAGTAGATAGTGGTTCTTTAAGCCTATTAGCTAACACTTTGGATAGGATCTTGTAAATGCTTCCCACCATACTTATAGGCCTAAAATCCTTAAAGGTAATGGGACAATCAATCTTAGGAATCAAAGCTACAAAAGTAGAGTTAATACCTTTTGTGAGCTTTCCATTTTGATGGAATTCTGAGAAGAATTGAGTTATGAGGTCCTTCATGAATTCCCACCCTTTCTTGATAAATGAGAAGTTGAAACCATCCGGACCCGGAGCCTTTAGACTGTTACACCCTTTTAGAGCCGCCACAATTTCCCCTTCCTCAAACGGTCTTTCCAACTGTAATGATACATCACCGGGCAACTGTCTCTGAAACTGTCCCCCTAGCGTTGGTCTCACCTTCCTTGCTTCTTTGAAGTTATTATGGAAATGGACTACGGCAGCTTCCTTGATTTCCATTGGGTCCTCCATTACTCTACCATTAAATTTGATGGACCCAACCAAATTCCTCTTAAATCTGTTATTTGCCATACTCTGGAAGTACCTTGTATTCTTATCCCCCAATTTGAGCCACCTAACTCGTGATTTCTGCCTCCATAATGATTCAGAAAGTTTATAGAGTCTCCAATATTCTGCTTTGGTTTTGCATCTCAATGCCTTTTCCTCTGGATCAAGTGGTCTGCCTTCAGCGACAATATCAAGCTGATGGAGTTTAGCTTCATTGTCCTGAAGGGCAGAGTTGACATCCCCAAATTCCTCTTTGTTCCAGACTCGCAGCCTAGCTTTCATGGCCTTCAATTTCTGGACGAGAACGAATCCAGCCCACCCTGCCACTTGTACCTCATTCCATGTTTCTTTGGCCAAACTCATACATTTCGGGTTGGAGAGCCAAATATCCATAAACTTAAAAGGCTTAGGACCCCAATCCCTACTATCATCTCGAATTGTAACCGGGCAATGATCAGAGATTGGCCTCGGCAAGCCCCATTGCAGAATATTAAACTTTTCAAGCCACTGTTGAGAAACCAAGAATCTGTCCAGCCGGCTATGAATAGCATGGTTTTGAAAATTGGTCCAGGTGTATTTTCTGCCCAGCATGGGAATGTCTATCAGCTCCATGCCATTGCAAAAATCTATGAACTCCCTCATACCCCTATCGAGACGTGAGCATCCCACCCTTTCAGAAATCGCCGTTATCTCATTGAAATCCCCTCCTACGCACCATGGGACATTTGAACCAGCCTTAAGCTCTACCAATTCCCCCCAGAGTACCCTTCTAGCCACAGAATCACTAGGAGCATACACATTCACAATCGAACACGGGAATTCATTATATAGCAGTCCAGTCATAAGAATAAATGATCTTTGGACCACAACATCCGAAGCAATAAAGAAATCTTTACTCCAAATAATTAGCAAACCTCCCGACGCACCCACCGAGTTGGAACACACAAACTCCATATTGGCATTACCCCAGATTTTTTGAATAGCCAAACTTTCCACTACTTCCAATTTGGTCTCTTGGACGAACATCATATCCGGTTTCCGTTTCTTAATAAGCTTAGCCAAAAAACGTTTTTTAACAATACTCCCTAACCCTCTGATATTCCAAGTTGTAATCTGCATTTAAACCAAAAAATACCTTTCTTACAGCTCCACAAATTAGTTACACAGATAACTAACTCCCTTCCGCCCTCTCCTTCACAAGAGAGTATTCCTTAATCTCCATTTCTATCATTCTTTTTAAAGTTTCAGAATCATCAGGTAAGAAATTGATATCCAACTCACCTCCAACGGCCATAGTAGCTCTGACCTCGTTAACAATTGTTGGGCTTACTTCGCTGAAATCCTCTGGAGACGAATGAGACCTTTCCTCCGAGCTAGGATCTCGATCCAAATCCTCACGGATCCTTAGCAGATTCTTCAGTTGTCTTCGCCTTCTTTTCCTGCATTCCATATTGTTGAGGTCCACCAGGAGGTTAATGCCAGGAATTTGAGAAGCTCTCGCCGCCAACTGGTTCGAAGAGCTGCCCTCTATTGACTTCAAGACTGGAGACGACATGCCCAACTGAGGGCTAGCAGTTCGAAGCCCTAATGGAGAGCATCTCCTCTGACTACAATCCAGCTCTTCATCCACTCCTAAACAACCCGCTGGCCCCTTAGTTGGTTTAATAGAAGTCTGAATTTTATTTTGGGCTTTAGATAGAGGAGTTAAGTCTAAGTGGGCCAGGAGGCCCAATTCCGTTTCTTGGACCACTGAAATGCCCAATTCCGATTCTTGACCCACCGAGAGGCCCACCTTAGTTTCTTGAACAACTGACACCTCAGGCAGCAATTCAAAATCTTCTGAAACCAACTCCATATCCCCTTTGTCAACCATTAAATGCCCATCTGTTGCCACATGCTTAGGGCCACCAACCCTATCACCTTTTTCCTTCCCTTGAATCGTAGCATAGTCAGAGTCCCCTGCACCCTCACCTACCCCTTCTATATCATTGGTTCTGCCCTTTGGAAATACTGCCATGTCATCATCTTCTTGCACCACCCTTTTTGCAACAGAGCCATTGCCAACCTGCTCCTGGGTTTTCAAACTCGGTTTGTGAGCAAGATGAATCACCTGACTTGGGAGTTCAACGTCATCTGGGTCAACAAACGAAGAAATTTCCTTAACCAAAATGTCATACTGAACTCCTTGAACCACCAATTGGATCCACTGTTCTATCTTGGAAACTTCTTCCGTTGCTATTAAAATTTTCCCTTGTGCAAAAGACAAACTTCTCAATGTATCCTCATGCACTGAGATGAAATGACCCCAAATTTCACCAATTCTCTGAAAAGTGGTGTTGTCCCATGCATTGAGAGGAACCCCATGACAGCCTAACCAAACAAACCGTTCATGGCTAGCTGGTTCTCCACTCCATGGTTTCACCACCTCGAACCACCTTTTCATCCACGGCCCTTTAATAAGATCGTCCCTAACTTCTTGGCTTTGGAAAGTTATTAGAACAGACCTCCCTCCTAGAGCTCTGAAATCAGCAACCTTATCCGTTTCCAATCCGAAACTTACCTTTAAAGTCATCAATGGAACCACTCTGTGCATAACCGCCACCGCGCTCCGAAAAAGCCACCCATTCCCGACGGGATTGATCTTAATCGAGACATTAGTGCTGGGTTGTTTAGAGGACTCGCCATTTACCACATGGGCAAAAGACAAGCCAGTAGGCTTACGAAACCCCACTGGCCCCAATTGGCCAACCTTCTTAATCATCCCTTGATTAGCCATTTGGTTTGGTCCGCCCCTGTTCCTGTAGGCCAGCTCTCTGCTTTCAGGAACCATAGATTCCTTCATCTTAGCAATCCGACCGAAGCTTGCCTCCTTGACAAATAGCTTTTTGTCCTCCACCCATAACCCATTCAATCTAGACACTGCCATGGAAGCTGAAACATGACAATGAAACCTGACAAACCCAAATCTATTCCCCGTTCGTTTGCTTCTCTTCCATGGGATAAAAGCATCCTTAACTACTCCGAACTTGTTGAATGTTCGTTGCAGCCACTGTACATCTTTGTTGTCCGGAATATTGTCGACAAACAGCGTAAAGATCTCCCGAGCCCCGCCTCCATTGGTAGTTTGAACCCTGTGGCTCTTGATCACAGGGATCCATCCACCTCCATCTCTGGCCTTTCCCCTCTCTCTCTCTCTCTCTCTCTCTCTCTCTAGACATTTTTTTTTTGGTATGGAGTATTCATTGCAAGATATCAACTTTCCCAAAATCGATGATTGATTGTTAAGCTAAAGAGTCGCGACACAACTACACACGCTTCTCTCCTCAAAATTAAATATATCCTACCCCCTCCTACCTATTTTTATTTCTTTTCCGGGTAGGCGTGTCAATATTCGAATCCAAAACTAATTTATTTCATTTGTCTTTTGGAAAATTTCATCGTCAAAAAATCTCAATAGGAAGTTTTGATAGGCGGGACATAAATTTAAGAAGCAAAAAGACTGCACCAAACAAAAAGAACCAATAAATTAAGGAAGTATATAAGTAATTTTATTTTATTTTGTATTTTAAATCAGAGCCCCCCCCCGCCCCCCCCATTGTCCTACTCTAACACTCTATTTGACATGAGGTGGGGCAATGCAATGTTGCGGACGTTGCTTGCTATTGTAGTGCTGACATACTTCTCTCTCTCTCTCTCTCTCTCTCTCTCTCTCTCTCTCTCTCACTTGGGAGAGGGGGTACAATATAGGTTTTTTTTCTTATAAGCAGGAGAGTTTCATACGGGGGAGGGGGTACAATATAAATTTTTTTTTTAAAGCAAGAGAGAGAGTAGGAGAGTTTCATATATTATGGGGGAGGGGGTACAATATAGTTTTTCTATTGGGGGGAAGACTATGTCAGCACTACAATAGCAAGCAACGTCGTCAACATACCATTGCCACACCTCATGTCATAGAATACTTTCAAAAGCTTAAAAAAAACATAAATTCAATTTTATTTTTTTATTTTATAGATATGGATGAACTAGGAATCGTCATTTTTCTCTTTCCTCGGATTACCAAAACTGCAGGGCCAGTGCACTAGGCGACCATCTAGGATCTCCCATTTTGGGTCAAATAATTGGGCCCCAAAATAGTGCTATATATTACAAATATTAGGTATGTGAAATATTTTTCAACTAGGCTACGTAGCACAGTGGTTAAGCGCGTGTGTATGGAGCACAAAAACACGAGTTTGATTCCTGGCGGCTTTCGTTTTTATCCCAAAGTTTTGGAACATTTGTGAGAGTGATTCTAAAAGGCAGTACAGGTACTTTGCCACCAAACTACAGTCGTTGCTTATTTGTTATCTCAAACAACTCATAAATATACTCAACAATGAGAGACCTATTTTCAAACTTTGCCTAGGGCGTCAGAAATCTCAGGGCCGGACATGCAAAGATGCATATTTAATTATTTACATATGCTTTTCGTGATGAGTAATAGGCCTCTCTATACGTTTCATTTGGTCGCTTGTTTAATTTTCCCTTTCTGTGTAGCAGTGCTGGGTTGACTTGATTTTTCGTTTTCTCCCAAGTGGTTCTATGGCTGGTGGCCAAAGGAATTAGAGAATACAAAAGAAAGGGAAAGATGGAGGAGAGAAGGTAATTAAATTCTTATACTAATTGGTAGGGTTATAGAATTAAGTTTCTCAAAATCTGTTTTGGGTTAGGATCTTTGTAGTCCCTTTTAGGGACTGATCAAGGGACTAAACGGTTCCATGAGGTCTTTCTTAGAGACCATTAATTCTCAAGCTAATTTCATTTGTCGGAGTCCTTACTTTTAAGGACTCGTTTAGAAAATCAATCATGTCAAGAAGATCATGTTAATCGAAAATCAATTAAATCAAAGTCTGACAACAAAAATAATGGAGAATGGAAAATTGCTAGAGGATCACGAGAATTATGAGAGGAAGGTGATTTATAACTTCGCATTTGTATATATCATTGTATACTCATGTGTTATTTCATCGTATTCGATTGAACAATTTTCTTAATGCATATTAGTGTCATGTATCCTAATTCAATTACGCAAGCCATTGAATCAACGGTAATGATTTTCAGATTCTTTTTTTTTTTTTGATAAATGTACTCCATTTCTTATCTTTTAGTAAAATTTGTAGAAATAATCTTTTCACTAAAAAATGACAGCGTGAAAATCATTTTTCTCTTGAATCAATTACAATAAACAAATCCACTTCAATATGGCAATCGTTCTCAGTAGATCCCACCCCACGCACATAGTCTATCGGGGGAGACAGAAGAATATTCGCGGTCGGAAAGTAGTTACGTGTGTGAATGTTGACTAATTAAAAAAAGAATATATAATATAGTGACAGGGCATGTGATTGAGACTCCATTCTAGAAACTTTCTTAAAAAATAAGTAGTTTATTTTATATTTTCACACTCAAAAATAATGTAAATGAAAAATAAATTTTTAAATTTTTTTGCATCGTATAAAATATCTCGATGAGATCTTTCAAATAAAATCCATATTACATATTTCTAAATTTTAATAAGTCCATAATTTTTAAGCTCAAAATTACCTTTTTAAAAAATAAGAATTTTTTTCCGTTGCGAAACAGGGCCTGAAACACATTAATTAACTTGGTAGTTTCAAGGAAATGCCGAAGCCAGCGGACAAGCAAAATTGTATTCCCAAATGGAAAAAATTATACATTTCAGTGTCGACATTATACATTTCAGTGTCGACATATGTATCTTAATTCAACACAAGTCATTGAATCGATCGTAAACAAATATACTTATTTTTATTGAATCAGAAAGTCTATGCCCGTCGCTTTCTTTCACCGTTCTTCCCACCGCAGCGCTTACGCTTTGTTTGGAACTTGAGGAAAATGAGAGAAACGGAGGGAAAATAAAAAAATAATAATCTCTCCCATTGTTGGGTTTAGAGAGAAAGAGGGAGAGAAAATAGAAAAAGGTGTTGATTTTGCCACTTTCTTTTTTGTTAACGTCACTCCTATGTAAGTGTATTTTTGGCAAGGGAATGACGTTAACAAAAAAAGAGAGTGGCAAAATCGTTTCCCATAGAAAAAAACTATAAATGTGAATAGAATAGTTTCCCTCTCATTTTCTTCTCGATTTTCTCCCATTTTAATTCCTTTCTCTTTCTTTTCTCACTTTCCTCAACTTTCAAACAAAGCTTTAATTTCACGGTTCATCTCGTCAATCAATTGTCCGAATTTTAAAAGAACTCTTCCAAGAAAGAGGTTAAAAAAGTTAAACTCCTCCTTCGAAGCGTTTCTTTAAAATCCGAACCGTTTTTTGGACGGAGAGATCGACTGAGTGTGGTGGAAGAGCTGTGGGCGTAGACATGATTGACAACTCACGTGAAAATGACACAATGGCAATTGCTTATTGAAACACTTCAATATCTAAAACAGCATGTTTCCTTCTCCTTAATTCACTTATCTGATCATCATAGTCCATCCATAGAAACAGGAGATTCAAATATTAATCTCTACCCTTTTTCAGTAACCAAATTAAATAGAATAACATAAGCCACATCAAAGAACCAAAAATCAAGATCCATTAAATAATTAAACAACTTTACAGTGAAGCAATACGTTCACAATAATTAAGAACGTATTCAACTATATTCCATGTACACAAAACTACTTTACATAGAGAATTCACGTGAATTTTTTTTCGTGTATGATAATTTTTCAATTCACATGATGGAGCAACAGCCGTCCGAGCTTTCGTTCCTGCTCTCATACCCACGACCCGGTCCATCTGCATACGGGTTTCTAGTCTCATAACCATGAACCGATCCATATGCATACGGGTTTGGGTTCCTAGTCCCATAGCCATAACCCACTCCATACGCATACGGGTTTTGGTTACTCACTTCATATCCATTGCCCGGTCCATATCCATACGGGTTTTGGTAAGAGGAATACCCCCATAGAGGAATCTTCACCGTGTCGTCGCCGCCATACTCCACCTGATCCACGCTCACCAGCTCGGAAGATCCCACTTTCTTTCTCAGCAACACCGTCAAGTCCACCGAGTCAATCCCATTTCCGATCACCACTACGTGGTTCTTGTCGTGCCCGGCAAAAGCTACCGATTCCACCCCTACAATTATACAAATTACACAATTAGCATAAGTTGTTTTCTTAAAAATGTAATTGAGGTATTTTCTTCAACAATATTATATAATGATTTTTTCTATAATTGAATTCTTGCAAAATTGTTAGTGAACATGAAAAGCGTGAGGTAGGAAACTACAAATCTAGGTTTGGATAGCACAGAGCAAATGGATTGTGTAGTCTCGGCTTTCTAAAAATCTTTTAAAATCAAATTGATTGATTGCCGATATGAAGAATCACGATACAATTATACGTGCTTCTCTTCTCAAGATAAATTATAAACTACACCACTCACCCATATTTTAATCCTTTTTTGGTAAACATGCAAATATTCGAATCAAAACTAATTTATATTTTTTAATTTTTAGAAACTTTCACCGTCAAAAAATCTCAACGAGAGACTATTAAAAGGCATAACAAAAATTTTAAAAAGCCAACAGCTGGCACAGCTAAGCAAAAAGAACCAATAATTAGGAAGGAAGTATACAATTAATAATTCTATTTTTAGTGCTTTACCACATTACCGTATTGTTATCCCGATTTTAAATTGTCGAATGAAACTGCAGTAATCCGGTCACTTTTTGGCGAAAAGTTCCAATTAGAATTCAAAATGTAAATCCAAGACTCCCAAACACCACCAACAATAAATTCCTTGAAGCAAATTATAAATAAAGAAAGAAACAAAGAATAAATTCCTTCAAGTTGTGCATAAAAATGGAGGGACGTACTGAGACAGAAAATTAAGCAATGTTTGTGAATATATATTTATACCTGGAACTTTGCCAAGAATCTTCCAGATCTTGGAACGAGACCTTTTTCCGTTGAGGGCTACTTTAATAACTATCCTCTGCGGCATAACCCAAACGGGTTTCAATTCAGGAATGAGGAAAGCTTTTGGCAGAGTTGTATAGGAGTATCTATGAGAGAGAGAGAGAGAGTTTCAATTCAGGAATGAGGGAAGCTTTTGGCAGAGTTGTATAGGAGTATCTATGAGAGAGAGAGAGAGAGAGAGAGAGAGCAATTGCTATTTACAGATATTTTTGGTGAAATGATTTTTATACCAAATTAAGGCCGAAGTACGTAGTAAGATGCGAGGAATCATCCCACACGTGAATTACGTCAACAAATTGACAAATAATCATACAGCAGTTTGTAACGTGTCTTTCACCGCGTGGTGGTATATTATGTTCCGGAAAGGATTTTTCTAAATGAAGTGCAACAGAAATGACGTGATTGCTAGGCCGGCCCAACCCTAAGACCAAGAGATATGGACTTTGGGCATCTCAAAAATTTCAATTTTTAGGGAAATTCCAATATTTTTATTATTTGAGTTTTAGTAGGACTCTATTTAAGGCTAAAAGAATGAAAAAAAATGCCCAATTAGAGGTATTAAGTTAGCCTAATCTACCATCCCATAAGCCCAAATGCCCTACCCATTAAATCCTCAAAATTATTTTCCCCAAACCACCGAATAATACCTACCCATCCCAAAAACTTGATGATCTCGTATTTTGTGTTCGTATGTAATGATTAGTAAGATTCTATATTGGTTTAGCTTTTCTGTATTGTGATTGTTGTTGATTATTAAGTATTAACTATGTAAGGGCATATTTTTTTTATTAGATATTGGACACTAAAAATCATTGGACCGACGCTGCGTGCATGGCAAGTTTCCAGCCCCCAGGCGGCGGCAAAATTGGTTTTAGGTCAAAAGAGAGATAGAGAGAGAGAGTTGAAAAGCATGAAGATTCCTTCGTATGTTGTTTTGCCTCCGGGGTTGGCCAACCAAATTCTACTAAGTCCGTATCCTTCGAGTGCAAGTAATTAGCTCAAAATTGTGAAATCATTACTAACTAATACTAACCGTCGAGTAGCCAAAGTCTATAATACTTCTTCTATTTTACTTTTTTTTTTTTTTTTTGCATCTACGATACTTTGAGAGCAAGTAATTAGCAGAAAGACTTGAAGCTATTAGTCCGACAAGATGACTAGCTACTAGCTCGAGTAAAGAAGCCAACCCGTGCGATCAAGGTTGCCTACGATTGTATCACACCATTAGTGATTAGTGGAATGTATCACACCATTAATCTCAAGCTCCAACAAGTCGGTCCCATGATCTGGTTGTGTGTAATTTCCTTCCCTTGTTAATGGAAATTGAGACTACCTTTGGATGCTCTGTGTTTCATGAAAATTATTTTTGCCCCAATTTTTTGCTACATTCATTCATACTGAAAATCGCAAGAAAATTTCACTAAAGAATGAGAGAGGTTATGGGGCGCGGTTGTTGAAGGGAAAAAAAGTCGTCATTGTTGCAGGGGAGAGAGAGACGCCAGGGATGAGTTTGGAGGGGAGACAGAGAGAGAGAGAGAGAGAGAGAGAGAGAATAACAATTGTAGAGCTTAGTGAACAGTACCTCGGGTGATTTGAAGAGTTCATTTAGCGTAAATTATTTTAGCTAGCATTGACATGCGGCTCTTGGATGCTCATTTTGGGTATTTGCCTAGGTATGATAGCCAGCACCAAAAAGCCGAGTTCTCTTTTAGTTGACAATTTTATAAATAAAAAATGTTCTTAGATATTTTTGTATTTAAAAGTGAGGCGAAAAGGGTAAGAGCATTGTTGGCAGGATATTATTATAAAAAGCTTGGCACGTACAATAATATCCTGCCAACAGTGCTTTACAATAATATCCTGACATGATAAAAAAAAACGTTCTTTTAACAAACTTAGTCAAAGGAAAATATATATGTGTATATACTGATGCTCTGGACTATCAACGAAGAAAGTATGGTAATATACACATAAATTGATTTGGGTCTCTAGACATGCCCTCTCTGATGTCATTTGACTTTGATTTGGGGGCATGGTTCTATAACAAAACATCCCTGTAGCTCCTCGGTTCTTGGAGGTTTAGGGAGGCCATTATTTCAGTGGTATTCTGAAAGCAGCCACTTTGTGCACATATTGCCAAAAGTTAGATCTGTCTCCAATCATCCCCCATCCATACCCTCAATGATTAAGGACTAGATAGGTTATGTTATGTTGTTGTTGTAGTCAAAGGAAAATATAAGCCAAAAAAAAAACACACTTTTTGGCTCACTTTTTTATTTTTCCAAAAAAAAAAAATTATTTGGTCCATTATTTTTTTTATTTTATGTTCTATAGTCGAGACAAATTAATAAACTTAAATATTTGACCAACAACTTGAAAATTCAAAGAAATAGGAAATTGTAAAAAAATTAAATATCGCACCCCGAGATGATGATAAAATAATTAAAATATATTACCCTAGAATAAGTCTTGTGCTTAAAAACAAGTTATAAATAGATCAAAATTAGATATGAGTAGACAAACATGACCGCGGTAGGATTTTATGAGAATATTTTTTGTATTTCAAAGTCAACGTTTACATTGATGATCATAAGCATGATTTAAGGGATTTGTTCAACAACTAAATTTTAGAATTTCAAAATTAGTCGAGATAAATGTAAGCAGTTGCGCACACCAACAAGCATAATGTAAAAGATTCTAAAACATGGCTATAGATTCTAAGAAAATTATTTTGTATTTTATAGTCGACTTTTGCAATGATTATAGGCATGATTTAAGTTTGTTCAATTTCCGTTTGACTGGAAAAAAAATGATTTAAGTTTGTTCGACACTAAACAACTAGTGAATTTTTTTTACACTTGAGTATTCTGAAATTAGTCGAGACAGCTAGCCGAAAGTAGTTACAGATGTTAGCTAGCAATCAAATAATAAAAAGAATTCGCAAAATATGGCTACTGTAGATTTTATGAAACTTCTTTTACTATTATTATTATTTTCAATCCAACTTTTCACTACAAGAAAAATTGCATTGGGTGATGAATGAAAATCGTCGCAAATTGTATGTTTTTCGTCATAAATAATATAGGTGACGAAAAAAAATTTGTCGACTAAAGGTTGTCGAGGATTCCTACCTGGTGACGAAATCTATTTTTCATCACCTATAGTGTCTTTTGGTGACGAAAAATTTCATCACAGAAAAATAACTTGGTGACGAAATTTTCTTCGTCACCTATTGTGCTTTTTTGATGACAAAAAATTTCATCACAAATTATTCTCTTTGGCTTGTCAAAGGTGACCCATCGGTGACGAAAATTTTCGTCGCGAAAGACATTCTTATATGTGAAAAAATTCTCACTTTCTTGCTCCTGCGGGGTTTCGAACCCGAGTCTCCTAAGTTTTGCACGCAAGTTTTAACCAATTACACTACACAAACTTTTCAGTATATGTTTGAAATATATAATATATAACACATACATTGAACATTAAAATATATTTTGAACGGCATTTTGAACTATTAAACATTAAAATTAGCAATTTTAATAAACATGAAAGTCGTAGCTCTTTATGTTATTGTTCAAACCCAATTTAAATTATCTCAATCGGAGTTCTGAGCAAAGAGTTATGCCCGAAATATATTTGGTGATAAAGCGTAATTCATAAATTTCGTCATCAAAAGATAAATTTTTCGTCACTGAAAACGTAAAAAGAAGACGAAAATATTTTTCGTCGCCAAATTTGTTCATTTGGCGACAAAATATTTTTTCTGTCACCGAATAGTTGTCTTTGGCAACAAAAAATAATTTCGTCTCATTTTTTACTCTTTTGGCGACGAAATAAAATAGGAGCTTTTGGTGACAAAAATATCTTTTTCGTCGCTAAATAGTTATAATTGGTGACAAAATAATTGCGTCAAGGAAGTTATCAAAACAGTGACGAATTTATTTTTTTGTCGCCAAATATACTCATTTAGCGACGAAATTAAATTTTTTCGCCATTTTTTCGTCACTAAACATATTTTTTCTTGTAGTGTTTAGAATGATGATTGGCATGATTTGAGAGAATTTTTCAACTCTTAGCAACTACGATAACAGAGTCTAGACCCAAATTAACCCAAGATGGTGAATTCCAAAATCAAGGCATGTGAGGTTATTACTATGGGTTTTATATTTTTAGGTGTAAAAGAAGGCAAAGAAGGAATTTCTGCAAGAGATGATCAATCTCCTCGATTAATTCATTCCTACGTCAAGGGATGATGGTCTCCTCACTAGCTAATATAATCACCACCCGGCCAACCCTTCGGAATCTTTGGAATTGAACACTTTATTTTATTACAAAACATGATCCTGGATTCAAGAGAAAATGACACCTAGCCAATTGTTAAATTGCGGATGTGACATGGTTGAGGCAGGAGTTTGAAGTACGAGAATGGGTTTTATTCGGAGGATTGGCAATTCAGTAGCGCACCAAAGATGTTGTGAAAGGGAGTGGGATTCATTCGTGGAAATTCTATCCCCCGGCTGTTCAACCCTCGTGTGAGGATTAAAACCCAACTTGATGTAACGGTTTTATTTCCTTGTAGTTAACAAAATCTATCCTAAACATTTTTTTTTTGGCGGGGGGGAGGGAATTGCTAAATTGGACATTAATATATATCCATAACAGCTTGTCTCCTCTCCTTGATTTCACTATCTAATTATCAGAATTCATCCATAGAAAGAGGAGATTCAAATATTCATCGATCTCTCTCCCCTTTTTGAGTGACAAAAATAGAATAACATGAGCCAGATCAAAGATTTACAAACCAAGTTTCATTAAATAAACAACGTAGTATATTCTATATATATGCAGTATGCACAAAACTACTGGATTACAATTGGTAGAAAAAATACAAGTATCATAATTACACCATATTGAAATCAAGTCTATAATATACATCCAATCAACTAAAAGCCCAATTAAGAGGAAAACAAATCCCAACAAATACAAGGGAAATGACACGTACATGCAGGTGAAGAGATTCAAACTCATGACCTCCGAATGAAATGCATGAATCTTGATCAACAAAACTAGCCCGCCTAATTACACAAAACTATTTTACAAACCCAAATTCTTCCATTCAATCCAACTTTAGAGAGAATTCACATGAATTTTTTTCGTGTATAATAATTTTTAAATTCACATGATGGAACAACCGCCCGAGTTGTCATTCCTTCTCTCATACCCATGACCCGATCCATCCGCACAAGGGTTCCCAGTCTCATAACCATGAACCGATCCATATGCATATGGGTTTTGGTTCCTAGCATACGCATACAGGTTTTGGTTACTCACTTCATACCCATGGCCCGGTCCATATCCATATGGGTTTTGGTAAGAGGAATACCCCCATATTGGAATCTGCATCTTGCCCTCGCCGCCGTACTCCATCGGACCCACGCTCACTAGCTCGCAAGATCCCACTTTCTTTCTCAGCAACATCGTCAGCTCCACCGAGTCAATCCCATTTCCGATCACCACCACGTGGTTCTTGTCCAGCCCTTCAAAAGCTACTGATTCTACCCCTACAATTTTAGTACAAATAACACACTTAGTGAAAGTTGTTTTCTTAGAATTGTAGTTGAGGTATTTTCTTCAACAATATTAATGGGTTTTTTAATAATTGAATTCTTGCAAGATTGTTTGTAATAATGAAAAGGGCGAGAGGGAGGATAATACAAATCTAGGTTTGGATAGCACAGAGCAAACCGATTGCATAGTCTTGGCCTTCTAAAAGTCATTTAAAATTTAATTGATTGATTGTCAATATGATGAAGGGGTCGCGATACAGCTATACATGTTTAGTTATACATGTTTCTCTTCTCAAGATAAATTATATAGTACACTAATATATCACCCATATTTTAATCTTTTTTGGGTAAACGTGCCAATATTTTTATCAAAACTAATATATATTTTTGGATTTCTTAAAACTTTCACTGTGGAAAGATCTCCAAGAGAGGCTATTATATTAAAAGACAGAACGAAAATTTAAAAAGCCAAAAGCCAGCACCGCTAAGCAAAAAGAACCAATAATAATTAGGAAAGAAGTATCCAATTAATAATTCAATTTTTAGTGCTTTCCTATTGTTATCCCGATTTTAAACTGTCGAAACTGCAATAATTCGGTCGCTTTGTGGGGGGAAATTTCTAATTAGAATGCAAAATGTAAATCTCTAGGTAAGACTTCCAAACACCGCCTAAAGATTAATTCCTTGAAGCCGATACAATAAAATAAATCCCTTTTTGCTGTTGTGCATAAAAATGGAGAGACTGAGACAGAAAATGTGAATATATATACCTGGAACTTTACCAACAATCTCCCAAATTTTGGAACGAGACTTTTTTCCCTTCAGGGCTACTTTAATAACTACCCTCTGCGGCGCCATAACCAAGACAGATTTCAAATTAGCAAGGCAGAGTTCAGAGTTGTGTGTTTGTGTGTGTGTGAGAGAGAGAGAAAGAGAGCAATTGCTATTTACAGTTGTTTTTGGTGAAATGATTTTTTTATAGCAAAGGCCGATCGATTTGTTGGAGTAAGATGCAAGGAACCATCCCGTAGTACGTATGAATTACGCCAACAAGGTGACCAAAGCCTATCGATTGCCAATAAAAAAGAAGGTGACGAATACACACTCATACATAGAGCGGTTTTATTCTTGTCTTTCCCGCGTGGTGGTAATATTAATATTACGTTCCCAGAAGGATTTTTCTACTCTCAGCCGCCACCGCAGATTCCAAATCATCCACTACATGCTTTGTAGGGTTCATCCTGTGTCCCAAAAAAATACAGAAAAATATTCATAAATTTTAAAATAATATATTATGGGGCCCTGTAAAAAATCAGCTCCAACAACTATCGGTAAATATTATTTCTTGATTCATAGGGGCGAAACGGTGCATTTAAACAGTTTCGTCCCTACAAATCAAGAAATAATACTTACCGATATTCTTTGGAGCTGATTTTTTACAGGGCCCCATAAAGTATTATTCTAAAATTTATGGACATTTTTCTATATTTTTTTGGGAGCCGGGGTGAGCCGTTTAAAAAATGTAGTGGATGGTGTAGTGGATGGATGGTAGTGTATGTAGCATCTCTCATATTAAAACTGCGGCCGAGAGGTTTTATTAAAGAGACTAGCTAGTAGCCCGAGTAAACGTAACCCCCTTTTTTTGTAAGGACGTATATTTTGGGTGCAAGTAATTAGCTAAAAAACTTAAAATCCTCAACTAGACTCAAAAGGTTTTTTTTTTTTTCCGGGGAAAAAAAAAAGTCAATGTCAGGGTCATTTGTAAAAATATTTAGCAGCGAATATTTAGACTTTTGTGCTTATATTTACAAGCTTTTGTGCCTAATGGAGAATGTTTTAATTTTTGTGCTTAGTATTTCTTTATTATTTCATCCGTCTCTTTTTAAATGTCCACGATACAATTCTGCAAGTTTTTGGGGAGAGAGAGAGAGAGAGAACTAAGACTCAAAAGTTGAGTAGCTCAAAACAACATACTTTGGGAGCAAGTAATAATTAGCACGAAGACTTGAAACTGGAGTTTTAGTTCCACAAGATGACTACTATCCGGCCCGAGTAAACCTGATGCATTAGTCCTTTTCGTATGTTGTTTTTCCAAAAGGGAGGGCTTGGCCGACCAAATTCTACTTATCAAGTTCTTATCCTTCGGGTGCAAGTAATTAGCTCAAAATTGTGAAATTATTGACCAGCACCAAACGTTAAGTAGTCAAACTCTGCAATACTTTGTTTTTGGCGGTCGGCAATACTTCAGGAGCAAGTAATTAATTAGCACAAAGACTTGAAGCTATTAGTCCCACAAGATGATCACCTACTAGCCCAAGTAAAGAAGCCAACCCGTGTCGAGGTTCCGTACGATAGTATCGATCGCACCATTAGTCTCAAGCTCCAACAAGTCGGTCCCATGATCTGGTTGTGTGTTATTTCCTTCCCTTTAATGGAAACTGACACTACTACAATAATAGATATGCATCACACTAAGAAGATTCACAAAGATTACGGTTTTCAATAAAAGCGTGATAAAAAGTAGTGTTTAAATTTTTTATCTCAGTTTAAGTCCAAAACTGAGATAAAAAGTGAGTTTTAGCACGAAATAAAAGATCTCGCTCTTGTGGCGAGATAAAAGAAATACAACCTCACCTTTGAGACGTGATAAAAGATTTTAGGGCAGAAAAAAATGAGATAAAAGATCTCGCTCTTGTGGCGAGATAAAAGAGAAAAGATCTCGCTCTTGTGGCGTGATAAAAAAGATTAAAGACCTCACCCATGTAGCGTGATAAAAGATTTTAGGGCGGAAAAGAATGAGATAAATGATCACACTCTTGCGGCGAGATAAAAGAGAAATGACCTCACCCTTGTAGCGTGATAAAAAACTTTAGCTCGGAAAAAAGTATGATAAATGATCACACTCTTACGGTGAGATAAAAAGCCTACCTATTTAGGCTTGCAATCTGAATTTTCACGTAGGCGGACTGATACGCATTTAGGCAGACTTTGAAAAGTTATGTGAGAAAAACGATGTTTAAGAACTTTGAAAAGTTCGTTTTTTCTTTTTTACAAAAGGTAAGAAGATAAGCCCTAATTGCACTCATCCCAAAAAATCTTTACGTTTCATCTTTATCTTCACGTCCAAAAAGATAGAGAGAGAGAAGGCAAATTCCACAACTGGGTTCCACCAGTGTCCAGTTGTTTCTTTGATGACGGGCGAACTGTTACACTAGTGCCCGATTTTTACGTGAGCGAGCCATGATCTTTATGATTTATTGTAGTAGTGAAATTTAGTTATTTGGGATGTCTTCTAAGTATACGTTTGACACATTAGGTAAAAAAGCAATTATATTATTATGGCTTAGCCTTATTTGAAAAGGATTAAAATCCAATTGAGAAGCCACCATTGAAATTGAAATTCAATATAAACACAAAATCTATGTGAAATGGTTAGTTTATAAAAATAAAATAAAAAATCTAAAGTTTGTCTATAATGTTACAATCTGCAGATTGTGATAATTTTCATAAAAATTCAAAGTTTACACTATAACAAAAAACAATATTGTCTACTAAATTTATTAGCTAAAACTAAAATTTTCGCTCCAAGAAAATCTTTTGGTGACCAATAACTAATTTTGATTAGCAAAAGATTTGTTGTCATATTTTTAAAATTTTTTAAACAATGTTTATATATGTATTTTTATATATTTTAATATCATGTTAATTGCATTTTAAAAAATTCAGCAAATTTTAAGGGGAAAAAAAAAAATTTCTCACTTTAGGAAGTAAGTATAAATATTTTTGTTTTCCTAATGTAACAGAAGTTCTTGGCTAGCTGAGTGGTAAGGGCTTAGGAAATCAACTAAGGGTGTGTGAGTTCGAAACTTGGCAATGACAAAAAAAGATGGTCTAGTAGATACAAAGAACAGATCACACGCAATGATTTTCCATCTCAGTTTATGGTGGTGTGATCATTTTGAACTTTCAATCACGGTTATAGACCGTGATCTAAAGTGACATATAATCACACCCAGAAAGAGAAATGATCTCGCCTAAAAGAAACAATCACGGCTTATAACCGTGATAAAAGAGAAACGATCACGCCTTTTGGCCGTGATTGTTTCTCTCTTTCAATCACGGTTTATAACTGTGATAAAAGAGAGTGACTTACAATCACACCCAGATCCATCACGGTAGCAAGAGTGTGATAGAAAACTTACAATCACGGCCAATAACTGTGATTTTTATGGTTTATTGTAGTAGTGTGAGACTACCATTGGATGCTTTCTGTTTCATGAAAATTATTTTTGCCCCAATTTTATGCTAGATTCATTCATATGAAAATCGCAAGAAAATTTCACTAAAGAATGAGAGAGATTATGGGTCGTGGTTGTTGAACGGGAAAAAAGTCATCGTTGTTGCAGGGGAGAGAGAGGCCAGAGATGAGTTTGGAGGAGAGAGAGAGAGAGAGAGAGAGAGAGAGAGAGAGAGAGAGAACAATAAAAATAAATAAATAAATCGTAGAGCTTAGTGAACAGTAGCTCGGGAGATTTGAAGAGTTAATTTAGCGTAAATTATTTTAGCTAGCCTTGACATGAGGCCGTTTTTTTTTTTATCGGCTTGACATGAGGCTGTTGGATGCTCATTTTGGGTATTTGCCTAGGTATGATAGCCCATGTAAGCTCCAAAAAGCCGAGTTCTCTTTTAGTTGACAGTTTTATCGATAAAAAACGTTCATAGATATTTTTGTGATAAAAAGTGAGGCGACAAGGGTAAGAGCACTATTGGCAGGATATTATTGTAAAGCACTATTGACACGTACAATAATATCTTGTCAACAGTGCTTCACAATAATATTTTGACATGATAAAAAAACGTTCTTTTAACTAACTTAGTCAAAGGAAAATATAAGCCAAAAAAAAAAACTTTTTGGCTCACTTAAGAAAATGTTTGGTCCATTGATTTTTTTATTTTAAGTTCTATTGTCAAGACAAATCAATAATTTTAAATATTTTGACCAACAACTTGAAAATTCAAAGAAATAGGAAATTTTAAAATAATTAAAAATATCGCATCCTGAGATGATAAAATAATTAAAATATCTTTACCCTAGAATAAGTCTTGTGCTTAAAAACAAGTTAAAAATAGATCATAATTAGATCATAGTTAGATATGAGTAGACAAACATGACCGCGGTAGGATTTTATGAGAATATTTTTTTTTACTATTTTAAAACTTTTACAGTGATGATAGCTTGATTTAATTAGGATTTGTTCAACAGTTAAACTTGAGAATTTCAAAACTAGTTGTAATAAGCGTAAGCTGTCCCACGCACCAACAATCAGAAGGTAAAAAGATTTTTAAAACATTGCTGTTGATTCTGTGTCCAGCAATAAGTCTAGGTACAGAATGTTTTTAAACATTGCTTGGTTAAATGTTGTGTATGTAGCATGGTGGTTTTATATTTTAAAGTCAACTTTTGCAATGATGATAGGCATGATTTTAAGGGAATTGTTCGACACTTAAAAGCAACTAGTGAATTTTTTTTAAACGACAACAACGAGCCAATTGCTAAATTTGAACACTTTAATATCTATAATAGCCTGTCTCCTCTACTTAATTCACTATCTAATAATCTGAATTCATCCATAGAAAGAGGAGATTCAAATATTCATCTCTCTCTCCCCTTTTTCAGTGACTTAAAAAAAAAAACATGAGCCAGATTAAAGATTTACAAATCAAGATCCCTTAAATAAACAATTAACGTAGTATATTCTATATACACAAAACTACTTGATTACAACTGGTAAAAAATATCATAATTACACCACGTCGGAATCAAGTCTGCAATCACTAGCCAACTAAATGCCACATCAAGGAAAGAAATAATCCTAACCAATACAAGGAAAATAACATCCACAAGCAGCTGAGGGAATTCGAACTCAAGACCTTCTAATGAAATATATGATATTATAAAATAAAAAATAAAAAAAGAAGAAGAAGAGGTATATGATCAGTCTTGATCAACAAAACTAACCCGCCCAGTTGCACAAAACTACTTTACAAACCCAGATTCTTCCATTCAATCCAACTTGAGAAAGAGTGTATGGAAGAGGGAGACGGTATTCACACTATTTTTTTCTCCAGTATGATTATTTTTTTTTAATTTACAAGATGGAACAACTGCTCGGGTTTTGGTTACTAGTCTCATACCAATAACCTGGTCCATATGAATACGGGTTTTGGTAACTAGTCTCGTACCAATAACCTGGTCCATATGAATATGAGTTTTGGTTCCTAGTCTCGAACCCATAACCTTGACCTGATCCATAAGCATAAGGGTAAGAGTAAGACCCCCCTACTGGAAACTGCATCGTGCCATAGCCGTCGCCGCCATGCACCTTTCCATAGCCGTCGCCGCCATGCCCCTTCCCGTAGCCGTCTCCCCCATGCCCCTTCCCGTAGCCGTAACTGTCGCCACCATGCACCTTCCCGTAGCCATCGCTTCCATACTCCACCGGGCCCACGCTTACCAATTCAGAAGATCCCACTTTCTTCCTCAGCAATTTAGTCAACTCCACTGCGTCAATCCCTTCTCCTGTCACCACTATGTGGTTATTGTCCGGCCCTGCGAAAGCTACCGATCCTATCCCTACAATATACAAATAACACACATACTTAACCGAAGTTATTTTCATAGAATTGCAATTGATGTATTTCCTTCAGCTAGCAGGATTACTGATTTTCATACGATCGAATTCGTGCAAAATTTTAAGTGAACATAAAAGGCAAGAGGGAGCAAATTATGAATCTGGGTTTGCACAGAGCAATTCGCGAAGTCTTGACATTCTGAAAATATATCAAAATCTAGATTATTGATTGTCAAAATGAAAATATATCAAAATCTACATATACCATTTTTGAAACCCTTTTTGGGCAGACGTGCCCATATATATGTTCGAATAAGAATTAACGTGCTTTTGCAACTATCTTTAAAACTTTCATCTTTAAAAAAAAAATCTTAATGAGAACTTTAATTTAAACGGCGTAACAAAAATTTAAAAAGTCAAAAGCCCGCACGCAACATATGTGATTAATGAACTTTTTTCTTTTTGTGTGTGCATTTAGTACTTTACTACCATTTTGAATGGTTGTTCCAATTTTATATTTTCAAGACAAAACTAAATAAGTTGCATAGAAGGCCCCACTTGTTAGTCGAAAGAAGCTGCTATGAACTCAGTCACTTTTTAAGAAATTTTTTTTATTAGAATGCAATATGTAATATACAAGACTCCCAAACACCCCTTAACAATGAATTCCTTGAAGCTGTGCACAAAAGTGAAGAGATTGATGTATTTCAATATACATATATATACCTGCAAGACCACCAACAATCCTCATGGCTTTGGAACGAGACTTTTGTCCCTTGATGGCTACTTTAATAACTATCCTCTGCTGCATAACCAAAACAGATTTCAAATTAGCATTGAGGAAATTTATAGACTATATGATTCTTCTTTGTGACCAAAAGCAACTTGTAGGGCTTACCTTCATGGTTTTGTTTTTCTGTGAACTAGGGGTTGCAAAGCTTTTGGCAAAGGTGTATACGAGAGAGAGAGAGAGAGAGAGAGAGAGAGAGAGAGAGAGAGAGAGAGAGAGAGACTTTGTGTCAGTGTGTGTGGTATGAGTTAAAAGTTAAATAGCCCTATTTAGACATCTTTTTGGTGAGGTTAAATTTCACAAAGCCCCTCTCATTTGACGACTTTTCTTATTCGCACCCCATCAATTTTTAAAGTGCTTAATGGACCCCCTCATCTATGAAAGTTAACCAACTAGATCCTTTCCATTAAAAACCGTTAATAGAGGTTTAATATATAGAACAAACGTTATGAATTGGATGAAAATACCCTCCCCTCACTAGAAATCAACCAAATTAAATTATTAAATTCCGAACAAAAATTAATCCCCAAATTGAACACAAATTGAGCTTCTACTCTAGAAAATCAAAAATCAATCTGTTATACCCAATATCCATTAGTCACCATGCACGATCTCCTCCTCTCTCTCTTTTTTCTTTTCTTCTTTTCTTTTTCAAAGAAAGGGATTACATATATGTTAATAATTTACTCCCATGTGAAAATGGCTGAATTTAAGAATTTCAATAAGCGGGAGATCCCTCTAGAATAGAATAAAGAAGGAAACTACCCTTATAGTTTCAAGATATATCAATGGATGCAGAATACAAATTAAGGTGTAAGCGTTATGACAAAATCAACCAGAAAAAGGTGCTCACTGATTTCCTCTACAAACGTTAAATGAGAAAATCTATTTGGCTTTGACAATCTAAAGCCGAAGCAAATCTAAACAATTCCCGGTGAACCCTAATCCCAAACAATCTCGATTACAATGTTTAGCATGCTCCTCTTTTACCTCCTCAACCCGCGGCTTCTCTTTCATTTCCCAATCCAACTATTACCCACTCTCAAATTTCCCATACCCACCAACACAGCACCACCACCTAGAGTCACCCTCGTTTTTAGGCCACTACGCTCCGCCAACACCTCAATAGAAGAACTATTGCAACCCTTAAAGCATTCAATCCTCCTCGAGAGGCTTCAAATTAGGCACCTCAAGGACTCCTAAAAAAAAACAACCAGACAAACCTGATCGCCACCACCCACTAAGCAGAAGAAGAAGAAGAAGTTGTTCAAAAGAAAAAAAAAACAGAGAGCATGAAGAAGAAGAAGAAAAGTGAGGAGGTTTTGGCGTCGAGTTTTGAGGTGCTAGGGTTTAGTGACGAAGCAATGGGGGCTTTGGCGGAAATGGATGCATGTTTCAGCTCCTTTTGAGATTTAGAGTATTGGGATACCTTCGGTATTGGAATGGAGAGAAAGATAGAGAGGGAGAAAAGAGGATATAGAAGGGTAAAAACTGTCAATGTGTTCATTCCATTAACGGAGTTACATAGATTTTCATTTTGAATAGATAAGAGGGAGTCTGTTTGAGCACTTTTAAAGTTGAGAGAGTGCATTGAAAAAAGTCGATAGATAAGGAGGTCTCTATGGAAATAATCTTTTGGTGAAGAGCTCAAGTATGGTTACATCATTTGGTGTACACCAAATGTCCATCGGATTGTGTGAAATCTTTTAATATTCGAATATTGGTGAGAGCTACCTCAATTTATTCAATTTTCGTCGTTACGAATTCATGTCTGAAAATCAATCTAACCCTTTTCTAATATACGAATGGGTTGATTATTTACAAAAGCTCTTAAAAATATATATTCATCGGCACTTAAATTTTTTTTAAAGATATTGAACGACTCCGATTATTTGTGCATGTGGGACTAAAAACGTAATCGATCTCCTCAACTGTTTATCAATCGAAAGGTAGGGCGACACAAACCCAAACCAAGCAAGGGAATGGTTACGTCCACCAAATTGAAGGATCGTATCAACGTCCATCAAATATGAAATTCGCTCTATTGATTCTACAAATGAGAAATTCTGATGGAGTCCGCATATACGTTTTGGTGAAATGATTACCCATTGGTGAAATGATTACCAATTTTTCTACGAGTAAGATGCAAGGAATCATAACAAAATGACAAATGCAGCTGTTTATACGCGTCCGTCTGGTGGCGGTGAAGTACGTCCACCAATAAAATAGGGCGACTTTGATCAATTCAAAGTACGTGGGGAAGTTCTACAAGGTACACAAACATACCATACACTTTCTTTCTTTTTTTACAATCGTCATATATCAGCTGGGGTTAGTGGGAGGTGTTAGATTTAGATTTAGCACAGTGATCCAAAAGCTATCCATAGCTTGGGACCCCAGGGTATTGCCCAAGCAGGGGTCGAACCCAGAACCTTCCCCTTAGGGGAGAGATGACAAACCAACTGCGCGGGGCAGTGGTTGTCAACATACCATACACTTAAATAGTACAAAACATAGACAATAAGAGCTTGTTCGGTTGGGAATTTTGGTTTTGGATTCTTTTCTCAGTGCACGGTCTTTAATATATATATTTTTAATTATTATTCTCGTTTCTCTCTCTACTCATTATCCAAAATCCTAAAAAGAACAAGATTCCTTATTTAGAGGAAAATGACAAGTATCTCAGATAACTCGATGCTTTTCTAAGATTCCAAATGATTTTCGAGTTTTTCATTAATAATATTTTTGCCGTTTCAAAAAAATAAAAGATTCCAAATGATTTATAATTAATTTTGCCACCAACTAATTAACCACCCGAGTAAACTAGACACGATAGTTCTTTTCTTATGTTGTTTTTGTCACAAATTCTATTAAGTTTGTATACTTCGGGTGCAAGTAATTGGCTCAAACACTTGATATTATTCACTAGTTGTACTAGTACAAAAGGTTGAGTAGAGCAAGTAATTAGCACTAAGATCTACTGGGAGGCTAATAATATCACAAGATAACTACTAGCCGGAGTAAACAGGATACAAGTCATCTTTTTATATATATGTTGTTCGGTCACCAAAGGAGGCGGTTGACGAAATTCGATCTACAAATTAATGAATTCCTAAACCGGATACAAGTCGTCTTTTTATATGTTGTTCGGTCACCAGAGGAGGCGGTTAATGAAATTCGATCTGCAAATTAATGAATTCCTATACTGTGGGTGCAAGTATATGTGGCTAAAAAACTTGAAATTACTAACTAGTAAACCAAAAGTTGGGGAGCCCAAGTCAAAAACTTGAAATTTACATGGACAAAAAACAAATACATTAGGGATTTTACATTTGCAGGGTGTAAATTAAAAGAAGGCAAAGAAGGAACATATACAAGTAGATCAGATTAATTCATTGCTATGTCAAGGGATGATGGTCTCCTCACCAGCTAGCTAATATTACCACCCGGCCAACCCCTAGGAGTTCTTTGAAAGTTCTTTGGAATTGAACACTTTATTTTATTACCAAAAATGACCTAAGATTCACGAGAAAACGATACCGAGCCAATTGCTAAATTGAACACTTTTAATATCTTTAACAGCCAGCTGTCTCCTCTCCTTAATTCACTATCTAATCAGTAATCAGAATTCATCCATAGAAAGAGGAGATTCAAATATTCATCTCTCTCCCCTTTTTCAGTGACAAAAATAGAATAACAAGAGCCAGATCAAAGATCAAGATCCGTTAAACAAAAAAATTAATGTAGTACATTCTATATACACAAAACTACTTGATTACAACTGGCAGGGGAAAATACAAGTATCATAATTACATCACATTGGAATCAAGTCCGCAATCACTATAAATCTTATCCAACTAAAAAATCATATTAAGGGGAGAAATAACCCCAACAAATACAAGGGAAATGACACCCACAAGTAGCTGGAGGGATTTGAACTCATGACCTTCAAATGAGATGCATGACCAATTCGAGTATTAGGCGAACTTTCACATGCACTTGCTCATGGCTTCTTAACTTAAGAAAGTCTTGATCAACAGAACTAACCCGTCCAGTTACACAAAACTACTTTACAAACCCATTATTATTTTTTAATTCACATGATGGAACAACTGCTCGGGTTTTGGTCACTAGTCTCGTATCCATAACCTGGTCCATATGAATACAGGTTTTGGTTCCTAGACTCGTACCCATAACCTTGACCTGATCCATAAGCGTAAGGGTAAGAGTAATACCCCCCTACTGGAACCTGCATGGTGCCGTAGCCATAGCCGTAGCCGTCCCCGCCAAGCTCCCCCGGGCCCACGCTTACTATTTCGGAAGATCCCACTTTCCTCCTCAGCAATTTAGTCAGCTTCACTGCGTCAATCCCTTCTCCTGTCACCACCATGTGGTTACTGTCGTGCGCTGCAAAAGCTACCGATTCTACCCCTACAATTATACAAACAACACATTAACGTAAGTTGTTTTCATAGAATTGCAATTGAGGTATTTCCTTCAGCAGGATTAGTGGTGTTCGTATAATTGAATTCTTGCAAAATTGTAAGTCAACATAAAAGGCAAGAGGGAGCAGAATTATCAATTTGGGTTTGCACAGAGCAATTTGCCTAGTACAGAGCAATTCGCGTAGTCTTGATATCTTTTCATCTCGGCAATCAATCATCTAAATTTTGAAATATTTTCAGAAAGTCCGAAATGAAAAAATATCAAAATCTAAATATACCATCTACTGAACCCCATCCCCCTCCCCTCTTGGTAACCCTTTCTGGGCAGATGTCCCCATATGTTCGAATCAAAACTAAGGTACTTGTGCAACTATCTTTAAAACTTTCACCTTCAAAAAATCTTAATGAGAACTTCTAAACGGCGTAACAAAAATTTAAAAAGTCAAAACCCTGTGCCGCAAGCAACGTATGTGATCAATGAATTTTTTCTTTTGTGATTGGTTGTCCCAATTTTAAATTTTCAAGACAAAACCAAATAAGTGGCTCAGAAGGCCCCACGTATTAATCCAACGAAACTGCAATAAGTCAATCGCTTTTTGGGAAAAATTTCAATTAGAATGCATAATGTAAATATAAGACTCCCAAACACCCCCTAAGAATGAATTCCTTGAAGTTGTGCACAAAAATGAAGAGATTGACGTATGCCAATATACATATATACCTGCAACACCACCAACAATCCTCATGGCTTTGGAACGAGACTTTTGTCCCTTGATGGCTACTCTAATAACTATCCTCTGCGGCATAACCAAAACAGATTTCAAATCAGTTTTGATGAAATTTCTAGACTGTATGATTCTTCTTTATTGACCAAAATTAACTTATAAGGCTTACCTTCATGGTTTTGAGTTTCTGAGAACTAGGGGTGGCAAAGCTTTTGGCAAAGGTGTATGAAAGAGAGAGAGAGAGAGAGAGAGAGAGGGGTATGAGTTTAAGTTAAACAACCCATCGGCTATTTATAGGAGTACATCTTTTTGGTGAGGTTAAATTTCACATAAACCCTCGGATCTGACGACTTTTCATGTAAGCACCCCCTTAACTTTAAAAGTGCCTAACGGTCCCCCTCATCTATGAACGTTAATCAATTAGAACCTTTCTGCTAAAAACCGTTAACTGAGGATCAATATCTAGACCAAATGTATGAATTGGACAAAAATACCCTTAAAATTTTAAATTCCTATGAAAAGTCAATCCTCAAATTGAACACAAATCGAACACCTGCATTAGAAAATCAAAAAACAATGGCATACTGTATGTTGTTCATACGAGCCATTGTCTCAATGTTCGATTTGCAACTGGCCGGACTGAGGATGTAGTGGTAGCTAGCTACTTGTTGCAAAGGGCTCGGGCAAGACCACCTTTCCTACATTTTTACTGGTCTAGACATTCAAATCTCAAGTGAAGTATTAGAAGAATAGATCTAGCTAGAAAATATTTTTAGCACCGACGGCTATGTGAATTGGTACAAACATAAATGTTTGCAAGCGGTGATTAAGCAAGACCACTCGTGTGCTCCAACCTATACTACATCATATGCAAAGTCATTGTGCATTGTGATCGATTGAAATAATTCAATGGCGATGATTTGCCAAAATGATCATAAACAGAACAAACTTAGATGCATTTTATAAAATTGTTATAAACTTAGATGCGTTTTATAAAGTTGTCACCATGCATCATTCACTCCCATTTTTCTTTTCTTTTCCTTTCTTTTTTTTTTTAGGAAAAACAATACGTATATGTTAATAATTTACTCCCTTGTGAAATTGGCCAAACTTAAGAATTCCAATTAGTAGGAGATCCTTTTATGATAAAAGAAGAAAATTGCCTTTTAGGTAGAAGATATACCATGGGTATTTCAGCTCCTACTGAGATTCAAAGTATTGGGATACCTGCTATGTTGGAAAGGGGGAGAAAAAAGGACATAGAAGGGTAACAAAGAAGGGTAAATTCTCAATGTTTTCATCCTGTTAACAAAGTTACATAGATTTTCATTTTGAATAGGTGACAGGGTTTTGTTGGGCACTTTTAAAATTGAAAGGGTGCATGTGAGAAAAGTCGATATACAGATGAGGGGGTCTCCATGAAATTTAACCTTTTGGTGAAGAGCCCAAGTATAAGTACATCATTTAGTTTACACAAAATGTACATCAGATTGTGTGAAGTTCATTTACATTCGAATATTGGTAAGGACTACCTCAATTTATTCAATTTTCATCCTTAGGAATTCTTGTAGGAAAATCGATCTACTCCAACTCTTACTGATATACGAATGGGTTGATGATTTACAAAGGCTCTTAAAAATATGTTTTAAATATATTGAACGACTCCGATCATTTATGTGGAACCGAACATGATCGGCCTCGTCAGCTGTGTATCAATTCAAAGGTAGGGCAACACATGCAGACCCCAACCAGGGGAGTGGTTACGTCCGCTAAATATTTGAAGGATCGTTTCAACGTCCATGAAAGATGAAATTTGCTTTATTTATCCTATAAATAATGAATTCTAGTGGGTCCCACATAGTCTAATATACATTTGGTGTACACCAAATGGTGTAGCCATAGTTTATTTTTTATTTTTTTTATCCGAAGCAGAAACTTCATTCGTAAAAGCCATATGGCATCTCTACATAATTTCCATCTAAATACAGAGATAAAAAAAAAAAAAAAACCCACCAATAAACGAAGGAAAAACAATAAGCAACCAGAGGCAAATAAATATCTAAGTCCTAATCGCGAGCACAAAGCTCCCAACACGTTACTCCAGAAACAGACCGACCAAAGCCGGCATAATTGAGGTTTATACGAGTAAGATCGATGCAAGGAATCATCCTGATCTTGTGGAGTACGTCAACAAAATGACGAATGCAGCCATTTTATACGCGTCCGTCTGGTGGTGGTAAATTACGTCCCCGAATAAAATATGGCGACTTTGATCGATTCAAATTAAACGCCATGGGAAAGGTCAACAAGGTAGGTACTCAAACATACCATAAACTTATAATTTATACTATGACAGAGACAATAAATTCCTTATGCAGAGCAAAATATGATTTATAATTAATTTTGCCACCAACTAATTAAAATATAAAACTACCACCGGCGTAAAGTAGACAGGGTAGTCCTTTTCTTATGATGTTTTCACAAATTCTATTGCATTCGCATACTTCGGGTGCAAGTTCGTATGCTTCGGGTGCAAGTAATTGGCTCGAATTAACACTTGATATTATTAACTAGTACTAGTACAAAAGGTTTAGTAGAGCAAGTAATTAACACAGACTTGAAGATATTAATACCCACTACAAGAAAAATTGCGTTAGGTGACGAATGAAAATCGTTGCAAATTGTATGTTTTTCGTCACAAATAATATAGGTGACGAAAAAAATTTGTCTACTAAAGGTTGTCGAGGATTCCTACCTAGTGACGAAATCTATTTTTCGTCACATATAGTGCCTTTTGGTGACGAAAAATTTCGTCACGAAAAAATGACTTGGTGACGAAATTTTCTTCGTCACCTATTGTGCTTTTTTGACGACAAAAAATTTCGTCACAAATTATTCCCTTTGGCTCGTCAAAGGTGACCCATCAGTTACAAAAAATTTTGTCATGAAATAAGAAAAAAATCTCACTTTCTTGCTCCTGTGAGATTTCGAACCTGAGTCTCCTAAATTTTGCACGCAAGCTTTAACAAACTACACCACACAAACTTTTCAGCATATGTTTGAAATATCTAATATATAACACATACATTGAACATTAAAATATATTTTGAACAGCATTTTGAACTATTAAACATTAAAATTAGCAATTTTAATAAACATGAAAGTCGTAGCTCTTTATGTTATTGTTCAAACCCAATTTAAATTATCTCAATCGGAGTTCTGAGCAAAGATTTATGCCCGAAATATATTTGGTGACAAAGCGTAATTCATAAATTTCGTCACCAAAGGATAAATTTTTCATCACTGAAAATGTAAAAAGAAGACGAAAATATTTTTCGTGGCCAAACTGGTTCATTTGGCGACAAAATATATTTTCCGTCACCGAATAGTTATCTTTGGCGACAAAAAATAATTTCATCTCTGTTTTTACTCTTTTGGCGACGAAATAAAATTTCGTCGCCAAATAGTTGTCTTTGGTGACAAAAATATCTTTTTTGTAGTTAAATAGTTATAATTGGTGACAAAATAATTTCGTCAAGGTAGTTATCAAAACAATGGTGAATTTATTTTTTTGTCGCCAAATATACTCATTTAGCGACGAAATTAAATTTTGTCGCCACTTTTTCGTCACTAAACATACTTTTTCTTGTGTTGACCACAAGATGACTACTAGCCCCGAGTAAACCTGAAACTGTGATATAGTAGTCTTTTTTATATGTTGTTCGGTCACCAGAGGGGGTGGCCGACCAACCAAATTCGATCCACGAATTAATTAATTCCTATACTTTTGGTGCAAGTATCTGGTTCAAAAACTTGAAATTACTAACTAGTACCAAAAGTTAAGGAGCCCAAGTCAACATACTTTGGGATCAGCATGTAATTATTATAGCATTTACCATAACGACTTGAAGCTATTTGTACCACAAGATTACTACTAGCCCGAGTAAACCTGATGCTATGATACAATAGTCTTTTTTATATGTTATTCGGTCACCAGAGGGGGTGGCTGACCAAATTCGATT
Organism: Rhododendron ovatum; assembly: GCA_019656835.1. Classification (NCBI taxonomy): domain Eukaryota; kingdom Viridiplantae; phylum Streptophyta; class Magnoliopsida; order Ericales; family Ericaceae; genus Rhododendron; species Rhododendron ovatum. Next base: position 8,651,485 of record CM033795.1, read on the forward strand.
TACAAATTAATTGATTCCGATACATTGGGTGCAAGTATGTGGCTCAAAGACTTGAAATTACTAACTAGTACCAAAAGTTGAGGAGCCCAAGTCAACAAGCTTCGGGAGCAAGTATTTATTGTAGCATTTAGCACAAAGACTTGAAGCTATATATTAGTATAACAAGATGACTATATGGTTGAAGAATTTTAATATCAGTTGATGGCTAAGGTTGGTGTATATATAGGTGCAACCGGAATCATATTTCAAGGCTGCATCATCACTTTTTTTTTTTTTTTGAAAACATCTTTCGAGAGTAACTGAACAAACTCGAGCGAAATACAACCCGGTAAAAGTATAACAGACTTGCTCAAACATGAAGAGGCAAGCCAATGTGCTATTCTATTCTTTTCTCTACAGCACCAAGTAAATGACCAGTCCTTGTTAGTGGCCCAGCTCTTAATATCTTCAATAATGGCAGAAATTTCCCATGGGCAGGGGGAGTTTTTGTTGTTAAAGCAATTGATAAGCTTCAAGCAGCCTAATTCAAACCTCCACCTGTGAGTACCCATGTTCCATTGTTGCAGTACAAGTTATCCGTAGAGCCCAAGCCTCAATAGAGATAGCAGATGACACCTTCACATGACTAGCCTTCCAAAACTGAGCGAGTCCACCACTGTCTCTGGCAATGATGTCAATGCAGCCTTGCTGCGGGAGGACAAGCTATGCTCCATCACAATTGATTTTAATCACAGACGCAGGGAACGGGGGGGGGGGGGGGTTGCACCTTGCCTCAAGAGGAGGTTTGGGGGGCCTCTCTTACGCTGGAAAAGAGGGCAAGTAAGTAGTCCTTGTTAGCACTACATGCTGCCTCAATAGTATCCTTAGGGATTGGCGATTCACCAATGAAAACAAAGGTATTTCTCGCTTTCCAAATGGCCCAACACAACTGAAAAATGGACTCTATTGTTTCTTGAGTTGTTTCTTTAGCTAGAGTTTCACACAATATATAGGTCATCCAACCATTGGTCTGCTGCAACAATAAGGTGGTCAAGGATCCAAAAGGCCTTACCACTTTCAAACCACACTGCACGAGTCCAAGGACAATGGAACAGGGTGTGCTCTATAGTCTCGATCTCAATGTTACAGATAGGGCAGAGAGGGGAGGGTGTGCACTTACGTTTGAAGAGGTTGGCCTTGCAAGCTACCCATGACTATTTGGGAAGATATATATAACACATAACGCAATTTTGGTGTACTGGTCAGAGAAATCAAGGGGTAAATCAGCCAAATTTTAAGAGGTTATCTATTCATATATCCAACGGCTACAATCACAACTTGAGGTATCGTAAATATACTTTACGCTCTCAAATTACTAGAGTATTTTTTTGTTATATATCCTCTTTGTAATCTTATTGTTAATCTAAGCATTCATAGGATTCTATCATTCATTATCGACATCGTGAGTAGTTTTTTTTTTTTTTTTAATGACGTACAAGATCATCCTATTAAGTGAGTAGTTGTTATGTTCATTGAGTGTGATATGGCGGCTGAATGCCTTAGAATTATTGGGTACATGAACGAGTGGGCTTGGACAACCATCCCCAGAGATGTACCAAAAAGGCCCAATGGCAATGATTGAAGTTGTGTGGGCCTAGATTTTGTTTATGTACGTTCCTAGGAAAGCCCTTGTGTGAAGTCCTGTTTGAAAAATCAAGATATGTCGATTAAGCTAATATCACTTGAATTTCCCCCATTAGTCCGTCGTATTATATACTTCTAGCGTAATTTGTAATTTCAGGTACCAGATGGATAATTGGCGACCCATTTGTGCATTAAAGGGATTATTTTGGTGCAGAGATGTTTGGAGTATTTGTGTATTTTGAGGATTTAAAACAATTGTATTATACAATGATTCAATGGCCTATCATTTGAAGTTTTTTGGAGGCATATTAATTTTGAGTCAATGTCGAAATTCGGGTCATCACAATCCCGGTGATCAACTACGCCAAGACCATTGTCCCTGGTCATCTTCCATGCCCCGATTGTGAACAATGTAATTCTATTCTTGACAACTGACCAACTGAAATCAGATTCCTTGTCATACTAGGCGCACGTCTAACATGATTCAGTCTCAGCAAGTCAATCTCATCATTATCTAAATAGACCTTCCAGAAATTTCCCCTATACAGTTCTGAAATACGGAGTATATCCATGCATAGAGTGACATAAAACAAGACTCTCGAGCAGGGGCGGACCCACCATAGGGCACGGGTGGTCACGTGCCCCATGTGGCCCCACGCCATTTAAAAAAAAAAAAAAATTTTGGTTTTATATATATATTATTTATGTTGAATGCATAGAACAAGTTGTTTGTTGTTGCACTGGCAAAGCACTGTACTTCTAACCAAGAGGTGCGTGGTTCAAGACTTCCCCCATTCATACATAGGTTTTTTTTTCTACTGCTTTTCTACTTCTAACCTAGTTGTCTATGTGTGTGTGTCTTTTTTTTTTCCCCCCAATAGGCACTAGAAAATGGTAGGTTTCCCCCCCCCCCCCCCCCCCCAAAATGCACTAGAAAACGGTAGTGCGTACCTTATTTTTTTATATTATTTGTGGGTTCGAGTCTACCACCACATTTTATTTGTATGCTTTTTGTTCCCAAAATTGTAATAGTAGAGTTAGTAATAAAAAAATAGATGATGAATATGTGATAATGTTGTTTTAATGCATTTAGTCAATGCACGCAAGTTTGCCCAAGTAACTAATTATTAAAATATATATATACTTTAAAATTGTTAATTTATAATGAATGCCAAAATTATTTTGGAATAAATGTGCTTAACTGTAACTCGTATATTACGGTTACAAAAAAAATTGGTGCCCCCACTATGTCAAATTCCTGGGTCCGCCACTGCTCTCGAGTATACAATCCAAGATTCACCATGAGAATCCAACAAACAAATCAAAGCATCACTATTTGAATCATCGGTAACATTGACATTTTTCTTACCTTCTTGATTATTCCCATTCTATTGCTTCTTCAGTGCTTTACTTACAATCTCGCTTAAGGTGCCCCTTCTGACTTAAGTCCCAGCAACCCTCTGCTTTCGCATCTCCTTCACAAAATTTACCCCTGCGATACTTTGTCCTCGATCTGCCTAGCTCTACCCATTGGCCTTGAGTTGGTTATAAAGTTTCCACAAGATATCAGAGCAAGACCTGTTCCATCCCGCATTATATAAAATTCACAATCGTCACCCACGATGACAGACCAGCAAAAAAGCTGCACGATGATAAGCTACACGTGGTAGACCTTGGACGTGACTGCCTGTGAGGGGGGTGTTAAACATTACTTTAGAGTGGAATAAGTGATCACTTAATAACATTTAGGATCTCTCCATTCATTGCCAATTGATTTTGAGATGGATATAAAGTTTCAACAGTTACCCCTATTGTTATTTCTGCCCGTTTTCTCAGTACTACGCGCTAAACTCGAAGTAACATCTTCCCCTAAGGTTTTTCTCCGAGCATTTTCTCCCGATATCAACCGCACAACATCCTCCCATTTTGTCTTTGATGGCCCGAAAGAATTGTTCAAACTCTATAAAAGTACAAGAGCTGTCATGCATCTCTATCATCGAAATTAATAGTACTGGCCCACAGGTTGCAACTAAATTCATGATCGAATTAACATCGTTGAGATGTACATCAATAATTGCGTTTAATTTCAAGCATCTTTAGGTTAAACACATTCTCATAAGACATACCTTATTCACTGTAAAAGGGCTTCACACACTTTTTAGAGCTTTGAACAAATCTTTTGTCATCTTCTCTTTGGCGATATTCGACACAACAACTAACAGAGCGAGACTCAAGTCTATAGGACTTTTCGATCCAGAATATCTCATTCTGCTTGTTTAACGTCATGTGGCTTCTTACCACCGAGAAACAAATGCAGATCCTTCTGATACAAGTTACCCTCGATCTGCATCTTCAAGAATGCGAATTCGAACTATTCAACTTCTCAATCTTGACTTCTCCATCTCTAGCCATTTTCAAAAACTCTGTTCTCCTAGTTTTTGGGAAGTCGGCCAAGCATTCGAACAAATATGTAACACGTGAAGAACAATAAAAAAAATAGAAATAGAGAACACAAGACGCGGGTCTCATTAATGCCGAGAGAAGCCCGCAAATTAAGCCTGATTCAACAAAAGAATTTATTGGCATGTGGGTGGGAGTTGAACTCAAAACCAAAGCTTTTTCCGAAATCATGATTGCCAGGTGACTAATGGTCAAACATGAGATATAGAGTTTGTGAAATTGAATGGTTCAACATCTAAAACAAGGAATCCAACCTTAAGACTGCCAACTCTATGATTTCCGGTGATCTTAAAAAATATTAGTACCAAGGTGTTGTTCCACTAAAGCAAAAAGTGTTTTTTTTGAAAGTTTTGTTCTTATTAAAAAAAAACCGCGTTTGTTATTTTTGCGCCAAACTTAAATGCCGTTGGGCCTTTAAAATAATATGTGATTTCAAAAAAAAAAAAAATCTAAAACAACTTGTTTTCTCCTTACTTTGACTTGAAATCGAGAGAGTTTGTACTAAAGGATAGTCTAGATATAGCAGGCAAGTGCTAGACTAGTACATGGTTTAACATTAATTGTAAGACTAATGACTATGTATGTAATCCTAATGTGGTACTCATTTTCGTAATCTTTAATGAATTTCCGTTTGATCCGGGAAAAAATAAAATGGAATCCGACTACACATCCGTAAACAGAGGAGTTTCAAACATTACAAATAAAGATCCATTAGAACAACTTCTGGCATACTCGATACAAAACTATTATGGAGACCCAGATTTTGTTGAAACTCTGGTACCCCTTTCCTCCTCATACATAGTCAGAATTTCTTACCCCATGTTTTTTCCACAGAGAGAGAGAGAGAGAGAGAGGTCAATCAACCTTGAATCCCAACCCTATAGCCCATATTTTTTCTTTTCCATATATAAATCGTTGAACTCACATGATGGAACAATTATCAGGGTTTTGGTCCCTAATCTCATACACATGACCCGCTCCATAAGGATACGGGTAAGGGTAATACCCCACTACTGGAACCGGCGGCGCGGCCTCGTTTTTCTTCTGATCGCCGCCGTCTTTCTTCTCCGGGACCGGGCCCACGCTCACCAGCTCGGAAAAACCCAAGCTCTTCCTCAGCAACGTTGTTAGACAGACCGCGTCGATCCCTTCTCCGACCACCTCTAGTTGGCTCTTGTCCTGTCCTCCCAGAGCTGCCGATTCCACCCCTACAATCATACAAATAATACCACATGATTACTTGATTAGTGTATGTCGTTTCTTGAAACTCTAATTGAATCACAGTCTTCAGCAAAATTAATTATGTTCTCATAATTGAATTGGAAATGGCTCGTGCAGTCCAAGTAATCGCGTGTTTTCAATGGTCCGGATTTGTTTTGATATTCTTACAGGCAGGAAAATATTTTTACTCGTGGGAATTTGCGACATATCTAAATCATTAATTGACGATATCAACAGAGTTCAGATTGGACCGTAAACGCTTCTATGCTGTCAACAGCAAAGAAGCAGGACCCGATTGAATTCTTTCGAACCCGTAAGGGAACTACAAATAATCGCACTGTTCCTAACCGTTGTGTAATATAATATAAATGTAAATAGGAGTATATATTTTACCTGGAACACCAACTGCAATCTTCATGGCTTTGGACCGAGACTTCTGCTCGTTCATGTGTACTTTAATAACCACCTTTTGCTGCATAGCCAAAACAAAAATCCAAATTAGCATTGGGAAATCAAACTTTCAAGATCACTAGAACATAATTCTACGTTACGACTGAAATTAATTTATAGAACTTACCTTCCCCATGTCTGGTTTTGGGTTGCCGTGAGATATGGGTTGCAAAAGCTTTTGGCAGAGGCTTACAAGATCTAGAGAGAGAGAGAGATGGTGATGGCGTGAGCTAGAAAGCCCATGAGCTATTTATAGATCTTTTCGAGTGAATTATTTTGGTAGCCAAAAGGCCATTGTGAGGTTCAAGGAATCATCCCATGAATACGTCAGCAAAGATGACCAATCCACTTGCAAACCCGTAAAACGTGTCCTCATTCCAGCGGTTGTAAAATTATGGACCCAAAAGGAAGTCGTGTCTTTGATCAGCAGCGGAGGGTGCCCCGACTCCAGCGTTGCAGCTGGACCATTTTCGGGCCTGTGCCGGGTCCATATGGATAATCAAAATCGTTTACATTGTAGAATTTGTTGCGAACTGTAACCATGACAATAATTATTTTCATTGGATACTGATTAATATCTCTTAAAATCACGTTTGTTTTGAGAAAAATAGACTCTGGACAGTGGATCAAATCCATTTTTCTCAAGGAAAAATGCCTTCGGAATCCAATGAGCATGATTTTTATCATGATTGAAGTTCGCAATGAGCTCTATAAATTGCACGACTTCGATTACCATAACGAGCCGACTGCACGCTGCAGTTGGGGTTGCCCCAACAGCTGATAAGCCTGTTCCTATCAAGTATGGATCCCAAACAGTTTGGCGTGCGCATCCCGGAAGGAGTCCACTGGGCTTGGAACACTGAGAATTTAATGAAACCCCACAAATATATTTTTAAAAATCGTAACGATAAGAATCGGCGACTTTGATTATTTCAAAGTCTATGGAGGGGGGTCTACAAGGTTAACTCATGAATTTTTGGGTGACAAGAGGGTAAGAGGGTATCACATGACAGTATCCATCGGTGATTTTAGACGGTTTAGATTTATTCCTTCTCTTTTTTCTCCCCTCATCACTCTCTCTCCTCTTTTTCTTTCTTTCTAAAATTCGGACGGTCCAAAAATATTTTTGAACGATTGAGATTACCGACGGGATATCACTTGTATGGCACTTGTCTGGCACCAAAAAACTTCTCCCATCATACACGTTTAAAAAAAAATCAAAAAATACTCCGTATTACTCCATTTTGTTACTATTCAGTGGAGAATGACTAGTTTCTTGATGCTTAGCCGAATGATGTGCAAGTTTCTCGATGCTTAGCCAGTAGCCAGATTAGATCTAATCTTAACAGCATCCCAATCGTAATAAGTAAATGGGTGTGGATAAATAAATTTAATAACAATGCTTAAAAAACACCCTATATTGTTATAAGCATAGTTACAAATTTTTTAGCAAATAACCAAATTTCACTCATTTCATAGCCAAACTTAACAATTTTTATCAATAGCCAAATCTCAATAACGAAATTCAAAACTCAATAACTCAAAAACACTCCACATTAGAATCGTCTCATCGAGACAAATAATTTGGTTTGGTTGGGTGTGTGATTGGAACTCGTTTTCGATTGGACAAATGTGCAATGTGTATTGTAGGGGGTTTTTTGGTTAGGAATGCAAAAATAACCAATGTGGAGGTAGAGATTGTTAAATTTGATTTTGCACTAAATGGATAATCAAATGCTGACGTAGCACATTTTGATTATTGATTTTAATTATTATCATTACGGATGCTCTTATACTAGTCTGGGGAGGAGTAGATATATTTGGGTGTGGCTAGGGGTGTGCAAAAAACCCGAGCCCTGACGGACCCGACCCCGACCCGAAGGGTTTTGGCAGGGGCCGAACATGTAGTTCGGTCAGGTATGGGTTCATTTTTTGAAAAAAAATCAATTTTCGGTTCGGGGCTCGGGGTGTTATTTTTCTTACCCGACCCGACCCGACCCGACCCGACCAAAAGATGACCAATTCATATAGATTACTCCGGTTTTGATCGGACCCGACCCGACCAAATAAATCGATTACGCGGATGGTTATTCCCCCTCCTTTAATTCGGGTTCGGGGCCCAAAAATTCGATAACCGACCAGTCGGGGTCGGGGTCGAGGCCGAACCCGACCCGTGCACACGCCTAGGTGTGGCTATGGAGAGATAATGCTGCTCCTATTTTGGCTGTTCGTTTGCTCCTCAATTGGTGTTTCGGTTTTTCGTTGGTATCTTGCTAACTTTTCCTTCTCTGTTTCTGGCTTTTCTTATTTTATAGGAGTTTGTGTCACCTTCGTTTGGGAAACTCTCCTTTTCATGAATGCTGTGGAGCTAATTTTTCTTGTAACTCGTCGTAACCAAGTGACTAAAATTTTTTTGCCGATAAAAATAAAAACATTATAAACTACCATTCAACTTACAAAAGTAGTACGTGCGGGGTATAAAAATTGCCATCCGATATATAGTTTGCGTATAGGGATTATCAAATTCAAAGTCACATCCTTTCAACCTAAATCTTGAAACTAAATAAATTTCCAAAACCACGTGGTTTCATTTCGTCAAGTGTCAAGGAGTTGTCACATGATAGTTTCTCCCCTCCGAGCAAAAGAAAAAAAAAAGAAAAGAAAATTACGCAAACAATATGAAAAACCAGCTAGGAAGAGTTATGCGACCAATATAAAAAGACTGAAAAGCTTATCCATTTATGCCATGAAATTACTCGCATTATTGTTCCAACTAGCGGGCCTTGTTGGTTTTGGGTTAGGATCGGCCTTGTTCGTTTTGGGGTCTCAAAACTTCTAGGAGAAATGACAATTAAATACGTGTTTTGATAATTAATGTCCGCCAAGGACATTTTCAGCATTAACAAATGTTCTCGGCATATCTTTAACGGGTATTAATTATCAAAACACATCCTGAGCCGTCATTTTTCCAAACTCCTGAACACAATCTCCTATAAATTTTTTCTGTCTTATCTTTCTTCGCTCATTACTCTAAAAAATTTAGCTAACTCCCTCGAAATCCAAACCAAACAGTAGGACAAAGTCCCAAGTACTTTTCGTATTCCAACCCAATACTTGTTCTGTCACAACACGGAGAGGACGGTGCCAAATCGTAGAAAAGTTCGTATACTTGCTTTTGGGGCAAGTAATTAGCATCACAACATGACTAGCCCAAGACAACTTGACTCAGTCGAGAACGAGAATGATCTGAGAGGGAGGATGAGGCCTCTATTTTTTATTATTATTTTTTTGTGTGGAGTTTTAGCTTTCTTTTGTCTGTCGTCATATGGTGCGTTTAAGAGTTGGTATTGTTGTCTTGTGGTTTCTCAGTCTTGTTTCGGCGTTTTTGCGTTTTATAAGGTGTTGGTAGATGTGGGTTGTGTGGTTTGTTTTTTGTGGTTCGATTAGGTTTTTGGGTGTCCTTTTAGATTTTTCTCTGGCTTTTTCTTACTGGCTTCTTGCCCTTCTTCTTCGGTCCTCAGTGGCATATGTCAGTGTTCCTTTGCTTCGGAAAAGAAATGAGAATGATCGCATCACTTTAAAAGAATGTTAACATCAATTAATTGATGGTTTTGCTAAACCTAGATTTCATCACATTTGTGTGCCACGAATAGAGGGGAAAAAATAAAAAAGTATTACACAATGAGTGGTTACGACATTTTTTTGCAAAAAGAGGAATTTTTTTGTCATCGATGACCGATGTAGATATTATTTCTATTGAATAAAAAGCTTGCACCTAGATTAGATGAATTGCCCGCCTACAATTTTTGGAAGGACTTGCAAGTAAATTAAAGAAAACTTTTTTTTCTCGTCAAACGAAATTTATTAATGTTGCATCGTAAAAGGATGGGTTAGGATCAATACACAATTTCTTCAAACTATATGGGTGCCAAGGTGTACCTAGAGTCCAATTTCAAGATGATACGGCATATTTTTGGTGTATCTCTAGTACGCATATTTTCGTAAACCAACGGATAGGGGTGTACAGTAAACTCCTAATTAGTAACAGATAGGTTTCGCCTATTTTCGTTAAGAAAATTTTTGTAGCCAATTTTTTTTTTTTTTTGAAAAGTGCACCGTAGGCTTCTCCATCTATCAAAACCAGGGGCACCCCTGTCTTCCACCATTGGGCTTTGCCCCCTGTATATACACAGAGATAAATAAAGTGATACACCTAGTAGAATACTTCTGAAGTGACGGTAATATTAAAAAATTATAACGCTGGATAAGATTTTTTTTTTTGAAGAATTAGAATAAAAATAAAATAACTCCGTTAGAGTGTCCGAATTATCATTAATAAATCCGCGCATAGGGTTGACAGAGATTGTTGTTGTTTTCATTGAGATTACAATGACGTAGATTAATGTACCCTCTCTATGGAGTCATGCTTCTAAAAACCGACAGTGCAAAATAAAATATTACAACTAGCATACTGCGTCACATTGCACAATTTTCTTCCCTTTTGGCATATATAGATTCGCCCTTAAGTTTTGTCCTTGGCTTTCTTGGTAAACCGACCATATACTTTTCTATAAAACTTGGGTATGGTCAAAGTAAACACACCTCGATTTATTTTGAAAAATTAATACCACCATCAACTAACAGGCAGAGGGCAATTACAATTGGGACCAAGTCTCTGTTTACATCCGTTTTTGGCACTCGGCTCTGGGCTAGCGCTAGAAGGCCAGTTAATTATCATTTAATTAGATTAGGCCAAAAATAGAGATGTATTAGGTTAAAAATTAATGGGCCAAGACAATATTTATTGGGCTCGATTAATTTTAATTTAATTCAGCCACAAGCTTAGTGTTTTTGGGCCTATATAAAAAAGAAAGAATAGAAAGGCCCATAGCCCATGGAAGTTGATAATGTCTCTGGAAGCATTTTTGTGAGTTAAACATATAAATAGGCCATTTAATTTAATTAAATGGCTCATTATCCAAGAGACCCATGAAAAGTGGAAGGTAGATAAGTGCTTGTTGATTTGCAAAAAGACATTTGACTAAGTCAAGATTTGTGGTTTTTGATAACCCACGAAAATAGCAAATGGAGATGGTCCATTATCTTCATAACCGCCCATGAACAAGAGTAAACACATAGGTAATTCTCTGTTAACTACCTTTAACCCCATGATTCCATGAAGTGAAAGTTACAAAGGACACATGACGCCACAAGAGGAGGACAACAAAGCCTTTGCATGAAGAAAATTCGAAGACCCTTGACCTATAAATGCAAGTTCACAAGATGAAAAAAGAGTTCACACACCAATCAAACTCAACACTTAAAACCAAAGCCTTTCCAGTGAAGCAACTATCTCATTTCTTCCTCATTTCTATCTCTCTTGTACCCTTAATTTTGTTATTACGACATAGCAAAGTTATTCATATCTCTCTTGTATCCCCAATTTTATTATTACGACATAATAAAGTTATTCTACGTTGTTACTTCTTCAGGAAAGACTACAATACACACCCTTTATTTGGATGTGTATCATATGCACCTCTCAAAATGTTATGAATTATAGAAAAAATGTTACGAATCTATTGCTAAAAAGTTACGAATCGTATAAAGGTTACGAGATATACCAAAATGTTATGAATCATAATGAAAATGCTACGAATCGTACTGCTGAAAGGTTATGAATTCTAGAACAAAAGTTATGAAACACACTAAAATGTTATGAATGAATCATAAAATAGGTGCATACGGTACACCCTTTTAAGGGGTGTGTATTGTAGTATTTCCCTACTTCTTTTCCTACATGGTTAGAAAATTATTAAGTCCTCGCTCGTAGAGGCAAAACCACGAACCAACACTACAATCCAGCCCTTAGGTTTGCAGCACTTTCACCCTCACGGTTAAGAAGTCAAAAAAGGGGCATTCAGTCCTTTATGTTGGACGCGACAAGTCCTGGCACGTCTGCTCAGTCCTTGAGCCACTTCGGAGCCGAAACAGTCCCGTATAGAGTATACTTTGGCTCCAAATGAGGTGATAGTTTTTGTTTTTGTTTTTTTTCAATCGAAAGACCAAACAATTTCATTAATATTCGTCATACGACATCTACAAATAGTCAAATTACAAAGCAAGCCATACAACGAGAACCAATAACTAACCAAAATAAAGGAACGTAAAATAACCACCGATCCAAATTTGAGACGACTCCGTCGAACTTCAAATCTGAGGTGATAATTGAGATCCAAAATTTTAAGAGGGAGCAAACTTCAAAATCTAAAACTTGACCATCAGACTAGCCCTTTGAAACCAAACTTGTATGAGAGCGAGCGGGGGGGGCGGCGGGGGTTGTGTGGTAAGTAATCATTTGATCCGAAGACGCCAATTTGATTAGGCAGCCTAATTACGACTTGCGTCCCAAAATTGTTGTTCTGCCATAGGGGGGATAGCGTTCAAAGGAAGGAACGGTTGCGATTTTCATTGTCTTGTCAAATACTCCTTAAGTTCTTCCTTTCGATGAGCATAAAGACTTCAATTTACTAAGTTGGAAAAAAAAAATATTACTGTACATGAAAATGAGAACAATTTAGGCTCAAAAATCGTCACAGATCCAACCTAGCCAAGTATATGTAGTAAGCGAAAACCCCAAAATTAAAAAATAAAAGCCTATTAGTGTTAATGAAGACAACACGTATTAAGGACATGGCTTCTCTGCCGTTTGAGTGGGGACTGCACTGTGCAATTCGGCAAACTCCAACCCCGTTTTGGGTTCATTTTGAAGATCGGTTTTGCTCACATTGCATAGCTCGTTGAGCACTAGAGTCATGTAAATAATCAAGTCAATCGGATACAAAATAATATCTAATCGCAACATGTTTATATGGAAAACAAAATGAGGGGGACACACTGGATTAATTTTAACTTGAAGAGCATATTTGTTCCGTATGAATGTGATGTGATCAGATATTATTTGGTGTTAGATTGCCTTGACTTTTGGCATGACCGTAGTACTCAACGACCTCTACAATGTGACAAAATCGACTACAGAATTTTACGGCAAAACGAATATTAGACATTAAGAAGGAGCAAACAGCAAAGTTCCAGGTTAAGACTACCAAGCCCATCCTTCGGGGTAAGGTATCAATTGTATTGTTGAAAGTTAATTGAAACCCATATACATTATTGGCATGACCGTAGTACTCAACAACCTTTACAGTGTGACAAAATCGACTACAGAATTTTACGGCGAAATGAATCTTAGACATTAAGAAGGAGCAAACAACAAAGTTTCAGGTTAAAACTACCAAGCCCATCCCTCGGGGTTAGGTATCAATTGTATTGTTGAAAGTTAATTGAAACCCATATACATTATAAATAAATTTCTGATTCTATGTTCCCATATTTATCTTTTAAGCATAAATGTATTTCAAAAATACTATATCAATTGATATGCGATGGACATATTTTGCTAATATAACTAATGTTTTTGACGAATTCTAAAAAGTGAAGGTTTCTGATAATTAATTTGGGCTCTGGAAGAATCCACAAAAGAGTTCAACAAAACCGTCCATCCCAAAAATAGATCATAAAGGAGCTGATTGCAAAGTAAATCTCAGCTGGGGAAATTACACCAAATCGCTGGAATTACAGATTTGTCACTGTTAAACCCAGTAATCAAACATTATGTAGTCTTGACTCAGCACAAGGAAGGAAGATGCAACGAAACTATATTTTGAGAGTGATGGACACGTTGCCTGGACGCGGTTTAGGCGCGGCTCAGCGGTGGACCGTGCTTGCTTTTCTCTAGCCTTGACCCCTGACCCTGAGGACTACTATACTACGACTAGTTTAGAGAGAGAGAGAGAGAGAGAGAGAGAGATGTGGACTTGTGGCACAAAACTATCAAATGAGAGAGAGAGAGAGAGAGAGAGAGAGAGAGATGTGGACTTGTGGCACAAAACTATGAAATGGTGCCAAAGTTCATTGTTTGCCATTATGCTTACGAGCGACTCAGCATTGCGTGTGGACCCAATCAAATTTTGTTGGCTGAATGATGATTCTATGTTTCTTCCCTTCAAATTGGGTCCATATATTCCATTAATCGAAAGGAATCACTTTAAATATTTCTCCTACGTGTGGTTAATGATGTGACGTAGATTGTTTCGTTAAATATCGATAATAATTAGGATACGAATGTGTTTAGAGTCGTTTGATGCACGTGACTCATGAGTCTCATCAATGTATTACGAAACTCAAGTACGTATTTAGACAAATCTGGACACAAATATGAGCAGATCTATGGCCGGATATCTGTGGCTCTAGCGCGGTCGCACTACTCTTTTGCTGCTATGTCAATCCATATTACAGAATAAATACTCTGAATAACACACTTCCAAAACCAAATAGAAGTTTCTCTAAGAAACTTATAAATCCACATTAGTGCACCCCACTAATGGCCCAGATTTTGGTGCCAGGGGGGGAAGATGACAAAATCTAGACTGGTTTCCATTTCCAGATATCCCTTTCACACTTCTATCTCTTTCTTTTTTTTTTTTTTTTTTTTGTCAAACGGAATTTCCTTTCACACTACTATCTCAACAATTGAAAGTAGGTGGAAGAATAGAAAAAAGCAACTTGTTACAAATACTCTAGTTGTAATTAAATAAGCAAGTTTCCAGACTACTAGAATTTTCTCACTTTTCTAGTTCTTCTGTGCATGACGTGATTATAATATTCCGGTAGTGAAAAAATTATAAAATTTTATTTGTGGTAAAAAAGTTGTTTGGTATTTTCGATAGTAAATAAGTTATTGAGAAATGTCAAGTTGTTTCCGGTAGTGAATAAATTTTTGATAGGTACGTGACTGAAAAAATTGTTGAATTGATAAAAAAAATTTTGTCGATGGAAACCAACTGATAAAAATTTTTATTAGTAGAAATAAGATTGTAAAATACGTTACGTTTTTAGTGATTTTTTTGTTACTAGATAGAAAAGGGGCCTCAGGTAAATTCATTACAGCTGTCACACCATAAACGTGAGGTTATTGAAAAGTTTCAAACTTTTCAGACCAAAATGCACTGCATGCGTATCCAAAAAAAAAAAAAATTTTTGAATACGAGAGGAGGCCCACTAGAATTGTTGTTAACCTTTGCTTTTTTGTGGAAGCTATTTACAGAAACTTTTTGCAAGTGCTGGTGATCTCAAAGCTGAGAATTGTGAAATGCCGTCGGTATATAATTATGTCGATATATATCACCCTTTGTGGGGTTTTTTTTCCCCACCGTGTAAATCGGCACGTTGCATGCTAATGTGTGGTTCGTGTTTAGAGCCTTATCTTTCTTTTTCAGTCGGTTCCAAGCCCCGATAAAGAAGGAAGGTTGTGCGTTAGGTAGCTGACAGACAGCACAGTAAGAGCCCATCAGATTTTTATGACATGTCTAGCGATACTTTATGGGACAGAATGTTGATCTATTAAGAAACAATAAGTGAGCAAGATGGGTGTAGCGGAAATGAAAATGTTGAGGTGGATGTATGGTAAGACTACACGAGACAAGATTAGAAATGAAATGGTTCGTGAGATGGTAGGTGTAACACCCATAGAGGAGAAGTTGAGGGAAAATAGGCTAAGTTGATTTGGGCATATCTACAGTAGACTAGGAGATGCAATTAAGAGAGATGATATGACAGTTTTTGGTAGCAATACTACGGAGAGGGGTAGACCTAAATTGACATTAGATGTTGTTATGCGCAAAGATAGGTTTAAGTGAACAGGTGGCCCTTGACAGAGTTCAATAGAGGAAAAAAATTCATGTAGTCGACATTAATGCTGTGTTTGGATTGTGTTTTGAAAAGTTTTTTGAAAAATAATAGGGGTAATAAGTGGAGAGAGATAGAGAGAGAAATAGTGAAAGTAGTGGGAATCTATGAGGAATCTAGGGGGAATTTTTTAAAAAATTCTTTTTCAGAAGAGAAGAGAACAAGGCATAAGTGATTGGAACATAAGGCTCGAATTGGTTTGGTTATTATTTTCACATAACACAAGTAATCAATTGTATCCAAGTAAGCAATGATGAAAAAATGAGCTCCTTTAATAACTGGGAAAAAGTTTGATTTTTTTGATGGTCACAATTACAAGAAATTGTTATAGAATTAACGTTCAAAATTTTATTTTTTAAAATATTTATCTCAGAAACTTTTGGAAGAGAAATATTTTTGGGAAATTTTAAAATTAATTTGGACCTATTTAAATTGTTTTTGGACTTGAAATAAAGGTGGGTCTACTTCAAGCCCAATCAAGTCCAAGCAGCCCAAGAGGCCCAGCTTAACAAACCAATTATAGAGCCGGCCAAGCCACAACAAATGAAAAGCGTTATTCCTACACACGCTTTTAGTTTAACCGTCAAACATTACGGCCAGGACAAAAAACCTCGCGGCCAACACATAAAAGTTTGCGCTCAACTGCAACTTACTAGCTCTGGCCGCATTAAATTAAAAGCGTGTTATAACCCCGCTTTTAGCTTAACTATCAAAAAACTGTCTAAATTATTTTTAACTGACTTTGACGAATAAAGCAAAACACGAGGAGTTGGAACCACAGGCACCGGTGTCGCAGCGGCCTCCATGCTATGCCCTCCTCTCCTCCCACTTTCTCTGCACCGACCATCAATTCAAATCCTCGTCAACAAAGAAGGAATCAAAATCAAGAACTGGACTAGCTCGTTGACGCCATTGGCAACACCCCCTTGATCAGAATCAACAGCCTCTCCGACGCCACTGGCTGTGAAGTAACTTCCCGCCTCTCTCTCTCTCTCTCTCTCTCTCCGATTATTCGCCGTCTGGGTTAATGCCTTTTATGTTGGGATTTGTAATGGGTGTTGTTTATTTTGGATTTTGGCTGTATTTCAGATTCTGGGTAAAGCAGAATTCTTGAACCCAGGAGGGAGTGTGAAAGATAGGAGACGTCGCAGCGAAAATTATTGAAGAGGTGGGTTTTTTTTACTTAAAACTTTAACTTGGATGGTGAGAAAGATTGAGATAAAAGAAAGGACAGTCCTTTCTTATCAAATCTCTTCATTTTCGGTGAGATTGGGTGAGAGAGAAGGAGTCAATCAAAACATTTTATTTTTGTACTTTTTTCACCCTATTTGGTTAGATAACACAACTCTTTCATTTCTTTTCGCGTAAAATCACTCCATTTAGAGGAGGTTGTTTAGAAGGAAAATATACAGAGTATTTATTTGCTTTTAGCATAGAGGAGGACTAATTAAACAATGATTAATGTCAAAAATCATTAAAACCCCCAAACCCATAATTGTCACTCCAATCAAAAAATGATTTGCTCCAATCCACTACCACCTTCTAAAAAATCTCCTAACATCCTCTCCACTCAACTTTTTGTATGAAGATCAAAAAAAGAAAAAAGAAAAAAAGTTTTTGTATGTAACAGTATTTCAGTAGATTCTTTACTGTTCGATCGCGTGACACATCCCTTAAATTTCACGCGATCCGATGACTGGCAATGTACCGGAGTGTTCGCAAAGAATTTGATCCCCAACTGTAGAAGCAAAACTTCTAAAAACTCGATTTGATTTGGATTTCGATTATATGATCAATCCTGTATCAGGACATTCAATCTCCGTAACCAAATGGAGTGAACAATCATGTGAAAAATATCGAACCTCTTCGGAGTTCCATTGATCACAAAATGCCTCTGCACTTGCTTCACTCTCTTGTGCAATCTCAGGTACTGACTCTGGGATATCCCCATCAATATTGTCTTCAAATTCGGTATGTCCTTGACTGCCACGCTCACCGAAAACGCCTTCCAATTCAAGACATCGCTCAACGGGGGGATGTATCCGTCTGAAATCAGCACGGGCACGCACTCCGCGTAGATTGCCTCGACTAGCCTCGGGCTGGCAACTTCGTACCCGCTCGGGCACAAGCAGAATCGGCTCTTTTTCAGCATCGATTCGTAGGGAACGCCATTGGGAAGGGTGTCGTAGACTTGTACGTCCTGGTCTTTTTCCTTCCACTGCTGTAAAAGGAGGTACCTTATGTGGCCGTGCAACCGGCCTGCAAAAAAGGCTAGAATGGGCCGTTTCGAAGGAGAGGGCCCGCCGATTAGGCCGGTGATTTCGCCGGACTTGAGGTTGATTTCTGGCAGGGAAGCGTCCTTGGAAGGGTTGAAACCTTCGGAAGTGTTGGCGTTGCATAAGACTCTGATGGAGTTTTTGAATAGATTTGGCACATAAGAAGTTGTGTGTGGCCCCTAACAAAACACGAACAAGGCAATTTCAGAAGATGTACCATTTTAAAAAAAAAAACCTCTAGTCATGGAGAAAATCGAAAAATTGGAATGCTATAGACGCAGATGAATATTCACGGATTCAGGTACAGATGTCTCTATAATTATCCGTTGTCTGGGTTTCATGCATTATATATGTGAGGCATATGCATTAGACGATTGCGTATATATCTTTGTCCGAATCTATCCACATTCATTTGTGTCTATCCGAATCTATGCACATTCATCTGTGTCTGTGGCATTGCTTTCAAGAACATGGAAGTGAGGGAAAGTTTCAAAACTTTAGGCCACAAAAACATTGTTCAAGTCAACAATTCGAGAAGCCTACCAAAGTTAAATACTCAAATAAAGGTTGATTTGGATTTAAATAAAGCCAACTGTCTTTTTTATTTGTTTTTTAGAATTTCAATTAGATTCGCTTGAAAGTTTTTTACATTAGTAATCATTTGTCACGAAATCCATATCTAAAGATGAAAAAACTACTGTATAACCAAAAGCTAAAAACAATTCAGTAAAGATCAAAAAAAAAAACACAAAAAACAAGAGGTAGTTTTACTTTTACTGGCTTTTTTTCTTTTTTTTTTTTTTTTTTCATATTAAACACCAACCCATTGGATCTTTTAATGGCTTATCTATCACTTTAGTCCTATAGTTATAGGTAGGTTTCAATTTCATCCTCAAATTTTTAATTGAGTCGATTTAGTCCTCAAGAAATTACTCAAGTTTCAATTTAGTCCTCAAAAATTTATTTGAGTTTATTTAGCCCAGTTGGCATCACTTTGTCCTCCTCATGTGGGAGGTCAGGGTTCAAGTCCCGTAGTGGGCATTTGAGATTCAGGGCTATGAATAGTCTCTGAAATTCTTTATGGACTAATCTACTAATACTCTGCTAATCCCCGCTGATATATATAATATTGACAGGAAAACAAAAGAAGTACTCAATCTATGTCAATTCAATCCTTTGCAAAAATATTAATCAAATTACATAGTCGATGGATGGTAAGAAATCAACTTTATTTCAATAGTCAGATTTTTGGTGTCCTAAGGTTGTATTCTGATATTGGATTTATAGGGAATTCCGGAGGGGAAAACGTAAGGATTTGTAAAACTCATTTTTGTGGTCTATTCGGTTCACTTTACTTTTTCATCTGGAAACCCGTTACAAAATTTAATCTCCAAACGCATCCTAAAAGTACTATCCTTTTCTAACACTTTTCTCTTTCTTTTTCTTTTTTTGTTTTATCCGAAATCTTTTCAACATTTTTCAATTCAAGCTTTTTGCACCTATTTATGTACTTACCCAATCATGGCACGAGAGCATGAAATGATCAGCACCGAGGCTTCGGTTCCAGAACGGATGCCGTTGAGAAACCACATCTACATAGTCCGCGACGGTATGCCCTATGGCATGGTACTCATGGGCACCGGGCACGTACAGGTACTGAACCATCATGACCACGCTAAACGGAAGGAAATACACCAGAGCTTCATCCGGGTCTCTTGTCCGATAAAAATTCCCCTTCTCCATCTCCATGATGAATCTTCCCTCGCTTGAGTATATACTCCGGCAGGGACCGGTGTGGAACATCGGGAGCTCTCCTTCTTCGTACACGTATATCTTGAACAGTTTCTCCATCTCGAGATAGCTCCTACATTAACAATTGTAACGATAAGCACACGTACGAATTTAGTCAAATTTTGTTATCATGAGGAAGTCGTTGAATTGAGACTTTGTACCGATGAAACGCGTTGGCGTTTCTGTATATAGGGCCTCGAGGGACGTAGTCGGGGTCTTCTTGGATTGAGGTCATGTTGTTGTTTTTAGAAGCTTCGCGAATCGAAGACCGGGCTTTCGCCAAAGCTGCTTCTAGCCTCTCTAATTTAGTGTATGCCTTGATTACCCCTGCTGTGTCCGTGGCAGGGCTTTCAGTACTAGAATTCTGCTCTTCCTATGATCAGAATTTAGAGAGTATAAATTTATTACAAGGTGGAGTTTGAAATTGTGATGAAATTAGTAGAGAAATTGCATAGGAAACTACTTACAAATTTGTTAGTAATATTCAATATGGAAGGAGCCAAAGGAGGTTCTGCTATTCCAATAACACTCGAAGGCCTTCCGAGTTCTTCGTTTCTGTCTCTAGAGAAGGGCCGCGAAAAACCGACTCTCCTCGCCCATGGTGGAGAGTGGAACGAGATCCAAGACCTCTCGGGACCGAGTGTAACATCGACTAGCGATGTGATAAACAAAAAGGTCAAAAGAAAAAACACCAAAATCAAGATCGAGTAGGGGAGATTAGACGAAGCCGAACGGGGCATATTCGTCGTAGAGCACATGATCGATCTCCACACTAGCTATTTCCTCTGCCAAAAATTACCAAGACCCTGTTGTTGAACGAGTATAAGACGTATCCATTGCTTCAGAGCCAGTTATTCTTTGCTGCAGACCGGTACTATTCTCAATTCCAAAACCACGCAGAAAAAACACAGCGTGTGGTGTGTGGCTTTTGTGGGCATTTTCCACACAGCAAGTTTTCCTTGAAAAAGGAATTCCTTTCTGGGTACAGTTTGTAAGCCAGTGGAAAGGCTAAAAGTCATGTGGGATTTTCAAACACTTTCTGTGGCGTGTTGCATGGGAGAGGGGAGGTATGGTAGGGAGTTGGAAGCAAGGAATTTTTGAATGACCCATTGAAAATTGTCATTTTGAAAGTCCTTTTTTAGGTGTCCATGATCAAACTAAACAAAAATAAGGAATGAAGTGAAAAGAAAGGAAAGAGGAAGTGAATCAGAATCTTTAACCCCATTTGGGTAGATTCTCCCTTCCCATATTCCAGCTCCTCTGCGGTCCTTCAAATGGATTGGAGGGTACAATTTCGGCCCAGAACAGATTTTTTTTCCTAGCCCACTTTGATACGTGATCGGCACCGATTAATTTTTAGGTCATGATTCTGAGCCCACTTTGGTGATCAGCACCATTCGTTTTTTGAACTCATGGAGAGCATCGACCATGGCTAAAATCAAGTTGATCGCGTGTTGTTTAATATGATTTCAAAACACCTTTATATTACGAGAAAAATGTTTGAAATCGATTTTGATCTGGTGTTGCAATCTTTTGTTTTTGCAAGATAAATGCATTCAAAAATCATATAAGGTGTTATTCAACCAACTTGATTTCCAGCATGCTGGATATTGTAACCGAGCTAAAAAAAATGAACGGTTCCAATCGTTGAAGTGGACCCGGGAAAAAAATTTCGGGTTGAAATTGTACTCTCCAATCGATTTGAGAAGAGCAGGACTCGATTTATGGAGACTTTCCCTGTCAGGCTATAACAAGATGGCCAGTTTTACTGTTTTAGAAACTTAAGTTTTGGAAAGGACCATAACAAGAAGATTTCCTCCCACATAAAGACGGCCCTGATTTTATACTTTTTTTAATTTTCTAAACTGAAAAAAAAAAAAATCTCAATCGTATCTTTCTTCCTAAAAAGAGAATATTACATAAACTTGATTTTCTCCTCATTCCATTTAAGTTTACACTTATCATAGAAAGCAACACATTTATTTCACAAATAAACACCAATTAAAGCAAAAAAAAACAAATCACACAGAATTAGTTAATCCGCGCATATTGTTAATCAATTTTGTTTGTGTGTGTTTTTCAAGATACATGCAGATGTTTTATGATTCACCAATTAGTACTTCCTCAAAAGTTTTTTTTTATTTTCATTTAGTTCCCATGCGTATTTGAATTGAAATATAGAAAGCATGAAACATATAAAGATTCATCATGCGCCAAAACCTTCTCTTACCTATTTTATTTTTATTCTATTCGCTCATTGCACAAGTTCACTGCTAGTTGCTACTATTACAAAACTACTTTTCTCCTTTTTTCGTGGGAGTTAAAAGATAATGAGCCTTTTTTTTTCATTCGTTCTACTCTATCCTATGGGACTAGGAGAGTGGGATGGGCCATTTGACTTAGCCAAAATGGCCTTTTATAGGAAATAACTGCCATCCACTTCCCATGTATATATATACATGATAAAAAGAAGATCATGGGCCATTTAATCAAATTAAATGGCCTTTCATAAACATCATTCTCTTCTTTTTAGAATATTCCCATCCTTTACAAGTTACGGGCTACCTTAGACTTTATATGAACATTAAAGCCCAAAAGATTTAAGCCCATGACCGGATTAGATAAAAATTAATTGGGCTATCTATATTTACATGGCCCAATTAATTTTTATCCAATAAATCATCAATTCATGGCCGAATTTAATTAAATGTTTAACTAAATGGCCCTCCAGAGTTGGCCTAGGGTTTGGTGTGTAAAAAATGAGTGTAAACACCATGGTATTCCACGTCAGGTACAAAAGAAGAGCATTACGTTCAACCTGAAGAATAGTATCCCGTCGAAGACCTTCCAAACCAGGAAGGAGAGTTCGCGCGCAGAACCGCAGGTGAATTATTAGACAAAGCTCTATACATTTTAAGTAATGAAATTTAAATTCCAAAAGTTCTAGCACAAATATTGCCAAACTCTATTTTATTCGGAAATATGCATGACCTAATCATGTCAATTCCAATTTTAATGTTTAAAGAAACTGCATGTTAAACTCTGTTATTTATTAAACTAATTTTTAAAGTCGTTAATTTTTTTTTAAAAATACTTAATTAACGTTTACAGAATACGTTTCAATCTTATTTTTGCATACCTTTTTACGACTTACTTCTTTCGCTTCCTCTTGCTATAGTGTTTGGCATTATTGTACTTCGATTTGTAGTCTCATTTCGGTATTGGTTTATGTTATTATGTACTACTATTAGATCATCTAATTATAGGGCAGGCAAATGGTTTGAGACTTATATATCCAGCTTTGCTAGAGCTACATATTTCGCGTACATAAGCATTTTTGACCCATCTTGGATTCCAAAAAATTGATCCGGGCTGCTCATTTTGTTCAAAATGGATTGTTTATGGCCCCTGTAAAGAAAATAAACTCTATCCGAAATCGGTAAAGACATATACGAAGCATCGAACTTTTCTTCATTATCCAAACTTGTCAGACCAAAATGCACTCCATCATGTATATCCAAAAAAAAAAAAAAAATTCTTGCATTCATACCAAAATGCACTCCATGTGTGCGCGCAGTTCTTTTTTTTTTTTGCATATTAGAGGAGAACCACTAGAATTCTTGTTAACCTTGGCTTTTGAGTGGAAGCTATGTACAGAAACTTTTGATTTTTGCAAGTGCTGGTGATCTCAAAGCTGAGAATTGTAAAAGGAAAGTGATTTATATACTCCCTTTTTTTTATTATGGCAATCCATTTCTTGTCTTTTAGTGAGACTAAAAAAGAAGAAATGGAATGCCATAATCAAAAAATGAAGTATAGAAATCATTTGCCAATTGTAAAATGCCGTCAGTATATAATTTTGTCGATATAAATCACCCTTTGTGAGTTTTTTCCCCACCATGGAAATCGGCACGTTGCATTCTAACGTATGATTCGTTCTCATTTTTTGTTTGCTATTATTTTCACATAACACAAGTATTCAGGTGTTTCAAAAAATTAAGCAAAGATGAAAAAATGAGCTCTTTTAATTACTGGGAATTTTTTTGATTTTTTTGATGGTCACAGTTACAATTATAAAGTTTCAAGAGACTTTTGGAAGAGAAATATTTTGGGGAGATTTTAAAATTAATTTGGACCTATTTCAATTGTTTTTGGACTTAAAATAAATGTAGGTCTACTTCAAGCCCAATCAAGTTCAAGAAGCCCAAAAGGCCCAATTTAACAATCCAATTATAGGCCCGGCCTTGCCACAACAAATGGAAAGCGTTATTCCTAGAAACGCTTATAGGCCACGCCCAAAAGGTTGGGTTCTGTAATGGGTGTTGTTTGTTTTGGGTTTTGGTTGTATTTCAGATTCTGGGTAAAGCGGAATTCTTGAACCCAGAAGGGTGTGTGAAAGATAAGGGTCACAGTGAAAATTATTCGAGAGGTGGAATTTTTTTGGCTTAATACTTTACCTTTGGATGGTGAGAAATGGTGAGATAAGAAAAAAGAGTCCTTTCTGACCAAATCTCATCATTTTGAAAGAAAAAAAGAGAAATTTTAACTTCAAATTTTGTGTTTTGTTTTTTATGTTGTTGTTTTGCCAAACTTGGATCTCTTCAGCTAAGCCAAATGCTTCAAACGATTCTCATTTTATTTTTATCCTTGTAGAAGTGGTCTTCTTCTTCTTCTTCTCCTTCTTCTTTATACAAAGGAGAAATTTCGCTTTCTTTTTGGCCTCGTTCAGTTGTCGGGAAAGTACATGAAAGGATGGGAAAATCAACTTTCCCATAACTTTTATAGTGTTTAGTTGTCAGGAAAGTAGTGGGAAACATGTTCTTAAGTTTTCCTGCAAGATTTACTTTCTTGCAAAAGTGATCCGGCCAAAAGCATAGGATTTTGCGGGAAAGTTTTCTCCATTGTGGGGCTAAAATAATTGACGGGTAAGAAAAAAAGCAAATGACGCTAATACCAAAAAAATACGAATTAAATTCTTAGAAAGGCACTTTGAGATTTACGTGAGTAACAACAATTTTGACTACTGTGGTACTTTCTAAAATAATTGTTGTGGAAAAAAATTAGTAATTGATTTTTTTGTATTTATTTATCTTGTCATTAGTCTTCAGTTTTGTTTTGTACTTACTAATCATCAGTTTATCAATAAGTTTTTGTATCGGCAACTAATCAAGCATAGTTATTTAAAATTTATTTATTTAGTTATCATCTACTTATTTTTTAAGCTTCATGTTAAGGTTTTGCATTAGATAAAATACATTTTTTGGTATGTGTTAGCTCTCAAAGTTACTTTAAACCATGAAAAATAAAGAAGTTTCTTATAAGTGTATTTTTTCGACAAATGAACCACTAAACTTGAGTTTTCCTACAAAAAAAATTTTGTCAAATGAACACTCACAGGAAAATAGATTTCTTTTTCCTTTACTTCACTTTACTTGACTTTTCCTGAGAATAACTTTCCTGTACAACATTCCTGACAACTGAACGGAGCCTTTAGGTTTATTGCAGACAAGGTGAACAGAAATAATGTGATAATGGGAAAGTTGTTTTTGGAAGAGAAGATATAAAGGTTTTGCTTTTGCTTGATTGAGCTTAGAAAATGAGAAGAATATACATTTGGAAAGCTATAAAGGAATACTTTATTTGCTTTTAGCACAGAGGAGGACTAATTAAACAATGAATAATGTCAAAAATCATTGAAACCCCAAAACCCATAATCGTCTCTCCATTCAAAAAATGATTTGCTCCAACCACAACCACCTTCTAAAAAATCTCCCAAAAATCCTCTCTACTCAACTTGTTGTATGTAACAGTATTTCAGAAGATTCTTTATGGTTCGATTGCGCGAGAATCTTCACATCTCTTAAATTTCACTCGAACCGATGACTAGCAATGCTATGAAAACTCGATCTGATTTGGATTCCAATTATGTGATGATCAATCCTGTATCAGAACATTCAATCGCCGTAGCCAAATGGAGTGAACAATCATGTGAAATATATCGAACCTCTTCGGAGTCCCATTGATCACAAAATGCCTCTGCACCTGCTTCACCCTCCTGTGCAATCTCAGGTACTGACGCTGGGATATCCCCATCAATATCGTCTTCAAATTCGGTATGTCCTTGACCTCCACGCTCACCGAAAACGCCTTCCAATTCAAGACATCGCTCAACGGGGGGACGTACCCATCCGAAATCAGCACGGGCACACACTCCGCATAGATTGCCTCGACTAGCCTCGAGCTGGCAACTTCGTACCCGCTTGGACACAAGCAGAACCGGCTCTTTTTCAGCATCGATTCGTAGCGAACGCCTTTGGGAAGGCTGTCATAGACTTGTACGTCCGGGTCTTTTTCCTTCCACTGTTGTAAAAGGCGGTACCTTATGTGGCCGTGCAACTGGCCTGCGAAAAAGGCAAGAATGGACCGTTTCGAAGGGGAGGGCCCGCCGATTAGGCCCTTGATTTCGCCGGACTTGAGGTTGATTTCCGGCAGGGAAGCGTCCTTGGAAGGGTTGAAACCTTCGGAAGTGTTGGCGTTGCATAAGACTCTGATGGAGTTTTTGAATAGATTTGGCACATGGGAAGTTGTGTGTGGCCCCTAACACGAACAAGGCAATTTCAGAAGATGTACCATGTTCAAAAAAAAAAAAAAAAACTCTAGTCATGGAGAAAATCAAAAAATTGAAATGCTATAGACACAAATAGATGTGTTCAGATTCAATTACAGATGTCTCTATAATCATCATTTGTCTAGGTTTCTTGCATTATGTGGGGCATGTGCATTAGAAGATTGCGTATATATCTGTGTCCGATTCTGTGCACATTCATATGTGTCTGTAGCATTGCTTTCAAGAAAATGGAAGTGAGGGAAAGTTCCAAAACTTTGGGCCACAAAAGCATTGTTCAAGTCAACAATTCGAGAAGCCTACCAAAGTTAAATATACTCAAATAAAGGTTGAGTTCGATTTAAATAAAGCCAACTGTCTTTTTTATTTGTTTTTTAGAATTTCAATTAGATTCGTGTCAAAAAAATCTTGCATTAGTAATCATTTGCCTGACAAGAGAAATATATCCATATCTAAAGATGAAAAAACTACTGTATAACCAAAAGCTAAAAACAATTCAGTAAAGATAAAAGAAAAAAAAAAAAACAAGGTAGTTTTACTTTTACTGGCTTTTTTTTTCCATATTTTTTTTAGTTTTGGTCTAAATTTTTATTGTTTCACACCCAGACACCCTTCTGGTCGAAACAAATTGTAATTAAGTCTCAAATATTATATCGAAAATCCAAGAAAGAGTTTCTTAAACACCAACCCATTGGATCCTTTAATGGCTTATCTATCACTTTAGTCCTATAGTTATAGGTAGGTTTCAATTTCATCCTCAAATTTTTAATTGAGTCGATTTAGTCCTCAAGAAATTACTCAAGTTTCAATTTAGTCCTCAAAAATTTATTTGAGTCTATTTACCCCAGTTGGCATCACCTGGTCCTCCTCATGTGGGAGGTCAGGTTCAAGCCCCGTCATGAGCGTTTGAGATTCAAGGCTATATAAATAGTCTCTGAAATTCTTTATAGACTAATCTACTAATACTCTACTAACCTTTGCTGATGTATATAATATTGAGAAAAAAAAGTACTAAACCTATGTCAATTCAATCCTTTGCAAAAATATTACTATCAAATTACATAGTCGATGGATGGTAAGAAATCAACAACGAAAAGTTAAGAAGTCAACTTTTATTTCAATAGTCACATTTTTGGTGTTCTGAAGGTCGTATTCTGATCTTGGATTTACTCCGAATTCCGGAGGGAAAAACTTAAGGATTTATAAAACTCATTTTTGTGGTCTCTTCGGTTCAATTTACCTTTTCATCTGGGAACCCGTTACAAAATTTAATCTCCAAACGCATCCTAAAAATTCTATCCTTTTCTTACACTTTTCTTTTCTTTTTCTTTTTATCCGAAATCTTTCTTACATTTTCAATTCAGTAAGTCTACTGATACAAAAAATCGGTACAGATTTTCTATACAGATTTATTGTGGGGCCCACTACGGGTCCCACACAAATGATCCGAGCCGTTCATTAAATGTAAAACATTTTTTCAAGGGCCTTCGCGAAAAAATCAGTTCAATCCGATATTTATAGATGCTCGATCCAATTATCTAACTTTCGATTTAGATTCTCGGATAATAAAACATTATATGATTTGATCGAACATCTATAAGTATCGGATTGAACTGATTTTTCGTGGGGGCCCTTGAAAAACTGTTTTACATTTAATGAACGACTCGGATCATTTGTGTGGAATCCGTAGTGGGCCCCATGACAAATCTGTATAGAAAATCTGTACTGATTTTCTGTACCAGTAGACTTACTGCTTTCAATTCAAGCTTTTTGCACCTATTTATGTACTTACCCAATCATGGCACGACAGCATGAAATGATCAGCGCCGAGGCTTCGGTTCCAGAACGGATGCCGTTGAGAAACCACGTCTACATAGTCCGCGACGGTATGCCCTATGGCATGGTACTCATGGGCACCGGGCACGTACAGGTACTGAACCATCATGACCACGCTAAACGGAAGGAAATACACCAGAGCTTCATCCGGGTCTCTTGTCCGATAAAAATTCCCCTTCTCCATCTCCATGATGAACCTTCCCTCGCTTGAGTATATACTCCGGCAGGGACCGGTGTGGAACATCGGGAGCTCTCCTTCTTCGTACACGTATATCTTGAACAGTTTCTCCATCTCGAGATAGCTCCTACATTAACAATTGTAACGATAAGCACACGTACGAATTTAGTCAAATTTTGTAATCATGAGGAAGTCGTTGTTGAATGGAGACTTTGTACCGATGAAACGCGTTGGCGTTTCTGTATATAGGGCCTTGAGGGACGTAGTCGGGATCTTCTTGGATTGAGGTCATGTTGTTTTTAGAAGCTTTGCGAATCGGAGACCGGGCTTTCGCTAAAGCTGCTTCTAGCCTCTCTAATTTAGTGTATGTCTTGATTACCCCTGCTGTCTCCGTGGCAGTGCTTTCAGTACTAGAATTCTGCTCTTCCTATGATCAGAATTTAGAGAGTATAAATTTATTACAAGGTGGAGTTTCAAATTGTGATGAAATTATTAGAGAAAATGCATAGGAAACTACTTACAAATTTGTTAGTAATATTCAATATGGAAGGAGCCAACGGAGGTTCTGCTATTCCAATAACTCTAGAAGGAGCCAACGGAGGTTCTGCTATTCCAATAGACGGAGGTTCTGCTATTCCAATAACTCTAGAAGGAGCCAACGGAGGTTCTGCTATTCCAATAACTCTAGAAGACCTTTCGAGTTCTTCGTTTCCGTCTCTAGAGAAAGGCCGCGAAAAACCGACTCTCCTCGCCCATGGTGGAGAGTGGAATGAGATCCAAGACCTCTCGGGACCGAGCGTAAAATCGACTAGCGATGTGACAAACGAAAAGGTCAAAAGAAAAAACACCAAAATCAAGATCGAGTAGGGGAGATTAGACGAAGCCGAACGGGGCATATTTGTCGTAGAGCACATGATCTCCACACTAGATATTTCCTCTGCCAAAAATTACCAAGACCCTGTTGTTGAACCAGTATAAGACGTATCCATTGCTTCAAAGCCAGTTATTCTTTGCTGCATACCGGTACTATTCTCCATTCCAAAACCTTGGAAAAAAAACAGGCATGTGGTGTGTGGCTTCTGTGGGGATTTTCCACACTTGCAAGGTTTCCTTGGAAAAGGAATTCCTTTCTGGGTACAGTTCGTGAACCAGTGGAAAGGCTAAAAGTCGTGGGGGATTTTCAAACACTTTCTGTGATGTGTTTGCATGGAAGAGCAGATGAGGTATCAGGTATGGAGTTGGAAGCAAGGAATTTTTGAATGACCCATTGACAATTGTCATTTGGAAAGTCTTTTTTAGGTGTCCATTTATCAAACTAAAACGATAAGGAATGAAGTGACGAGAAAGGAAAGAGTTTGTGAATCAGAATCTTTAACCCCATTTGGGTAGATTCTCCCTTCCCATATTTCAGCTCCTCTACGGTCCCTTCAAATGGATTGGAGAGTATAATTTCGGCCCAGAAAAAGGTTTTTTTCCCAGCCCACTTTGATTTGTGATTGGCACCGTTCATTTTTTTAGATCACGATTCTGAGCCTACTCTGGTAATTAACACCGTTCGTTTTTTGAACTCGTGGAGAGCATCGAGCATGGCTAAAATCAAGTTGATCGCGTATCGTTCAATATTATTTCAAAACACATTTATGTTACGAGAAAAATGTTTGAAATGGATTTTGATCCGGTGTTGCAATCTTATTTTTTTGCAAGATAAATGTGTAAGAAAATCATATCGGATCAACTTGATATTCCGCATGCGTGATGCAGTCAACAAGCTAAACAAAATGAACGGTTCCGATCATTGAAGTGGGCTCGGGAAAAGAACTTTTTCGGGTTAAAATTGTACTCTCCAATTGATTTGAGAGGAGCTGGACTCGACTCATTGGAGACCTTCCCTATCAGCCTATGACAAGATGGCCAATTTTAGAAAGTGAAGTTTTGGAAAGGACCATAACAACAAGATGTCCTCCCAAATAAAGACAGCCCTGATTTTACACTTTTTAAATTTTTTAATTTTCTAAACTGAAAAAAAAAATGTAGGAGTATCTTTCTTCCTAAAAAGAGATTTCTCGAGGTAATTTTATATGATTGCTAACCCCAGAGAATATTATATAATCTTGATTTTTTAATTCCTCATTCCATTTAAGTTTACAGTTATATCATAGTAGAAAGCAACACACTTATTTCACAAATCAACACCAATTAAAATACAAAACAATTAAAGCACCCAGAATTAATTAATCCGCGCATATTAATTGTTAATCAAATGTTTTTGTTTTTCAAAGATATATGTAGATCTTTTGTGATACATCAAACACTTCGTCAAAAAGTTTCTTATTTTCATTTAGTTCCCGTGCGTATTTGAATTGAAACATAGAAAGATTTATCATGCGGAAAAACCTTCTCTTGCCTATTTTATTTTTATCATATCCGCTCATTGCACGGATTCACTGCTAGTTGCTACTGTTACAAAATTAGTTTTCATGTGGAGATCCCGGAGGGTGCCAGTTGGCGGTTAGACATTGAATTTTCAGAATTTTAAAGTTTTCTTAATGTGGGGGGGGGGAACTTGGATAGGTGAATCCAATCACCTAAGGGCGTGTTTGATTGCAGATTTCGTTTTGGAGGAATTCGTAATGAGGTGGGATTAGGATTGGGATTAAGAATGAGGTGGGATTATTAATGAGGAGATGAATTATTCATTCATGTCTGTTTTGCATAGGATTAGGATTGGGATTGGAATTGAGAATGAGGTGAGATTGTAAATAACATGTTTGTTTTGGCTAGAATTAGGATTAGAATTGAGATTGAGATGAATTTTTAAACTAGTCTTGCACAATCCCATAGGGATGAGATTCGTAGTAACCCCCCATGGTATTGCTAATACCCCCATTTCGGGGGATTAACAATCCCATGGGACAACTAACCCCCATCCACAAATGCCAACCAAATAAAGAATTAATAATTCTATCACCTTCTCAATCCCAATCCCTCCCTCCAAGAGGTTTATCAAACACGCCCTAAGATTATTCATGATTTGGACATATCTTATGTATATGGGCTTCCTTCTTCCCGGCCTGTCCTGTGTGAGTGGATTGTGCTCCACCGGATCCTTGTCCACAAATGCGCATAATTACTTTTTCCACCAAGTCCTTCCCCACGCACGCCCAGCTGGAGACTCCCTCCCTCTTTTCTCTCTTCCCCTCACACGCCCATGCACATTTAGAAATTATCTCCTCTCTCCTCTCTCCTCTCTCTCCCCCTCACAAGTGGTCCCTCCCTCTCTCTCTCATCCGTAGTTTCCTCTCTCTCTCTCTCTCCTCTCTCATCCAAACGGGAGCTTCGGCGAGAAGGATATACTACAGGGATGGAAAAGATAATTATTAGTCCATCAATACATTATATACAGCCGGAGGTCCATTTACACCCCGCTTTCTTAAAATACCCTCCAACCCGCACAAAACCGGAACTGAGGAACAGAACAGAAAAAGGTTGGGAGGAACAGTAGTTATAATGCATCGGCCTTTTACTAGTTACATTACACCGCACCGAAAAAAAATTCAGTGCCGAGCGAGTACCATGTGGTGCCCGCTCGCGCATCCGAGCCGTCCATTACGTGTTTGGACGGCTCAGATTTAGAGAGAGAAAGTGTTGAGATGGGATGAGAGAGAGTGTTTTAATCCGAGCCGTCGAAAAATGTATCGGACGGCTCGGGTGTGCCGAGCGGGTGCCACGTCGGCAATACCCGCTCGGCACTGAAGAATCTCTCCACGGCACCAGATTCTGTGTTGTTTTCTTTACATTATTTCAACTTTTTTTTATCTGATGAATTTCAATTGGAGTATTAGATCCTTGGTTTTTGAACGTTTTATATTCCCTCCATCTCTAAAGAAATTCCGACACAAAAACCTAGGTCTTTAGAAATATGTCTTTTTTTCTTTTAAAAAGTCAATTTTTTCATAACTTAAAGAATTCGTTGATATCTATTGATTTGTAATTTTTTTTTATCATTTTTAAGAAAAATACATATTTTTAAAGGTTTAAGTTTGTGCGCAAGATATTCATTTAGCAACGAACTGAGTACAAACATATACTAGTATTGTAACATTGTTCTATGGAAATAATGTTTAGTTTAAAACTACTAATTTTTAACAAGGAATCCAAAAATGGTACCTGTTATTTTACCGTTATGGGTACATATCATACTAATAGCAGAAATGGTACCATATATGGTATGGTATTCAACACCATAATTGTTACAGTCCGTAAATGTAACATACTAATAGCAGAAATGGTACCATATATGGTATGGTATTCAACACCATAATTGTTACAGTCCGTAAATGTAACGATCTGCGATAGCTAACATGCTAATCATTCGCCTAACCATATGCCTCAAGTTATACAATAGTTGGTCAAAATCCATTATATACCATTTCACACTTTCTAAAGTTCCCAATGTGGGACTTACCTAAGAGGTGGGCTATCACAATCTCCCCCAACTTAGGCTGGCACTGTCATTGGACCAGCAACCTTCCCCTGGTGACCGTAGTGTGTCACTTAGTTCTGTACAGAACAATCATTGTGCTCGTACCATATTCTAGAGGTGGCCCCCACTATGTGGACCAGGATTGTGCTATGATACCAACTGTAACGACCCGCGCCAGTTGACTTGTTAACAATTCGCCTAACCACGTGGCTCAAAGGTTAACCTCAAGTTTTAAAATAATTGGTCAGAATCCATTATATACCATTTCACACTTTCTAAAGTTCCCGATGTGGGACTTATCCAAGAGGTGGGCTTTCACACTTTTTTTCCCCGAACACCAAGATAATCGATCTTGTAAAATATAAAGTAGTATGTGGAAAAACAACAAATAATGTTATTTTTGCTAATTTACTTTTTTCTTTCTTCAAAACAAAGTAATAGATAATGATATATGTCTTAATATATTCTTTGTGTCTTTTAAAAAAGAACATATAATGTTATATGTGTCACTATATTCTTTTTCTCTCATCAAAGTAAAGCACCAGCTAATGTTATATGTGTTAATTTATTGCTTGTATCAATCTATTTGTTCTTTTTTGAAACTAAACATCAGATAATGTTATATATGGTAATCTATTTACTGTATCTTTTAAAAAAAAATAACAAATAACATTGTCTGTATCAATTTTTCTCTCTCTACAAAATAAAGAAACAGATACATTATTCGTTCAAGTTTAATATTTGTATCTTTTAAGAAAGTAACAGATAACTTTATCTCTATACAATAATTGACGGCTTGAAAAATACAATTAAATTTATTTCACAAGATCGATTATTTGGGTGTTCGGGAAAAAAAGCAACATATTAAGTAGTATGCAAATAAAAGTTACAAATAATGTTATATTTGCAAATGTATTTTTTTCTTTCTTCAAAATAAAGCAATAGATAATGTTATCTGTGTCAATTTATTCTCAGTACTTTCAAAATAATGTTATTTGTGCAAATATATTAATTTTCTCTCCCCAAAATAAAGCAACAACTAGCATTATTTGTGTTAATTTAATCTCATTTTTTCTTTAAAAAAGCAACAAATAACGTTATCTCTATTAGTTTATTTTATTCTCTCTCTAAAATAAAACAACAAATAGAATTATTTGTGTTAACATTATCATTAGTTGAATATGTAAAAAAGACTAACAAATATTATTATCTGTTGGATTTTTTTTTATTCAATAATAATTGAGCTTCGATCACAGTTTTTATTTACATTTTGATTTTTTTCGTTGAGACTACTGAATAATTGGTAAAAATTTGGCACGAACCTAACAAATTAAAAAAAATAAGTACATAAAAAGAAACCATTTTTTTAAATACATATCTTTGCCACGTGCTTAACACTTAGTTTTTAAAATAAAACACTCAAATTCTCTAGTATGAATTGAAAAGCTAATTCAATTAACTTAAAATTTCTCTAACCCATAGACCGCAGCTGATGCAATTTTACGAGGAACCAACCGATCAAAAACAAGTCGTTGGCAAATGATTTTGTGGTCAATAACCACCAAGGTTTACTCTCACTCCTCTTGTATATTTCATTGTCTTTGGGGTAGGTAAGATTATAAATATCAAAAAAAGGGCAATAAAAATCAGTAAGCTAGAGTTAAAAACTTAAAATGTCATGGAGCATCTTTTATGGAATTCAATTGAAAGACCTTCTTTGTTAATTAATTATGATTGATTTGCATGTCATTATCAGGTGTCCTATTTTGAGAATGTGTGTGCACGTGGAGAGAGAGAGAGAACAAAACAAGTGTCCCATGGGAAATGGTTATTACACATGTCACGGACTCACTGAGATGATGATGGGTGGAAAGCGAATAAGAGCAATTACATCAAACAATGTAAAATACCTTTTTTTCTATTTTGGAGAGAAAAATCACAAAAACATATTTGCACCAAATTAGGTAAAAGAAGAGGTAAAATCCATTTGTGAACAATTCTTAGTCATTTTTACCTATGCATTGTTCATATTCTTTTCTTTTTTTATTGTTTCTTTTCTCTCTCCTTTCTCCTCTCTTTATTTTTAATATTAGAAAAAGAAAAAAAATTTAATAGATGATAGGTTAAATAGATTGTGTTGGTGTAATTGTGAAAGAAAAAATTAATAGCTAAAATAAAATTGAAAACTGTTCACAGGGTAATTTACATTTTCATCGGTAAACTTGTTCTAAGGGAGATTAGTGGGAAGGTACGGGGTTAAATTGTAGGAGAGATGAGAGAGATTAATTGGGAGGCACGCTCGCGCGAGAGATGAGAAAGGGTATTTTTGTCTGATTAATAAGAACCTTACACTGGAATACTTTTAAGTGGATGGACCCTAAGGGGCTGTTGGATGGAGGAGATGAATAGGGATATGTGAGTCCCTCTGATTTCTACTCCGGGTGCCCTTCAAATTCGGTGTTTAGTTCAGATTTTTGAAAGGTGGAGATAAATACTGTAGAGGTTTCATGTCGGCAGAAGCTGGATTTGAAAAAGGGAGGTCAAACCCCGTCGTTGCCAAATCCGGGTGGTTTTGGGAAGGTTTTTGTAACGATTCGCTCCATCTTTGTACAATATTGTCCGCTTTGGACGCCCAAAGCCCATAGACTTCCCAGTGAGGTCACCCATCCCTGGATTACCCCAGGATGAGCACGTTTAACTGTGAAGTTCCTATGCGCTTTGGCCCGCTCTCACGGCTTTAAAAGGCCTTGTACAAGTAGGATGGATCTTTTCTTATAAATCATGACTTGCCCCCTTCCGTCCGGACGCTTCCTAGAGTACCGCCGGCCACCGGAAAGCGGGGTGTCACAGTTTTACCTCTCCAAATCCCCCTTTCATTTATCCTTTGTCATCCCATTTCTTGTTTCATCGTGTTCTTTTACCTAGACCAACGAAGAGAGAGAAGAGATGAGGTCACTGAAGAACTCTGGTAACTCCACCGCCTTACCAACAGTTACAACTCTCCCTCGTTTTCCTCTTTACACAAGCTGAGGTATGGTTGTTCACTCAATTTGCGATCGTTTTTGTGATTTTTAAAGACTGTCTGTGTTCCGTTGGGTTGAGTTTTCAATTGACTTGGGGGTTTTTTATGTTGGGTGTGATTTTTCACCCACGGTACTCCATAACTTATCTGAGTTGCCCTATAAATCTTGAAACTCCATATATGTTGATTTTGCCCTAATTTAATTGTACGGTTTGTAGATCTGAGTTGCCCTAACTCGAAATAGTTTTTTTTATCTCATTCTGTGCATTTTGAACCACGATTTGAGTTGCGACATGGGTTTGAACCACTATTCAGTGACTGAATAGTCACGAATCTTCGGACCTAAACCTGTAGAAGTTTTTGCAGGGGTTCTGAGATCTAATCGAATCTAATCCTCATAAGTATAGTACATATTTATAACAATTGCAGCCTAATGTTTAACTCTCATTGGAACACACAATTGGATCTAGATAACTTACACACACAGAATTATAAAAAGAAGAAAACAAAACAAAAACCAAAATTATTAAAATCTCTTCCAAATAGGATGGCAGAAAACTCAAATTGGGTCTCAAAACATATTAACCCAAAAGGAAGATTCATCTCTCACGAAGAAGAAATCCCTTTTCTTGATATCTCTCTCCGAGAGCCGGTCTTGAGCTAAAAACCAAAGAGGTGGCCAATTTAAGCCCTAAATTTTTTTCAAATTTTAGGAATTAATTTGGCTTTGAGGATCTGGAAGTCAAAGATGATTCTTGCCTCTACATTGGATGGTGTTAAATTTATGGTTGATAAAATACTGTTTTATATATGTGTGTGTGTGTGTGTGTACATATCTCGCTGTCTTTGTAATTTCCATTTTCATTTCTTTGCTTCTTTCCAATAACTGTTGACACATGCATCATGGAAAACTCCATGAAGTTTAATTGTAGTTTTAACATGACAGTGTCATGTCATTTTCTATAGTTGTTTGAAATTGTCAATGTCTGCTCATTGAACTTGTGTCGCTTATTTGTATCTGCACTATCTAGATATCATGTCTAATGTTTGTACCATCTAGATATCGCATATTTGTGTCCGTACGTTGTTGGTGCTTCCCTCTGATTGGTGTAGGGGTCTATTTTTTTGTGGTCCTCCATAAAAGGAGTTTGGGAATGGTAGAGACCTCGATAGGGATAAGGATAAGGTGCATGAACATTGACAATAGCACACAAATTTGTTGATAGCAATGATATTTCTTGCATTGTGTCAAACTAAACACTTCAAAAAAAAACCCCAAAAAGTAGTCCTTTTCATCCGCCCAGGAAAATGGAGATGGAAATGGAGCCACATGACGTGATAGCTTCTTTCTGTCTTTGGTTGAATGAGTTGCACGTTTACTTCTCTATTGGGTTGGTCCCCACTTCTCACCATAGCTTTGGACCAGTCCTAAAAAACAACACAAGTACTTAATGAATTTTCATTGCCATTCTGTGACTCTAAAAGGCACCCAATTAATCATTTGTCGTCACTCTCTCCGTGCAGTAATAGGTTTCGTTCTTTTTTTAGTTTCTCTTGTTTCCAGCAATCAGTGATTTGATTTTTATTTTTTCCATTCATTGGACACTTTCACTTCCTTCAATTTCTGTTTTTAGTTCAGTTGGATTAAAATTACTCCAATATGGATGGTACGGCGTACTAATTTGGTACGGTGTACTGATTTGGTACAACGTACTGATTTAGCCCTAATTTGGGACACACCTTACTGATTGCCACCTATTGATTTTGCAATATTGTACGTATAGTGATTAAAATGCATTGAGTTGCCCTAATTGATTTAGAATTGCCCTAAAATATTAGTTGCAGTCAATTAACTTTTGTCTTAAAACAGATGGCAAGACTAACAAACCATGAACGAAGGAAGAAGACAAACCGTAAGGCATTGTTAGCAGCGTTATGTATGATGAGAGTACTCAATAGAGTTATTTAACTTTACTTGTTAATTACGGAGTTGATTGCTGAGAGGCATCGACAAAGGCTTTGACAAAAGTCTTATCTTCATGTCAATCCTAATGCTTACCAAAGTCAACTAGACGCACTTGATAGGTTGATACGTGGGAATGACAAAACTTGTCATGACAATTTGAGGGTAAACAAGCATACATTCAAGATGTTGTGCCAATTATTTATTCAAAATGGGCTAGAGCCATCTAGGAATGTTACCGTTGTAAAGAAGGTGGCGATCTTTTTATGGATCCTTTCACACCATACGAAGAATAGGCATACCATTTTACAATTTTGGAGATCATGGGAAACAATTAGTAGGCATTTCAACGCAGTTTTGATCGCGGTGTTGCGCCTTCACAATGTCTTGTGGTATCATTCTCAGCCTATTCCTGCCAATGAGCCGGATGCTAGGTGGAAGTGGTTTAAGGTACATAATTATTATGTATTAAGTTCTAGAAATGCACTTATTCATTATAAATTAACTATTGTAATAAAAATACCCTTCTGTCTTGTAGAATTGTTTAGGGGCTTTAGACGGTACCTTCGTACCTGTCCTCCCTCCAACAGAACACAAGGCACGATATAGGTCAAAGAATGATGACTACGCAACAAATGTGTTAGGAGTTTATAGTCGTAACCTATAATTTGTTTACGCATTGTCTGGTTGGGAAGGCTCTGACACAGACTCAAGAGTGCTCCGAAATGCCTTGCTAAGGCCTCATGGGTTGAGAATTCCACAGGGTATGTGACTTGAAAACCTTTCCATTAGTGAACATACCTCAACATTATTGTAAACATACTTATGTAGGACAACTAATCTTATTTGTAAATCGTTACTACCTTGCCAATGCTGGTTATACTAATGGGCTGAGATTATTAGCACCTTACAGAGGTCAACAATACCACATTAACATTTGGAGGCAAGGACACATACCCCAAAGCCGGGAGGAGTATTTCAACATAAAGCACTCTAATGCATGAAATGTTATCGAGAGATGCTTTGGGGTGCTGAAGATGAGATGGAAAATTTTGAGATCTTACTCTTTCTACCCCATTAGGACTCAATGTCGCATCGTCACTACCTATATCCTTCTCCATAATCTCATTAAGTGTACAATGGCGGTGGATCCTGTTGAGACTGAATACATGACGTGGGAGCAAGCGAACCTACATAACGTACCACGCAAAGTGTACATTGCAAATGTCAATGCTACAAACGAATGGACCCAATTTCGGGATAACTTGGCAACCCAAATGTACAATGATTGGTTAGCTAATCCAAGGGGTGACCATTAAGTTACGTGTAACTGAATTTGAATGTAATAATCTGGACGTGTTATTTATTTCTGTTAATTATATGTATCTGTTAGACGTGTTAAACTTGTTGAACAATGGTCGTGTGAACTATTTGAATGTAATAATATTGTTTTTCATGAGTACAATACCTATGTCAAATTGTCATCTTCATTTAAATCAGGTTAGCATACCTATAGAAAGTGAAGGAACTTAACAATCTGAACCAACGAGTCGTAGGAAAAAACAAGATCGTAGGCTATGAACCTTTGCAGAAGAGGAGGCCCTACTTGCTGCCATGATGGAGTGTATATGTGATAAATACAGAGCTCACAATGATTTCAAGCCGGACTATTTTAATGAAGTTGAAAAGGAGTTGAAGAAGAGATTGTCTGGGACTACACTTAAAGCGCAATCGAACATTGAGTCGAAGGTGCAAAATTGGAAGGAAAAGTATGCTCTAATTGTCGACATCACACGTCTTAGTGGGTTCGGTTGGAACCATACCACTAATTCCATTGTAGTGGATGATGAAAACGTATGGAAAGAATATGAGAAGGTAATTTCTCCGCGCATACATTTAAACTTACTATTATTGTTATTGCTTCCCACTTAATGTATGTCATTGTACATGTACAGTCCAATTCCAAAGCAAAAAGGGCTGAATAAGAAGTCTTTTCCCATGTATGAAAGTTGACAATTCTTATTTGGGAGGGATAGGGCCACCAGTGATTTAGCCGAGGATGCGGTGAAAGTGGAAGAAGTTGTTGAGACCCCTCAAGATGAAGCCAATATAGAGCTCGATGACATGTTGAATGAATGCTATACTCCAACGTTTGCAAATGGTGACACAGTGTTTCCACGTGAGACACCATTTGTTGACATATCAACTTCTTCCAGAACTCCAATAAGCAATGCCAATACTCCAGCAAGCAATGTCAATGCTCCCGCAAGCAATGTCGTGCCGGGAAGGCCAAAGAAAAAAGTTAAGGTGGACGCAAATGAGGCGTCCATTCATGTGGCAATGGAGAATTTATTGGCTCAAAGTAATACGGCGTTCAACAAGATTACCGATGCGGTTGGATATGAAGACCGACTCTCTGCCAAAAGAGAGAAGGTGTTTACTGAGCTAATGAAGCTTGACCTTGAGATGATTGATAGGTTTGCTTTAAACACAATGATTGTGTCTACCAAAGAAAATGTGGACACATTCTACAAACATACCGGAGAACTACAAACAAGCTTGGGTCGAGGCCGTATTATCAGGCCAAATCAATTTGAAGACCACATAGGAATGCCT
The DNA here is from genome assembly GCA_019656835.1 of Rhododendron ovatum. Taxonomy (NCBI): domain Eukaryota; kingdom Viridiplantae; phylum Streptophyta; class Magnoliopsida; order Ericales; family Ericaceae; genus Rhododendron; species Rhododendron ovatum. The sequence continues at coordinate 8,691,836 of CM033795.1, forward strand.
TAAAACTTATGCGTACAATGTTCAATAGGGCGGAGGATGTGATTCCTGCTTTTTGTAATTAACTAATTACTACTTATGGCTCACATGTGGAGGAAAAGTAGTCCTTCTTTTTGTAATGATGCACCTTATTACTTACAACTTGTGATCATGTATATTTGGTACTTGTTAGGGCAACGATGATAATCGTAACTATTTTCTAGGGCAAATGTTAAGGCAATGATGATGATGATCATAACTATTTCGTAGGGCAAATGTAAGGGCAACTATAATGATCATAACTATTTGCTAGGACAATGATGATACACTTTTAATTGATTACATTGTGTATTAGTTGGCACTTGTATTGGTAACTATGATGGTCTTAATAGCAACTTGGTTGCTTGCTAGTGCTTCTTTGATTACGTTGAGTACATCTGAACCCAACATTATGTATGTGTGTATGTGGAAATTGACAAGACAGGATACTACTTTGTGTGTGTTGTGTGTGTGCAAACTTGTCTGGTTTATGGGCTGTTCTAAGTATGTTTTATTGTTGGTTTATGGGCAGTTTTTTGGCTGCTTTCTGGGCTGTTTTTTTGGCTGGTTTCTGAACTATTTGTCTGCAGGTTTGCAGGCTGTTATCTGGCCTATTTTGTGGGCTATTTTTTGTGCAGTTTGGCTGGTTTACGGGTAGTTTTTTGATTGGTTTCTGGGCTATTTTTTGGCTAGTTTGTGGACTGTTTTTTGCAGGTTTGTGGGCTGTTATCTGGCCTATTTTGTGGGCTGTTTTTTGTGCAATTTGGTTGGTTTACGAGCAATTTTTTGGCTGATTTCTGGGCTATTTTTTTGGCTAGTTTCTGGACTGTTTTTCTGCAGGCTTGTGGGCTGTTATCTAGTCTATTTTTTGGGCTTTCATTTTTGGACAGTTTTGATGGTAGTTGTGTTATTTTTGCTAGTAATTAAACTTATTTCCTAGGCTATGATGATATAGACAAGACGAGGCATCGTATTTGCGGGACAACTTATGAGGGCAAATAGTTTAATCACCGTTTGGCAACATAATTTGTAGCCAAATAGTGCACTATGTGCCGGTTAAATCTGAGCCCAAGAGTTGATACTTACACTTATATCAATTTTGTTCTGCAGTTTCTTTTCTGTGTTATGCTGTTTTTTTGCTGGTTTGCTGGACAGTTTTGTGGTTCTACTTTGAATGGACCCAAGTGTAGGCTGTTAGCATGCAGGTTTGTGGACTGTTAGCATGCTGCTTTACTAGTTTATTGGGCAATATTTTGGTGGTATTCAGGACAGTGTTGGTGTTGGTTTCTAGGCAGGTTTAATAAAGCTTTTGAAGTTGTTTTGTTGATAGGTTTGCTGCCTAGACTTGTATTACTTTTGGCATGTTTTCTTGCCTACCTTTTGGCTGTGTTTTGAGGCTATGATGATATGGAACACGCTTTTCAATGCGAGGCACTCGTCTTGGCGGAACAACTTATGAGGACCAACGGTTTAATCACCATTTTGCAACATAAGTAGTAGTTAAGTGGTGCATTATGCGCCAGTTAAAAACATATCTGAGCCAAGTACATATATAAATCATGTTAGTATTGGGTTAACTGTAATGTGATGATTGGTGTTTTCAATTAGATCTTTCAATGACAAGTGAAGATAAAGAATACTATTGGGTGGTTTTCGTCGGGCGTAATTTGAGAATCTATACAAATTGGATGACTGCAGAACTACAGGTTAATGAATATTCGGGGAACATGAAGAAAATATACAACATGTTCGATGAAGCGGAAGGAGCATTGTTACAATTCTATGAGGAAAGATACCAATTCATTCAAATGCAATCGATCCGAACCGAACATCAATCAAGTGACGATGCTTCAACATCCACAAGTTCTTTGTAAGTTCAACATCAACCTAGTCTATCAACATACCTTGTTCTAATTTTTATTTTAGGTTTCGTAACTTGTATTTTGTTGGCACATCTATTCGATTCGGAATGAAATTGTAAGTTTAATTTCTCCAATTTTAAAATGAAGACTGCATTATGTAGAAAAACATTACTAATCTCAAATAAATATAATTACTTGAGATACAAACCGGAATGGTACAAATTTATTCCTCAAACATTTATTCTTTGACCACCCTCTTAGAACTTCAAACTTCTAGTTTTCTTATCGAACAAAGCAACGGCCCCAACGATCAAAATTGGAAAATTTCATGTCTTGAAAATGTCTCAGTTGTGGGCAATCCTACATAAAATTAAGGCAAATAGTTAATAAATTTACTAAATACGACTTAATATGAAATTGGAAACAAATTGAAAATTACTTACTCGGATAAATTCATTCCAAACATCATTTTCTACCACCAGTTTATTTTCTTTTGGATTCCACCCAAACCCCCGAAGCATAGCATTTAGATCAAAATAGTCACGCTTCTATTTTTTTATTTTTCATTCGATATGGTTTTGTTTAATACCTACTTCGGGGAAAGAAACTCGCATTTGATTCTCAAGAACTCCGAAGTAGTCGGAATGAAATCCATTCTCGGCTTGCCAAACCCCCTGATCTACAAGGCTCGTAAGATTTGTAAGTAACATTTCCTCCTTCACCTCACTCCAAGCCCGACGTGCCATTTGAAGGAGTAAAAAATCGTAATTACAAAGTTAATTTTTAAAGGGAGATAGATGTGTGTGTACAATGATCTGAGATAGCTAGTGGTATTTATAAACCACTTTACCAAACATTTTTGGTAAACATGTTTTTACCTAACAAAATTTGGTGCACCTACTTTTCTTTTTCAACTACCAAAAAATGTACTTTTTAAATTACTAAATTGAAACTATATAATTCAGATTTCTTAAAAAATTAAATCAAATAAGGTTAAAAATTTTCAATATAGTTACATTTATATTTATGCAATAATTAGTTCTAAATATTTATTTACTGTAATTACAAAATGCACTTTTTAATTAATAAATTGAAAATAAATAATTCATATTTTTAAAAATAATAAATCAAAAAAGGTTAAAACATTTTAAAGATAATTTTATTCAAATTTATGCAATAATTATTTGTATATATGTATTTACTGTAATTATAATGAAATAAACGTAATTTGTCCATTAAAATACTATAGTGGGGGCAAATAAGTCATTTAACACCTTATCCCATCATATCCACCTTCCAAATCTCCCTTCTCAAAAAATCATCCAAACACCTCATTATAAATCCATCCGTCTTAAGATGTGGGGCCACCCTTCTTAATATATCACCACTCATTACATATCCACCTTCAAATCCACACTCATTCTATATTCACTCAAAATAAATCCTCCATCCAAACGGACTGTAAATCTTATTAAAACCCAACGTAGACTTATGGCCCAATAAGCACCTACTTTTGGACGATGGACCAATTTACTGCATCCAAATTTTTCTCCCTCTCTTCTCTATTTCCTTTTTATATTTTACAATTTAAACCTTATAATGTCTATAACTTGTTTTTTTTACATATCTAGTATTTATAAAATTTATATTTTTGAAATTTATTTGTAAAGCTCCATCTATTGAGATCAATATTGAAGATAAAATTATAAAAAAAAATTATTTTTATTTTCCAATATTTGATTTATTTTTTTAAAATTTGTAATGAACAGTCTAAATTTACAATTAATAGTGTTAAAACTAATAATTAATAGTTTAAATGCACAATTAATTATGTTAATTATAATTTTATTTGTTTTATTTTGTTCAAATTAGATTTTAAGGTTAAAACACTGATAATTAACAATTAAAATTAGGCCTTTTAGAGTTTTAGGAATTGAAATTACTGCTAATTAATAGTTAAAAATTAGAATTTAAGGTTATAGTTTGGGGATTGAAAATACTGTTAATTAAAAATTAAAAAGGTCAACAATTTTTTTCGTAAGGTTCTCTTATTTCCATAAGGTTGGTTCTCACATAGGATTTGGGGTTTATGGTTTAGAGTTTTTTGGGTTTAGGATTTAAGGTTTGGCATTAAAAACACATCTAATTAACAGTTAAAATTGGGATTTAGGGTTCTTAAAATTAGGATTTTGGGATTGAAAACACTGCTAATTAACAATGAGAAATTAACATTACTGCTAATTAACAATTAAAATTATAATTGTATGATTTTGGAGATTAAAAATACTGCTAATTAATAATTAAAAGGCAATTAAAAATTAGCATTACTGATAAAGTTATAGACATGGATAATATAAGTTATAGCATTTTTAAAGTTTGCAAAAATAAAAAATAGGAACCTACACATAAAAAATAATTTTTATGTTACAGAATTTCACAATTGATATTGGGCTTGTTTCATAGATCTTGTTGAGTAAATTTCAAAATTATTACAGTATTTTTTTCAAAATTGGATAAACAAAATTAAAATTAAAATTAAAATTATGACTATTTAAAATTTTTGAGATTTAAAGATGAGAGATAGAGGGAGGGATCAGGATTCCAGGAATCAACTGGTAGCAATTTTTTTTGTTGACTTTCTATTTCTCTATGGATCAGTGGGAAGGTTTTTTGGAGAGGAATGTGACTCTCCATACATAGAATCCAGATCCTCTCCCTATGTCTCTCTCCAACGATGTTCCGGAGGTTTTAACAATGAAGCGACAACACACTAACAAATGCATCCAACGGTTGAGAGAAAGCTAGCAAATTTTGTTTCCAAACCTGGAACAATACCACGCCGTTTCTTCCACATGGCCCAAACGGCAACCTAACTGGATCTGATTTTTCCGTTTCTGGTTCTCAATATATACTTCCCCAACACACCCACACAACCACCCTCCCCGCTCCCTCTCTCTCCATTGCAGTGCAAGTACACTTTCTCAGGAAGAATTTGAATTTTCTCAGAAAGTGATAGCTATTGTGATTGAATGTAGTTTTCCCATCCAACTTATAGATGTATTGACAAATTTTTGTGTTCATGAAGGATTCTGAAGTCTACGTGGTTAATTGATCAGTGATGGATGATCAAGGTATGATGATTCAGCAATTGGTATATTCAAATGGGTTTTTTAATCAGGAAATCCCGAGGGCCTAGTGTTCATAGGAATTGAAAATGAAAATAAAATCTACATTCGATGGAGATCGAGACAGAGAGAAATGGAGTAGTGTAGAGAGAGAGGGGGGGGAGAGGAGAGAAGAGGAACAAATTAATCATCAAAGAATGAGGATTATCCAGAAGTCCAGACTGAATGTTCGTTGTATCCAATGTTTTCAAATCGGGATACGTATCGTGTATCGTTTATTTCATTTCATGTATCGTATCGGAATACGTCTCGTGTATCGTAAGATATGTTAACGAAAACAAATATAATATAAAATAATATTTATACTTAATTATAATCTAAAAATCTGTTGGTTATATGAAAATAAGTGTTTAATGTATGAAAAGTAGACTTTTAGGATGGAAAATTTCAAGTCTCCCAAGTAGGGTCTATCGTAATGAGGCTTTCATGTGCCTGAGTCATGCAATACATGATCGAAATATGTTATTTCTTCTATCCGAACTTCGAATATTGGTTTTCTCTGAATGGTTTGGATACCATCATAATTAGATCAAACGATTTAGAATGCATTTGTGTTCCAATTCTTAAAATATGGTATGATCATGATTTCTTCTCAACAAGAAATTGTAAGATACGTTTTGAATCGGGATACACTATTATATTGTAAGATACGTCATCGTATCGTAGGATTTCTATATAAAAAGGATACGGGGTGAGATACGTATCGTTTTTGGAAAGAGACGATACGAATCGTAGGATACGTATCCCGTATCGTAAGATTTTAACAACCATGGTTGTATCTTGGTGAGAAGTGGGTTTCCTTCTACAGTGGGAGTGGGGAATCTTTGATCAGATATGCAAAAGCATTAATTCCAAGTAGGGCTGTAAACGAGCCGAATCGAGCCGAATATTTGAATGTTCAGATTCGTTCATTAAGTTTTTTAGCGAACTCGAGCTCGAGCCGAACTCAATGAAAATTATGACGAGCCGAACTCGAACCGAGCTTGCCTAGGTTTGGGTCGAACTCGAACTTGTTCACGAGCCTTAACGACCTAATAATATCATATATTTATGCTCTTATACAGGTCTAAAGTTGCAAATAAAAATTTTAGTATGTATATAAATTCGTTCATATACATATAAAATGGTAAAAAGGTATATATAAAATGATAAAAACATATACATAAGTAAGTTTTTAGTAATTGTAAACGTTTAGACTTATACAAAATTTAAAATTTTCACTATGTAACTATATAAAATCCTCATAATATACATATACTCCAGGTTCGCGAGCCTAATCGAGCCGAATACTACTATGTTCATGTTCGGCTCATTTATGAAACGAGCCTAAAATTGAGGTTCAGGTTTGGTTCGTTAAGTAGACGAATCGAATTCGAACGAGCCTTTACCGAGTCGAGTCTCGAACAGTTCACGAACGGCTCGGTTCATTTACAGCCCTAATTCCAAGAGAAACGGAGGAGGTGGAATCATTTGAGACATGTTGGCAAAACGGCATCGTATTGTTCCAGGTTTGGGAACAAAATTTACTAGCTTTCTCTCAGCCGTTGGATGCATTCATTAATGTGTTGTCGCTTCCCCGTTAAAACCTCCGGAAGATCGTTGGAGAGAGACATAGGGAGAGGATCTGGATCCCCATATATATGTATAGAAAGAGGGGAGCTAGATATGCTGAGACTAGTTGGTCATTAAATGCAGGGCACATGCATAGAGAGATAAAGAGGCGCGTGGATAATTTATAAACAGTAACTAGTGGGAAAATGCACTTATATAAACAGTAACTAGTGGGAAAATGCACTTATGCGGAAAGGACTTGCTGAGCTATCATTTTTAAAAGTAGGACCAGCCCGTCATTTTCTCTATGTATATCACCTTCATTGTAAGGCCCTATATTATGGAAACTATTGGCCCAATAACTTATTGGAGTCTAATTAAACAACCCAAAAGGCTTACAGCCCAAGTTAGTTATAATATCTTTACATGCTTTCTTATGTACTACTTAGAATCACTTATATAGATTTTTGATGTAGGACGGAGTTTTAGACTCATCATAATCTCTTTCTAAAAATCAGTCCATATACGACATTTTAAAACAATAACGCTACCTACATGACAAACGGACATAAGGCTAGATCGACCAAGTCATTTAAGCTGACAACAAAATACTTTCAGCATATGGACTAAGTCGCTGACAGACCAACCACACCTGACTCAATACGACTGTGCTAATTTTTAATATAATTGTTGAGAGAGGGAGTGGTTCTAGAAATCCTAAGCGAATCTAGATGTCTAAATACAGATCACGGAGCCGTATGTAACGATTCGAACTCATTTGGGTCCCAAAGCATTTCTCTCTATGGAATAACTTTTAACTAAATCGAGATGGCGATTTTGATCTTGTAAATTGGTCCTAATGTTACATGATCACAACTATACATAAACAGCAACATTCAATCTTCTCAGCCAAATCGAGTGAATTATCATATGAAACACATCAAATCTCTTAGGAGGATCATTCACCAAAAAATGCCTTTGCACCTGCCTCACTCCCTCCTGCAATCTTAGATACCGATCCTCCGGTATGCCCACCAGAATATTCTTCAAATTCGGTATCTCACTCACCGAAACCTGAACCGAAAACGAGTTCCAATTCAAAACGTCGCTAAACGGGAGCACATAGTTCTGGGAAATCAATACCGGCACGCACTCTGCATAAATCGCCTCCACGATCCTTGGGCTCGCAACTTCCCAGCCGCTCGGGCAAATGCAGTACTTGCTCTTCTTCATCATGTCAGGGTATGACTTTCCCTCCGGAAGATATTTGTAAACTCGTACATCTTCATCTTTTTCCATCCAGTGTTTTAGAAGAGCAAGCCGAATGTTACCATGTGCACCCCCTGCAAAGAACGCTAGGACCGTGCGGTTAGAAAGGGGCAACCCACCGGTGAGCCCTTCAATTTCGCCTGTTTTTAAGTTGATTTCTGGCAATGATGCATCTTTCTTCGGATTGAAGCGCTCGGATGTGTTTGCGTTGCATAGTACCCGAATTGAAGTGGAATATAATTGAGGAACATGCCGAGTTGCACGTGGGCCCTGGAACATGAAAAATTTTTATCTGAATATTGTAGAATATATTCCTCAGAGTTTACCGAGAATCAGATTTACAGTCTTACCCAATCATGGCAAGAGAGCATGAAATGATCGGCTCCGAGGCTTTTGTTCCAATACGGGTACTTCGTAGATATGAGACGAACATAACTACGGATTACCCATTTTAGGACGGATTTGCTTTGGGTGACCGGGTCAAAGAGGGTTTGGAGGATCATCACCACACTAAACGGAAGGTAGTAAACATGAGCTCGATCAGGATCACGGGTGCGAAATCGAGTGTTTGTTTCCATCAACTTGATGAAAATTCCTTCCATGGAGTATATGTCCTTGCAAGGACCAGTGTGAAATAGTGGCGGCTCTCCTTCTTCGTAGATATATATTCTAAACATCCTTTCCATTAAATGGTAACTTCTGCACAATTCAAGAAAATCATACGAAGTGAAGTAAAAGAAAATGATAAGTATTTTCTTTCTGACCATAGGATTCTTTTTTTGAGCAAAGAGGTTACTAGGAATAGAGGATTATACTCGGCCTGTGAATTTGTTACTCTAAACTGCAATCGCACTACAAGAGGCAATCCACCAATTTGAGGATGAGGAATTATCAAAAAATATACTATATATTTAATTACCTGCGGAAAGCATAAGCATTCAGATAAATGTCCCCTTGTGGAATATAATCTGAATCTCCATCAAGAGGCGATGAACGGTTCTGATTGATCACGGCATCTCTGATCAGAGCTCTGGCTATAGCAAGTCCTGCTTCAACCCTCCCTAGTTTTTCATCTATCTTCTTCTTACGTCTTCTGAAACCAGATTTGATAGTGGCACCACCTTGCCTTGTGTCATCCTGTGCCATATAGGAATAGCAACCCATTAGTGCATGCATTTTCCAAACGCTTGGCCCAACGAAAAACAAAATTTGATAAAACTCCTTTTAATATTTTCCGGATGATAGATATTGTTTGCAAAAATGATTTTCATTTTTCAATTAAAGGTGGAAAACATTTTCCAGACACAATGAAACAGATCAATTAAAATCCAACAAACACCACCACCAACCATCCTACAACCACCGCCCCAATCGACACCATCATTAATTTGGCATGAATATTCATTGGAAAATGGTTTTTGAAAAGGTAATGCATTGTCGAGGGGCCTTTGGCCCAACAGCGTTAAGAGTGCAACTTTAGTACTTGGAGAAACAAACAGAGCTAGCATACTAATACGGAAATTACGGTGGAAATAGAGGAATTACGGTAAAGGAGAAGTTGGAAAAGGAAGATGAAGATGAAGAAAGGTAGGAAATGCCACCAGTCCGTGACCATATTGATGGTGGAAGAAAGAACAAAGATAATCCTTCGGAAGTATTTGTTATTGCAACCAGAATAACAATGGCAAATGAAGTCACCAAGAAGAAGATGCTCATACGTAGGCTTGTTCCTTGTAACTGCCTCATCTCTCTCTCTCTCTCTCTCTTACGGTGTGAAGAACTGAAATCACCATAAACAAGCCATCCCAAAAAAGGGAAAGTCTACAATACACACCCTTTAAAAATATGTACTATATGCACCTATTTTATGGTTCATTCATAATATTTTAGTGTACTTCGTAACTTTTGTTCTAGAATTCATAACCTTTCAACTGTACGATTCATAACATTTTCATTATGATTCATAACATTATGGTGTATTTCGTAATCTTTATACGATTCGTAACTTTTTAGCAATACGATTCGTAACATTTTCTCTATAATTCATAACATTTTGAAGGGTGCATATGATACACACCTAAATAAATGGTGTGTATTGTAGTCTTTCCTTCCAAAAAAAATCTTACATGGGTAGTAACACTACATTCTTACCCTCATTTATTCACCTTCAAAGTCCCTCACATTTAATCTTACCGACTCAATCATTTTAGGGAAGGAAGACACAACGAAAGTATTTTGAGAGCGACGGATCCATTGCCTGGACGAGATTCAGCCGGCCGGGGACCTTGATAGTTCACTATCATTCAATGGTGCCAAAGTTTTTTTTTGTTTCTGTTTTTTATGGTCTTTGTTCAGCCGGGGACCTTGATAGTTCACTATCACTCAGCACACACTGATGTTCAAGATTTCTAATCCTTGAATGAAAATTCTGTGTTTTTTCCCTTCAAATTGGGTCCATATATTCCATTTAATTGAAAAGATCACGTAGGTAGTTTTTGTAATATCGGTAATTTACAATATGAATGTGTTTTGAGTCATCTGATGCAGGAACGGAATCAAGATTTCTTAAACACGGGTGGCCGAATTATTAACAATAAATTTTGAAATTTCAAGAATCGGGAATCTGATACTTTATTTGGTTTGGATTTTGAGGGAGCTTTTTTTTTGAATAACGAGTTGAGAGAGATAGAAAGATAAACGAGAGTAATAATTGAAGAAAAAATTGATTAAAGACCATGCACAGCGAGAGTGGTTGGATTTTAGGACCCAAAAAGAACATAGTTTAAAGTATTTAAATGTCTAACACTTAATACCAAAAAAGAAGAAGTAATAAATAGTTGCTCTTACCAAACAAAAAACAACTAATCTTAATGTAAAAAAAAAAAAAAAAACTCCGAAACTATGCGGGGCCGTGACCCCATAAGCCTTGTATGTAGCTCCGTCTCTGGTCTGGTGAGCGTGAGTCTCTAAAAATCTTTATCCAAACATCTGTGACAAAGTCTCTATTCGTTCAACATAGTAGAACTTTCTCACTTTTTTGTGCATGACTCATTAAAATTGGGATAAATTCATTATAGCTGTGATAAATAGTGAGTTTATTGAAAAATTAAATTGAACCAAACTTGCCAGACCAAAACGTAGAAATAACCCAAATTTGGTATTTGCACTTGGCATGGAGGAGGACAAAGTAAACAATCAATAAACCCCAAAACCCATCATCATTTACTCCCAAGTCTTGAAAAAATGATTTGCTCCAATCCGTATACCACATTCTAAAACAATAACGCTACGCACACGACAAACGGCCCCTAACACCAGCAATACCATAAGTATGGACCGAGTCATTTAAGCTAACAACCAAACACTTTCTGTACATGGACTAAGTCACTGACAGACTAACCACACCTGACGCAATACGAATGTGCTGAGAGAGGGGGTGGTTCTAGAAACCCAATGCGAGTCTAGTTGTCTAGATACAGATCACGGAGCCATATGTAATGATTCGAACTCATTTGGGTCCCAAAGCGTTTGTCTTCATGGAATAACTTTTAACTAATTATCGAGATGGCGATTTTGATCTTGTAAATTGGTCCTAATGTTACATGGTGCAACAAAATAATTTCCTGCTTTCAAATTGATCAACTATATATAAACAGCAAAATTCAATCTTCTCAGCCAAATCGAGTGAATTATCATATGAAACACATCAAATCTCTTTGGAGGATCATTCACCAAAAACTGTCTTTGCACCTGCCTCACTCCCTTCTGCAATCTTAGATACCGATCCTACGGTATTCCCACCAGAATTTTCTTCAAATTTGGTATCTCATTCACCGAAACCTGAACCGAAAACGAGTTTCAATTCAAAACATCGCTAAACGGGAGCACATAATTCTGCGCAATCAATACCGGCACGCACTCTGCATAAATCGCCTCCACGATTCTTGGGCTCGCGACTTCCCACCCACTTGGGCAAATGCAGTACCTGCTCTTCTTCATCATGTCAGGGTAGGAAATTCCCTCCGGAAGGTTTTTGTAAACTCGTACGTCTTCATCTTTTTCCATCCAATGTTTTAGAAAAGCAGGCCGAATTTTACCGTGTGCACTCCCTGCAAAGAACGCTAGGACCGTGCGGTTAGAGGCGGGTGGGCCACCGGTGAGTCCTTCGATTTCACCTGTTTTTAGGTTGATTTCGGGGAAAGATGCATCCTTCTTTGGATTGAAGTGCTCTGATGTGTTGGCGTTGCATAGTACTCGAATCGAAGTGAAATATAACTGGGAACATACAAAGTTGCACGCGGGCCCTCCAATACGAAGAATTTATCATAAAAATCCTTTTAAGATAAAGAATTGTTACACAGGAAATTGCAGGCACATGAATTACTTGGCTCCGATAGATTTTCAATGAACAATATTAGCCACATTTAAAATGGAATTCGACCACACAGTGAGTGCACTTTATGTGCTCTTTCCATTCTCACGATTTTGCATGCGTAGATAGTAATTTTGTGTAAAGTTGCTCACACCTTCTTCGTGTAACGATCCACCGTTGGGCTTGCCTGAGGGGTCAAGGTTGCATTGTAAGATTGAAGTTGAAGATTGAAAATCGGCCTCTGTTTAGGGTTGGCAAAGTGTTGAGGTACAAGCCTAATAAGTGGTTGGTGGACTAATCAGGAGGGAAGTTTACGCCGTGTTTGGAACTTGAGGAAAGAAAGAAAAAGCAAAGGAAATAATTTTCTTTTCCGTTCCTCTTGTAAGAAATTCAAGAAAAAATAAGTAGTAGAAAATAATTCTTCTCCTCACTTTCCTTTCTTTCTTCCATCTTTACTTTCCTCATCTTTTCTTTTTTTCTTGCTTTCTTTGCTTCTCCGTGAAGCCAAACAGAGAAAAATGCCTTTGCTAATTTTGTCAAGTTTTCTCCCGTTCTTTCTTTCCCTTCCACAAGTTCCAAACATTGTCGTAGTAAGTCGGTGGCAATGAGAATTTCGTGGCATGAACTGAAGTCTGAGTTTGCAAAGTAAGTCGGGGGCAATGAGAATTTCATGGCCTGAACGGAAGTGTGAGTTTCCGAAATGAGATACTCACGACTAGATTGTGCCAAGTGTGCAAGGCTCCCCTATCAACTTCCGGGTAGTTGTCAAAATAACTCACAGAACCCTATAGTTGCATTTTGGTTGATTTTAGTGAACTATAGGCGTGACGCGGGGTAAGTTTCACCCATGATGCAAATTTATATGGGAATTGCTCAAATGAATTCGAGTAATTCATGAAGGTGTAGCATAATAGCACTATTGTAACAGGTCATGAATCCCACAAATACAGAATGAAACCTGGATGTGGTTTCCTTTCCTCCATTGTGATTTTCATTGGTTATGAATACTAAGTTCCGCTTGCCCATCTCTCCTTAGCTTATCATGCAAAGCCATTTCTGCAAATCTCTCTCCACTCAAGAGTTTATAGTCACTATTTCTTTCACTTGCATCTAAGGCTGCAAATGAGCCAAGCCAAATTTTAACATTTTCAAGCTTGTTTATTAAGTTTTCAGCAAGTTCACGCTCTAGCCAAGCCAAAAGGAAGATGGCCTGGCCTTGAGTCGAGCTCGAGTTTGTTCATGAGCCCTAAGGAGCCAAAAGTATCATATATATATATATATAGACACACACACACACCACGGATCAAGTGAGGGATCCCGATCAAGTGAGGGATCCCTCACTTTGTTAAAATGCGGGACTTTTATTTCCTGATCAAATTTTGAAAATCCGAACCATTCAATGTGTGCAGAACGTGATTTTAAGAGTCCCCGTGAGAAATCAACAAAAAAAATGACCGGGAAGGGCTTCATCCAAGCAATTTTTTTTGAACCGTTCAATGAAAACTGCTCGGATGAAGCCCTTCCCAGTCATTTTTTTTGCTGATTTCTCGCGAGGACCCTTAAAATCACATTCTGATCACTTTGAGTGGCTCGGATCATGGAAATTCAATCAGGAAGGGGAGTCTCGCATTTTAATAAAATGCGGGATCCCTCACTGGAACCTGACTGTGTGTGTATATATATATATACACACACATACACACACGCTACTAGGGCTACAATGTGAAATTTTCATTAGGTAGATATGTAAGTTTTAACATATAGAAGTTATTAATTAAAAAGAGTTCCTATTTGACGGAAATTAAAAGATAGTTTTTTGTTTAGTACTTCTTTCTATCTTAATTTGTTTGTCCAATTTTAATATCTGTGCCTCTTAGAAAATTATAGATTTCAACTTTTGATGTTTTATACAACTTTGGAAATGGAAATTTTGTCTAATACTCCATCCATCTCTAAATAAATGTCTGGACCGAAAATCTAGGCCGTTAAATTATTATAAATGTCCGGACTGAAAACCTAAGTCTTTAAATTATTATAAATGTCCAGACTAAAAACCTAGGCCTTTAAATTATTGGAGTCGCTCAATTTATTTAAAGTATTTTTTATGCAGAAAAATCGATCAAGCCATATTTTACAAAGATCTATAAAACAATATTGTAAACAAATGAGCGGTTTTGATCATTTTGTATGGGACTCTGAAATAGGACCGAACACAATGCGGTGTGCACCAAGTAGTGTACCCACAGTTTTATCCACAAATGTAATAAAGCCTTTTTTTACTACAAAAATGATTCCTCTCCCGGCAAAAAGTGGTCAGTCAACTGAACTTGCTTTGAAAGTATGAATACATCATTTGGTGTACACCATATGTATAATGAATTGTGTGGACCCATCTTAGGGTCCCACGTAATAAGAGGAGCTAATCAATTTATTTAGATACTTTTTTAAGAAATCCTGCAAAAGTATCAGTTCAATTGGATATCGGGAAGTGCTTGATCCATTCTTTACTCAATATCATGTTAGAAAATTGAGCAAATAACACAAGCTGAGCTAATTTTTTTATTTTTTATAAGGTACTTTCAAAAAATATTTTAAACAAATTGTGTGACTTAGACCGTTTGTGCAAAATCTTGAAATAAGTCCTCACACAATACGATATACATTTGGGTGTACGCCAAATGGATAATCCATGGTCGGACTCCAAATCTAGAATCCAATCCAACCTAATTATCTCCCCTAAAATTTGAAGGGATATGCGGAACCAGAGATCACTAACGAGGTTGTATTCTTATGGACCTTCTGTCTAAAAAAATTTCGGCATTTTTTTATTTTTCTTAATTTTTTGTTGAACTTTTCGTTGTGATTTTTGGTTTAATCATACCTCTCGACAAGAACCAAAAGTATAATAATGTGAAAACAAGTTAATGTAAAACAAAACTTTAAACAAAAAAATACTAGCTGATAGTATTTTTTTGGCCTTTGGTGATAATAATTTGTTTACTTTTTTAACTTGCCTAGTTGAAATTGACAGTTAATTCAAAAACTATTATGCTAATTTAACAAAAATTCACCAAAGATAACAACCAAACACACAACCAAATATACTGAAAGTGCTCATAAAAAAATACCGAAAGTTGCGGATAAATAAATAAATAAATATATATATATATGTATACACAGTCCGAATCAAGTTCACATCCTTTTCCGTCCGCACTTCCCCTTTTTCCGATCGAATTTTGATAATCCGAGCTGCTCAATATGATCAAAACGTGATTTTAAGGATATCCATGAGAAATCGGGAAAAAAAATGATCGGAAAGGATTTCATCCGAACATTTTTTGTTTGTTTTTTTTGAACGGTTCAATAAAATAAAAAAACTGCTTAAATCAAGCCTTTCCCGGTGTTTTTTTTGCCAATTTCTCGCGAACACCTATATAATCATGTTCTGAACACATTGAGAGGCTCGGATCATCGAAATTCGATCGGAAAAGGAGAGGTGCGGACGGAAAGAGATGTAGACTTGATCCGGACTATATATATATATACCGAAAGTTCAAGGAGAATGGAATCTTTATCTTCTTCTTCACCGCTGATACACTAAGACTCACCACTATACACACAGACGAGGAAATCATGTAAGCTCTCTTTATCTTAATCTTTATCTTTATCTTCCCTCCTCATATGAAATCACGTAAGCTCTCTCTCTCTCTCTCTCTCTCTCTCTCTCTCTCTCTCTCTCTCTCAATGTATGCACTTATATCTAGGTTCATTCACATATCTTATTCGATGTACTTATTGATTAGGTTCATTTAGACTTCTAGGAATTAGAAGAGTCTTTTCCATGGATTATGAATTGGGACGTAGTTTTTAATTTTATGAGTAGAGTTGAGTATTGAATTTGAAGATTGAAGCTGCGCCACCGTATTTGGGGCTACGATGCTTGCAAAAATCGCCTAACCTTGCGAGGGTGAAACACTCTTTCTCTCTCCTCTTCCTCTCATTCTTTCCTTTCTTCTTCTTTGCCTTGTTACCCATATAATATTCTTACTGGCTACTATGTTACAATTAGAAAGTCCCACATCACCTAAGCATGGGCTTGGCCTAAGTGTATATAAGCTCTTGGGCACCCTCCCTTGTAAGCTGGGTTCTACCCACGAGTTTGTATCATTCCCACCCAATGTATCTACGTTTCTTATTGTCGGCAGCAATACTCCCAAGTGTCGTAATACTGTCCTACATCACTTTTACACCAGGGCTCTATTGGAAAAGGACATAAAAGAGTAAAACCTTGGGTTATCATATCTAGCAGTGACCACTGACATAATTTCTCTGGATTTGTAGGTTGATTTCTCAATCTGCATTGAATTATGTCTTGGTGAGACCAAGAAGTTGTAAGACTGATTTCATATGTAGAGCAAACAAATCTGATGAGGAACCTATTCAGAAGTTCAAACGCGACAGTCTATATATTGACAAACATGGCAAATTTCGACACTTCAATCACAAGAAAGTTTCCAGAAAGAAAGGTAAGGTGATGTTTATTGGCATATGATTTCCGTACATTTACCCAAGCAATAATGGTCAGAATTTGCTTAAATTGTTCATCTTTGTTTAATAGGTGGCTCTTTAAGGGGACAAGGGTGGAAATATGGATCTGGATTTGTTGATGGAATTTTTCCAGTGCTGAGCCCAATGGCTCAACAAATTTTGAAGTTTGTGCAGAAGGAAGAGGATGTAAATAGGATACATGATTCTCTTGGAACTCTTCCTCCCACTAACACCACATGGGATGATATCATCAGTGGTTTGGTGCAGCTTCGTTTAAACAAGGACTGGGATCAAATCATAGTGGTCAGAACGTCCACTTTTCTTGCTCACTAGAACCTTCCATTCTTGTTCTCTTTCTTTCTATTGGTGGTTTGGGTTGATTTCCAGAGGCATAAACACTCAAAGATGCTATTGTACTGAGATATATTAATCTTTGGACACCTGTTTGGATGACATCAAAATGAGTTTGAAATTATTTTCTCAAAGTACATGAGGAAATTATACTAGTTAATTTTTTCCTTTAGAGTTTTTGATAATTTTGTGTAGCTTTGTCTCTCAACTAATTTGGAGGAAAACACATGAATAATTCAGTCTAAACCAAAATAAATTCTTATTTCAGGGCTTAGGCACCTCCTTATTTAACTCCAATGCTCCTGTATATAATTTGTCTAGGGGTTTAGATCACAACTGCCCATTTGACAGATATTAAAATACACGTAATGCCAAAAAGATAAGAACTGCAATGCACATTTCACACATTTTAATGCTGCTTAGATACTTCTATACATCTTTTATTATATATGTCGATACAGTTTTTGCACATCAACCACCTCCCAATGGGCTAGTGGGTTGTTATTAGCATTTTCCTTTATATAAGAGCCTAAAATCACTTAATTTGAATTGCATCCACTCAAACATCTTGATTAAGTCCAAAAGAAAGCTCTAGGCATTGAAAAGTCAAATCTAAACAAATTTACATTAGGTTCATAAACACAAAAACCAAACCATAATGTAATTGACGTCTTCAAATTATGTTGTTCGGGATGGTGACCATGGCAATACTAGCTATTCTTCTGTTCCAGCTTAATCTGAGTGCTTTCAATTAGATGACACATTGTGTGGAAGATAATGACTATGAATGGTACTTTGGTTTCCGTTCATATGTAGGAGTATTTGCGTCATCTTTTATTTTCCACTTTGTGTTCTTATTTTTTCAAATTTCATTTTGGCTTGTCAATAGTTAGGAATAGTTGATCAGTCTTTCAAGTTGATCTCCCATGGCTCAATGTTTTCTAATAATGAATGATAACTTCTGTACAGGTCTGTGAATGGATTTTGCATAAGAGTTCCTTCCATCCTGACATTATCTGCTACAATTTGCTTATTGATGCTTATGGGCAGAAGTTACTATATCAGAAGGCAGAATCCACTTATTTGAACCTTCTACAAGGTCGATGTATTCCCACTGCAGATACTTATGCTCTTCTAGTAAAGGCCTACTGCATATCTGGCCTGCTAGCTAAAGCTGAAGCTGTCTTTGATGAGATGAGAAAAAATGGCCACCTCCCAAGTATGTTCTCGTCTTTTATGCCCTCACATTTAAACCAACTGTTATGGCCAAGAATTCTCCTCTGAAAATTTTCTCGAAAGGATAACTTTCTTCAATTGTTGAAGTCCATACTCAGCTATATCCGTTCATTATCGAGAACCTTAAGAATTGAAGCTTTTCAGAATCAGCTCTCAAGCAGTGTGAAAAGTTTTTTTTAGTCTAAAAGCAAGAGGAAAACCATTGCCAAATGAACTTGCACAGCTTTCAGTAACACGCCCTTATTACTCAATTTATAGTGTTTTATGGGTTATTGTATCTGGATGCATTTGCTTCTGAAATACTTCACAGTAAGCATTGTAATTATTTTGGATTTTTCAGTTTGTTCTTTTTGGTAGGGATTACTTTTACTCCAAGTTGCTAATTAATCTAAGTCTCCAATAGATTGCCTTCTTACCCGAAACCCATGTATGCTATTAGTACTGTTATACTAATTGCCTTTGTGGCCACAAGAAGTGTAAAAGACCCTAGTGGATTGTTTATTGAGAGGTACTGCACATTCACAATCAGCTTTTGACACTTTTTTTTTGACATGCTTTTTTTTTTTTTTTCCACAATGCTTGTATGCAGGTACAGTTGTATATAATGCTTACATGAATGGGTTACTGAAGGGAACAAACTCACAAAAGGCAGTAGAGATCTTTGAAAGGATGAAGAGAGACCACTGTGAACCATCTACTGAAACTTATACAATGATGATTAACCTATATGGAAAGGTGATCCCTGGTATATACTTGATTTGATTTTACATGTTTTTGCCCATGAACGCCTATTGGCTTTTTATCGCAATTCTGTCAGTCAAATTCCTCGTATCATTTTTGCCAATAGACAAGTTAGATATAACAACAATAGCAGCCACAATTACTATCACTTAATATCATTAAGGTTGAGTCGATACTTATCTTATCACTCGAAGATAGTTAACAGTTATCTACTAAAAGATAGAAGAAGATGAGACAAAAGGCAGACATTTAAGTGAATTTTAATTATGATAAGCAACATTGAGCTTTATTATTCTTTTAGATCCTTTGCGCCTAGCAAAACATTAGACCAGACAATGCTGGTTGACCAGAACAATAATACTTTAGATGGTCTCATTCTTAGACAGTAGCGAATCTAATCACCATGCATTAGTCATGAATTTCATTGAAGCCAAATTTGGAGGACAAAACATCTGGCCTAATCAATGTATTATGTACGCAAGAAGAGAATAAGACATCTGCCGCCAAAGCATACTTCTGAACCACCAAAAATGACAATTATGAAGTTCATGCGTTCGACTCAAGCAGAATTGTGCATAAATCTTGATACACACAGTGGAAGTTCTAAAGCCCCATAAGTAGAATTGTTGTATTTTGTTCATTCATTATTGATGGGGCACAGACACTGTCCACAGTTATCAGTATTTCAGGGCAATTTCAGGCTATATTGAACCTACAGTCATGAAAAATTTTGTGACTCCAGAATAACTTTGTTAAGTACAGTAAAGACCATTTGATCATTCTGATTATTAGAGGGCAGAGATCCTACGTAGGGTTATACTCTACCATTGCTAATTTATTGAACTTTCCAATATCAAGATTTTCTCTTTTGACGTTGCCCCTGACATTGTTTTCAGTAGTTTTATTTCTTCCTATGATAGGAAAATTCTAGTATTCCTCTATACTGCAGGCAAATCAGTCCTACATGGCCTTGAAGTTGTTTCATGAAATGAGGAGTCAGAAATGTAAACCGAATATTTGCACATACACTGCTTTGGTAAATGCATTTGCTAGAGACGGACTCTGTGAAAAAGCAGAAGAAATATTTGAGCAGCTACAGAAAGCTGGGCATGAGCCCGATGTATACACTTATAATGCCCTCATGGAAGCATATAGGTGACTTCTCAAATCTCTCTCATCGTGTGCACTTTGTCACATGAAATCAAAACCATTTTATTGTGGTTTACTTGACCTGAGAAATAATAATATAAAAGAAATTGGAAGATGAGGAAAATCAAATGTAAACAAAGTTGATAAGACAAATCGAAACCGATAGGAATTTTTACAACATGTAGGTAGTTAAGATCAAACATGTTGGAATGAGTGCGGATGAAATGATCATGTTGAGATCAATGAGGGTGGTCTTGTTTTGTTTGAGAAGATTTCTTTGAGAATTTGCAAATAAAAAATAGACCAATTGATGCACTTCCGTGGGGAAGCGAGTTATAATCCAAGTTACCAACGAGGAAGGTGGTATACCAAAAAGATGATGTGTTGAGGCTGCAAACAACAATGTTCTTATTATATGACTTTACGTCGACTATCTGGATCCCATTGGTCTGAGTAATTTACATTAATGGAAATAGTATCATAGAACGAACTTTAAGTTAAAAGTATTCTATGGGGTGTTTCTGGATTGTGTACTGTGTAGGGACTGGGCAGAAGTGAAGTCCGTTTGCTAAGTGATAATAAGTTAATGGTTGCTGTTGTTACACAGTTCTGCCACCCATGAACATAAATGTTCCTTGAAAACTAGTCTTTACTTCTTTTTTCTTTCTTGGACTTTCGGCTCCTGGCAGTCGTGCAGGTTCTCCTTATGCGGCTGCAGAAATATTTTCACTCATGCAGCATATGGGTTGTGAACCAGATAGAGCTTCATACAATATTATGGTAGATGCATATGGGAGAGCTGGTCTTCATGAGGGTAAAAGATTGCACTAATCCTGTCTGTCAAATAATGAGTCTGAGGATTTGTTGCCTGATTTTGTAATTTATTTCGCCGAAAATTTTAATCCCGCTTGGAAAAACAAAAAGATGAGGTCTCATTTCACCCTTCTTTTGATTTGGTATTTTTGTTATTACCATCACTGAATCCAACGAAGGACCAAATACAAATAGTAAGAGGCTGAGTCTGCTCTTAGGAATCATTTAACAGAAACCCCTTAAAGCTGAATTTTCCTTTTGGTAGCTTTCACATATTTGTGAAAGCTAGCCAACATGCAAAAAGCCTATTAAAGAGTCCAAATGATGGCTATGAAGAGTTCAACTGTTGGCTAGTGGGATATGGAATACTACAGCAAATAGAACAAAGTGACAAGGTTACAGAATTCACTAGTCCCTGACTAATCAAACTATTAGTTTTCTGGGAGAAATGTTATAGCATTTTCCCCGTCCAAACATTAACAAACTAAATAGATTTGGGGGATATGAATGGATTTGACTTGTCAACTCATCAAAAAACATGGAATCGAATTCAATGGCATTGCTATTAATATGTATCTCACAATTGAGATGAATATAGAACAAGCGATAACTGCATTCAAATTATTGACACAACGCTTGACTGATTAATGGAAGAATGTTTGATTTAGCTCATATATGATTATTAAATTTGCTTCTTTTACATCAATCCGCCTCTTATGGCTTCACCTCTATTGTTTGTGGTCAGATGCACAAGCTGTGTTTGAAGAGATGAAGCAGCTAGGAATAACCCCAACCATGAAATCCCACATGCTGCTGCTCTCTGCCTACTCAAAAGTTGGCAATGTAGCAAAATGCAAAGAAATCGTGAACCAGATGCAGAAATCCGGTCTCCAACCAGATACTTTTGTTTTCAACAGCATGTTGAACCTCTATGGCCGAATTGGACAGCTAGAAAAAATGGAAGAATTGTTAAAAGCCATGGAAAATGGACCTTTATCTGCTGACATCACCACATTCAACATATTGATCAATGCATATGGAAGGGCAGGTTTTTTCGAAAAAATGGAAGAGTTGTTTCAGCTGCTCCCTGTGAAGAAGTTGAAACCAAATGTGATGACTTGGACTTCTAGGCTTGGAGCTTATTCAAGGAAGAAACAGTACAATAGATGTTTGGAAATATTTGAAGAAATGATCGACAATGGTTGTTACCCCGATGGAGGGACTTGTAAAGTACTTCTCAATGCTTGTTCTAGTGAAGACCAGATTGAACAAGCTACTGCTATCGTTAGAGCAGTGCACAAGGAAATGGATACTACATTGCCAGCTTGACGACTGCCAAGGGGTGAACTCCCAAATGAGGCCTTGTGGGTTAAAAATTTGTTGTTTCCATAAGAAGAATGGGGCCCACCACTTTTACCTTTTTTGATTTTTTTTTTTTCTATTTTACTTGTTGAACGTTTTTAGAAATTTTTTTTTCTTGCCTCGCCCCTGGAGATTGCAATGTTTTCGCATTGGGTATTGACTCAAGGATATGGCAATTTCTCCAAATCCGATAAGTACCCGCCACCCACCCTGCTTATTTGGAGGAGGGTATTACCTGATTTTTACCCTATGGGAGCGGATACGGTAGAACTTAAAAAATCTCTGCTTCAATATATATGGTGCTGAAATGAAGGTTTTTGTTTATTGCTTTAACTTTCTCTAGTAAAAATTAAGAGAGAATAACAAAAAGACCATGCCAAAAAATCACAAAAAAGTTGGGGAAAATGGGCCCTTAAGAGTTACTATGTCCTGGATTCTTCAGGAAGTAGAATTTTAGTCATCAAGACACTTCACTTCATTACACAATTTACTCCTGGTGCAGATCATGGGTACCCCCCATCTCATTTCTGTGCATTGGCGGAAATTGAGCAAACAAATGATTTGTATGTACAGACAATTCCATTTGATAAAAAAGGGAGCGGAATCATCAAATAAAGGGGATGAGATCATGAGTTGCATTATGCACATCAAACTGTGGAATTATCATCTCAGAACAATGTAACTGTGAAAACATACGCACTAATTCTGTTATAATTCATCACTAAATTACCGTACACGGTTAATGTTGGATGGGAAAAAATAGATGAATCATCTAACGCTCTTCATCAAGTATATTTAGGTGAGCTTCCCAAAAGCTCTGCTCAATTATGTTACAGTGTTCCACCACAACTTTCTTCCGAGATTTTCCATCAGGTCCATCACCGTACCTCTCAGTTGGATCCTCCTGCATACAAAATGAAAGGGTAAACTCTACAAATGTTGTAGACGGAGTCAGCCACGCTCAAAGTTAGGTGGTGGTTCTCCTCTCAAAACTAATGGAATTAGTCCCGTTTTAGGACTGAAATCTTTGCTATTGTTTAAACTTTAGTCCTCACAAGAATTTTGTTTCTGGAAAACACAGCTCACTCTGCACAAATCATGTTTAACTTCAACGCCCTGCAAATTTTCCCCTTGCACGTCCTAAGGATTTAGTCAGGAGCACTTCAAGGTTTTGTTCCTTGCACTTTTTAACCGTTTCGTCATGAATAGCCTAGCCCATTCAGCAGGCGGCAGCATTAACTTTTGGCAATGGATTGATAAAATGTACAACATGCAAGTCTCACTTTTTCAGAGTGGAAATGGTAAAAGTAACATAATCATGGCAGGAAAGAGATTGAGAGACCGACCAACCTTGTCCCAGAAAACAGAGGATCCCTGACGGAACATGGCTGGTAATGTCTGGTAGTCAATACCAAATTGCTAGACAAGCAATTCACTTTTCTCTTGTGCTCGAGTACCCTGCAGAATACACAAAAATTCATGGTTATGTGCATTCTTCTACTTACAAAATCATTTGTTTTGAGTTGATTCATGCTAAATTAGAATCTATCCTTTCTATGTCATAGACATGCCTCACTTATAGTAGCACGTGGACACAAATGAGGATGAGTTCCGGAGAAAAAAAAAGATTATCTGGTCGCAGCCTAATGATAACTGGTGTCATCAGAAAACACACTCTTTGGTCTGGATGCATAAGCAATGAGCCAATGACCTGTGACGAATGACATCAGCAAATAGGCTACTCACGTTAGCCTTCACCGAATGCATTTACTGTCCACACCACGGCGAAAGGGCTTATAGGACTAACAGAATGTCAATGGGCATAGCAAGGCTTGACAAGTTTTCTCATCCCTTCATGCTTTTAAGTCAAGAAACCTCATATCCTAGTAGCCACGGAATCAAGGAGATCATTGTAAAAACAACAAACATTGAGGAGAAACAAAGAAAAGATAGTAACGCGATTTAGGAAGACAGAAAAGTAATGAGCAAAATATAATAGCATTGACTGAAAGAATAATGCTCTGCCAAAGAAAAATACAGGAACACTTCTCAAATGAATATAAATGAATTCCAACAAAGTTTAGCACCTTTAGGTAGTCCTGAGCTTCACTTTTACTCTTGCCGGACTTGACAAGCATCCAGAAACAAGTATTGTACTGATTGTTAATGTGACCTATAATTCATAAACATAACAGAAGCGGTGCGTTTAGAAGGAAGTTCTCACGGAAAACCTTATTTTTATCAAGGGATTGCTGTGCACCTTCTTTGTTTTGGTTTATACCATGAATATTAAGAAATCTCATACCAAAATAAGAGTCAACTCAGAAAACAAGTACTCACAATCAACTTGACTCCATGCTAGGTAATCTAGAAGAATCTCCTTTGATGGATAACATACAGCCCGTCCATCAAAACTTGGAGGAGCGTTCTTCAACTCTTTCTGTGGGAAGAACCTTTCCACTTCATTACATACAAGGAAGAGAAAAATGATACAATGACAGACACAATGCCACTGCAAAGGTGATTTAAGGCTGTACGTCCGCATTAAATAGATGAGTTGCCATCAATCAATTGCAACTAAACTTCACAGGAAGAGAGGAGGATTGTGTCTTAACATACTTCTAAACGGTAATAGTTTTCATGTAATGGCCAAATCAATATGCTTCTACTCAGACTGCAAGGGATCTATAGAGCCTAGAAAGGCCCTACCCCTACAGCCCAGAGTTGAGTTTGTTTCAAGGATAAGGGGCTTCTATCATGATCATCAGTCACAAAAAATTTCAGCCTCTTGAAGCAAAGCTTACAATCCAACAGAAAACAAAGACGTTGATCTCTAATCTCTATACTTCAGCTAGAAAATCTAGTAAATAATAGAAATCACAGTCACTATCTTTACTCACGAAAGCACTGGTAGAATTTTGGATTCAACCTACGTAAATATCCGAGAAGTAGATCTCATGCCAACGGTTAATTCTGCCAAATCAGCATTACTCATAATAACAAGATTCAAGACTATTATTTAGACATAAAAGGTGTTCTCATTTCACAGGAATGATTGGTAAGCCAAAATATGCCAATCATGTTATCTAAGAAGATCCCACCCATCATGCAGTGCACCCAAAACTTCCCCCCATGTGCATTTCCAGAATGATTTCCAACATGTGATATCTACTGGGAAAAATCAGCACAATAGCATAGGAAGAAAACAGAACAATGGACAAGAAACCTGGCGTGCCGGTCATGGAACTGGGAATCCCTCTTCAAAACAAAGCTAATAAAAAAAAAATTTAATTAGAAACACAATTGTGCTGAATCAAAAGGTAGGACTGAAAAAGTATGCTAAAACAAATTTATAACCTGAACTCGTCACTGACACCATATGAGAAGACTACATCCTTGAACTCTTCCATCACAGCCACCGCACATGAATTCCTAAGGTTCAAAGCCTGCCCATCGTTTGGCTTCTCAAATTCATGCTCTTCAGAAAATCTACCAAGAGGCATAAAACTGAATGGTTGAGTTCCACTAGCAACATCTAGTGGATTAAACAGGCCACAAAATTGCATGCATCACAATTTTTCCTAACACCCAGTAATCATAAAAATTCCTGAAACCAAGAACATCCTACACAGCAGCGCCCAGATTCATTTGGTACTTCTTAGTGGAACTCATGGAACTCTCTGTCAGAGTTCTTCAACAATGGAGTTTCTGCGAGTCAGTCAAAGCAACAGAGGACCATATCACTAAACATTTATTTATTTACCCGTGAAAGTGACGGCCATCAATTCTGACCACGATCCAAGTAGAAGGCAACAACTTGCGCTCAAATTCGAAGGACTTGACATATTCAGGTTTAACTTTGTTGATGTCCTCTTCAAAACTACCTAGCTCCTTCAGGAGACCCGAGTGCTCACTCCAGAAGCTTTTTGATGCTATATTTCCTGAATGGACCAAAATTACGTTCCTCCCAGGACTTTTAACAAGAGTTTCACCGTCTTTATATTTATCAATATCTTCCCCCTGAAATAAAGATGATAAAGGTTTTAGCTTGAAAGGTTAGACGGAGTATGCAAGTGAAGACAAAAGAGAGCAACAAAGATTCGAAAGACTGAAGTCTATTTTCCCATCACGTGTATCTGCAGGAAAGACAAGGTATTATGTTTTCCTTTTTTCTCAAGTAGGCACAGTTAAGTGGCGTTCAGGCCAAGCAGAAAATCCCAAGCCTCGCTATCATGGTCTTGTACCAATTTATCCCAACCAACATTGACTACTACAAGATACTCATGCAGATTTCGGCTCCCAAAAGGACAATTGTAGCCTTTGTAGGATCACTTGGATCAGTAATCATGAAGTATATACATCCAGTATCCGGATCCTTGGATAAATCCTGGTGAATCCTTGAATGTAGAGGAGAACAGTTTGAAGGAACTAAATTTTATGTTAACACAAACTCCCAAAAGCAATCAGTACACCATATTCCATTTTTCCTCATGGTGTCCCAAAGTAGTGTCATTTCATCCTCTCTATAGGCTTTGGACATTCATATCGGCCTCAACAGGTGGCACCTTGTCCAATGAGATAGCGCACATCTGTACATGCAACTGTACCAGCCAAGGCTGACATAGCTGGTAGCAGGATAGTGCGGGTCTTGCTACAAAAGCCGGCTTACAGGTGTATTTGTATGTCGATTTTTAGCCTAGCCACTCGTAACCCTACAACCAATGCCTGTTATAGAGCCTAGCCGCCCATAACCCTATGACCAATGTCTGTTATAGAGCCTAGCCGCCCATAACCCTTACGACCATCCATTAAAGCAAGATAGATACCCTATAGAACTGACAAGCAAGGAAAGTGATTCACCTGGATCTTCTTCCTATCAGCTTCTTCCAGGCAAGGAAAGTTACACGAGTCAGTGTAGCAAGGAGAGACTTCGACTCAACTACCATTTTCTGTGACATTCAATCATAAAGTTTCAGCACAAAAATGTTTCCACACTTTCCAATACCTTGATTTTTCATTTTTATCAAACTACCCCTAAGGCAATGTAAATTAGTCAACCATAAAATCACAGTTAAAAGAGTGTGAACTGTGAAATATAACACATTAAAATTAAAACCTCAGGGAGACTTAGATTAGTTACATTAGTAGAAGCCAATTCATGAAAAATAAATAAATCAAACAAAATAAAAGGAGAAGAAGAAGATCAAGAAAATGGCAACCTCTGACTTGAATCTCTTTGCCCTCCTGAGAACGCATGACCCTTGGCGGAACATTGGAGGAAGTTTTTTGTAGTTGATACCAAACTGTTGGAAAAGCAGCTCATTTTTCTCTTGTTTCCCAGTTCCCTGAAAATAAACATCTAATCTATCAGGTTATTTACCCAATTTGCCGAGTTAAGATAGTGAATTGTCTGTTACAAAAGGTAATTTACACAGATGTGAGGGTCATATGTAAACCTAATCCCATAGGCTACTATAAGTTCTTGTAAAATACCCTGGATATTGTATTCAGTAGTAGCAGCTGGGTGCTGTTGTATTATGTAAATATGTACTGGGGCTAAAGATGTCCCCTTCCTTACTTTAATCAATTCTAACTAACATTTAAGAACTCCCTAGCATCAATGTGCATGTAAGCAATTAACTATTTAGGAGAAAATCGAAGTCTAGCAAATCTCTTATCTTGAAGTAGGGTGCGAACACAATGGGAAACTGGAAGGCCAAGCAAACAGACCTCAAATGTCAAACACATAAAAGTGAATTATGCAGCATTCCTCAATCCTTGCATAGCTTGTGGACAAAAAGTCAAGGAATTTGACCGAATATCATTTAAACTAGATAGCAGAAGATTGATATCACCAGAAACCCTGTTCTACTTCTTCCTTCCAAATGCTAGACAAAAGCAAGTTCTATGTCTAGCCTATCGTCACATCACTAGAATATCGGCTGACTTTGAAGCATGGGTACTTTAAAAAAAGGTCAAACATATTCGGCACTATTACTAAGTGCACCAATACTTTGTGCATCACATCTGCATGCGTATCAGATTTGCAAAACACAGAACCAAACTGCAATTGGGTTCTGAACTATACGGGGTATCGTAATAGCACTTCCTTTTATAACTAGATGAAATTAACATGATAGGTTGTCTTTTTAATTCTTAGCATGCATTTAGAATTAAGCTTTGGTTTCTAGGTTATCTAAAATCTAGGCAATGGGAGACCGCCTAGCCAACTAGGCTGAATTTTAGAAAACAGCACTTACGTGCTCAGCATAAACTTCCATTGAACAAAAGAAAAAATCCATACATTTGCTATCAACTAGAACCCAGCAAGAGCAGTAACAAATGGATGCTACCAACATGAAAAATAAGACCTCACATCTGGGGCACTACATCCGAAAAATTCCTAAATTGGCTAAATAATGCAAATGTGAGCACCTTCAGAACTTCTTGTGCTTCCCTTTCACTCTTCCCACATTTGATCAGCATCCAAAGACAAGTATTACACTGGTTTTGGACATGACCTGCAAAAGAATAAAAATGTTGTGCTTTAATCACGTAAGTTCAGAACCTCTGTATACCTATCATGTATGAACCCAAAAATCCATATTCATGAAACAATTGTGAAATAAGATTACTCGGGGGCGTTTTTCTGGAGGCTCAGTCTCAGTAGCAGACACTTACAATCGTTTTGTCTCCATGTAAGGTATGCTTGAAGAACCACCATTGATGCACAGGTTATGATACGAGATTGAAATGGAGGGAACCTCAACTCCATCTGAGGAAAATAATCCTTCCACTTTGTCACATATACAGATGAGAAGAGGGATACGACGACGGAGAGTATTTTGCTGCAAAGAAAATTTTAGTAGTGAGCTTTCTTTTATTGAGAATATTTTAGTAGTGTGCTTAATAAGTCTATGACCCTGGTCAGGAAAATGATTAAAGAATTTCGTTTGGTGGTAAGCTTTTTCATGTGGAAGATGGACAGTGGGAGGAGGATTCGAGGAGAAAACCTGCCTATACATGTAGATGTACATATCCCTTGGTTTTAAAGGCAGAACTCCTAAACTTCATCATTACCTAGGTTATTCCCAAACTGGACATTTTCCTTTCCGATACAAAATCCCAAGGGACCCCATATTGTTAACGTTCAAGATGGCTTTCCGTTTATAACTTCCCTAATTTTTTTCATTGGAGACATTAGGATGGTATATGGACTTCAACTTAAGGTGGCTAGAAGCAAAAACACATATATGGCAAATCTAAATGATCAAAAGAAAAGGTTTCCATTGTCCTGCACTAAATTTCTATCAAAGGAAGGGATATTCTAGACAGTAACTGTATAAAGATAGAGCTAGATTCACAAAGTTCATATCTGCCTCTAAAGTGTTCTAGAAATGCAATACCAGGTACGATTTACAAACCAGATGTGATTATGATACATATGGTTATGGAGCTAGCTATTCTTGAAATTCTATTAGCACTAATGCTGTGACAATCCCACCAAACTCCAACAATGGAAACCAGAAAAAGTTCTCTTGTGGCGACCTTCCTACATGCCCTAGATTCATACTGGATGGTATAGTACCGAGAAAGTGCTTATGGACAAGGAGAAGATCATCAAATCAACAGCATGCGTGACTATCAAAAAGAAGCTGGGTGCTTGATCTCCATGGCAATCAACAACGTCATTCACCTAATCCATTCACACCTACTATTACTGCAGACACCGAATAAAGGGGATATCCATTGTGGTTATGACGTAGCTCATATCTCGTATAAAGACACTATTATTATTTTTCTTTCTCTGCATTACTGGCCAGTTTAGTTCAAAATAATCCTTATGAGCAATAGTAATCAAAACTCAACAACAGGAGGAAGTTACACTTGATACATCTAGTACCTGACTGAGTTTTCGATTTTTGGGATGTCCCAAAATGTTTGTACTCTTTAAAAAGTCAAAACTAAAAAGTGTGTAAATTTTAAAAAAACTACCCCTCATTAATGATTAAAAATCATAAAAAAAATATAATCACAAACTTTCTATGGAGATGTGCATTAATTGCATGTCCCCTTAAAAAGTTGGATTCCCCATACATGACAAGCAATACGGGACGGAGGGATTAAATATTTTCCAAAAATGCAATCCTGAAATATAACTTCTAGTAAAGTTGCACAACCAACACACATTGACGTCGACTCAGAAGTATTTGTCACAATCACCAAAATCTGACAACACCATTAGGCCAATCACACAGAGGCTAAGATATGAAAAGTACCTTGCACGCCTCTTGTAAAACGCGGACTTCTTTTTGAAAACAAAGCTGCAAGTCACATCCCCAAAAGTGAATAAAATCCACCAAGCTAGTGATAGTGAAATGATAATGACCATCATGAAATTTGGCAAGATAATGAATAACCAAGGAGATACCTGTACTCATTCCTGAATCCGTAAGAGAAGACAATATCTGGATACTCTTCCAAAATGGCAGCGGCACAAGTGTTCATCAAATTCAAAGCTTTCTCATCGTTTGGTTTCTCAAACTTGTGAACATCAGAAAACCTATGAGAGAGAGATAGAACAATATAGTAAAGTTTCCAATATAACCATCAAATATGGCCTACAAACTACCCAGTGAAGCTTCGTACAAACCATGACAGCAAGGTCCGAAAGTGACACAATTTGTAAGATAGAGTCACTTCAGCAATCTCAATACAACGACAACCACAACATGCAGCATGACTACGTTGAGCAAATGTGCAAGCCATTTCAAGTTTCAACAATGTTAAATAGCCAACTTGTAATTTATCCAGCATACTCCTTTCTGCCTTTTTAACTTCAAAATCTTCATATAATAACTAATATAAGATTGGGAAGAAAATTCCTCCTCCTACTCTCACCCTTGGTCCTGCACACGTATGTGTAAATGCAAGTTCAGTAGAGCACAAACACATAGTTGAATCTTTTTTTTATTATTTTAATAATCTTTTTTATTTTCTTTATTTGTTTCTTTTCCCATTTACCTCCCTTCTTTATTTATTTTTTTTAACTCAAATTCTATTTTCAATTAAAATTGACTTTATACTTAATAAATTTATATTATTTTAATTAGTTAATTAGTCTTAACAATGAATAATAAAAATAACTTGTAATGAACAATAATAAATTGAAATAAAATTTCATTTTATTATAATTGAGTACATATTGTCAAAGCATGAAAATAATAAAAACACAAATTTTAATCAATATCTCCTCCAAATGCTGCTCCCGGCATGCTTATACCCATTACTTCGTACCACAATAGCAAACGTGTTTCATAACTGGCAGCCCATCCTTTAGCTTCATCCGATGAATGCTGCTCCCACCATATTGGGATGGGTGGTACAGGGTAATGAGGTTCTAAGAAAATTTGCACGAAGTGATTGTTGTAAACACGAGCAATAGCAATTTCTCGGCGGTACTCAACTGGAACTGGAGGGGATCTCAATGGCAAATGAGTAAAACAATCGTAAGCATCCTCATCAAATGTATGCAGTACTAGGTTGTACCTTGTTGCGATGACAACTCCCAAAGTCATAGACTCCATCCAATGATTCTCTGGTGCTGTAGGCTCGAACCAATTCAGTAAAATTAGTAGACGATTTACCCAATCCTGTACTGGATAAAGCACACTGTATAGATAATAATTTTGTCGAAGTTCTTCAATAAGCTCCTCTCGTACTCGACTCCAATCATTTTCACTATACCCGATTAGTGCAACTATCGCCCTGAATCCACAATGACCATCACTAAGCACGTCAACAGTGTGGGAAATATAACGCTGATAAGCCTGAGGTAATCGTTGAATGTAGTGATCAGTGATGGATGAAACTATAAATTGAGTGTTGCGAACCCCCGAACCCCTCCCACGTCTCCCTCTCCCTCTCACTCGTGATGTTGCAGTCCTTGATCCTGAAGTGGATGCTTCTGAGAAAGAAGGTATGCGACGTGTACTTTGCTCATCTCTACCTGTAGGTCGACCTCTATGTTCTGTGTTGTACGATGGAGGTCGAACTGTGCTACGAGATGGATCTGCCATATCGATAATTCTGTCTATGATATGCTCTCGCATAGGTGGATCCATCCCATCTAATATCTCAACGACCTGAGATGTCCTGTCAGATCGTGCTCCCTCCTCATTAAACTCGGTTGCGTCCATAGACAACCTAGTCCAATGAGGGTGGATACTCCATAGCGGAATTGGAGTGGAAATGGAACGATAATATGCAAGATCGTGCGTGCATGGCAATCCGTGTGTGATTTTGATCGTACAGTTGCAACAGCCAACAATGTGGGGGGATACTTCTAAAGCGGTTTCTAGCTGATCATGTATGAACTCCATTGCCTCTAATGAATAGCGACACCTTACCTGATCAAAAATGTCGTCACGTAATTGTTTGTGGCGTGGAATGTTCAATGATTTCTCGAACGACTTCTTAATTTCTCCGAACTGATTTTTCAACATCTTTTCTATTTTATCAAAAGATGTTTGTAGTGATGACATGGTATCCCCCAAATATAACTTTAGCCTCGCATGTGCAGACTCTGCCCTGTAATAGAATAATGCACTGTGTTTAAATAGGAAAGTATCAAAAAGTATTTCTTAGTATAGTAGAGAAATGCACAAAATTTTAATAGTAAAGTGAAAAAGCGATTTTACCTTTGACTTGAATTGCTTTCGAGGTGCATACATGTATCTGTCCATGCTGAAATAAACCGCTCTTTGTACGATCTTAACCATGTTTGCCACAGGTAAGTTATGACATACGGAAACTGGCGAAAATCATCGCACATGGCTTGCCACTTATGTTCGAAAGACGAAGGTGTAGATGAATTGATAAGTGAGTGCCATGACTTGATGAAGCGCTTCCATTCCGAACCAAGCACACGGCTGCAGTTTTTCATGACGCACTGATTTATGTGCCAAATACATAAGATGTGACGTGCCGTAGGGAAACATGTTTCAATGGCGTTCATCAGCGCTAAATTCCGATCTGAAACAAACACCAATGGCATCGACGCCCCCTTTTGAAGCATCCAGTTTTTTAAGTTATCCAATGCCCATGTCAATGTCTCTTCTCTCTCATTACTAAGATAAGCGAATATAAGTGAGTAAGTTCGCCATGTGGATGTGATACCCACAACCTCCAATAGTGGTTTTCGATACTCATTGGTCTTGTACGTGGCGTCAATGATCAGTACAGACGGAAAGTTGACAGATAGCTCTAGACTCATAGGATGAACCCAAATAATATCTGTGATTTCGTTAGTATCCGGATTTGTAAGAAATTGATGGAGGTAATGTTTCTTAAGTAATTGACGTATGACATACTGAATAGGAGTTAGACCGTCCAGTTTGGCTGCTTTGTTTGCAAAAATGGTGTTATAAACGCTCTTGATTCCCGTAGTGTTTGACGGGTCTTTTTGCTTCAAAATATTAAGAATCTCACGAGGCGCAGTGCTGTTGGCCATGTCAACCACAAATTGTTTCTCTATTGATTTTAGCCTTGACGGGTACTCGTGGCCCTCAATATGTTTTGCTATTTCATGGTTATGGACACCACTAATAACCTCTAAACCCCACCTGATACCGTATGGATGTTGTGGTATACCTCGCAGTTGAAATGGGCAATCGCATTTTCTAGTCCCAGTGTTTCTTTGCAAGGATTGCCCTTCAACCAGATACCGTGGCGGTTCGTACTTTCCTCCTCTTTCGCAACCAAGAATGCACTTCGGCAATTTGCCGCCTTTTAACTTAGCAGAATTTAAAATAACCACCACAATACCATATTTTAGACCAACGCTCCGCGCCCAAGCTAACATATCTTTTCTACTTTCAAAAATCTATATAAAAAAAATGAATATGTATAAATACAATATTAACCAGTCTTAACATAAATAACAAATATGTAAAACAATAAGAGTGAAAACTAACCGGGTCGGTGGTAAATTCTAGTGTATAATCGCGACTATTGTGGGAGACACTCTCCTCACTACGAACATCATTCTCAAATGACCAACTATCTGAAATTGAAAAGTTGTAGTCATCCATTGTTCCTTCTTGAATTTTCCGCTGCGGCGTTCCTAAAAAATTTGACAGATACACAGTCTGTGAGGAAAGTCTAAGTAACCATGCTAAATTTTCACCGAAAATCATTATTCTAAATTTTGTGGATTATGTTTGACATAGAAATAACCAGGAAAGTCCCAGGTCGGATGGTCGGACGAGTCCAATTAGAATCACCATTCCTTCCTTAGTCGGTACGAAGCCAGACTTGTTGACAAACTTTCGAGGGTGTTAGCCTCGGGTTACTCCACAATTGTAAAAACGATCATAAAGCATAGTGTCACATGGACGGACACCTTTGGAGTGGAAACCACTTATGCTTTAGACCAGTAATTTTAGTAGAATAAGTTTGCTAACTATCTTTAATATTTTAACTTAATATGCATTTTTAAACACAAAAATAAAATATAATAGAAGGTTACGGTAGCTTATGGAAGATGAATGTGGCTATCGAACGAAGTGACTTCTTACGGTAAGCTTACGGTAGCTTCGAAAGAGAAAAGAAAATACTTTTTTTTTCTCTCGAAAATAAATATTGACTAAACTACTAAATTTTTTGGATCGAGAGGCTGATCGGATGGTGGTTTGGTGGCGGCCTTGGGTTGAGTTTCTTGAAAAACTCAAGAAGAAACTCAATAATACCAAGAACAAAGTAAGAACAAAGAGCAAACACAAAGTTTCTAGAGAGAAAAGTTGGAGAGATTCAAGGTGTGAATTGAATGGTTTCACAAATGGTTCTATTTATAGGAAAATGAGGACCTCTCTCCTCACCCCATACGGCCGGCCCCACCCCCCCTATATTTGCTCTATGGTTGAAGTCTAATTCTAGGTTCAAGTCTAATAAAAATATAGTTACAAAAATAAATATTTTAATTTTCAATCTATTTAAACTGGTGCAAAGATGTTATTTTTCTGGTTATTTCATCCTAAATAGTCGTAATAAATTTTGGCCTCCAAGGCCTTTCAATGAACACCTTAAGAGAGTCTTGAAACTAAATAATAAGTTTTAGAGTGTTTGTTGAAAAGTGTTAGAGCAAAAAATTTATTATGACCATTTAAAATAAAATGATCAAAAAAACATGATTTTGACCCGGTGTATTTATAGAAATTAAATAAATAAGATAAAATTAATTAAATAAAAAAAAATTTAAAAGGTGAAGGTGTTTTAAGAGGGGAGGGGGGGCCGGATGTTTTTTGGGTGGGGGGCCGGGGGATAGTCCGGGTTTTAAGGAAAGGCTGGGGTTTGGAAAAAAAAAAAAACGAAAAGAGAAGGCTGGGGGGGGGGGGCGGGGGGGCCGGGTAAAACAAAAAAGAAATCAAAATGGGAAGGCTGGGGGAAGGCTGGGGGAGGGGGGGCCAGGTTAAAAAAAACAAGAAAACAGCCGGGTGAAAAAAAAAAAGGGAAGGCTGGGGGGCCCCGGTAAAAAAAAAAGAAAAAAAAAAGGAAAAGGGAAGGCTGGAGTGTGTAAGGGTAAGGAAGTAAATTTGGTGTGGGGCCAGGGGGGTGGGGTGTCGGGGGGGGGGGGGGGGGGGGGGGGGAGTAGCAATTTACAAATCAAATTGGGATATCAAGGGCTGATGTGATGGTGTGATTAATCTCACGATGTCAGATTGGGAGTTCCCCGATTCATTAATCAAAATATAAAAAATTGGCCTAGGGTCCATTGTACCATGTTTGTAACCCACTAAGTCCATTTATCAAATCTCTAACCCACTAAATCCACTAATTAATATATGGTAAGGATTCAAGTCCACTCATTTTAAAAAGGGAAATAGTCCATTACAGATTTACCCTTCCCAGAATCCCGTTATCCGTTAGGCCATTATCCCCCATTATCCCTTATACGTTTGAAATAACGCTATTTACAAGGGAATAGAGCGACAGCGAGAAAGAGATCGATTGTTCTCTCAAACATCTCCTGTTCCTCATCGATTGATCTCGAATATTATCCTGTTGTTGGTGATCGTTTATTCTTGCTCCAAGGATTCCAGGTCCTAGTTTCGTCTCTCTTCCTTTCGGGTATATCTATCTCTATATCGTCTCTTGTCTCTCTCTAGTCATTTGCTGATCTTGAATTTGTTTTATTTTTTTTGTTTTGTTTTTGGATTTGTTATTGTACATATGAGAGTTGCATGTTATGACTGGATAATTTTCGTATCTAATATTGTATATAACGTTATTATACTTATATGACGTTATATGACATTATATATTCTCTGTTCAGAGTTACGTTGTATATAACGTTATTGTACTCATATATCGTGATATAACATTATATATTCTCTTTCTAGAGTTACACATGACATAAGCAAATATATAACCATATATGTTTGTAATGTTGTCCAGTTTTTGATATATAACAGTGTTTTTCGGTTATTTGATATTTTTTACTTTTGTTGTGTGTTGGTTTTTGTGCAGTTGTCATGGATTCAACAATTATGTTTCTTTGTAAGTATGGGTTGCAGATTCTTCCGGTGAGGTTATCGGGTGGTGCTAGGTTGAAGGATGTTTTAAGCAGCATTCGTAATAGGTGGAAGAATCTGTCTGTTGGTGGATTTTCTGTTTCATATGCTTATGAGGATGGTTATTGTGCTCTTCAGAATGAATATGATTTTGAGAACATACTTTTCTTGTTTACTAATTGTGATCGCATAAATGCGAAGGTTGATGAAAATAAATATAGTAGCAGGTTAATTACTGGTAGTACCAGTAATGAAGAAGCTGATGTTGATGAAGTTGTTGATGATGAGTTAGAATATGTGGATAGAATGGACCCCGCGAAAAAATATTCTAAACATGCGAAGACTAGGTATTTGACGGAAGTTGGGCTGATTTGATAGAGGGTGTTGGACAAGAATTTTCCTTAGGTGTGAAGGAGTTCAGGGCTGTGCTGGCTAAATATGCGATTGAAAATGGCTTTATGTACCGTTTCGTAAAAAATGAATTACATAGGGTGACGGTTATTTGTGTTATTATAGGATGTGAATGGAACGTCCATGCTATTTTAAATAGAACCAATGGAGTATTTCATATTAAAAAGGGTCATAATGAGCATAATTGTGGTTCAACATATCGAACCAATAAGCATAAGCGCGTGTCATCCCGTCTGGTTGCGAATGAGATAGCTGGAATTATTGAGAAAAAACCCAAGACTTCTCCAATCGACATGCTGGATTGGTTCACGAACAAGTATGGGCTTGATTTGTGCTATCATAGTGCTTGGTTAGATATTGAGAAGGCAAGGGGGGAATTATATGGAGATTATGAAGGTTCATTCGATAGGCTTCGGTGGTACGTTGAAGCTGCAAGGGCTACGAATCCGGGTAGCGTATTGAGGCTTGAATCTGATCCTGTAACCAAGGAGTTTTTGCGGTTGTTTGTATCGTTTGACGCTTATATCAAGGGGTTCAACTATTGTCGGCCTTTTTTGTGTCTTGATGCCACCCATCTGAAAGGTAGATTTAAAGGAACACTCCTTGCCGCAACAGGAAAAGATGCAAATCAATGCATGTTTGTCTTGGTTGTTTATGTTTTGACCTTATATAATAAATTTCATTTGTACAGTTTTGAATATATAACACTATATGTTTTATTATTTGAAGTTACACATGGTATAAGTTTGTATATAACGTAATATGTTATCATTCATGTGCAGGTTTATTTCCTATAGCTTTTGCAATTTGTGACGCTGAAAATGATGCTAATTGGACTTGGTTTCTTGGCCTTTTGAGGAGTATATTGTCCACTCGTTCTATTACCTTTATTACTGATCGTAACGCAGGTCTTGTCAACAACATTCCTGTTATGTTCCCCGGTTGTCATCATGTATACTGTCTTTATCACCTACAGTTTAACTTGAAGGATCACTTTCCTGGGCGGTTTAGGAAAGGTTTTCGGAATAGGCTCGTTGAATTATTCAACAAATGTGCATATACTTCATCAGTGTCGGTTTACAAAGCTGCTGAGGAAGAATTTTACCACTTTGGTGGAGAAAAAGCTAAGACCTTTATTGCGAGTGTCCCCAAAGAGCATTGGAGTAACGCGTATTTTAAAGGTCAACGGTATGGTGAGATGAGTTCTAGTGCTATGGAATCGTTTAATAATTGGATTTTTAAAGCTCAGGAAATGCCTATATTTTATTCAGTCGATGAGCTTCGTCGCAAAATTATGAAGCAAATGGCAGATAGGAGAGTAAAGTCGATGAAACGAAATTCAATGATTTGTCCGAAGATGGATAAGAAGTTAGCTCGCTTTATCAAGAAAGGAAGGTCATGGAGGATCATTATGTCAAAGGTTGGTTTGTACGAGGTGCGCTGTCTTCCCCCGAAGGTAGTATCTGTTGAGGAAAGGACGTACTCTTGTGGTAAGTGGCAGTCTACCGGTTTCATGTGTAGGCATGCTGCAACGGTTATTATAAAAGCTTGCGGAGGGGAAGGAAATTTGGTGGACCACATGGATCCGTTATACCTTGTTGATGCGTGTCGGCATGCATATGAAGAACCCATATATCCAATTGCAGAGAGTGACATACCTGATTTTACAAAAGAAGGTGGCCGGGTTATAAACCCTCCACGGAATAGGCGGCCAGCAGGTAGGCCCAATGTTAAACGCATTCGTTCAAGGGGTGAAGAGTCGTACACCAGGCCAAATAAATGTGGGAGGTGCCACAAGGCTACAAAGCACAACCGAAGAACATGCAAAGAGCCAAGCGATATATGAGGCAAGGAGGTCAAATATGAGAATAAAGATGAGATTAGGACGAATAATAGAATAAAGTTGGGGGGTTGTTTTGTTTTTCTTTATTCATGCTGAAAATATTGAAATTGTTTCTTTTGGATTATGGATAAATAAATAGTTCTGTTGTTCTGTGGACGTCGGGTGTATACAGTTTGACATTTTAACTTTATATGACCTTATATAACATTCTATATTCTCCTTTTTAGATACACTGTTATTTTATAGACATCAGTTGTGTACGGTGTGACATATTACATTTATATAACGTAATATAAATTTCTATATTCTTCTTTTCTAGTCCACTGTATATAACGTTATTATACTTATATAACGTTATATAACATTATATATTATCCTTTTCTTAAGTTACATATAACATACTCAAATATATGACCATATATGTTTGTTATGTTGTACAGTTTTTTGATATATAACCACGTTTGTCAGTAATTTGTTTTTTTGAAAAATTAAGGATGCAAACCTAAAATGATTTTGGTTGTTTTGGTTTAACGTTATATATTGGAATTCATTAACAATAACCATTTGTCCAGTTAAGAATATATAACGTTATAATGTTTTATACAGTGGAAACAGCACAGCACAACCAAAAGAAATCATATAACAGTGTAATATAACATCCTGTCGTGTATTTGAGTTCATAAGTCTATATGACCATGTAGATACATCAAATATATTGTGATGAACTATACATTTTAATTCCCAAATGTAACAGCCTGCCAACATTCCTAAATACATTAACAGATTAATTCCATCATTGACAAAATGTACCATCTAAAACAAGCCATCACTAACAATTCATAGGTGAAGTCAAATCCGAACAATATGTTCAGACCCCTTAACCAAAGAAAATCCTAAACCAAAAAATAATGTATCGGAAACACCAAAAAATGCACGGATG
Source organism: Rhododendron ovatum (assembly GCA_019656835.1). Lineage (NCBI taxonomy): Eukaryota > Viridiplantae > Streptophyta > Magnoliopsida > Ericales > Ericaceae > Rhododendron > Rhododendron ovatum. The sequence goes on from CM033795.1 coordinate 8,732,054, forward strand.
CTCATTGCGACCCCTTCCCCATCCTTCTTGCTTCCCAGTTCTTTATCATCCAGCTTCTACCTTCATCGTTCAAAAATCGAGATACTAAACCAGCTCTATACTTGTCAATTTCAGTCTTTGTCAGTGTTTTTGGGATTGGCTCAAGGTGCGCCAATACTTCCATGAGAATCCACACAATAACCCCGCAATCAACCTTGCATAGTTATGTGGCAAATAAACATGATTAGTTGATTTGGAATTCTTTGCAAACTGTTGTATGTAGAAGTTGTATTGAGTTTCGAAGCTTATGATGTACTTTCTTGTTGTGGAGCATGTTGAGGTGAGTAGATTGGAGCATCAAAATTCTGTTCTTGAAAGAGTATTTCCGTACCTGCACTTTGGTTCTTTAGCTCAGCATGCATGTCCTTCATGTAATTCTCCACATATTTTTTCTACATTTACAATGCACAATATTAGTTGTGTTGATATTTTTTGTGAATGGATTTTCGAGTATTTGCATGTATGGAATTATTAAGCGTACCACAAAGGTGGCGTCCTTCAAGAGTGGATCTTGATAGAAAACAGAGAAATAAAGACGGAAAATACTGATATTATTTCTGAATGAATTACAATGAGGTGAGTACACCTTTAAATAGAGAAAAGCTATGCCTAAGAAAGGAAGATTACAATATTTGATTACGATATGATTACCCTATGATTACGCTATGATATGATTACGATATGATTACCCTATGATTTGATTACGATACATGTCCTAAAATAGCATATTACAAGAAGATACAGAATATATATTCAAGATACAGAATATATATTCACACCCCCCCTCAAACGCAAGGTGCGAGGGCAGAGAGTATCGAGAGTTTGTCAAGGAAAAAGCGGAAACGAGCAGCGGTATGGGTCTTCGTGAAGAAATCAGCCAGCTGCAATGTGGAGGAGACGAAGGGTAAAGCAATGGTGCCAGACTGAAGATGCTGACGTATGAAATGACAATCAATCTCAATGTGCTTCGTGCGCTCATGGAAGACCGAGTTGTGGGCAAGCTGAATAGCACTCTTATTGTCGCAGTAAAGAGGCGTAGGAGTAGTAACAGAGACCCCCATATCGGAAATAAGCCAGCGAAGCCAGACGATTTCAGAGGTAGCATGGGCCATGGCACGATATTCAGCTTCCGCGGTGGAGCGAGCAACAACAGATTGCTTTTTGCTTTTCCAAGAGATAAGAGAATCGCCTAGAAAAACACAGAGGCCAGAGGTAGATTTGCGGTCATTGACATCACCTGCCCAGTCAGCATCAGTATAAGCATGGAGGGTTAAGCTTGATGTAGAAGAAATCAGAAGGCACTGATGAAGGGTACCACGAAGATAACGGAGAATACGTAAGAGGGCAGCCCAATGCGTAGTCTAGGGAGCAGAGACAAACTGACTAACAATGTGAACTGTATAAGAAATATCTGGCCGAGTAACAGTAAGATAAACTAAGCAGCCCACCAATTCGCGATATTCCGTAGGATCCTCAAGGGGGACACCATCAGAGGCAGAGAACTTGGCATGGAGTTCAAGGGGAGTATCAACAGTCTTCGTATCCGTGAGACGAGCACGGTGAAGAATATCAGTAACATACTTGGACTGTCCCAAAAGATACCCCTGAGGAGAGGAAGCAACTTCTATACCAAGGAAATAACGTAGCGGGCCCAAGTCTTTCATTTCGAACTCACGGAAGAGATGACTTTTAACTTCAGCAATAGTAGTAGAATCAGAACCAGTGATGATCATGTCATCAACATAAAGTAAGAGAAGTACCAGGCCATGAGAGGTGCGACGGAGAAATAGAGCAGAGTCATGCATGCTAGGCGTGAAGCCAATCTGAAGAACAATATCCTGGAAGCGTGAATACCAAGCGCGAGAGGACTGTTTCAAGCCATAGAGAGCACGACGCAAACGACAAACCATACCGGAAGGATGAGAGAAGCCAGGAGGAGGCCGCATATAAACCTCTTCAGAGAGATTGCCATTGAGAAAAGCATTCTTTACATCCAACTGAGAAAGAGGCCACTGGTGCACTGCGGCCACTGAGATTAAGGTGCGAACAGTGGTCATTTTGGCAACGGGGGCAAAAGTTTCCTCATAATCAATCCCATACTCCTGAGAAAACCCTTTAGCAACTAAGCGAGTTTTATACCGTTCTAAAGAACCATCAGAATGAGTCTTAACCTTGTAGACCCATTTGCAACCGATTAGATTCTTACCATCCGGAAGTGAAACCAACTCCCAAGTCTGATTGTGAGCAAGAGCAGTAAGTTCAGCTTGCATGGCATCCATCCAATTGGGATCATTGCAAGCTTCTTTATAGGACCTAGGCTCAAAATAAGTGTGAATGCGGGAAAGGAATGATTGATAAGAGGACGAGAAACAAGTATTAGTAAAGCCATATTTTACCGGTGGTTGACGATTGTCGCGGACGGGATACCAGCGGGCAGGCGGATCAGGATCAGCAGAGGCAGATTGGGGAGCAGCTGTAGAAGTTGGACGACGGGTGTAGACCTGGGTGATAAGAGCACGACGAGGTGATGCTGAGGGGGCTGTAGAAATATCAGATACCTGAAGAGTGGAGGTGTACTCTTCGGGAGGCACATCCAGATCCATAGGAAATGGGTCAATATGGATCAAGTCTTCTTTGGCTACTGGAGCAGTGCGAGGTGGAAGAGTAAAATAGGGAAGACGCTCTAAGAAGACAACGTGCCTTGAAACATAAAGCTTTTTGGTCACAGGATCATAACACCGATACCCTTTTTGATTAATGTCATACCTTAAAAAAACACCTAAGACACAGCGGGTGCTGAGCTTAGTGCGGTCTTTCTTGGGGAGGAGAACAAAACAGGTAGAACCAAACACTCGAAGAAGAGAGTAATTAGGAATCTGACCATAAAGCCGCTCATAAGGAGAGCTATCAGAAAGAAGAGGGGTGGGCATCCGATTTAGGAGATAGGCTGCAGTGAGAACAGCTTTGTAACGACCCGGATTTTTGCCCTATTTTTTTTTTCAATAAAGAAATTATTTTTAATCAAATAGTCTATAGTAATCGATTAATTATTTAAAAAGTGTTGTTAATAATAAAATTTATTCTTTTCCCTTAATAGATATATGTAAATATAATTATAATTCTTTTCCTTAATAGATTTATACAAATATAATTATTTTAATTATCTTAGTTTTATTTTTATTTTTTATTTACATGCACACTCCTTCCATTTCTTCGTCTTCTACGCAGTCTCTACTTCCTCTCTAGCCCTTAAATCAAGCCCAATTCGTCCACTCGAAATCCTATAAACCCAACCCCATTAAATTCACTCTTATCTTCTTCCACCAAAATTCTCCTATAAATACCCCACCCCCATTGACCACGAAAATAACACAATATTTCCCACGCCCCACCAGTCCATAAAAGAGAGAGAAAAATCACAGAAAAATCAAGTTTCAATCCATGGAGTTTTAAAGAGAGAAAGAGAGAGAAAAGTGGGTTTCGTACCAAGACCCAACCGAAACTCAATCCGACCATTCCAATCTCTTCCTATTACTCCTAGCATCACCAAGCATCGTCCAATTTGGTTCCAAAGTCTCCCGATCAAAAAAAAAAATCCGAAGTCTTCTTCTCAAAAATTCAAGATTCGTTTTTAAATCAATTCGATCCGATTAAAGGTACTATAATCCTATCAAATCCCTTCTCTAAGTATATTAAGTGTTTATATGCTTAACCTTATGTCCCGAACGAAAGAAATATAGTTTACCGCGCGTTTTCTGCCGTATTCATCAAATTGGTATTATTCTTGAGCCCGACATCTTATTTGTAATTATTTACAAAGAAGACAACCCTTATGATATTTATTTTACAATCTTTCTGATATTAGTATTATAAAAACTACTGACTTGATATTATTTTCTTACAATATAATATCATATTAGTATAAAACGTATTAATTATATCAGTTTAATTTATCTGGTAGATCGAGTTTGTTTTAAATGTTTCGAAACAACTTTGCGACCTTCCAAACCTCAATTTTGATGCCCGGACTATTTTTTCTAGATTTTTCACACCTGAAAGATCATAACTTGTTAAGATCATATTTTTTTATTTAATTTTCTATTTATTGAATTATTTATTATTTATCTATCAAATTTACTAACGAAAAATCTTTGCGACCTTCCAAACAACCTTTTGACATCCAAACTAATTTTGCCCGGACCCCTTGCATCTCAAAGATGATATCTTGTTGAATTAATATTTTTTTTATTTAAAGTACTATTTATTTTTATTTTTATAGTGTTTCCAATTAAAATTACCTTACGACTACATAAACCTTATTACTAATGCCCGAGTAAATTTTATTTAGACTCTCTATATTCTGAAGATGAAATTTTGTTAACCGTAACATATTTTAAATTGTAAATTATTTATTATCTATTTACTTTACTTTTGCCATTTTATTTAACATCTTTATTTAAATTAATCCCGTGACCCTCCGTACCCAACTTTTGACACTCAACTGGTTGCGTAGGACCTTTAGGACTCTTATTTAGGTCATGATAAATATTTCAATAATTTTATCTAATTAATGTATTTAATTAGTTTTTAATTAATCTATTATCTTAGAATTAATTAATAAAAGCCCATAAAATTTCTCTTTTTATTTCTTGTAAAACTCTTACTTGATTATTGACATTGTGACCATACAAGATTAAGGGCAACGGCCCATCCATAAAGAGTTGCGTGATTTCATTATCTATTAATTGTTTTAATTATTATTGATTAATTGCATATTGTGCCGATACTTGATTTGAATGCTAGATTGGACCCTAGAGACATGGGGTGGTATGCGAATAGAATTCATTTAGACGGTGCTAAGTAATGGATGAATTGAAAAGTTTTATTTCTAGATTGCCTGCATGCGTGATGTTGAGATTTATGATGAGATTGAATCTGGCGTGTGTCCAGTGATGAATTGATAAACTGGCGTGTGTCCAGGGATGAATTGATAAACTGGCGTGTGTCTAGTAATGATGGTGAAGTGGTATATAAGATAGGCGAACCCTAGTTGTGATTCAGGCATGATAAGCTTTCCCCTTGTTGTAGTTATTGGGGTGCACACTCGGTATATAACTTAGGTGTACCTGCGACAGCAAAGGGAAGTGACCTCATGGGACCGAGCATGGCTAGCGGTTGAGGGAGGAAAGATCTCGCGGAGAGATCTTAGATTTCACATTAGGTTATAGATAGTAATGAACTGACTTATGTGGAGAATATTTGTTTGGTTTCTTCGATTCAATATTATCTTGTTAATGAACTGACTTATGTGGAGAATATTTGTTTGGTTTCTTCGATTCAATATTCTCTTGTTACCTGCTAATTGTAAAGTAAGAGGGGTGGTTGGGTTAGATTATTTTATTGGGTGATTTATCACTCACGGATACGTCTGTATCCTAGCAAATCGTTTGCTTCGGCGATCAATTTGCTAATGGGCGCAGGATTCAATGGAGAGGATTCAAAGATGTTGCAGTTCAACACGGAAAGAATATCAAGAACGAAGATCGAGTGTGCTTCGAATTTGTATCAAGTCTAGAGTCAGCTCTGAAATTAATGTATTTTGAATCAGTAAATTTATCTTGTGACTGTAATAGCTAAGCTTTATTTTGAAAAATTATATTTATTTAGCAAATTTTCTTAAGATTTTATTTTATATTGCTTCCGAAAAGTCGGGGCGTTACAAGCGTCTCCCCAGTAACAAGACGGGACGGAGGAAGATAGGAGTAGAGACCGAGCAGTATTAAGAAGGTGACGATATTTTCTTTCAGCTCTACCATTTTGGACAGGAGTGTCAGTGCAAGACGATTGGTGGATAGTCCCAAGCGAATCTATGAATTTATGAAACTCTGAGAGTGAATATTCCCCACCCAAGTCAGACCGAAGAATTTTAACCGATGTAGAAAACTGATTTTGAACCATGGTATGGAAATTCTTATAAATCGTAAAGAACTCAAATTTGTGTGTCATTAAGTAAACCCAAGTATACCGACTAAAATCATCCACAAAAGAGACATAATAGACAAAACCACATTTAGTAGCAACCGGAGAAGGGCCCCATAAATCAGTGTGAACAAGCTGAAAAGGCGAAGTAGAAATAGAGATACTTTTATTAAAAGGTAAAGCTGACATTTTTACAAACTTACAACCACTGCATTCTGAAATATTACTGACTGAAATATGACCCAAATGACCTGACTTAACTAAAAGTTTTAGACGTTCACTAGACAGATGTCCTAATCTAGAATGCCAAAGATAAAATGGAGATGACTTATGATCTAAACAAAAAGATGATGCAGCAGTGGAAGAAGGTTTTATTGGGAGATGCAAGTGCTCCAAAAGATAGAGATCACCAACTCTACGGCCTGCCCCAATCTGCTTCTTGGAATCCCGATCCTGCACAACACAACCAGAGGAAGAGAAAACAACATCAAAACCAGAGTCGGATAATTGGCTGATTGAAAGTAGGCTCAAAGACAACTGAGGAACATAAAAGACACTAGGAATAGGTAGTGAAGGTGCAGTAGAAGATAGAATGGAGCCAATAGAAGCAACATGCATAGGAGAACCATTGGCTGTGGCAATACTAATAGGAAAAGCAGGTGGCACACAATTACTAAGAAGAGACATATCAGGAGTCATATGATGAGAAGAGCCAGAATCAAAGATCCAAGTGGTGGATTGGATACCTGAGGTGGGAGAACCACGCAAACCTGAGTGAGTGGTAGTCATGGCAGAAGCTTGGGGGGAACCCCCTCGAATGGCTTCCATGTAAGCCTGAAACTGTTGAAATTGCTCATAATCAAACTCTGGAGGTGCACTACTGGAGGCCGGTGCTGCCAAGACTGCAGGAGGGCGAGAATGCTGTTCTGGTGCCCGAGACTGTTGCAGGGCACGAGGACCAGTTGACTGAGTAACATTTCGTCCCTTTGGCTTGGGACGGTTAGGGCATTGATGCTTCCAATGACCCTTCTGATGGCAATAATTACACTCATCTTCAGGAATTTGAGGCCTTGGCTTGGCCGCAAATTGGACAGGATGAGATGCTGGAGTGGGCGAGTGATGTGTCGGATATTGGCCAGATGGAGCAAATGGAGCAGCAAAGACAAACGGTGAGGGAGGTGCAAGATTAACCACTTTGAACCGCGTTTGCTCAGCGATAAGCTCATGAACAGCACCATCTACTGAGGGCAATGGAGACCGATGCAAGTTAGCCCCACGAAGAGGCTCAAACTGAGGCCGAAGGGCCATGAGAAACTGAACAAGTCGTAGTTCCTCACGAAATCAGAGTACCAATCTGCCTTAGACTGGTTCGTCGGAGTTGTAACAGAGGTTGCCGGAGCTACTGCAGTGCCTGCAAGTGCTGCTGGAGGTTGTCGGAGTGTGGGTAGGTCACCGGCGGTTGGAGAGGGATGGGTGTCGACTGCTGTAGGTATTTCTTGTGATTTGAGTTGCTGAAAAACAGAGAGAGAGAGAACGATAGTAGCTGACAGAAGGAAAGAGATTTGAGGATAGAAGACTGATTGGAAAACAGGTTAGGGTTTCGGAACCTGGCTCTGATACCATGATAGAAAATAGAGAAACAGAGACGGAAAATACTGATATTATTTCTGAATGAATTACAATGAGGTGAGTACATCTTTAAATAGAGTAAAGCTATGCCTAAGAAAGGAAGATTACAAGATTTGATTACGATATGATTACCCTATGATTACGGTATGATATGATTACGATATGATTACCCTATGATTTGATTACGATACATGTCCTAAAATAGCATATTACAAGAAGATACAGAATATATATTCACATCTCTGTCATCTCTATCGCCCGAGTCAGTCAGTCAGCTCCTGGTCTGTCACCTCCACGTGCATCCGGGCTGGACGTGAGGGGGAGTGTTAGACTTGTCTCACATCGCTCATCTAAGTCACCCAAGCTTGGTTAATAAATTCTAGAGGCTACTCCACCTATAGCCAATTGGTTTTAGGTTGGAACCCTCCAAGAAATCTAACAGATCTCTGCCGTCTCTCTTTCTCAACGAATTGTAGTGCATCCAATTCTTTTTCCTAACATCAAAGAAAAGAATTGTCCAATGGTACAGAGTAATTTTTAGTGATTTTTCTCCATTGCCATTCATAGGGAATACCAAGTAACGATAGTATTTAGTCCCATGTTGCCGGACGTTTTCAAACACATGATGAAGCTTATTGTCGTGTAGAACTGCTCTCATATCGCTTTTCGGGGTGTTCTGTATAGTCTGTTGAATTGGAAAATCTTGTAAGTACAGTAGACAGATGGTCATATATAACCTTAAATATGCAGGCATTTACAAGAGTAAAATAGATGTTTTTTACCAAGATGGTGCATGGGAAATATGCAACGTTACTGTGGTTGTATTTATCATTATCCAGCTGGATCGTTAACATACGAGTGAGACTGTCGATCATCTGCATTATTTTCCATATTTAGGTAAGAATAGAATCGACCAATATGTACACAAATTGTTTATATGTTTTTGCTGCATGATATAAGATAGGATTGCCATACCCAGTTTGAGACGTCCCCTCCTTGTAATAGTTTCAGTATGTCTTCTAGAGGTACAACTTCTCTTGTCACATCATTGGTCCAGACAGTGCAACTGTTATCACATATGTTTGACATTATATCATTGCATTAATGGTCATAAATAAGAAAATGTGGAAAATATGTACTCTTCTGTTTTTACATCTATGAACAAATAGCAGTTAGCAGTTAATGTAATGAAATGCATTCTAACCAAAAAGGATGAGGCATAGTAAAAGGCCAAAGAAATGAACCATGAACCTTAAAACAACACATCAAAAGTCATAAGCCAGAAGCCAGAAGGAAGTTTTCCCCTTTCAATTTCACGATTCAAAACAAACTTGCAAACATTTTCCGCAACCAAATGGACTAAACAACATCAGTTTAAAGTATGAACATCTCTTGAAAGCCAAAACAACTGATCTAGAATAAGCAGTCAAATTGCAGTACAAGTGCAAACAGCAGTCCAATGTAAACATATGCTGCTCAGCATATCAAAAGTAAAAACATCACTGATATAACCATATATATACTATCAATCGAATCCCTAACTCAATTCAACCATACCATACCAGATCAGAGATTGATATAACCATATATAACCGTCATTAATATAACCCTATATATACTATCAATCGAATCCCTAGCTTTACCAAACACCAACCTAGCAAATATATATATCCATATATACCCATAGTTCACTTTTGGTTTTCTAAGAAACATACCGAATGGATCGTAGCAAACGGAAGAGATTGACGGCAATGGGGATGAACCGAAGGGTTTCAAGGTTTGTGTATGCAGGATGACGGAGATGAATCAAACGAAATCAGAAATGGAGAATATATACCGTTAAGGTCCGATGAACGAGCGAGGAACGACCACTGGCACCAGAATAAAACGGGTGAAGAACGGGCGACGAACGGAAACGAACTACGAAGAAGGTCCGACGAACTACGAGCTAGGGCGACGATCGGAGAAGCAAGACCGTCGGTGAACGAAGAAGGCCGACGGCGATCCACTGCTCTTCACAAACCGTCTAGGTCTTTTGAGAATTTTACAAGAATCGTCCAGTTTCTTCCTTCTGAAGGGGGAGGGGGGGGAGGGGTTTTGTAGTGATTCAAGAGTTTTATTCAGGATATGGAGAATTTTGAACTGGATGTTTTTGAATTGATGAAAAAACGGGGCAATTTTTTTTTTAAAAACAGGGGTATATTAGATCAATCAGGGTTATTATATCCTTACTAATAGGTTAGTGGACTTAGGAGATTATAGAATTTAGAAATGGACTTATGGGGTTTGGAAAGTGGTATAGTGGACTTATGAAATATTCTCCCATCAAAATACCACATCGACGTCGGAGTTACCTGAGAAATCCCGTGTCGTCGTCAGAGACTAGGTGATTTAATACCTCATCGAGTACAACCAAAAAAATTGAAAACCGAAGTTAGAATCGTGGCTGGGACAGTGTTTGAATTGTCGGAATTGGACACCTTCTTCATAGCAGTAATATGTGGTGGCAAATTAGAAAGGTCGGACCAGCTAAAAGGAACCCTCTAGTAGACGGATCAATAGAGTGCCCCTCTAGTAACCTAACCAGCAGCGGGCCCCTCTGGTTACCTGACCAGTATGTGCCATTGGTCATAACGGTCGCATGTAAGGATTCCATATTATTTCATAGTTTGGCAAGTTTAAAAAGTATCATGTAAGAGACAGATGAGTGTGATTTTTCTCGATAAACTAGGAAACGAAAAAATGTTATTGGCTATTCCTACAAAAAAAATTCTAGAGCCGCCATTGTCCAGAAGAGTATGTATAGTCACGAGGACAAAACATCGTAGTATGCAGTGGAATCGTGCTTTCTCAAGAAGCTCATGTGTCCAGAATTTGGCTGTAGCAAGCGCTTGAATAGAAAATGAAATTGATTTGATCTCATGATATCAACCAAATGGTTTGGGGACAACAATTCTACAAATGAGTCATAATTTCATTAGTTCAAGGTCATGCTCCTCATTCTATTGCAGCTGATCTCCAGTTCGTTTTCCATTTGGAGAGAGAATTTGAAAGTAAAGCACTCAGACTTGAGAGGGAATGTCTTGTTGCAGTTGATGTCACCCCCTCTCTTGTTATGGTAACCTGCATAATCTCTCTTCTCGAACCTCACTCTCTCTTTCAGACAGAAACCTGATTCAGCTCCAAGCACTTCCAATTCCCATTTGTTGTAAGGATAGTCATCCCTGTGGGTGACATGGACTTCGCCGCCTTCCTTCACCAGCATCCCTCTGGCACTCTTGAAGAACCCCCTCAACAGATTCTTGTGCAACCTGTGTCATTGTTTGATCACCTCAATAGAATCATTAATATCATAGTGTGTCTAGATCGAACGGAATGCTGCAATAAACACTATCATATCAAGGTTTTGATCGAATCCCGTACCTCTAGCCGGTACGGTATTCAGAACCTTTCTTCACATTTGAATTTACGGTAGGCACCCCTTAAATTGTACGAAACTTATAAATTGTAGTAAATGCTTACTCAATTAGCTCTTCATCTTTTTCGGTGTAGCCAGAAACGTGGCCAGCATGAGGGAAGTTAAAAACTACAACGTCGAATTCCATGTGTTTTAATTTGTGATGGAAGCTCATCTTATGAACATTAACTTTATGCAGTACTAGACATCCCAAGAACTCCAATTCCTCCAAGTGTTCTACACTGCTCCAGTGCTTCTCTGCTAGCAAACCTGATAAAACACATAAAAGATACGTAACACAAAATGAAAACAGATCCTTGTGGAGCCAGAAAAGAAAAGAGGTACGATATTCAATTTTGTGTACTATTCCTTTCGATTTTATGCAAACCTTAACAAACTCAAACATTGTCCCCCCAGAATTAGTCGGAATACACGCAAACTGGCCCGGAGTTTGGATAACTCAAACATAGCCTAGTCATAACTCGTAAGTGGATATAACTCACGTTTGGAATGAAGGGAAGTGGCAACCATATTTCGTCCAGAGCCAAAAGCTCTGGCTAAACATGCTGAAAATGAGAAGTCCCCTTCCCCCACCAAAAGTATCTTCTGGGCACTGTTGTAGTGTTTTATCCATCTCACTTTCTTCTTCTTCTTACCCATCTCTCTCGTCTATCTTTCAATATATTATAGAAATGTAGTTGAAGCTTCCAAACTTTATAAGAGAGAGAAATTTGGGAAAGTGGGGGAGAGAGAGAGAGGGGAACGTGGGAGAGGGAGAGAAAGGGAGTTGAACATAGAGAAAAAATTATTCTATGCACCTGAAATACCATCACGTGGTACTCCAAAATTATTTTTCACATATATGTGTTTTTTAATTCATAGAATGAGGCCAGTGCTAGTGTGACAAACAAAAAGGTCAAAAGAAAAAACACCTAAATCGAGATCTAGTAGGGGAGATTAGACGAAGCCGAACGGGGCTTATTCGTCCTAGAGCACATGATCTCCACACTAGCTATTTCCTCTGCCAAAAATTACCAAGACCCTGTTTTTGAACGAGTATAAGACGTATCCTTTGCTTCAGAGCCAGTTATTCTTTGCTGCAGACCGGTACGATTCTCAATTCCGAAACCACGCAGAAAAAATACAGCGTGTGGTGTGTGGCTTTTGTGGGGATTTTCCACACCGCAAGGTTTCCTTGAAAAAGGAATTCCTTTCTGGGTCCAGTTTGTACCGAGGGATTGCGCTGCACAGCCCAGTACGGCGCAGCGTACTGTGGGGGGAAATCACCGTTGCTCCGATCTTACTCCGATGATCGGAAACATAGACTTCGTAGAGCTCATCGAGTAGAACAAGTGTATCAAAAATCAGCTCGATCGGATATCATTTAGTGTCTCATCCGAACATTATTATCTTGAAATTATTAAGTGTTCCAAAAAACAGTGGATTTTAATTTAGTGTTTCGGTTCCATTCGTTTCAAGATAATAATGTTCGGATGATGCGCTTAATGATATCCAATCGAGCTTATTTTTGGTACACTTGCTCTACTCGACAAGCTCTAAGAAGTGAACGTTTTCGATCATCGGAGTGAGACCGGAGAGGCGGCGATTTGTCCCGCACGGCACGCTGCGCAGCACAGTCCCTCAGATATCATCTTGATTATTTCCTCATTCCGCGCATATTGTTAATCATTTTGTATGACCGTTTGTATGACCATTAATCCGCGCAATTTGATAGCTATGTGGAATATTGTCCAAGTGTCATGGGACTGTCTGTCTATGACGATAAAAGTCTTCTGTGCCTTTCTTTTGTTCTGTACGTAGTTTCTCCGGTACTGGACCTTTAATGGTCCCCTATTTCTTTGCACATGTAATGTTGATTCCTTTATTAATGTGAGAGAGACAATGAGAGAAGACAGAGATCAGTGGGAAAATGAGACGGATGGACCCCCCGCCAGTGGGATATTAATAAAGCAATGTTGATTCCTTTAGTATTAAATGAATTCCACATTATTTGGAAGTGGAATGAGTGATAACTTAATAACATCTGGTACCTCTTCACTCATTGTCAATTGATTTTGAGATGGATGTAAAGTTTCTACGAATGGTGTGAAAACAGAGCAGGGTGTCGGCGGAAGCTAAAGCAGTTAGGACGAGACATTACTAAAGCAAAAGGAAATTAAAGCAAAATAATTATGGACGAGATATTACTAAAGCAAAAGGAAATTAAAGCAAAATAAGTATGGACCTCTTTTCTTATGGTCTTTGTCTCTCAGAAAGGGAGAGAGAGATAGTTCACGATCATCGGAGACGGAACCAGGAATAGTTCACTATCATCGGAGACGGAACCAGGAATTTCACCATGCAAAGACGACCGTGCATGTAGGAAAAAAATATAAATACACGTGCATAATAACGTTAATATATTAAAACTCAAAATAGCAACACTGCATACTTAATTATACTTTTCATAAATTAACAGATTGCAAAAGCAGTAACGACTCACCTTAGCCTATCTAGTAAAACGAGGCATCTTGAATTGTACTCAACGCTCTTTCATGTCATTAAAAGCATCGATTATAGAATCGGTGTCATACCCTCTCACAATATCCTTCTCGAAATTGCCTTTGCAGTCTTTAACAATTGGGAATTTTTGTGCTGGGAGAGAGCGGGGAGGGGAGTGTGCCATTGAGATTTTGGGGTAAAAAGAAATAAAACTGTAAGACACTAAACACATCTAACGAACCGTGGAGGTAATTAAAATAAAAACTAATGAAACGTGGAAATTTATTATTTGAATATTCACAATGTTAACCCTCTAATTTTATGTTTTGTTATATTATTGATTTCTAATCCTTGAATGAAGATTTTGTGTTTTTTCCGTTCAAGTTGGATCCATATATTCCATTTAATTGAAAAGAATCACGTAGGAAAGTTTTTGTAATATCAATATGAATGTGTTTCGAGTCGTTTGATGAGCGTCAGTCTCATAAATGGATTATAAAATTCAAGTGCATCAAACGAATCAAAATGCAGATATATCTAAATGTTTATCCGAATATCTGTGGTAAAGTCTCTGTTTGTTCAACATAGTAGAATTTTCTCACTTTTTTGTGCATGACTCATTAAAATTGGGATAAATTCATTATAAATGTGATCCCAGAATAGTGAGGTTATTGAAAAGTTAAATTGAACCAAACTTGCCAGACCAAAATGCAGAAATAACCCAAATTTGATGTTTGCACTTGGCATAGAGGAGGACAAATTAAACAATCAATAAACCCCAAAACCCATCATCATTTACTCCCAAGTCATGAAAAAATGATTTGCTCCAATCCGCAGACCACATTCTAATGCTACAAACACGACAAACAGCCACAATACCAGCAATACCATAAGTATGGACCGAGTCATTTAAGCTGACAACCAAACACAATCGGTACATCAACTAAGTCACCGATAAACCAACCACACCTGACTCAATACGACTGTGCTGAGAGAGGGGGTGGTTCTAGAAACCATAGCGAGTCTAGTTGTCTGGATACAAATCACAGAGCCATATTGATAGGTGCGTAAATACGCCTATTTACACTCCCTAATTTAGGCTTGCTATGTCCGATTATCACACTACTTGGGTTTCACACTTGTTAATTGCATTACAGGATTCTTGGAGCCAAAAGCAAAGAAATCATATTACGCAAAGCCGATGTCAATCCAAATATCCAATTGATCTAGAGACGAGAAGCACTCAATAAAATTCCAACATAATGGAAATTCAGAGCAATATACTGTTGTGGATTTGTATGTGGTGCAAGAGAAAGGCAATTGAATACTTTAAAATCAAGAAGTGTATAAAGAGACATGGGCCAGCCAATAACCTTTGTTTTTTGCACGTGAGGGATGATGGGCCCAGTAGTTGACAAGTTAGGCCTCCCTTTTCTTAGGGTTTCTCGGCACTTATAAAAGAGAAGAAAAAAGAGTTTTGGGAATCACTTTTTTCTGCCACGCAATAACCGAGAACGGGCTGCCATCCTATATCATATTCTCTCACGGCAGAAAGAGAACGTGACTGCCATCAGAAACGGAAGAACGGGGGCTGCCGATCACGGCCGAATCATTGCCAACAGGGGTTTTGGTTTTTATTCTTTTCTTATTCTTCCGAAAGCTATAGAGTTTATGTGTTTCATGATTATTTATTCGAACTCTATGAGCGGCTAAATCCCTTGATTAGGGTAATGAGGAGGTCTCTCCAAGCAGCGTAGTTGTTAGATTTCTAGGGTTTTATATTCAATTTGATTGTATGACTTGATCTATTCATAACTTTTTATGAAGTTTAATATTTTTCTGATATTCGACTGTGCTTGAAACCATGGATACAAACACATTCGAATATCAGAAAAATATTAAACTTCATAAAAAGTTATGAATAGATCAAGTCATACAATCAAATTGAATATAAAACCCTAGAAATCTAACAACTACGCTGCTTGGAGAGACCTCCTCATTACCCTAATCAAGGGATTTAGCCGCTCATAGAGTTCGAATAAATAATCATGAAACACATAAACTCCATAGCTTTCGGAAGAATAAGAAAAGAATAAAAACCAAAACCCCTGTTGGCAATGATTCGGCCGTGATCGGCAGCCCCCGTTCTTCCGTTTCTGATGGCAGTCACGTTCTCTTTCTGCCGTGAGAGAATATGATATAGGATGGCAGCCCGTTCTCGGTTATTGCGTGGCAGAAAAAAGTGATTCCCAAAACTCTTTTTTCTTCTCTTTTATAAGTGCCGAGAAACCCTAAGAAAAGGGAGGCCTAACTTGTCAACTACTGGGCCCATCATCCCTCACGTGCAAAAAACAAAGGTTATTGGCTGGCCCATGTCTCTTTATACACTTCTTGATTTTAAAGTATTCAATTGCCTTTCTCTTGCACCACATACAAATCCACAACAGTATATTGCTCTGAATTTCCATTATGTTGGAATTTTATTGAGTGCTTCTCGTCTCTAGATCAATTGGATATTTGGATTGACATCGGCTTTGCGTAATATGATTTCTTTGCTTTTGGCTCCAAGAATCCTGTAATGCAATTAACAAGTGTGAAACCCAAGTAGTGTGATAATCGGACATAGCAAGCCTAAATTAGGGAGTGTAAATAGGCGTATTTACGCACCTATCACATATGTAACGATTCGAAGTCATTTGGGTCCCAAAGCGTTTGTCTTCATGGAATAACTTTTAACTAAATCGAGATGGCGATTTTGATCTTGTAAATTGGTCCTAATGTAACATTATCAACTATACATAAATAGCAACATTCAATCTTCTCAGCCAAATCGAGTGAATTATCATATGAAACACATCAAATCTCTTTGGAGGATCATTCACCAAAAAATGCCTTTGCACCTGCCTCACTCCCTCCTGCAATCTTAAATACCGATCCTCCGGTATTCCCACCAGAATTTTCTTTAGATTCGGTATCTCACTCACCGAAACCTGAACCGAAAACGAGTTCCAATTCAAAACATCGCTAAACGGGAGCACATAGTTTTGGGAAATCAATACCGGCACGCACTCTGCATAAATCGCCTCCACGATTCTTGGGCTCGCTACTTCCCACCCACTTGGGCAAATGCAGTACCTGCTCTTCTTCATCATGTCAGGGTAGGAAATTCCCTCCGGAAGATTTTTGTAAACTCGTACGTCTTCATCTTTTTCCATCCAATGTTTTAGAAAAGCAGGCCGAATTTTACCGTGTGCACTCCCTGCAAAGAACGCTAGGACCGTGCGGTTAGAGGCAGGCAGGCCACTGGTGAGTCCTTCAATTTCGCCTGTTTTTAAGTTGATTTCTGGGAATGATGCATCCTTCTTCGGATTGAAGTGCTCTGATGTGTTGGCGTTGCATAGTACTCGAATTGAAGTGAAATATAACTGGCGAACATACCAAGTTGCACGCGGGCCCTGCAATATGAAGAATTTATCATAAAAATCCCTAAGATAGAGAATTGTTACACAGGAAAGTGCACACACATGAATTGCTTGGCTCCCTTAAGTTTTTAATGAACAATATTAGCCACATTTAAAATGGAATTCGACCACGCAGTGAGAGCAGTTTATGTGCTCTTTCCATTCTCAAGATTTTGTGTAGATAGTAATTTTGTGTAAAGTTTTTCACTTGTGATGTGAATTCTATCGAAATTGGAGTACTATTTCAGAATTAACAGTAACATGTGGTGGCAAGAAAGGTCGGATCAGCTAAAGGGGGCCTCTCTAGTAGACGGATCGATAGAGAGCCCCTCTAGTAATCCGACCAATAGAGGGCCGCTTTGGTAACCCGACCAGTAGGTGTCATTTGGTCATACCAGTCACATGTAAAGAGTCCAACTAGCACTTGATTGCAATTCATAAATTTTAAGGGCGCTTCAAAATTTTCTCTGTTGTAGCAACATTGTTGTTGCATAAGGCGGTCGTAGGATAAGCAGAATGAATAAGAGAGATACGAAAGATAGATCGTGAGAGACTCAGAGAGAGTATAGCAAGTGTTGTAATTTGTAATGCGTATGCTAGATTGTTTTTCCTCTCTCAGGAGCATAATCAGTGTTACGCCAACTTACCCAATCATGGCACGACAGCATGAAATGATCGGCTCCGAGACTTCTGTTCCAGTACGGGTACTTGGAAGAAACGAGACGGACATAGCCACCGATTATCCGTTCTAGGACGGCTTTGTCGCGGATGACCGGATCGAAGAGGGTGTTTAGGATCATCACCACACTGAACGGAAGGTAGTAAACATGAGCTCGATCGGGATCACGGGTTCGAAACCGGGTGTTTGTTTCCATCAAGTTGATGAAAATTCCTTCCGTGGAGTATATGTCCTTGCAAGGCCCAGTGTGAAACAGTGGTGGCTCTCCCTCTTCGTAGACATAGATCCTAAACATGCGTTCCATTAACTGGTAACTTCTGCACAAATTCAACAAAATGATAAAGCAGTAAGGCACAAGGCAGCACTGGCCGGAAAACGCGGCGGGGCGCAGGGCCGGCTCATAATGGAGGCGAGAGAAACGACCGCTTCCGGCTCCCGAATTTTGGTTCAAAATTGAGGCTTCACTGTAATATAACTTACATATTAATATTAGAATATTTCCAAATAAAAACACAATTGTATCTTATTTTCTTCAAAAACTCGTACAATCATATCTTTTTACATTTATATTGTCATAATTGTATCCTTTTAGTTTGACTTTTTTGTTATTTTTGTATTTTTATCATTTTTTAAAAAATTCATGAATATATAAGGAGTTCAATATATGGAATTTGCTTTGGGCCACCGAAATATATGAGCCGGCCCTAGCGGGGCAGAGGATACAGTCCATGCAAATCGATCAAATATTCATTCTTTTTTTTCTTTTTCTTTTTTGCCAAAGTTTAGGATAGATTTTATTAATCTCAGGGAAATAAAATCAATACATCAAGAAGGGCTCTCATCCTCACATGATTCGATCCAGTGAATTTTTTGGTATTTACAGACTAAATAGCACTTGACCACTTTGAATAGTTAATTGTTGTACTTAAATCCCTTCAGACATCTATTCTCCTCCAAAATCCAATATTCATAAAATGTTTTCTTTTATGAATTCATGTAACATAAGAAATTTAAGGAAAAGTTCAAAAGCAGTTGTTTAATTACGTAGAACCTAACGTAGGAACCTATTTTCCTTACAATTAGATTCCTGCAAAAATCTTGTATTTTTTCCAAGAAAATTTTATTTTAGAATTTAATGAACAAAAGATTTCTTAATCTACAAATCATAAGTGCGAGGAGAATTAAATTCCATATTGCTTAGTCCAAAATAGTACGTAGGTAATGGAAATTTTGAATTTTCTGCTCGAAAAGTTGAAACTTTTTGAGTAAAGTCGAATCAGATTATTACATATTTTGAAAAGATAATCCTAGTAGAAAATGTTAAAGATGTCCTCTTTCCTGCTAACCGGAAACATTTTCATGAAAGCAACCGTTCCAAGAGCTGGGTCAGACCAGGTCATTACTAACCCAACTCGAAGCATTCAAAAACACAGAGGACTAGAACAAGCCCATTTATATAAAAACAAAAATGGCCCATGAGTTCCCTTTAAGCCCAGCCCATCAATATAACATTAGACATTTTGATCTTCCAAGGATGAGTGATAACTGTGATATATACATGACCAATTTTTTTTGGTGCATATGTAAAATTTATTTTGATCTCTCAAGTGGATGACCATGCCTAAAGGCACATCGAAACGTAATAGGAATGCTCATGGCTAAGTTACCCACTCTACCTGATTGCTCTGCGCAACAAATGTAATCTACACATAGCGTCGCTTATGATTTTGAGATATTTTTCTATTTGATCATTAAATTTAACATTTAAATAGAGATACATTACCTAAAAAGTAAGGAGAGAGAGTGTAGATTTATTAGGAGAATGTTCTACGTATCTTTTAAAAAAGAATGATCTAACGACTACAACTTAACATGAAAATATGATCCTATGGCCATGGATATTACTTTGTTTGTACGTACAGACATTTTTGTGAAAAGCCACTCTGTTTTGTAATATACATAGGAAAATATTTCAAAATGGTTAAACTAAGAAGTTTCGGCATTTGAGCATTTACCTGTAATTTCAAGAATAAAATTATTTACCTGCGAAAAGCATAAGCATTCCTGTAAATGTCCCCTTTTGGAACATAATCTGAATCTCCATCAAGAGGCGATGAACTGTTCTGATTGATCATGGCATCTCTGATTAGAGCTCTGGCTCTGGCAAGTCCTGCTTCAACCCTCCCTAGTTTTTCATCTCTCTTCTTCTTACTTCTTCTCAAACCAGATTTGTTACTGGCACCATCTTGACTCTTGTCATCCTGTGCCATGCAGGAACAGTAACCGATTAGTGCATGCATTTTCCACGTACGATAAGTTTTTCTTCCCAAAATTGATTTACATTTGTCGATTAAAGGTTAAAAATGTTTTTTAAAGTTCAGGGAATAGATCAAAATTAATTCGACGAATGCCGCCAACATCCTCAGCGTCACCACTACCCGCTTTGGCTAGTGGCTACCACCATTGAGATAAAACTGCCGCCGCCACCATTGCCACGATCACTGGCATGAGTATTTCTTCGAAAATGTTTTTAGAAAAGGTAACGTCGGCCAAATAATTTGATCTTTGGTTCGAAACAAACAGAGTCATACGTGACACAAAATTAGGGTGGAAGCGGAGGAATTACGGTGAAGGAGGAGTTGGAAAAGGAAGAAGAGGAAAGTGAGGCAACACCACCAGTACTCCATGACCATGTCGAAGATGGAAGAGAGAACAAAGACAATCCTTTGGAAGCATTTGCTATCACAACCACAATCACAATGGCAAATGAAGTCACCAGGAAGAAGATGCTCATACATAGGCTTGTTCCTTGTAACTGCCTCATCTCTCTCTCTCTCTCTCTCTCTCTCTCTCTCTCTCTCTCTCTCTCTCTCTCTCTCTCTCTCTCTCTCTCTCTCTATTATTTGTGGTTGCAAATTTCAGTGAAGCTTCTAAACCCTAGGTGGTCGGCAGAGAATCAGGTAGCTTCCAATTGTAGCTCTCTTTCCCCCGGGGAAATGGTCAATGTATTGTACACATACGACCCCTATAAAACTGCTACTACATTATGCTTTACTCAAAATTTCCGTCATCAGAACAAACGATACCACGCAGCGTATTGTGTCTTGTTATGATTTCAAAAATGTTATGAACAGAAACGAACAATGTTGCATGGCATTGTGACTCGTTATGATTTTGAAAATGCATGTCACATAACCCATGGTTTTGAATCACTAAAAGCACAACCGTAAAATCAAAACAATCTCGGTCGATTCTCTTTTCGGGCAACAAAAAAGTGATCTTTCTTTCCAGCCGCATACAATTCATTCCATTTTGAGGTAACGGAAAAAAGATATAATTAGGCTCCAATTGATGATTTACAACGTAAAAATGCTAGAGGCACATCACTCCCAACCACACCCTCTCATATACAGGCAGGTCCCACTGAAACGGGACCCGCCTGTATGTGAGAGGATGTGGTTGGGGTGATGTGCCCCTAGCACTACTCCTTACAACGCGTCAATCATTCCAACAAGATGTGCAAGAACATAAATTTCGAATAAAAAAGATATACCAATCAAACATAGGCTTCTGATCAAGTTCTAATCCATGCACCAATATCGGTCGCGCCTCTGCTTGTACTTTCCTACTTGATGTTCAAACCAGTCCATGTAACGACAACCTATCTAATCTGCATCATCCTCTCCACGTTGGAGAAAATTTACCCCCAAATTCACTGGTTCTTTGTACCACCTATCCCCACGATAATGCATGAGATGTTTTCCCATAAACACGTCAAAAGTACGAATATGACTTGGAAGCTTCAACCGATACGAATTGAAACATACAGTCTTGTCAGCAATCTCATACGGCCCAATCGTTCGCCCAGCCAACTTATTGTCCTCTCCTGTTGGAAGTCGATCCCTAGTCAGAACAGCCAGCACGAAATCGATCCCCAACTTCAAATTCCACTGCTCTTCGCTTCTTATTCCTAGCTTTTTTATTCTTTGCAAACTCCTGCAAGCCATGCGTGTCCGAGTTCTGAAGCCTCTGCATCACCCGGTGACGGAAAGCCAACAGATCTACATCACCGTGATCGTTCCTTTGCAGCGGATCATCATGTTTTTCGTCTAGACGGAATTTATAAGTAAAGAAGTGAGAATTGAGAGGGAAGGGCTTGTCGCAATAGATATCACCCTCTCGAACGTTTTGGTACCTTGGATAGTTCCATAAAAGTTTGGCACAAA